>OY997264.1:654996138-655743638 GCA_963921465.1 Triticum timopheevii
TTCGGGGAGGAGTTCCGTCAGCACGACGGTATGGTGACGATCTTGATGTTCTACCGTCGCAGGGCTTCGCCTAAGCACCACTACAATATGACCGAGGTGTAATATCATGGAGGGGGACACCGCACACGGCTAAGGAACGATCACGAAGATCAACTTGTGTGTCCATGGGGTGCCCCCTGCCCCCGTATATAAAGGAGTGGAGGAGGGGAGGGCTGGCTCTCTCTATGGCGCTCCCTAGGGGAGTCCTACTCCCACCGGGAGTAGGATTCCCCCTTTCCTAGTCCAACTAGGAGTCCTTCCATGTATTAGGAGTAGGAGACAAGGAAGGGGAAAAGAGAAGGGAAGGAAGGAGGGGGCGCAGCCCCTCCCCCTAGTCCAATTCGGACTAGGCCTTGGGGGGCGCGCGGCCTGCCCTAGGCAGCCCCTCTCTCTTTCCCGTATGGCCCAATAAGGCCCAATACTTCTCCCCCGTATTCCCGTAACTCCCCGGTACTCCGAAAAATACCCGAACCACTCGGAACCTTTCCGATGTCCGAATATAGTCGTCCAATATATCAATCTATACGTATCGACCATTTCGAGACTCCTCGTCATGTCCCCGATCCCATACAGAACTCCGAACTCCTTTGGTACATCAAAACTCATAAACTCATAATATAACTGTCATCGAAATCTGAAGCTTGCGGACCCTACGGTTCGAGAACAATGTAGACATGACCGAGACACGTCTTCGGTCAATAACCAATAGCGGAACCTGGATGCTCATATTGGCTCCTACATATTCTACGAAGATCTTTATCGGTCAGACCGCATAACAACATACGCTGTTCCATTTGTCATCGGTATGTTACTTGCCCGAGATTCGATCGTCGGTATCCTATACCTAGTTCAAGCTCGTTACCGGCAAGTCTCTTTACTCGTTCCGTAATACATCACCTCGCAACTAACTTATTAGTTGCAATGCTTGCAAGGCTTATGTGATGTGCATTACCGAGAGGGCCCAGAGATACCTCTCCGACAATCGGAGTGACAAATCCTAATCTCGAAATACGCCAACCCAACATGTACCTTTGGAGACACCTGTAGAGCTCCTTTCTAATCACCCAGTTACGTTGTGACGTTTGGTAGCACACAAAGTGTTCCTCCGGCAAACGGGAGTTGCATAATCTCATAGTCATAGGAACATGTATAAGTCATGAAGAAAGCAATAGCAACATACTAAACGATCGGGTGCTAAGCTAATGGAATGGGTCATGTCAATCAGATCATTCATCTAATAATGTGATCCCGTTAATCAAATAACAACTCTTTGTCCATGGTTAGGAAACATAACCATCTTTGATTAATGAGCTAGTCAAGTAGAGGCATACTAGTGACACTCTGTTTGTCTATGTATTCACACATGTATTATGTTTCCGGTTAATACAATTCTAGCATGAATAATAAATATTTATCATGAAATAAGTAAATAAATAATAACTTTATTATTGCCTCTAGGGCATATTTCCTTCAGCTTGAAAAAGAAGCACATACCTAGTCGACGTTATTGTCTCTAGCGGCTCCATCGCAGTCAGCCTCCCTCCCCCGCACCCAAATCTGGATCAAATCCACGAAAAACAGAGGGAAACAGAGGTGATGCGGTGAGATCTAACTCGACAAGGAGAGGAGCAGGACAAGGGTTCCGGATTCACTCACCACAGCCGCCACCGTCGCCAAGAATGAAAGCTCCGCCGCTGCTGGCACTGAGCAAAAAAGCTCCGGCGCCGTCGCCGGCTCACCGCCGAGAACGAAGAGGAGGGAGCAACGGGTCACGTCTCACCTGATTCAGACAGGCACGGGGACACGTCTCACCTGATGCACTGCCAAGTGGGGCTGTAACTAGATGAACTGTTAAGTGGGGCCGTAACTAGATGCACTGTCAAGTGGGACCCACATGTCTTAAACATAACCTCAGTCCCGTTGACGACCATTTAAATCGCCCGAGTGGGCCTTGGCTATTTGGGCTTCTGAAACGTTGCACTAGAGGTATTTTCGTCAACGACGTCGCACTCCTTCCATTTCACCTCAAATGTGTCGCACAGGAGCTATTGACCCATTTATTTCACAAGGAGACCAACAGGTCCTGGTTCATTCATCCATGCACCTCCAAATCAACAAAGAATCAACCTCTTGAGAATTTACAAATTTTATTGTGTACACAACAGTACGTTTGTTTGGTTGTTTGTTCCACAGCAAAAAACAAAAGGGCACATGGAGGAACTCTCTTCTCTTCTAGAAAAGAAATAAGAACCTAGTTAACTACGTCGATGAATTCATCCATCCACCCTGTTACTTGCAGACGTCGTCCTTCTCTGCTCTTCTTTTTAGCAGCTGAACTAATGGAGATGATTGTGCTCATGAACAAAAACCAAAGTTAATTAATTACACACTCAAAGAGGTCAGTGCCCATGTATCCTGACCAGTGCTAGAAAGACAAACAAAAAAATCACTTACACATGTAGTTCAACAATAAAATAGGCAGTAGTACTTAACTTGGAAGTGGTCAGATAACACTAACAATTACTTGACTAATTACGCTAAATGCTAATTACTGCAATACACACCATCCCTAGAAAATCTACAAGCATTTTGTTAAGCTAAATGCTAAATACTGCAATACACACCATCCCTACAAAATCTACAAGCATTTTGTTCTACTTGACAGCCAATACCATAAAAAAGTTTAGCCTAGAATGTAAACTACACTACCAGATTGAGATGTTAATACAGCTAAATAACAGATATATAAATCGGAAGCTAAACTCCTGTAAGTGGCATGTAATGCTAGTAGAATGAAACATGAACTTTAGATAAAAGGCAAAATGGTTTATACAACCCTCGTAGACTAATGCAAAGATTGTCATCACGGCAAATGGCAAACAATGGAGACTTTTTAGAGCAATTGCAATTGAATATGGAACATGGCAAACACTGCAATAGTTAACAAAAAATTAACAGATTAAATGTTGGATGACACCCACTTTTATGTAGCTACTTGTATAAACATCAACAGATGAGTATTGACCACTGCGGCAACATGAAAATAGAGTAGAAACCTCTTATACGATTCGTCAGGCATATCTTGGTGATATCAGCACTTTATATCTAGCTGAATCATATTTCAATATTCTGTTGCCATCTGAAGCCTGACATTACCACATTTGAAGCCCTTGCCAACAACCCCAATGTTATTTACAGTATTTCTAGCACTTATATTGTTCCATTTGAGTTTTCCCCTAAAGAGTAATGAACAATTAAGTCGGTCTTCATGTCAAAAAATGACTATTTCCAGTATTTACCCTAATAAGAAGAAAACACATTGATGCATGACCATCAATGTTGTTGAGCCATTGGAAACTCCTGAAGAAATGGCAACAGGAAGATATGCATACAAGTGATTAAATGATCCAACTTAATCATTATAACTTGATCATGGTTAATAAATTGGCTCATCTGACACCAACTATTGACATTATTGCATAACTTATGTAAGTCATGATTGCTGAAAAGAGGAACTCTCATATTTGTAGTAAAAGCTACCTTGTGCAAGTACATTATTTAAATAGTTCCATATATGTTCAAACTAGCATCGCTATTCCAAGTGTAGATGCAAGAAAGATAAAATTATACTTAGATAAATTTAGGAAGCAAATGGCTGACATATGGCACCAGACAAAAGTTAAAGATATGGTCAATCAATGGCACAAGTGTTTTTAAAAATGAAAGCATTTTCAACATCATCTTCTATCAATTAAAAACAATTAATAGTAAAACATCATTGAGTAACGTTCTTTTGTGGAATGATGATGAGAATTCACGAGACAAAGTCCAAACAGCAAACAGTACCTTCCAACTCTCAAACAGGACTATTACTAACTTTCATATGCATAATCTTGGCCATTGTCTGTGTGTATATGACTATCCGATGGGCATGGCAGTGCCCTGTTTAAATTATGAGGCCGGTTGATCCCAAAAGTTACTATTCCATAAAAGTGGAATTTCATAAAAGAACCTAGAGAGCAATGCAAACTTCAAAGAAAATAAAGCATTTCATCACACAGTTGTGCAACTGTGGCGCCAACACTGGTCCAAAAGAAAGGGACAGTGGTTGTCAATACCTTCTTATCTCTTGGCAACCACTTCGTGCTAGAAGGCTAAAATATATAAATTGTTGTAAATGCATCTCCTGAACAAAACGACTACAAGTCACAAAGCAACTAATGGCACATGGTGCTAATCTTAAAGAGCACTGAACTAAGGGGGGAGTTCTTTTCTTTTCACAATCACATCCAAGCAAATGTTTCAGCGTAGCTCAAATGGGGAGGAGTTTGGGAGTAGAGCCCTAACCTGATATCATGGTCATGTCGGATGCGCTCGGAAGTGTTGACAAAGTCCCCCTCCTTGATTGTAATGGAACCATGCTCGAACAATTGTTGCGCCTGATTTACTGTTTTCTCTTCCTCTCCACCCACCTCGCCACCTGCCACCTCACCAGGCTCCGAGACCAGCAGATTTTGGTGGTGGCCTCGGGGTCGGGGCACAGGAGTGTAGAAGGTGACAACTGGAACCACATTATGGTAGCCAGAATAATCGCACACCTTCGTCACCTGCTCAGGTTGTAGCTCAATTGCGAAGAGTTCGTCAAGCGTACTAACGAAAATTACATCAGCTCCCTCAGCAAAGCCCACCACTCCCACTCTATAACCATCATGCAAGCGAGCACTAGTTGGGAGCAAATTGCACAATGAGATGACCCGGCTCAGCGCCCATCATGCATCAGTGCCATCACTCGCCTCTCTTGTCCACAATTTGAGATGCGGATGCAAGTCTTGGATTATTCCTAGCTCGCCGTCCTCTGTGAGCACGAGATTATATAGGGAGTCGCAGTGGTTGTCGTTGTCTCTGGGTGCGCTGAACACAGTCAGTGAGTGGGTTGACAAGTCATACTCCAGGATCGACCCCCACTGCCCGATGACGTAGAAGATGAAGTAGAGCGGAGAGAGAGCTAGCAACGAGCACGCTAGACTATTCTATGAATTCCACTAACATGGCGTGTGCCGAAGTCAGCTGCCCCAGGCACGGGTCTCCGATGAGTATAAGCACGCGGAAAGGGACGTGGCAAACCCATCGTCGTCATGATCATCAGAGGAGAAGACGAAGAGCACACGGAAAGGCCCCCCGAGGCAGTCGCGATGGTCGCACCCATCCGCCGGGCAGAACACGGCCGCAGTCGAGTAGCCGCGCTCGAACGCCGCAGGCAGAGGTACGCGCCGCTGGGAGCCCGTGATTGGCTCCCACACGAGGAGTTCCTTGGCGTCCTGAGGAAGAGGGCACGGCCGTGGCGGCAGTCGAGGGACCGCCTGAAAATATACATTTTTTTATGAAAAAGTCAAACAATGTTCCCAATATATACCAAAAATATACCGCGTGTATGAAAAAGTAGTCATAAAAAATTTAGAAAATATTAATCATCTATTTTAAAAATGTTAAAGTGTACAAAAAAAATATGCTCCTGGTGTAACAGAAAATGTAGAACATGTATTAAAATTCAATTATAAAAAATTAAATTTTGAAAAAATGTTGATAGTGTATAAAAAATTAAATCATATATTTCAAAAATGTTAAACATGTATTAAAAAATATTGCTGATGTACAAGAAAATGTACGATGTGTACGAAAAAAGTAGCCATCAAACATATTTTTTGCAATATTAATCATGTATTTGAAAAATAGTAAACAAATATAAAAATTGTTATTGAAAAAACACTTTTAGTATTTTTTTATACAAGTTCATCATTTTTATATAAACTTTTAACATTTAATATAAACATGCAACATTTTTTAATGTTATGAACAAAAATAAAAGAAACCCCATGAGAACCAAAAAAGAAACAAAGAAAATCAAGAGATCAAAGAAAAACGAGAAAACGAGTGTCCTAAGTCGCACGAACACTCTGCGCGCGGATGAATGCCTTCCAGTATCTCTACTCCTAAACTGAGACTTGATAGCTTCCCCTACATGGTTTAATTTCGTCCGGGCTTTTATCACCTCACCTCCCACCACTATATATTTTGTCTGGATTATGGAGAGTATTATTTTTTGGCAGGAGAATCACATTAATTATGAGAAGTATCGTCGAGTGTTGAACGAAAGGATCGCATTAATCACTGAGAGTATCATTCTTTGGACGTGAGTATCACATTAATTATGAAAAGTAATATCAAGCCTTGAATGGGAGGACCAGGTTAATTATGAAATGTATCACAAGGTCACTCATGCAAAATAATTTGGGAAGAAGCCATTAATATAATTAATTAGCCTAAAAATAATTATGAGTGCAATTAATTAAGTCTATTTAAGTAGGGATTTTTTCACGCCAAATCAATTATGAAATCAAGTCATTAATGCAATTAATTAATTAGTCACAGGGATACAGATAATGAATAATAGGAAGTTCAACCATACTAATTAGTCATTAGTGCACTTAATTATAGGAATTTTCCAACCCCATTCAGCTGAAATGTTCACGAATTTGAAAAAAAAAATCTCATGATTATTTAAAAAAATCATGGAGTCAAAAAAATATCCCAAGTTCAAAAAATGATTGCGGATTAAAAAATAATGAATATCAAATATGTTCATGAATTCAAAAACAAGCTGGCGAGTTTAAAAACAGATTGTTAGAACGATCATGAATTTCAAAAAATAAAATTGCAAGTTCAAAGAATATTTGAGATCTGAAAAAATGGTCATGAATTTAAAATTTGTCCACAAATATGAAAATAGTGGCAATGTATAAAAGGGTAAATTTTTTAAAACAGTATTAAAAAATAAACGGCAAAATTAGAAAAGCCAACAAGAAAAAACCTAGAAAAGAAAAGAAAAAATGGCATGGGAGAGAGAGAGAGCGCGCGCTGGGGGTGGGGGACCGAGGGACAGTGGTATTCCTACCTTCCTCATGATGCTTGCTCTTTTAAGCGCTTCTCATTTCTAGGTGTGACACTCTTTATCCTTCAACACACTCCTCTGCAGGATGGAGCAGGGGTTCTTGTGGCAAGCTCTGCCTTTGGTGCACAATCGAAGGTCAAGAAGTCGACAACTAAGAGGAAGTCATGGATGGATGAGCCGGAGAGTGACCTTCTTAATCCGTCCTCTATGGATGCCAAACGACCTCGGCTCTCTAAAGCATCACTTCTCGCGAGAGCGGCACCCGGGATCCATTGGAGTGTTTGCCTGCATTCCTCTGCACCCCTTCGCCGAGAAGTTCCTCGTCAAGGTTGCCATCGAGCTAGCTCAGTCGCATCCCTCTATGGTCCTTGTGCTGCGGGAGGAGCCACTCGTGCTACTGCTTTTCCACTTCTTCATCCGCAACCACCAGGCCAAGCCGGCCCCCAACAGATCTATCCCGGGTCTGTCATAATTCACAAGGGTACTACACAAGAACTCTATTAATTAGATAGGAAAACAAAAACATGCCCACAGTTTGATATACTCCATTTAACTGTCCAAAAAAAATCGAAGTGGTCATGAAATATATTTTGCCATAATTTACATTGAAAACTAATTACCGCATGTCTACTAAAATCTAGGTCATCTCCCAAGTCTGGGACAAGAAATAAAGAACAGAGGCTAATGCAAGAAGCAATACCTTTCTCAACTTCTGTAAAGAAAGAAAAACAAAAACTTGGATAAGAGTAGAGTAGAACAGCAAACGCAAAATGGCGGACACTTTCTGCAAAATTCCCAGTGTCCTGCGTGCAACCCTGATAACCAAATCTTCCACCGTCTACTTGACGGGAAGTAACAGGGCTCGAAAGAAAAAGAGGAACAAACAGTGGTCTGGAAGAGAAAAGAAACAAATGTCCTACCATGCAAAAAATGGAAGAGTTGCCAAGATCTGTAACAGCCGTACGCTCGAACTATTATTTTTGCTACCTTTCTATACGCGAACACATCTACTGTACAGCCCTGGGAGGAGGACAAGGGAGGCAGAGCCTTTCACGTTCGCGTAGTGGGCTCAGATCGCCAGGGCTCCATCAATGGTGTCGCTCTCGTCGTCAGAGACCACAGGCTTCGTTTTCGACATGACTCGAGAGAAGCCGTAGCCTAGGGAGCTCCCACTTGTAGAACAAAGCTGTGAAAGAGCAAACAGACACCGATTAATCAGAAGAAATTTATTGTTGTCTCGGCAAGTTGATGAACATATATTGTGTTTGTGGCGTCTACTTATTGTTTGTCCATCTGGATTGTCAAGGAAGAAGCAGACAACAATGTCCTTTTGAGTTTTGAGACATGGACAAACAAACCGCTCTGCTCAATTAATGAGATGTGGAACTAGCATTTTTCCACTAAAATTGTTTGAGAAATACCTACATTTTAAATCATGCAAATGACCATATACTGTATAGCACTACTCTACCGAACGGCTAGTAGTTCTTCACAAAGCGCTACTATAACAGATGATGAAAATTCACTGTAAGCTATTTTTATACCGTGTTCAATCCAAAGCAATTGCATCTTTTAAATATGTTTTATCTGTTCTGTCACCCATAATAATTTGATGGTTAAAGCGTTACGGATAAGATCACTAAATTATGATGCAACCACACACCTCTGTTAGCTCTGACAAATGACGATTCCTGAACTCGTTGATCGTTGTTGCAATCTCGGACATTGGAAGTTTTGCCTGCGATACAGTACATGAAGAAAATGGTGCTTACACGTCAAATTCAATACTTTTCTGAATGAGCACATCAGAACAGAATAATAGCGGAGCTTACTTGAGCAAGAACAGCAGCAGCCAATTGAAGACTTGGTTCTAAGGTCTCAGGGACAACCTAAAAAAATTTTGAATGCAGTTTTATTATAAATTGTATAAACATAGTTGACAGTGATAAAGTATATGATTAGAAAAACTGGGTAGATAATGACAAGAATACACATGGAAAGAACAGCACGAGGGAGGTTGGCTACTAAATTCTTGATTTCCAATGCATTGGACAATAATTGTACTTGTCATGAATGGTTTTGACATGATTCTGTGTTCGGCCCACCCACCAGTAGCGATTATACATAATAGGTAGGGGCGCCCGCTTGTTTACATTCTAGTAGATCCATTTTTATAACACTAAGGCAGGTTGCTGAATTGCAATTTGTTTTGATAAACTAATGAAACCATTCACATTTCAAATAACATTAGCCAAACTACATGGCCTTTTGTCATACAAGTTGCCCCAAAATGATGCTTTAGAAATTAGAACCACACAGTAGACTTTTGTGGTGTTTACTTACCGCTGATGCACCGGCTTTCTCCAAATTAACACCATGATCAACATCATGTGCTCTGACAAATGTCTTCACATTTGGAAAGTATTTGCTCAGAGCCCATACAGCTCTATAATTTGCACCAGGAGTATCTAAAGTAATGGCAGCAGCGCATGCCCTCTCAGCTCCAACTTTGTGCAGTACCTAGTCGAAACCAATAAATCATTGCTTCTGTGTTTTGACAAGTGTATAATTGAGTTCCGTAGAATTATGCATACCTCTCTGCTTCCTGCATCACCGAAATATACTGGTAGATCAAGTGCGCGCCCAACTGCCACCCGGTCACTGAAAAGTATCCCAGAATTAAATGGTGGAAACTGCACTAGACTTTATCAGAGAAGTTGACAAATTGACTATTGATTATTGAACAAGCACAATGCAGTAGACTAAAATAGATAGAATGGTAACCAAATTACACTAGTTTGTATGGGTCTATCATAATGGAAGTATGGAACCAACAGTAACTAGAAGTAGTAGGGTGTAAGACCCATCACTCCAGGGTCGCTACTATTTCCCTAGTTTCCAAGTCAACTTACTGGATCCTTCAAAATGATTTGCTGACAGACATTGTTTGCTGACATAGCAGAATTTAACTCTAGTTACATGTTAATCATCAAAGAAGCATGATAGCAACCATTAGTACACACTACACAGCATAGCTAAATCCTAACACTAGCAAAGTAATTCGCAAACTTAAGCATTGATATACATATCGCAGCCATACTCATGGAGTCATGGATCAACACTTGATTGTAGTAATGCAAACATGTTTCACGATATTTGAATGTTGTGTTACAAATAAGGTTATTCCATATCCAGTACCATACCTTCGAACATCAAGCGCAACAAATGGAATTAACCGTTCTGACAGGAGTTGGGCGATGATCTAGCACAAGGAATAGATGTATTATCAAATCTATTGAACATAGTAGATATCATAGCTCATGAGGATTGCATGACAAACCTGCCCAACACGTCCAAATCCCAAGATAATAATATGGCCTTGCAAGTCATCCGTCTACACAAACAAACAAAATTATAGCTCAGTGAGAATCAACATCTTAAAGGAAATTAAATTAAATAGCTGCCATAATATCCCTTGTAAGCAGAGGAGATTCTACAAAAAGTAATGATATTCTAACTTGAAGCAAACTTATCTTGCTTTGGGTATTTTTCACATCCGGCATATACTACTAAACTGGCAAATACCTCATATACAATTACTACTTCTCAACTAAAGTTCCTAATATTGGGGAAAACAAGCTGCTTGCATAGAGCACCCCTGACCTACTCGCAACAGTTAATAATACCTGTTCTAACCAATGCTGGCCTAACTTTTGCTTGTAAACATAATATATATAATATTTTTGTGCAAACAGGCATTAACTGCCTGTTGCATGCCGAGTAATGGCACTAAATTAGAACAAACTATACCATTCACTAAGTGACCAACCAATCAACATCAATATTCAGATGGAGGCAGGCAAAGGGCACCATGCTTTCAGTTTAGTTGGTTCAGAAGTGGTTATTAAATTTCTTTCAAGATATTGGCACGATCATATAAGGAAAAAACTTTATTACTCCATCGGTATAACTGAGAAATTAAATGCAAACAAATTCCTTTTCAAAATAAATGTCCAATTTATAGATGGCCATTAGTGCTAGTAGTTTAGTACTGACACACTGAAAGTTACTATATCATATATATACTTAACAAGGCTTCTAATGTATGCTGTTTGAGTTATTAAGGCTGCTCAGTTACTTAAAAAGAAATACATTATCTGGCTTTATTATACACATAACACAAGGAATGCACAGGGGTGTGCATGTAAATGCAGGAAGTTAGGCATACTTTCTGACAGTACGGATTCTCAAAGTCGGAGATGACGGTTCACTAATTTAAAATTTAGACTAAGAAAAATGTTTTTTTAATGAAGCCATGATTAAAGATAAAGCCATAAAGGTAACCAAAACAACAGGTGATAGCTGAGCTAACCAATGACAAAAAGAAAGAAAGAATATACCTCACTTTCCACTGGCAATAAACTCCTGACATCATGCTGCTCAAATTTTGATGCTAGAAACTGCCCTCCAGCAGCTAAATATGGTGTCATAGCCATTGAAAGGCCAACCACCAAAAATAATAATGACGATAATTGAGGCGATAGAAGACCCTGCAAAGACAGCGTTGCCATTTATAAAAATTATTGCTCCCATGATAAACTCACGTGTGAGAAAGAAATATCTCATCGCCTATAAGGCTAACAATAGGAAAAATACAAAACACGAGGTACAGTCATAGAAAATAGTAAATACAATACCTGGTTAACGGCCTCCCCGAAGGCAACAAAAGCAAACTCCCCACCAGGTGCAAGCAAAAGACCAACCCGAACAGCAGCTATGGTGGAAACTCCAAACACTCTACCAATAAATGTTACTAACAGTGTCTTTCCAATAATTAAGAGACCTAATATCAAAGAGACTGCTGGGAAGTTTGACAGAAACAGCTTTGGGTCAATAGACATTCCAACCTGGAAAGAAACAAACCAGGGTAAGCATTAAGAAGGTATCAAATATGGTCGGAACTTACAAAAGGAATTAGAAATGTTCTAAAGTAATTCAAGCATTGATGTTCAAGAAACAAATTTCTGAAATGTTAATGGCATGTAAATCCAAAATAAGATAAACATAAGTGATATGACACCAATTAGTGGCATTCTTATGATTCTATGCATGGCAAGTTGTTGAAAGGAAGAAATAATAGCTCTACGAGCAACATATATTGAAACAATAAGAAATACATGAAGTTGCCTGCTAGAAAAGAAATAAGATATTATTGCGTCTTGACAGCATCAATTGAGATAGCACAAATGATCATCAATTGTATTTAAAATATATGATACGAGAAACTTGTGATAATAATGAAATTCTGCAGTAAGATTAGAGTGGAGCGAAAACGGTTCAATATTGAACAGTTAAATGAAATGAATAAGGATTTCATGTGGGTCAATGCATATGTCGATGACTCCATGACTAATGAACTAATAAACAAGAATTGACCTATTATGGTATCTGCAAAACTGCATATATCTGCTCCATCATATAAGAATGGTACACTCAGCAACAAAATCCTAATGGTATAGGTTACAGGAATTAATATCCAGTGAGATTGTCTTCAGAGCCCTCACCGTCATAAAGAATAGACCTAACAGAAGGCCACGGTAAGGAGCAATATCCGACTCAACCTGCAAGGAGAACTCTGTTTCTGCTAACAACAAACCAGCCAAAAATGCTCCCAGTGCCATTGATAAGCCAGCCTATAAAGAAATGTACAACAATATGAGATGTAGATTTCAGGAAAGCAGGGTCAGAATTAATCAAATAAAATACATACCCGGGCAGTAAGAAGACTTGTCCCAAATATAACAAGGAGAGTATTTGCTGAAAATATCTCAGCATTCCGATTTTCAGCAATTTGCCTGTAAATTGGCCGAAGGAACTGTTCAACAACAAAAGATGTGAGTCAAACAGGTACAATCAAATTATAAGAAATGCAGGTGCAAAATAAAAGGACTAAAACGCACACACAACAGCGGCAGCTATACATAAATGCAAGGTATGTATGTGTGCTTGTTAAGCTGGCAGTTAAGAAAGAGTTATGCAAAGTTTCTCATAAGATAAGCATATCAACTAAAATGAATGAATATACAACTCACCAAACGACCTCCAGCAATGATGGCAGTTATAGCAGCTATTGCCTTTACCGCAGCCATTCCCATAGCTTCCAATATTGCTTGGAAACCAACCTGTAAGAAGCAGAGAAGTATCAAGGGCCATACCCATACCCTTAAAACGGAAAGGCTAAACACATGCCTCTGGACATTAGTGCAATGAAATATCATCATGTTTGCATAGCTCTGCACATTCAAGAACATTATGGAAGAAATGGGTTTTGTAGTGCTCAGTAGAAGTGACAATCAGAGAAGAGGGTTCAGAAACTTGGGTGAGCAGTTTATGTGATGTGGATTCTTTGAAAAATATGTAAAATGGTGTGCATCAAGAAAAAAATGTGCTAGCTCGACAAGCAAAAAGCACATGACATAAAAAGCTTACCCCTCCTTTTGAAGAATTAGGTGATATGAGTGGGATCAATATCAACAGAACCACCACGGCCAGATCCTGGACACAAATTAAGAAACATCTGTTAAAAAGAAGTACAAGGCTGCCATTATCAAAAGGTCGGCTCATTTCTTTCACTAAAATGAGATACTACAGCTGTGCCCATGGCCAAAAAAAAAAAGCTTATGAACATCGCCGAAGGGACATGATAACGCGCAATGGCAATAACATGAGGAGAGAGCCCTGAAAAGGTATCTGTCAGACCATGCTCAAACTGTACCTGGAAAAGTAGCACAGAAAATGTGGCGCGTCCATGCCGTGATGTGCTCTCCCCACGTTCTTGTAGCACCTAGCGAAGCAAAAAAAAAAACAGCAAGGGCTCAACAGCACAGCAACAAAAGATTCTCATAGAATTTTGAAGAATACAGATAAATATGTAGAAGAAAGAAAGCATTCAGCATTGCGCAAGCGCCCATGCTTCAATAAACCAAGTCTAGGCCTGAATATTGAAAGTATGACCACAAAAAAACAGCAAGGGCTCAACAGCACAGCAACAAAAGATTCTGATAGAATTTTGAAGAATACAGATAAATATGTAGAAGAAAGAAAGCATTTAGCATTACGCAAGCGCCCATGCTTCAATAAACCAAGTCTAGGTCTTAATATTGAAAGTATGACCACAAAAAAAAATCCGGCCAATCTACTTTTTCTCTGAAGAAATTGCTTCTGATGAACAACTTCATTCGATATTTGATAATTATGATGATTTTTGCTGAAAACCAGCCTAGCAAAATTCGATAAGTAAGATAATTGCCAGTTAAAAATCATACTTGCAAGACGACAGCTGTGGATGATAGAGCCAACCCACTCCCAACAACAATTGCTGCTGGTCCTGGTAGTGCTGCAAAACGATGAGCTGCCAGACCAACAGCTGCTGTAGTAACCAACACCTGTCGATTGTTACAATTTGTCAGGGAGTAATCAGCATGGACAACTGTTTGATGATTACATAGGCATTGAAATTACCTGAGCAGAGCCTAATCCAAAGACATACTTCTTCATCGAACTTAACCTTTCCACAGAAAGCTGCAGATACAAAAAAATATTAAACTGATGCTTCCTGAAAGAAGAAAGAATCTTAAAAACCACTCAGCTTGTACCTCAAGGCCAATGTTGAATAACAAGAACACAACTCCAAATTCAGCAATTGCCTTTGTTCCATGGACATTGCGGATGATAGAAAGACCATAGGGACCAATGAGGACACCAGCAGCAAGATATCCAAGAACAGGACTACCTATGATATCGAAGTGCATTTAATAACCGAACATGCAAATATGCTGATTCTTATCAAGGTACATACAGGTAGCAGATACGCAAATCTCACCTCCAGGTATTTTCTGGAATAATGGTACAAAAACAACACTAGCCAGCAGCAAATATAGGATGTCAAAAAGCGAAGCTTCTTCCTCATTTACCTGAATAGGGCAAAAAAGGGCATAAGGAAGCTACTTGGAAGCTAAACTTGAAATTAGTTTACATGAGCGGTAATAGAGTGGTCAGACAAATGAATTATGAAACTCACTGATGTAGAGGTTCAGATTAAACAGGGACAAATACCTCTTGATGAGGTAAGAGCTCGATTAGCTTCTTTATTCTTTGTGGTAACTGCCGTATCTCACGAACTATGGGCTTTGCAGTGGAGGTAACTTCTTCAATACTTGTGGTGGTTATGCCTGGCTGCTGAAACAATTGACTATTCTTCTCAGCTCTATTGAAGAAGAATGCCCTATGGTACGCACACAAGGAAAACGTCATTTGAGAAAAGAGCTGGTTAAACAATATGCATGAAATTGACGGAAAGCATGTTCAACCACTGTAAACGGAAGCACCACAGTTATATTTATTCCACACGTCAACAGATGGGCATACCATAAAAGTATACAAGGTAAACAGATGGAGATATGCAAAACAAAACAGCAGCCAAAAGAAAATGTATAAATTAGTCACCATGCAACTCACCCTGCACCAATAAGCAGTATCCCGGCAACAAGAGCTGGTGCCTGTTTTCTGGCTGATTTCATTAACCCTCGGAATACAGATGTAGGTGTAAATTCTCCATCCGATTTGGAGGAGAAGAAAGATGCCGAGAAAAAACGAGACGACCTCTTCAGTGATGATTTAGAAGACTCCTGCTTCTTCCCTTGCTTTGACTTATCTACGTCAGGTTCAGCTTCTTTCTGAGGCTCAACAAGCAACTTGTCACTGCGTTCTTCAACAGGCATTTCATTCGACGGTTCAAGCGGCTCAATGCCTTCAGCAGCTAAATCGCTAATCTGCATTAGACGCTCAACATTTGACACCTCATCCCTTTCAGAAATGTCAAGCATACCGTCACCGCTATAGTCATAAACATCAGAAAGATCATCCTCTTCGTCACTCATGTGCCCATCAGCAGCCGGCACCAGCTCCACAACAGACTCGACCGCCTTCTCCGCCTTCTGTAGCGCCAGCTCCGCGTCATTTGCACGCTTGGCCGCTTCCATCTCAAGAGCCACGGCCTGCTCAGCCAACACCATTATATTGGAAACATCCTCCTCGGCCTTGGAGGCGTCCAGGAGAGCCCTCTCGGCGAACTCGGTCAGCCTGTCGACCTCCTTCTGCAGCTCCATCTTCTTCCCCTGGACCCGCCCCAGCTCCTCCTCGCATTTCGACAAGCTGGCCTGGCACCCCTTAATCTCCTCCTGTGCGGACGCGAGCGCCTCCTCCTCGACGTCGTCGAGGCTGACCTCCAGCTGCCCGACCGAGCCCCTCTTGGCGTCGAGCGCCTCGGCGGCGAGCTGCAGCCGGGCCTCGGCCATGGAGAGCGCCATGGTGGCCTTGCGGACGGCCTCCTTGGCGTCGTCCTCCTTGCTGATGATCTCCTGCACGGTGGCGACGGCGGCGGAGACCTCGGTCTGGGCGCTGTCGGCGCGGTCCTTGAGCGCGATGGCCGACTCGGATATGCGCTGCGCCTTGCCCTCGAACATGGTGCTGTTGAGCCGGGCCACCTCCAGCTCCTTCCTGGCCTTCTGCAACAGGTCCCTGAGGTCGTCCACGTCGACGGCGGCGGCGCTGCGGGCCCTCTCCTCGCCGTCGGACCCCGCGGCCTCGTCGCTGCCCTCGCTGGAGCTGCTGCTGCTGCCCTTGGTGCCCTCCAGCGGGCCGTCCACGTAGGCGAGCGAGTCGTTGCCCTGGCACCGCGCCGGCCCAGTGCGTCTGAGCCGGAGACGGGCCTGGTTTGGGGCGGCGTAGAAGAGGCCGCAGCCGCGGAGGGCCGAGGCAACCATGAGGTTCCCTCCGCCGCCGCCTCGGTGCCGGGGTCGGCGCAGCGAGCAGGCCCCCCGGAGGGAGGCGGCGCCGATCTGCAGGCCCGGCGGGCGCGGAGAGGCGAACCTGGACAAATCCATCCTCACCTGTACCTGGCGGAGACGCAACCGAAAATCAGGAACGGGGAGAGGCGGCCGGCATTATTAGATGGAGAGAGTACCGGGGGAGTGAAACACTGGCCGAAATGAGGCCCGTCAAATCGGACGGCGACGGGTCCTCGATGGAGGAAAACAAAAATCCCCCAAAAATCGACGAGCGGGCGGGCGAGCGGGGCAGTGAATGAATCCGGCGGAGTCGACCGGCGGGGGAGGAGGAGGAGGGGCGGCGCGCTTACCGGCGGGGCGGCGGGGCGGGGCGGGGCGGGGCGGCCGTGGAGTCCGAGACGGTGGGCGGACGAACCAAGGGGAGGGGAGGGGAGGGGGGTTTGGAGGGGGGAGAGGTTTGTCAGGAGAGGAGTAGGAGAGGGGGGAGGGGGCGCCTCATTTCGGCTCTGGTTCTCACACTCGCTCTTTGGGGGCTGGGAGGGCCGGCCGCCTCTTCTCTTGCTGCTGCCGCTGCGAGCGGAGGAGACGAGGCTGCGTGTGTGCACTGCAGATTAGCCTCCGTAGTCGTCGTGTGCGTTCGTGCGGGTTGCGACCTCCTGCGATGCGATTCCTTCCTGTGGGCCAGCAGGGAGAAATGCTCGCGGCGTAACGGGATATTCCTCTTCTTCCTTCCCCTGAGAAGGATCGGGCCGGGTTGGTCCATCGCTTTCCCCCTCCTTCTGAGCTGGGCTGGGCTGTGCTGGGCTGGGTTTGGTTTAACGTTAAGGCCTCGTTTGGCATCAGAGCTTTGGGGCGGGTTTGAGGGGATTTTCCGGAACTCATGAGTCAAGGGTACCTCTTGCAAAGGCCATTCTCACGTTTTTTGATGGCTGCTAACAAGTGACGCACTGCATGTGAGACATTTGTCGCAACCTGAAATTTTTCCGGGATTTCTTCCCACGCATGGAAGCCATGGTGAGTTTGTTTGTGCTTTTTTTTATTCGCTTTTCTTTGTAATGTCTGATCTCCCTAAGCTATAGGTGCGTCTAAATCAACAACCATTTTCAACGTTGTGGTTCTTAAGTCGAGATCTTCGAAATTAGGTCCCATGTTGATAGGTTTGGATGAATTTTTTTTCTTCAGAAAAGTATGCGCTTTCAATTAATAATAACTTGTGCTTGCAAACTACTAACCCGTGCTTCCAATTAAACTAACTTATGCTTGTGCGGGATGTGTGCTTTCACGCGGAAGCACATATGTGCTTCGATTCTTCAAGGGAAGCACATGCACATAGTTTTTGTGCTTCACACGCAAGCTTCACACGGAAAAAATTAAACCCAAGAAAGAGAAAACTAGAAACCGAAGAAAAATGAAACAGAATAAAAACATAGAAACACGAATGTGCTTCACATGGAAGCACATGTCTGCTTCACTTTTTGTGGAAGCACGGTTGGGCTTTTTCATGCAAGAATTGCAAAATTGTGCTTCACATGGAAACCTAAAAAATCAAAAAAATAAAGATTAAAAAAACAAGAAACCAAAAAAAGATAAACAAAAACTAGAAAAAAAACAAAGAATCCAAAAATACATTAAAAATTAAGAAAGTCATTTCCAATGGGAGAAACGCGTAGCACGCGCCACATGGCGGTGACCAAGCGCCATGCGCTAGAAAAGCATCTGCTGCGGCACGCGCCCCGTGGCGGTGATGGAGCGCTATGTGCTAGAAAAGCATATGCAGAAGGCCTCCAAGGAGTGCCCTCTTGGAGATTTGGAACTCATTGATAAGAGTCAAGCTCGAAAGCTTGCTGCTACTTACTTATTGTCAAATTTGAATCACTTTTGTCTTAGGTTCACACCATGATTGCATTAATTGATCAAGATCTTGTTGGGTAGCTTTTAACATCAAAAATTATCCTTGTTTCTCATTTACCTACTCGAGAACGAGCAGGAATTAAGCTTGTGAATGTTGATATGTCTCAAATGTTTTATAATTTTTTATTGTTTCATGTTATTATAATATTATTTTTATGTACTTTTTATGGTAATTTATATTATTTTTATGGACTAACCTATTAATTTATTCCCCAGTGTCGGTTCCTGTTTTTTTTGCCTATTTTTGGTTTCGCAGGAAATCCGTATCTATGGATGTCAAAATACGTTGCCGATTTAACACGTTTTTTGGGGCAACAAGAAACATAGGAAGCTTCGGGAGAGATTGGGGTGTGCACCGACGGTCCCACAAGGGTGCTCGGCACAGCTAGGGGGGTGGTCGTGCCCCTTGTCTGTGTGGGGCCCCTAATTACCACCTTGATCAGATCCCACCGCCACAAACTTTATAAATACTAAAACCATCCGCCGTGCCTCCAAAAGAATTTTATCGTCGCAGCAAGTCTCTGTTCTGAAGAGATCCCACCTGGAGCCCTGCCGGAGGAGGAAGCATTGCCGGAGCCATCTTCATCAACCTTGCTGCCTCCATGACCATGTTTGAGTAGTTCATTTAGGACCTACAAGTCCATAATAGCAGCTAGATGGTTCTCTCTCTCTCTCTCTCTCTCTCTCTCTCTCTCTCTGATCTTCAATTCCATGTTCTCGTTCTTGATCGAGATATATTCGATGTAATCGATAGTGTGTTTGTTGCGACATGATGAATTGTCACTTTATAATTAGATTATCCATTGAAATCAATTGAGTCTATTTGGGTTTTGTTGCTGCATAATTAGATAGATTTGTATGCTCTCCGATCTATCTATCTTCTTTGGGCAAGTTCGATGGGTTTTTTCTTCAGAGGGAGTTGTGCTTTGTAGTGGGTTCAATCTTGCGGTGCTCTAACCCAGTGACAAAAAGGGCCAAGACATGTATTGTATTGTATTGTTGCCACTAATGGTAAAACGATAGGGTTTTTTCATATTGATTGACTTCTTTTAGTCTATATTATGTCATCTTTCTTGTTGCGATACCCTGTTTCTTGCAAACTTAATACCTTAAGAAGCATGATGGATAGCGGTTTTGGGGTGGAGTATTAGTAGTAGATGCAGTTGATTAACGGTCTATTTATCACAGACGTAATGCACATATGAGATTATGTCTACTCATAAATATTGCAATCTTCTCAATTGCTCAACTTTGATTTGTTTACCATACCCTTCACCTATTTTTAAGAGAGAGATGCCACTAGTGGACCTATGGCCCCCATGTTCATTCTCCATTAATAAAATCTTCTACCAAAATTGCTCTTTACATGCTTTACTGTTTTTCCACTACATATCTCTATTTGCTTTTAATCTTGTAACTAGCATCTTGCCAGTTGGGTGCAAGGTTTTATCTTGTTTGTGTGCATGTTGGTGTTTATCTTGTTAGCTTAGAAGCTCCTACTGGTTCGATAAACCTTGATTTTTAACTGAGAAAAACTTTGTTGTTGTCTACTTCACCCTTCCTCTTTGGGAAACCCAACGACTCATGCGGGAGTAGAAATTATGCAGCACAATTGTCATACATGATCAAACTAACAAGAAATCCTTAGATACTCCCGTATCAGCTCTTGAACATACAACATCATTTGTAGATGGATGATCTTGCGATGATTTGTGAAGGAAATATGCCCTAGAGGCAATAATAAAGTTGTTATTTTATGTTTCCTTATTCATGATAAATGTTTATTATTCATGCTAGAATTGTATTAACCGGAAACTTGATACATGTGTGAATACATAAACAAAATACCGTGTCCCCCGTATGCCTCTACTAGACTAGCTCGTTGATCAAAGATGGTTAAGTTTCCTAGCCATGGACATGTGTTGTCATTTGATGAATGGGATCACATCATTAGGAGAATGATGTGATGGATAAGACCCATTTGTTAGCTTCGCATAATGATCGTTCAGTTTTATTGCTACTGCTTTCTTCATGTCAAATACATATTCCTCCGACTATGAGATTATGCAACTCCCGGACATTGGAGGAATGCCTTGTGTGCTATCAAACGTCACAACATAACTGGGTGATTATAAAGATGCTCTACAGGTATCTCCGAAGGTGTTTGTTGGGTTGACATAGATCGAGATTAGGATTTGTCACTCCGAGTATCAGAGAGGTATCTCTGGGCCCTCTCGGTAATGCACATCATATGAAGCCTTGCAAGCAATGTGACTAATGAGTTAGTTGCAGAATGATGCATTACGAAACGATTAGAGAGACTTGCCAGTAACGAGATTGAACTAGGTATGAAGATACCGATGATCGAATCTCGGGCAAGTAACATACCGATGACAAAGGGAATAACGTATGTTGACATAGTGATACGTCTCCAACGTATCTATAATTTTTGATTGTTCCATGCTATTATATTATCTGTTTTGCATGTTTAATGGGATTTATTACGCACTTTTATATTATTTTTGGGACTAACCTATTAATCGGAAGCCCAGTGCAAATTGTTGTTTTTTTTGCCTATTTCAGTGTTTCGCAGAAATGGAATATCAAACAGAATGAAACCTTCGGGGGAATTGTTTTTGGAACAAACGCAATCCAGGAGACTTGGAGTGGACGTCAAGGAAGCAACGAGGCGACCATGAGGTAGGAGGGCGCGCCCAGGGGGGTAGGCGCGCCCCCTACCCTCATGGGCCCCTCGTGGGCTCCCCTGACCGACTTCTTTCGCCTATATATACTCATATACCCTGAAAACATCTGGGAGCACAATAGATCGGGAGTTCCGCCACCACAAGCCTCTATAGCCACCAAAAACCAATCAGGACCCAGTTCTGGCACCCTGCCGGAGGGGGGATCCCTCACCGATGGCCATCTTCATCATCCCGGCACTCTCCATGACGAGGAGGGAGTAGTTCATCCTCAGGGCTGAGGGTATGTACCAGTAGCTTTGTGTTTGATCTCTCTCTCTCTCTTGTGTTCTTGATTTGGCACGATCTTGATGTATCGCGAGCTTTGCTATTATAGTTGGATCTTATGATGTTTCTCCCCCTCTACTCTCTTGTAATGGATTGAGTTTTCCATGTGAAGTTATCTTATCGGATTGAGTCTTTAAGGATTTGAGAACACTTGATGTATGTCTTGCATGTGCTTATCTGTGGTGACAATGGGATATCACGTGATCTACTTGATGTATGTTTTGGTGATCAACTTGCGGGTTCAGTGACCTTGTGAACTTATGCATAGGGGTTTGCACACGTTTTCATCTTGACTCTTCGGTAGAAACTTTGGGGCACTCTTTGAAGTACTTTGTGTTGGTTGAATAGATGAATCTGAGATTGTGTGATGCATATCGTATAATCAAGCCCACAGATACTTGAGGTGACATTGGAGTATCTAGGTGACATTAGGGTTTTGGTTGATTTGTGTCTTAAGGTGTTATTCTAGTACGAACTCTAGGATAGATCGAACGGAAAGAATAGCTTCATGTTATTTTACTACAGACTCTTGAATAGATCGATCAGAAAGGATAACTTTGAGGTGGTTTCGTACCCTACAATAATCTCTTTGTTTGTTCTCCGCTATTAGTGACTTTGGAGTGACTCTTTGTTGCATGTTGAGGGATAGTTATATGATCCAGTTATGCTATTATTGTTGAGAGAACTTGCACTAGTGAAAGTATGAACCCTAGGCCTTGTTTCTAAGCATTGCAGTACCATTTTCGCTCACTTTTACCACGTGCTACCTTGTTGTTTTTATAATTTCAGATTACAAATACCTATATATACCATCCATATTGCACTTGTATCACCATCTCTTCGCCAAACTAGTGCACCTATACAATTTACCATTGTATTGGGTGTGTTGGGGACACAAGAGACTCTTTGTTATTTGGTTACAGGGTTGCTTGAGAGAGACCATCTTCATCCTACGCCTCCCACGGATTGATAAACCTTAGGTCATCCACTTGAGGGAAATTTGCTACTGTCCTACAAACCTCTGCACTTGGAGTCCCAACAACGTCTACAAGGGAGAAGGTTGCGTAGTAGACATCAAGCTCTTTTCTGGAGCCGTTGCCGGGGAGGTGAGTGCTTGAAGGTATATCTTTAGATCTTGCAATCGGATCTTTTAGTTTCTTGTTTTATCACTAGTCTAGTTTATGAAATAAAACTACAAAAAAATGGAATTAAGGTTGCCTCATATGCTTCAGCTTTTTAATGTCTTTCGTGAAAATGATGGGAAGGAAAATTGTGCTCAAGTACTAGAAGAAGAATTACATAGAATGCTTGGCATAAAATATGTGAATGATGAGCATGATTGCAATGTTGTTAGTATGAATTCTTTGAATACCCATGATGCTAATGATATGCAAAGCCACAAGCTTGGGGATTCTATGTTTGATGAAGATGCTATGTTTGATGAAGATGATATGTTTAGTCCCCCAAGTTTTGATGAGAATATTTATTATGATGAAAGCATGCCTCCTATTTATGATGATTATATTGATGAAAGTGGGTTTGGAAGAGTGTCAACTTTAGGAAGTAATGGTCCCACTATTTTGGAGGATGATGAATATTATTGTGATAATTATGAAAGTGGATTTGTGATGAATCCATTATTTCGGAAGATTTTCCAATTGATTACAAAGTTGCTATCTATGATGATTATTGTGATGACTTGTATGCTATTAAGAATATGATAACCATGAAACTTGTCATCATGATTTTAGTTTTCAATTGGATGATGCCTCACATGATAATTATTTTGTTGAGTTTGCTCCCACTACTATTCATGAGAAGAAATTTGCTTATGTGGAGAGTAGTAAATTTTCTATGCTTGTAGATCATGAAAAGAATGCTTTATGTGATGGTTATATTGTTGAACTAATTCATGATGCTATTGAGAATTATTATGAGGGAGGAATATATGCTTGTAGGAATTGCAATAATATCAAGTTTCCTCTCTACGTGCTTAAAGTTTTGAAGTTATGCTTGTTTAGCCTTCCTATGGTAGTTGATTATTGTTTCCATCAATTGTTTGCTCACAAAATTCATATGCATAGGAAGTGGGTTAGACTTAAATGTGCTAGTCATATTCTTCATGATGCTCTCTTTATGTTTCAATTCTTATATTTTATGTGAGCATCATTGAAATCATCATGCCTAGCTAGGGGCGTTAAACGTTAGCGCTTGTTGGGAGGCAACCCAATTTTATTTTTGTTTCTTTACTTTTGCTCCTCCTAAGTAATAAATAATTCATTTAGCCTCTGTTTAGATGTGGTTTTATGTTTTAATTAGTGTTTTTGCCAAGTAGAACCTTTGGGAAGACTTGGGTGAAGTCTTTATGATCTTGCTGTAAAAAAACACAAACTTTAGCGCTCACAAGATTAGCTGCCATTTTTTTTACTGGAGAGTGCTTTTAGGTTGATTCTTTTTGTAGATGATTAATAGACAAATTCCTCACGTCCACCAATTTATTTAAGAATTTTTGGACTTACAGAAGTATTCGAATGATACATATTAGTACAGACTGTTCTATTTTCGACAGATTCTGTTTTCTATGTGTTGTTTGCTTATTTTGATGAATCTATGAGTAGTATCGGAGGGTATGAACCATAGAGAAGTCGGAATACAGTAGATATTACACAAATATGAATTCAGAATGAGTTCACAACAGTACCTAAGTGGCCTTGTCATTTTCAATTGCATGGAATAGCACACTTGTGTCATGCATAGAACCCGGTTGTCCAAATGAAGCGTAGGTGAAATGCATATCAAAGTCGCATACTGCCATCACATTTTGAGTTGTTGCAACCGTTCTTCCAATGTACCTTACTTTTGAAGGTCCTTCCGGAATAGAAGCCCTAATATGTGTCCCATCTATTGCATCAATGCAATCTTTGAGGTGAAGAAAAGCCCTTTTGTCACGCTTAATCCTATCATGCACAATGTGAAAATTTGGGTCTTGAGGCCTAATGTAGTGAGATGACATCTTGATCACACAATGTAGAACCTCATGGAACTTACGATGGACCGTATCTGCTCCATGTTTGAAACAGTTTTGGGTTCTCCTATTTGATTCACAACCCCCCAAGGTCCATAAGAACATAGCTAGAGACTCATAAGTGGTAACAAAGCATGTTTCTTTGAGGCCATACTCTGCCACCAACTTGTCATGAAGATCAAAGAACACATGTGCATTCATTCTCAACATTGTGTATGTCTCTCCGGGAGTCCCAATACTCTCTTGCAACCATTCAAAACCAGTCAACCTACATGTCCTAGGTTTGGCCTTCATGACCCAACTTTTACAATACTTACCAACTATGGAAGACACACCTGAACAACGCATGTCCATATCATGTTGATATTGTAAAACCATAATTTTCTTTCTTTCATAATTAGTGTCATCATCACTTTCACTATCTGATGACGTCTTCATATAAACAATCACCAACATATGAAACACAAGTTAGCATCTATTGGATCAACAACATAGACATAATGCATAGATAAATAACAAACACTAGGTTAAACAACATAGACATAAAAGATGGTTCCATAAAGCCTACATAAATAGATGGAATCGTATCAAGTAGTCCCCATACTTTAAGAAGTAGGTTCAACATAAAAGACATAAATAGTTTTGATAGCAAAGGATAATCGAGCATCACACATAGATGGAATATAAACTAACTACTTCGCATACTTCAAGTCATATTTCCTACGCAACCAACCCTTCCGAGAGTCAGGAGGCATGTATAGAAACATCCCCCTTTGCGCCCTCTTCACAAACAACTCGCTAGCCATGAAGAACTCATCGGTATCAACTGTTGCACCACAAGCAATGACTTCATCCATGACCGATGACACAGTTCGCCTCATCTTTCTTTAGGAAAGACTGAAATGACGAATGAGAAGCCTCGGCAATGTCACCAATCCTTGTAACTTGCTCACACATCACTTGGGTTTCTTGTTCTTTTCTGGAATGATGATTCCAAGCCTCACTTTAGATGAAGTAGGTGTTGCCTGAGATGCTTGTTCTTCCATATCATCCATATCAAGGTCCTCGATCTCGTCAACATTGATGGATTCTTTCACTGCCGCACTAGAGGGGGGAGGTATGCCAGAAGAGGGATTCCAATGGTCTGTACCATCAGTTGTGATATCTCCAAAAATAACCGGCAACTTTTCTTCATTAGCAAGTCCTTTCTTCTTGAACTTACCACAACCTTTAATATCCTGTAGTGCAACAAGTGAAACACATTATTAGTAAATAAAGAGATATGGCTAAATTAAGATACATGATATAACAGCAAAAGAACTCACAATTTTAGCCTTCTTCCACACCACTCATCATCTTGTGACACGGTGTTGTTCACATAGTCCCATCCGGCTCCGGTCTCCCGAAACTTGAGTTTCTTGAACAAGGTGAAATCAGCTTTAAGCTTGTCCCATTTGTTTTTCAATTGGGTATGTGTGTAGTCAAGCCCGGTTCTCATCTTAAATTGTCTTGTCACCTCATCAAATGCATTTGGGGTCAAATAATTGCCTGGCCTATTTCCAGCGTCCACTTGCTCGGCGAACAACTCGCACATAATCCAAGTGTTTTCAACACTCCATTCAGCAGTCATGCTTGACACTTATCTATGAAAATGCATGTCACATTAGTCCTCACATGTACTAGCATAATATGTAAACTGAAGTTTTTTGCAAAGCCAAAATCATGTCATATCTGAACAGCACTTCACAAAGCAACTAATATCTTAGCAGTACAACTAATATGTTAGCACTACACAATTCAAACTGTTAATATGCTACCAGTACTATACTTCACAAATTACATTCACCCAATTAGGCAGACACTAGTTCATATTGTATATATCTTAGCAGTACACATACAACACTGCACAAAAAATCAGTTTTCATTAACAGTACAGGGGCACCAAGTCTGACATAGGAGCTCAAAAATTCAGTTTCCATTAACAGTATAGGGGCACCAAGTCTGACATAGGAGCTCACCTTGTGGTTTGGGCGAGGGGGCTCGGCCTCCGGTTCTGCTCCTGGCTCCGGCGTCAATGACGACCTACTGAGTTCGCCATTGTCAAGGGCTCGCTGCTCCAACCTGGTGCCGGGACGAGCGCCGCTGAGCAGGGGATACGGCGGGAAAGAGGCCGGGGTGGCCGGATCTGTACGCGCAGGAGGGGATTCGGCCGGCGATGGGGGCAGCGGGTCTGGCGGCGCGACTAGCGGCGGCGGGGGTTCGAGGAGGGAGTAGAGGAACGAGAACAGTTTGAGTCTGGGCTTCTCTATTCTGTACGCGAGCCGTGCAATGAGGGTGTGCGCGCCAATCGTTTTCCTGGGCGGAGGCAAAGCGTTGTAAATACAAGGAACTCCAGATTCTGTCGATTCGTGAAGCTGGGTTTTCCTCGCTCCGCAAAAATGCACTACGACCCATCGCAGCTTCGCTATTTCAGCTTCTCGCAGCTAATGCGTTCGGCTTCGTTTTTCACGTGGAGTTTGGGAAGCTCGGAGTGGGAGAGTTCCAGAACAGGCCCTAAATGCCAACACAGGAGAGCGGCGATAGAGAGCCCGGGCTCGCCTGGTCCTGGTAGGTGTGCCAATAAGGCAGTGACGCGTGCATGCATGTAATCAATAAGGGCGTACAGAGGAGGGTGTGATGCGATCATTGAACAGGATCATACGGAGACTGCGCCATGAAAATAGGGGTAACTTCATGCCCAGCTTCTGTCTGCTCTGTTGGCACATGTCTGCCTCGAAACGGTACATAACATGTCACAAAGTAACGCCGTTTTTCATAGGTTTCCCATGCTGGATCTAGCCGGCGGCAACTCCATGGTCTGCAAGGAACCCACTGAAACTCTGATCCGCACCCCCTCCGAGTCCAGTATGGACCATGCGGGTGACTCAATGCTGACAGTAGAAGCGGATTTAGTTCGACACTGCGTATGTAGTTCGTATATCCTGACTCATCCCTGAAAGAAATGAAAGGCAACCCAACAAACATATGATTCTTTAGAAGTTGCATTCAGAAAATTGGAAATGGCTTAGGGAGCACACAGTTTCACAGTTAGGATTTCTTCATCTACCTTGAGAAGATGTCACATGTTATCTTAGGGAACCTGCTGCGCTTCCATCTCTCGGATGGACAATGCCATTTCGCCAAAACTCATTGAGGCAACTGAATAATGTTGTGTGTAACTGCAACACAGCCTCTTGGTGGACAATATGCCTCTGCTCTGCTCCTGCAACTTGAGCACATAATGGGTCCAAGAATATGAATCTCCTTGAGCATATCCCACATCCATGATCAAGAATGACAGGATCGAAAAACTGCAGTGGTAAAATAATTGCACCAGGCTCTTGTGTGTGTGTGTGTGTGGGGGGGGGGGGGGGGGGGTGTGAACTACTCCTATATGCTAATGGCAAAAACAGCAGCTTCATTCCATCTGACATGCCGTGATGTCATGATTGGCGTGTGCAAGTTGGACACATACACACATACTCCCTCCGGTCCTTTTTACTCTGCACATTGGATTTGCCGAAAGTCAAACTTAGCTAAGTTTGACCAAATTTATATTAGAAATTATTAGCATCTATAATATCTAATAAATATAATATGAAAATATATTCCGAGATGAATCTAATGATGTTGGTGTTGTTATGTAAATGTCAATAATTTTTTATATAAACTTGGTCAAAGTTGGATGAGATTGACTTCAGACAAACCTAATATGCAGAGTAAAAAGGACCGGAGGGGGTACCATCTGACATGCCGTGATCAAGTGGATGCACCCTGAGCATCTGCTGGTGAACACATACAGCATTCACCCTCAGAAATCTCGGGTGTGCGTGAACAAACCATACGCTGTACAAGACAAAAAGAAACAGCCACAATTCAGATATTGGTATCGCCAAAATCGAAAAATGTATCATGCACCCAGTGACAGCTGCCTTGTTATAACATCAACATGTAAAGTAATTGAGACACTCCCTCTTAATAAATATGTTTTTTCAAAGCAGCATGAAACATGTTTCCCACAAAAAAAATTGCGACCCTCTATGATTAGCCACTAGTTTCAATACCTGTCCATGTCAAAATCATTGCCTCCAAATATCCATGTGTGGAACCTATTCACCAATGGGATTGGTGGGGGCTGCGGGAGACAACCACTTAACCATTGCTAGCGAAACTTGCTGACATGACAAACCTCCTTTTAGGCAACTTGGCCTCCGTCTGCCCAAAATAAACAACATTTGGCTCTGGATCGCCATTGTCCTACAAACAACGGACGGTGTCGAGCACTGCTTGGGCATAAACTGTAATTCTGTCGAACATAATGTTGTTGTCCTCAATGGCTTGGTGCTTCTTCACAGGATTGTTATACACAGGGCCGCATCATCAAGATTTAATGTCTCCAAATATGAATTTGCAAGAAAAAAGGTTTTGTAAAACCGTCAGGCTGTCCTTGATTCGGTTCTGTGCTCTCATGCTAGACTTAAGACTTCTTTACATCATTCGGTCCCGTGTTTGAAAAAAAGGAGGCCAACAAAAAGGACACAAAAACACACCTCCCATGCCAGATTGAACAAGGCCTCTTCCCTGCATTTTGGTTTCTACAATCCTTCGTACAGCTACCACCTGCATCACACAAGGTTGGCATCATAAATTATAAAAAGGAAAACTGTACACTTTCAGCTCACTATGACATCCACACATTTTACTATGGGCAATTTACATAGCAACGATACCTTCGTCATCAGACATAACAAGACGACGGGCCACCATGGGCACAGTCCTCTGTTGTGCACCTTGTCCCGCTGCATCACACAAAAACATGACAAAAAAAACACAAAACCAGAGCACAAAAAAAGGGATGCATGACTGACGACCTACATGACTAAAACCAATTTGTACTACCACTTACAAAAAAGGGTGCATGACTGTCGCCCAGCTGACCGCACCTTAAACACTGTCTCACCATTTAATTAGCCTAATTACCAATTACTTTTCGCCTGGCCATTAATTGGATTGATTTGACAAATACATCTTGCCTCCAACCACCTGACGATTTTGTTTTTGTTATTTCTTTAAGATGAACATCAAATTTAACCTTTAATTTCATGCATACTAAGCCAACAAACACACTTTCATTACGAATATTAGTTGCACAAACCGAGGGTATACAACACACACTTAAACTTGGTCGCTACAAAAGGTACGTCATCAGCAAACACCCACTCCAGCTGCATCTACACGATTTGATATACTTGATAGCTAACCTAGGATTCCCTTCATCGCAGTTAACGCCTACGCAAGCACACGCATGACCACATCGGCCACCACAAACACAAGGATTGCAACGCCAATGACGAGGTTCGCCACAGAGACCACCAAATTGATGGATGCAGCGTCAACACCAGCGGTCCCCTGGCGCCCAGCAGTAGGGAGCGCGGCGAGAATGTATCCTGCAACTGCGCAGACTGAAGAAATGAACTGCGTGCCCTCAGGCGCGCCATTCCGCCGCCCCTGTGGTGCGTGCGGCAGCTGTATATCTTGAACTCCCAGTCCTTGCCCGCCTTGCTCCTCCGGTGGCTGGATTTGCGCCAATTGTGGGGCGGCAGGGCCAAGCGAAGCGAGATGGTCGGCGTAGCCGTGTTGCCACCGGTAGAAATTGCATCCCCTGCGGGACGGCTGAATTTGACCGGCGAAAAAAGAGATATTCAACGGATCCGACGAGAACGATGCAGAAACTAGATGCTTACGTTGTGATTCCGGGCAAGTCCTGATTGGCAGGGGCGCCGGATCACCACCTTGATTTGCATCTGCCATCTCCTCTCGCACTGCTGTACCTTGCTCCCGATTTGGGGATCTGTCGCGTATGCGCTTAGGGTTTGCTTTCGATTTGGGGATCGATTAGTCCAGACTGGCCCCCCGTGGTAGCTGGTAGTGACGACCCCGTTTGGACTTCGGTTACACGTTGCTACAGGACATAACGTCGCCGCTGCTGCTTGGACGGCCGTCGCCTCGCGCCGTAAAACGTCATCTCTCATCGTCCACGTCTCCCATTAATTACCCGTCGTCTACGATCCTAAAATACCGCACGCGCTTCATATCCCAGGCTGATCGACGCCCAGTGATATCGTGGGCAGGCGAGCCCGGGCACGCCAACGGATTTTCGCCAACACAGTTGCTTCTTTATACTAAATATTTTCACTTTTGTAGTTTGTCCCATCACTAGGATTATGTTTATTAATAGATACATTCCTTACTATATTATTGTGTAAACAACATTTTTCTTTTCCTACTAGTGTGACAAATCCACACATTTAAATGTGCCGCAAAAACATAAGATACCATGTTCTATGTTACACTTCTTTTTAACTATTTGTCATTACGGCCACATATTCTCGCCCTAGATTGAAATCTTTGTTTTCATAAAAAGAAATCATTTAAGTTCAGGGTGGATATTTACGCAAACTGTTACACCAAGTTTCTACATATGTCTAAACAAAGTAAACACTTTCATCTACAAAACTGCTTTGTGGCACTTAATGTTATATAGTCTATATTTACAACCACTTGTAAATAGCATATGTGGTATCCTTTTAGAGTGATATATCTCGTTAGAGTATTCTGGTGTGTTCGAGCCTACCGAATATATTAAGAGAGATTTACACAGTACAGATGTGTCAAATTATGAATAATCACATATTGAATTCTATAACAAAGTGATTTGTCCTCAAATCACCTACATGTGTCGGCCCTTAATTGTTGGGGATTTCTTTGCCAAATATTCCCCTCCTTCATGGGGCTTAAACAATACAACTACCGATCCACCCTTTACAGATGAGCCCAAAACACACACACACACGCACACGCACGCATGCCGCACGCACACAAGTGATGGGTTTGGCAGCCTGTCGATTACTTCGATCTGGTTAGGATTGTGTAGTCTCATTCCTTCTTCCCTACATATCTAAGTTTATCAAATCTACGAGAGGTGTTGTTGCGGCCAAGGGACGTCTTGCAAACTCCAAGTGTCATGTTCATTCTTTGTTCACTGGATTTTGATGGCGCAAAAGTGTTAACAATGATGGAGCGTAAAGTCGTCAGTATCCTCGGTAGGGTGCCGAACATGGTCGGAAGTACTAGAACCGAGCCCGCACACATAATTTACCCAGGTTCAGGCCACTAGTGAGGAGTAATACCCTACGTCAAGATGATGCTTCACCACTGAGCCAGGCCCCTAGACTGGACACTTGGATTAGACCGTCGCCAGGCCTCCTGGGCCTTGAGGCCGGCCCAGTATCGGGCTTCTGGTCCATGCACCACCCCTGATACGCATATGCTGCACTGTCAATTGGTTCTTTGATGAAAAAGGAAAGTAAAGGAGATGATTGATTCCCTCATTTTGCAAAAAAGGGAAATATGTCGATGTATCAAAGGGCTCAAAGGTTTTTTAGTTTTATTTGAGTCTTAGGAAACCCGCAATATAATAAGGGGTTGAGGTGGTTGTGTAAGTGTGGTGATCATGCCAACATTCAAATAGACGGAGCCCCCACTTATCCTAACAAAATGGGTTAAAACCCTTCTCAAATCTCTATGGTGCACAGACCCCCAACTCCCAGGTCCGGTGGCTTTACCTCTGGACACCTCAGGGCTTTGGGGTTGCGGTGGTTTCACCTCTAGTGAGGTCGAGCCTCCAGGACAGACTAACCCTAACCTTCAAGGTCTCGGGCCCCAGACCCTTTATCTCGGGCCTCCTTGGTCCACAGGGGTTGCAACTGTTGGATTTGGGGAGGGGTATAGATACCAACACTTCTTCTACCCCAACCCTAATCTTGCACTCAAGCTTCTCCAAGACTGCCAAACCCTAAAAGGTAAAGCCCCTTTTATTCCTCCAACCGAACTTAATCACATTTTGAGGATTGAAAGAGGAAGACCCTATCTACACTTAAACTAAACCAAATCGTTATCCCATCACTTGTTCATCACCAAACTTGTTACTCTTGGAGATTTGGAACTCATGTGTGATAGGAGTCAAGCCCAAAAGCTTCCTTGAGTTTGGTGTACTCCAAGAAGTTTGTAAAGGTCCAGTGGTTGCCTTCTAGACCAACCACTAGTGATTTGAGGCTCATCCGTTGGGGGTGATTCAAAAGGAGAAAGGGGGTGAACCACTTGGTGGCGCTCGGGAAGACTTGGCTTCTTGCATCTCTCAATTGAGAATTAACACTCCCAAAGAGTGTGAACTTCGGGATACATCCTCGAGTCCAACTTGTGTGTTTAATCCATTTTTATACATTTATTTTTTGTGCTTGTTAGTTAGTTTGTTGTGTTATCTAGAGAACTTACTTTATCCGCACTACCCCTAAGATTGGAAGAAAAGCTTAAATTTGGTAGTCTCCTATTCACTCCCCTCTAGTCCACAACTTTGATTGTTTTAAGGGGGGGGGGGGGGGGGGGGGGGAGCTCCTCAAGTGTGGTTGTATGGGCAGTATAATAGTCAATAAATTATATTTTACTTGCACATGAAAATATGATTGTTTCAGAGCGTTCTCGGTTTGCTATTGGCTGACAAAATATTTCCATGCAATTTTCTCAGTATGGCTGATGCCTTAAATTAGTTTCTATTGCTTTTAGGGGAAATCGTATACCATGAACCATTACCCGGACGATCAATTATTAAATCTGACCCTGGCCTTTTTGATTTGGTAGTAGTTGGAGAAATTCCACTACCAGGCAGAAGCTGGACTATTTTGAGTTTTCGACACATAGTGAGATATAATTACATTTCAACTTCTGGCTATGTACCATTCAGCAGAAGGAATAGCAGGTATTCAATTCCTTTGAACTGCAGAGATAAAAACATTGAAATAGTTTCAACTTTACATTTGGAGAACTTTACATACTTTGAAGTTTCAACTGTTAAGTCAACTAAGAAGATCTACGAGTATGCCTGATATTGGTTCTGTGATAAATCAGTTTAGTGCACCAGAAGCATAGGAACAAATCAGGTAGGTGAACAGAAGAATGTGGTCGTGGCTTTTGCCCGGAAACGCTTGTGAACATGTGTTTTGCCACACGATGTCTGCAGAGAACACATGTGACCAATATCATGGGCTCCAGTTAATTGCCTACAATTTAACTTCATTGTTTTCGAGCAATGCCTGGTATCATGCCACTTCGTTCAATGATTTGCTATTTTTAAGAAAATGTGCAATAAGCAGGGTATGAGTAATAACTGATATTTCAATATCAGCAACAGCTAGACTATGTTGAGACATGTCAGTCAAAATAAATAAAAACCGAAACCAACAGATAACAAGCAGAGTAACTTTATTTAACACCACTTCTATTATAGGTAATATTACAAACAAACTACATCAATTTAACAATGACCAGTTCGGCAGTTCCGGCAATTTAAGGAAACAATAATCCAGCTACAATCTCTATAACCAAATGTAATTAGCATAACATCTTATGTTGAACACCATGGTCGACTGCGTAAAGCTTCAGAAACTTAGGACACAGACTTGCACCTAGTTTACTTTTCAACTGCAAAGTGTTTTATGCATGGCATTTGGCATTACCATGTCCCCATTTGGCATTACAGTCATTGCACTCCCACAACAAGGACATGTTTAAATCAACCTGGCCCTGAGGATATGACATGCTAGCTTAATCAGACTCTTATTCAATGGAGACACGACGCCGCCACTCGTGTCCAACATCCACGATCTTGAGGGATCTCCAAAAACTAAGGTATGTTGCATGAGTTCATTGGATACCTAGAGATGAAAAGACACAATTCAGTTAATAACTCCACCATAACTAACTACTAGTAACATATTTGCAGAACAATAAGCAACTTACACGTGAGATGAAAGTCTCCAACGTAAGGGAAGCACCAAGGATAGAAAGCATAGACTGGCAATCAAAGCTCAGGCGAAAGGCCATTTCTCCAAGACAGATGATCATAGATTTCAGGTCGGTGAGTTTGCTAGACACCATTGGTGAATTGACCATCTGCACAATGATGCCAGATTAATCACTTATGTAAGCACACCACCAGTTTTAGAGCATACCTCCCTCTCCCTGCTTGGCATGCTGGACGCCAGCTCTGCTCGAGTGTCACAACCAAATACGGTCCAGCCTATTGCTACCTATCTATATTTATGGCCTGAATTTTCTTTACAAGTAAACAATGATGTGAGGCATATGTGTGTAAAATTTCAAGATGAAATGTGTTGAAATGCGCCTTGTACAAAAAAGAAAAAAAATCATGGTCTAGCAGGATGTATAGTATCATGTGTTAAAAAGTCCCAAATTTGACATTTTTGCACAGCTCTCGTTTCAACGTAATTCTTCATGAAAATATTACCCACCAATGCCACCTATGGCTATAAGTGATAAAAAAAGTTTTACATAGGAAAATCCCCCACCTGGCCCGGCCCATGTAGTAGGGACCTCCTATACTGCGCTCTGCACTGAGAGAATATGCAGAGTGCCCATTTGGGCCGAACCCACTTCAGGACGACCTTTTTTTTAAATTTCGTTTTTTATCTTTTATTTTTACTTTCCATTTTAGTTTTTTTTCAATATTAAATAATTTGGGACTTCAAAAAGTTCCAAAATAAAAAAAATTGAGAATTCTGAAGTAAAATATGTAATAAATAATAAAGGTTTGTGGATTCAAAAAATGTTCGCAATTTTGTAAACAAAGGTTAGAATTTCAGTATCTTAGTATCTTCATTGTCCAACAAACTATAAAAGGTCATAAGTTTTGGCTGTGTGGCCATTTATGTGTGCACTTGCGTAAATGATCCTTGGACATTTTCGTTTTTTAGATCTCTGAAGCACCTTGAGCTAGCAATCCAACCTACAATGTCACTTTTTGCATGAACAATGCTCAAAAGAAAATATTTTGAATATTTTCCTAACATTCTTGTGAATCTGCACCTGAAAGTTTTAATTTTTGCAGCAAACAATGCAGAGAAACAAGAGCAACAAGTACGGACTTGTAGATCATACAAAGGACTGGTGGCGATTGATCAGTCGTGGTTCAAGAACGAATGGAAAATTAAAACTAAGCACGACATGTCTGCATAATAGCAGAACTAGAGCAAGAGAAGAAAGTTGATTAGCAGGTAGACGACGACGCCAGCTAACAGAGGATCCGCACGTGCATCCTTTTGCCACTTCCAAAGCCCCACATCCTCGAGCTCGACATGCTCATCTACCATCATGGACGATGTCCTCGCCATCCCCCCAAGCCTCCGAACCACCACATTAGTTGCCACCAGAGTAGAGCACATTGGCAGATCAAGATGAGGAGAGCCCATAGCGCACCTAAGGTAATACTTTCAGTCACGCATACAAACAAGTTTTTCTATGAAAACACAACTTCCGTTTTATGGTCAGCATGTTCCTCCCAGGCATCAACAGCGTGCAAGAGTTGCACCAAAGGGTGAGGTAGCCCTTGCTGTTGTTTTATTTGATTTCCCCAAGATTGCTCGTGTCCATCTCGCCATCGCCCCCAGCCTGGCGACGACAGACGCAGCCGGGGTGGTGTGGGAGCAGGGACACGCGCCTACTATCGGTGTGGCCATGTCGATTGCTGGTCGAGAACAATCCGAAACGGGATCAATACTTTTTTTTTCCGCGGGAACGGATGGATCGATCGGTGCTTACAGAAAAAGGACGTATTAGAGAACATTATCTTTTTTATATATATAAGAGATCTGGGAAAAAGTAGGGGAGAATTTTTATGTTAACACGAAATTAACGAATATAAAGGGATGATAGAAGAAGAACTATGAAAAGTTCCTCCTTTTAATGTACACTCATGAAAACACGTCGTGTGGATCACTGACTACATTATTTTATTCAAATAGGCTAATCATATTATATTCTAGTAATGCATACCCTTATTTGCCTGTATGGGTGGTGAGCTTGGGCAGTGTTTCCGGCACTCCCCGCGGGAATGAAAACATGGTGTTCCCTCCACAGTGAGGCAGCAGACGCATGCGGTGGTCCAAGGTTCACGTTTGCTGTTCTTACAATCCCTATCAACACACAATTTCAAGGTAAGTTTGCTCTCAGTTAATGATGAGACCACCATAGTCATGTTGGCATTGCCATCTTCCAAGGTGCTCTCGGGCTCAGGACGACCTGCAACGCATGCAATATTGTATGGTCGTCAGTGTACAATCGCCAAGTATCTTATGTACATATGGGAACAATAGTTTTGAAAGAGAAAGGACTGGCTGCAAGGATCGATATATACAACATGATAGTGACGATGGGCTTACATTGTGCAACCACGACTAGGCACCCGACGAACAGAAGAGCAATCATGCCCATGATGCCCTCCTTCATATTTTCAATGAAGTGTATACGAGAATATGAGATAGTTAAGACACAACCTGAGGCAATGGCCATGACTCCCTCCTGCCTCAATATATATAGGGAGGGCACAGTTCAAAATACTAACTTTTTTTTGAAATTGTTGAAAATACTAACTAGGAGATACGCGCTAATTGATGATTGAAAGGGTATATCGATTGGCACATTCCAGGAACAAAAGCGATGCGATTTGCAGATCGGAAAGTTGAAGTTATGGCAGTACATATATGAATGATACGCGATTGATATTAGTTACCATATACATATACTCGCATCAATGTGCAATATTCGTGTGCGTTGGTTTTTCGGTCGAAAAAAACTGGGCCCACGCGAGCTCGATCGTTCTCTCTAGCTCCCGAATGAACCCCTTCCGATGTGGTCGCTGCCGCAATCTCGCCACCGAATCCGGCGTCGTTCACCCCATTCTTTTCCAATCTTGTGAGCTGCAGGAAGATGGATCGGCCTCCAAATTCTTCGGGGAATTTGAGGATTTGCCCCACCTTTGCTTGCACTTCTAGTATTTGCCCTTGTTTTCATTGACATTGATCTTTTGCCACACCTTTGACACAAACTTGATGATTTGCCCCTGGCAAGATGGGCCCACTGTAAAATGTCCAAACTGCCCCTGCCCTGCTCAGTTTACCATGACCGAGCACATATCTGGGCGGGAAGACTTGAGGCGGAGATGGAGCTCCTGCCGCCGGTGTTGCTCCGGCGGAGGTCGCCGTGGCTCTGGCGCTCTGCCCCTGCCGGCCTTGTTGCTCTCCCGGCGCGGATAATCTGGTCCTCTCCAAGCACGGCGCTGGAGGCGAGCGCGGATAAAGCGATGACGAGGTAGTGCGCGGCAGCCGGGCTCGACCTACGGCCACCGTTCTGCTCATGAAGCACCTGCTTGGGGAGAGGAACAGAAGCCGGACGGACAGCGGTGCCTCGAGGCGGACGGACAGAGGATGTGTGTGTGGGCGTGCTTGTGTGCGTGATTGCTCTGTGTGTGCGCGTGCGTGATCTAGCACCTGGGCATGCGCGATGTGTGCTAGGCGTGCGTGTGCCTGGTTGTGCATGTGTGCGTGAGTGCTCTGCGTGCGTTGTGTGCGTGGGTGCTCTAGGACCTAGGCATAAGTGTGTGCTCTGTGCGTGCGTTGTGTGCGTGGGTGCTCTAGCACTGGGGCGCGCGTGAGTGCGTACTCTGTGCGTGTGCTGTGTGCGTCCGTGCTCTAGCACCTGAGCGCCTGGCTATTGCTGCTGCTACTGCTGCATGCACGGACAAGGATGCCGCTGTCCGAGCTCGTCATGGACACCCACCACCGTCCTCGGACTTGGACCTTGGACAGCACCCTCATGGCGGACAGCACGGTCCGCGCCGTCATGGGTGGCCGGTGCAGGAAGTGCGGCACCTTCCTCCGAGAGCTCGACTGGTCTACACGTGTTGCACTTCGCCCGAGGATCTCGCCCATGGACGAACGCCAGAGTTGTGCCTTTGAGCACGTGTCCTTGTAGAGGAGGGAGGAGCGTGCGTGGGGAGAGGAGAAGCAGCATCAGCTCTTAGCCCGCACCGTAGCAAAGTGGGGAGCAGTAGCAGTGGCTTGGCACCGGAGCGTGGGAAGAGAAGCAGCAGCAGCACAACACGTTAACAAGTGGGCTGTGGCACGAACAGACAAGGAAGAAGGGCATTTGAGTCATCCAATTTGTAGTGTAATGTCAAACCGGGTAGAAAGGGCAAATCATCAAAGTTTTATCAAACTTGTGGCAAATAATCAATTACAAGTAAAAGGAGGGCAAATCCTAGAAGTGCAAGCAAAGATGGGGCAAATCCTCAAATTGCCCAAATTCTTCACCAATCACCATCGATGCCTCTCGGTTCCCGTCCGCAACCTGCCACTTGCGACCTCAGGGATTCGAAGCAGCTGCCGAGGCCTACTTCGTCCTCGACGTCGAACATCTATTGAGTTTCCCAACAAAGTCTGGGCCACACACCCGCTGGCGTGTTTTCTCCGGTCTCCAGAACCATGGCATGTCTCCAATAGGACAGAGCCGCTTGGCGTCGATGGACCATTGGCGCCATCCATCGTCTGATTCGCATTGTCGTGTTCATTCCTCTACATCTCCACAAGGTACTATACGTATAATTAATGTTGCTTAACTGAATCCTGAAACAATTAGTTTATAGTTTAATTACCTGCAGATTGCAACTCATGATTCTACTGGAATATACGTACAAAGATGAACCATGGGTTAATTGGTCTGTTTTTCTTCCACTATGTTTGTATTTCTACAGTCTTCTACATATTGTGCAGCACATGAGTTAAAATGTTTCTTATTTTGATGTAAGTATCAAATAAGAAGGATGGTATTTTATGACTCAATTGAACTGAAACTATTCTTAGCAATACAACAATTCTTGCGTGCTTCCAACCATTCCTACAGAAGGAGTATTTTCGAGATCAGGCAATCAAGTCGTAATTGCCAGTTTGATCAGTACACTCTCATAAACTCATAATACTAGAAAACTCATAACATTGATTGTTCAGTACCATTTTTCCAGCATTCAGTTTTGGAGTAAACAGAAGAGAGTAGAGATGAATAAATGTTTCGTGAGCAGCTCACTGAAGGAGGTCAATTATGATATTACCAACGGTTAGAGATACTTGCTTATTCTGAATTCATAGAAGTTTCATTGTTTGTCAATTTTATATACGAATGTCGTGTATTTATAGGTAAATCTTTTTAATACTAGGATTGTCACTCTCACTATGCCTAATTGCATTGTGAGTATTATCCTCTTTGATTGTCTTGCACTGCATAATTATTGTACAGAACAAATTTATGGGTGGTATACGTTTTTTTTTGACGAAAAGATGGCCCTAGGGCCATATTTCATTGATTAATCCGAAGGAGAAATACAAATTGCAGTAGAGCTACAGTTAGGGAGATCAGCGTGTTTTGGAGCTGGTTTCCAGCCGGCACACGACCAGTATACAACAAGCAACAACAAGAAGAAGATGATCTGCAGCACTCAAGGTGGCTCAAAGAGTCTGTCTAACAGGTTTATACCAGCCGCCGACCAGCTTCTCGCCTCATCCTTGATGCCTCCCATGAGCTGTGGAACAGTACACTCGGCGGTGTTGAAGACGCTGTTGTTGCGTTCTTTCCAAAGCATCCAGGAACCAAGCAGATGGCCGATTTCCAGGTCTTCTTTTCCTCACCCTGGAGCAAGCGCAGCTGCGCGCTCCAATTGTCTTTTAGGGTTTGGCTTGGCAGTGGTGCAGCCACCATTGGCCTGAGCTGCAGGAAGGAGCCTCCAAGATTGTTAGTGATACCCATCAACAGCCTCTTGGTGTAGGTGCACTCTACCAGCACGTGTTTGGCCGTCTACGGTGCAGCTAAGCAGAGCAGGCAGACCGGGTTGTGCGCAATGCCTCGAACAGTGTATATATCTGGAACCATATTAATCATGGGACGTACCTCCTCACTGCTTGCGCATCCTGATTGATTCCCTCTGTTCCGGAACCATATTTTGTTTCCTTTAGGGGACTTTGATGGCTCGCTCGGTAAGTGTGAAGCGGCCATGTTAGGGACAAGCTTCTAGGAAGGAATGGAGCGATTCACACGCGGTGATTTAGTTTAATCACCGCCCTGGATCTCTGCTCAGCCAATATGCAGATATGATCCCGTAATCAAATAGATGTTCACTGAACGTAAGAATAAAAACTTTTCACTGAACGTGTTACAGATAAACACTGCCATAGCTGTTCGGAGTGGACTGAAACATTTTCCCTAGATTAGGTCTGTCTTCATGTACTAGTGGTTGATACCAGTTCAGCAAACTGATTGGTACAAGAGGTAGCACTAGGAGCATGCATGATGATTTGAACATTGTCGCCGTGTGTACTGAAATCTGCACTACGCAGACTAGGCCGACCTCTTCTGAGCCAGACACCAACAAAGCAAAAAAGGGCGCCGATCATGAATACATACATAATTGTAGCCCGGCCCAAGCTTCCTAGAAATACATACGTTTCTCTATGAAGTTTGAATATGTTCTAACTCTTCTCAGTTTGGATATGCTCTAACTCTAATCGATGAGGAGTATATATTGATCTTCAAAATATGTCAGTGGGGAGAAGACGCAGCGCGTCCGTTTTGGCCGGCCCATGTCCGGGCGGCCTGGTTTTTAAAAATTTTCCTTTTATTTTTCTTTTCAGTTTCGTTTTTTCTACTTTAAATAATTTGGGACTTCAAAAGTTCCAAAATTAAAAAATTGAGAATTTTGAAATAGAGCATTTGATAAATCATAAAATGTTTGTGGATTCAAAAAATGTTTGTGATTTTAATAAATGTGTTTGCTTATTCTACAAATATTCAAAATTTTGGAAACAAATGTTCAGGAAATCAAAAAATGTTCATGATTTTAAAATGTTCATGTATTAAGAAATATTAATGAAATTGAAAAAAACAATTCACCAATTCAAAAAATGTTCATGAATGGAAAAATATCCTAAAAAAAATCAAAAACTGTTCGTAACTTACAAAATAGTTCATTCATTCGTGAAATGTAAGTTGATTCAAAAAATGATCATGCATTTCAAAAAATGTTTGTTAAATAAAACAAATGTTCGTGAATTTCAACAATTGTTGCACCAATTTCCAAAACGATGTTCGTCCATTCTAGAAATGTTCGCCAATTCAAGAAAATTGTTAAAAAATGTTAGCAAATAGTATAAAATGTCCATGAGTGCAAAAAAGTTCTTGATTTTAGAAAATGTTCGAAAATTTGTAAAAGCGTTCATGAATTTGAAAAATGTTCACAATTGTAAATATGTTCACGAGTTAAAAAAATGTTAATGATTTTCATAAAATTGAGAGTGATAGTGTATCTCGGTGATGTAGCAATATATGATCATGCCATTGAAGATTATGATTTTTTTTTCGCCCGTTGCAACACACGGGCCCTTTTGCTAGCACCTAATACCTATACCTAATCTTTACCTACTTTTAATGGGAGGAAAGTTTCATAGTTCTTCATACATCATTCTTTTATATCCATTGATTTTATGTTAATTATAAAGATTGACAGCTGAGATTTAATTGAGTGATCATGCAATCTTTCTTACGTCCTCCTATCCCGATAAAAGAAAAAACAGACGAGGAGAGCACGGGCAAGTCTCCTTCTCTTGTACGACCACCATGAATCTCGCGTCCACAAATTTAAATATTATATATATACTTTCTCTTAAAAAGATTAAATATTATACGAGCAAAAGGTTTAAAAAAATTATTATACGAGCAAATGGAAACATCACGCACATGATCCCTTTGTCCTTTGCCGAGGGATGGAGGCCATAGGGAATGCTGGTGGAGATGTGCGGTGACCAGGTGGGGATCCGTGCCGGGTGGCTGGGGACGCGCCTCTCCCCTAATCCCCTTTCCTCTCGATGGCGGCACATGTCAGTGGCCTCTCAAGCTCTCTCTTCCTTCCCCCTCCTCCATCTCGCATTGCCCGGACAATGTCGCCTCACCTTCCACAGGTCCCCTCGACCTCTCCCTCCCACCGCGAGGAAGACGACACCAGAGCCAGGCGATGGTGCTGGGTTGTACGCCGAGCCTCCCTCAGCCGCCTCCGTCCTCCCTACCGATGCTTCGTCCTCCGTTTTCGATCAGCTCTGCTCCAACTTTGACTGACAGCTGGTGCCCCGTCTCGACCTGCTCTGCCCCGGTCTAGGCATCGGGTAGCAGCGAGCTCAGGCCGGGGTCACAATTCATCGACGCAAGGAGGGTAGCCCTGCCAAGAAAAGGGGGCTCTCTGGTCGGGGTAGGAGCTGGAGGAGGAGACGACGAGGGCCTCCACCACAGACGCAGCGTCCGATGGTCGGCCATATTTAAAGTGTTTTCAGTTTCAGGCACACTCCTAGTAGGGCTCCCCTCTCAAAGTAGATCTCTGAACTTGCTCTCGATGGGTAGTATGAGATCTGTGATGCACCTCTGTTTGGTGGATACACCACACGAACAAATGGACAAAGAGGAGAAAAGAAGGACTAGCTAATAAAATCACGATGCAACTGCGAGGACACATGTAACAAATAATGCAGAATAAAATGTCCCATGCAACCCTGTGACAAATATGTTTGATATAACCACAATCATAGGAAGCTTCAAATTGTAGGAAAGGTCATTTTAACTCCTCAAAATTTACGTACTGAATAATTTTAAAATTATCGTCAGCTTGATCAAGCACCCTGAATTTGACGCCTCATCTGTTAGATCTGCAGAATCAGCTGGCAAGTGGCTGCAACCTTCATCTCTAAAACTAAATAATAATACAACACTTTGGTTATTCAGTCCTCTTAGGACACAATTACTTTCAAATCGTTCAACTCCAACTGCACTTTTGTCAAAAATTCGGAACAGTGCCTATTTGAACTAAGTTGGAACTTACGATGTGCCACTCCCACCAACTTGGCAACCAAGATAAGATGGAAATGGTGGTGCCTATTTGATTAATTCTGCTACCACTACACTATCAATTAGCTTTAATCGTCTCAGTGCCGGTTCATTCTAGCAAATTATTGATTTGTATGGTTTTGGAAATTGATGAGATATTGAATTTACAGATGTGGGAATTGTCTATTTGAATTTTCTACGTTAGTAGATTACCAGCGACAGCAAGGCACGGCGGTGGCCGGTGGTTGAGAAGACATTCAGCCTTTTCAGCTATGCAGTCGACCACCGAGTATTGACTAAAAATACTACTCACATAATATCTTCAGGTGAATTTGCTGGGGCTTGAGCGAGGGGAATGGAATGGGGGATGACAATAGGAGTGTTGAAGGCTAGGGATTTGGGAGCAAAGGATGTGACGACGTGGAATGAGATGGGGGACGACAGCGCAAGCGAGAGGTACGAGGGTAAAATTGGAAACCAACAAAATTTCATAACATGACAAGATTTGTATGTGGAGGTCTAAAACATCTTACATATGTGAACATAGGTAGTATTAGTTTACAATGGCTCCCAATCTGAGCCTAAGATGTCATTTACCAAGAAGGTAGGCCATTCTAAAATTGGATTCTTTTTCCCATAGTTCATTTTTTGCAATTCTGGGAAAGATGATCACCTAATTTCATGCACGTCAAAATAAATAGAAATGAAAGCAATGAATAATGAACAAATGCATCAACTAAAACAATCACTAGTTCCAATATTAATTTAAGGAAATAAGATCCAGCTACAACTTCATAACCAAATATAACCATACTTGACATCATTGTTCAACATCATGATTAACCGCGCAAATATTAATATAAGGAAACAAGATCCTACTTGACATCATTGTTCAACATCATGATCAACTGCGCAGGACTCCAGAAACTCAGGATAGTAGACTTTCCCTTGATTTCAACTGCAGACTGCTCTAGGCATGTTCATTACTTAAATCATTTGGCGTCAACATGTCCATGTGACGTCATTGCACTCCCAAGACGGGGGCATGTTAGCTCAACCAGGCCCTGAGAACATGGCAGGCTAGCTCAACAAGGCTCTTACTCCTTGGGGACACAACGCCCTCGAAAAATAACACATGCTGCATGAGTTCATTGGATACCTAGAGATGAAAAGACAACCTTCATTCAGTTAAAGATTACACCATAACGAAGTACCAACATATTTGCAGGACAGTGAGCAACTTACATGCGAGATGAATGTCTCCAACGAAAAAGAAGCACCAAACATAGAAGCCAGAGAAGGACAATCAAAGCCCCAACCAAAAGGAAATTCTTCAAGATAGATACTCAGAGAATTCAGGTCAGCAAGTTTGCTAGGTATCGTTGGTGACACCATCTGCACAAATGATGTCAGGTCAACTGTATTCCAAGTATTAACTTATGTAATCCCATTAATTAAAACAGTTTTAGAGCATACCTCCCTGCTTGGCGTGCTGGACACCAGCTCTGCTCGAGTGTAACAGATCGATTCGGTGCTGTTCACTAGTAAGTTCTTCACTTGCAATGCTTCTCCAAGTGAGACTCGAACCTTGAGGTTACCATTAAAGGGAAAACTGGAGAGATTTGGAGCTCTGCTCTCTATCAATCGCAGCTCGCTGCAACGTAACACCTTCAAGTGGCTTAACCGCTCAAGATGGCAAGGTATCCTCAAGCAGTCTACCTTACTGCAATCCCTGAGTAAAACCTGCTCTAAAGCTGCAGAACTGGAAACAAGGCAGCTTAGCTCGTCCCCCATAATACCCACCCTTAACAGCTCTAGTTTTGTCAGGCTACTCAAGCCACAGTGCCCAGCCATAGGATGAAAGGAACAATTGGAAAGGTAAAGACACCGGAGTGAGTTTCCCAGCCCATTTGATATAAGTGTGCACGGGAACTCGTATTTGCGTTTGTTGCTCATAGCCATAGTAAGGGTGAGTTCTTCAATTCCTGGTTTTACAGCCTTATGAAGCCATTTGTCGATATAATCACGGTCCTTCGCTTTGTCATTTGAAACTAACCGAAGTTTCAGTATTCTCACGCCAGTACCCGAGTGGTTTCCCAGAATGTGGTCAATTTTGCTTCTAAAAGTTCTAGTTGTTTCCTTGTAATCCGCACATATGTCCAACCCAAATGCTTCCCTGTTCAAAACGAGGATCGAATGGCATCTCCAGGAAGACAGAAAGGACCGAGACAGGCAGGCGGCTCTGGCAGCATCTTTCAATGGCATTAAGGAATGTATATCATGCCAGATGTCCTGCAAGCACAAGCATGAGAGGGAGTTAAACATCAGCAATGTAAGACACATACGCATGATTGCACAAAGTGCACCAATGCTGCAGAGATGTACATCATGCGTTGGAACAAAGGTTAGGTATATTGAGCATCTTTTCCAACGTGTCTGCGATGGTTTTTGCTACGAAAAGTAGACGCCATTGTTACCTGGTATGATCCTACTTTATTTAGGCATGGAGCAAAGCACTGAGCAAATATTCGTATGTGTATCTCGTTAACCAAGATGCACAGGCAGAATATAAATTAGCATGATACAAATTAAGACAAAGTATCAGAATTAAATGTGTATGCAAACGTGTATACAAATTAATACAGCTCAACAGCGTCGGCAGCAAGGTCAGAATATAGAGCAAACAAACCTGAGTCACTAAGATGAGGAGATGATATAACAGGGTTGAAAATGCCAAATAAAGGATGCATATGCACTTCAAAAGGTACAATGTATTGCTTGCAATGGGGATCTGCCTGCCTGCCTAGCTAGTTCTATTCATGAGCGAAGAAAGCAACCTAGTTATTACAACAATTGTGCGCTCCAAGAAGCTAGAGATACAAATACTTGTGACAGGTTTCCATTGAAGCAGACTAGTAGTAGTAAGTAATACTGTTCTTTGAGAAAGGAAACTGCATTTATCAACTACATCATACCTCTGGAAGATTTGGACTGGTATCATCTTGTTGGCAGGGTGAGGCCTCTGCCTTTGCCTGACCATTTGCATAAGTTGATGCACCTGGAACTGGAACACAATCTTGTTGGCGGGGCGAGGCCTTTGTTCTTTTACCGCTTGAAGAACCAGCAATGAATCCATCTGGGACACATCATGCGTGACTATTAGTTATGGCTAATAAGGACGGTAGTAACAGAGTAAACTTAAGCGCAGAACCAGCAATCAAATTCATGCGTTGGCATGGCAGTAGTTCAGTTACAAAATTACTCCCTCTGTTCGGAATTGCTTGTCACAAATATGGATGTATCTACGACTAAAATACATCTAGATACATTCATTTCTTCGACGAGTAATTCCAAACGGAGAGGGAGTACAACACACCGGTCCATGCCAGTAGTTCAATTCATGAATCATCATGCAGTGTTGCAGCACAGAAGGGCAATCCATGGCGAACAAGCTTCTCTGGTTGCTTACCTTGCGATGGATTTTGTGAGCCCATGGTCGGAGTAGAGAGCCGGGAGTAGCGGTCCGGAGCCAATGGAGCGGAGCGGTGCGGTGGGCCGAGGAGGCCGACGATCTGGCCAAGGCCGGCGACCTAGGGAAGGGAGGGAGGCCGGCTACTTGGGGAAGGGGATGCGGGCGACCTGGGGCGAGGCCGGCGGCGACTTTGGGAAGGAAGGGGACGCCGGCGACCTTGGGAAGGAAGGGAAGGCCGGCGACTTAGGGTAGGGGATGCGGGTGAGCTGGGGAAGGGCGGCCGGGAGCTGCTCAGCCCGCCGTCGCCGTCGCCGTCGGCAGACGGCGGCCACCGCCCGTCGCTTGGAGGGCGTGGGGAATGGAGGAAGAGGGGGCGTGTCGGGAAGGAGTCTTGGGCTTTAGCCCGCTCGGCTGTTTCAATTTCGGGCTGTTTTATTGTTTTGTATCGAAGCGGTACACTAAGCCCAACTCGAATGCACGGACGGTATTTGGTTCGTTGGTCCGCGCGGACAAAAAAAAAAAAAACCCGGGTTCTAAAGCATCGGCGCAAACGGATGCGTGTCTATTTTGTTTTCACCGTGGCTCATTGCCGGTCCAAATTTGGGCTGAGATTGTATCCGCGCGGACATGCCATGTACGCCCGCGTCGCTATTGTCCTCCCCTGCCCCATATGTGGCACACAAAGCCCTCATTTCCCTCAATCTCTCCCAAAACTCTCTCATCCTCCCACCATGGTCAGCCCGTACAACCCCACCGCCCCCCCTTCTGAGCCACCAACATCCTGATCGTGGCAGCCCGCATCGTGGGCCTGAAGAAGCAGAGGTCGAAGAAGGTGTGCGCCACAGCAGAGACGATTGTCAAGGCGTTCAAGAGGGCAGGCCGGAGGAAGAAGAAGGTGAAGAAAAAAAGAAGTCGACTTCGTCACCACCGCAACCGAAGCCGCTCAGGTGTAGGCCGCCACTACAGACAACGAGGCCCTCATCGGCAAGGTCACGCAGCTAGCCCTCCTCATGCTAGGGTACCGCAGCGAGACAACCCTTTTCATCGCTGCTGCCACTGCGGCGGCCATCACGGGCTCATGGTAACAACCGCGAGTGGTCCCAGTGGACTGGCAGAACGCGAACCAAGCAGCCGCGGGTGGTCTCCCCGGCCAACTTGCCTGATGCCGGTAACCTGTTCGATAAAATGCCCAACCTGACGCCGGACGACCCGAGGTCTCACGAGGACGTCTTGGCGGAAATGATCAATGGAATTGGCCAATCGTATGATGACAACGAGACTCAAGACGGCCGAGACGCTGACGACCAATATCCCAAGGCCAAGACGACCACAACCAATACAATGATGGCCAAGACTCCGAAGGCAAGGATGTAGACATCGACGAAGAGCCATTGAAGTTTGAGGATGAGCTAGAGGAGCAAGGCCGAGCACAAAAGAGGAGGAAAAGCATGAGGACGGGAGCATACACGGAGGCAAAGACAAGTTGATTTGCGAAGCTTGGATGGAAATTGGACAAGATCTCAAACTTCAGTTAGCTTGTCCATAGAAACAGGAGAAAGGCCATTGGTCCTTTCCTGGCTCCAACATTACCGAGTGAGAGAGGCTATTTATTTCATGATTAATATGTTTTTCCAGAAAGTGCTAAGACCTCCTCTACGACCTCTGCTAGCAACTGCAAACCTCCCGTCCAAACCTAAGAAGCCAGCCAATCCCTCCACTCGGTAGTTCGATAGCTGAGTTTCAACTATATAGAGCACCAACAACTCATAAGCCTCCATGAGATTGTGGAGCTCACAAACTGTCGCAGGATCGCCAATCTCATGGTAGTTTCAACATAGAGTTCTCATTAGGCCTGACGCCCCCCTGAAGGGAGACCACCTCATTCATTGAGTCCATGTCTTCCACCTCTACATCACCATCCTGGCTACTTCTCTTCACAATAGAAGCCTTCCTAGGTATTGCAGCCGTCACATCAGGCCTAGGATTAGCCGCACCACACCTTCCAATAAATGGACCACCCCGAAAACTTTACCGGCAAGGTCCATTAGAAAATGCCCTCTCACGTTGAGTGTACCTTTTGGCGAGACTAACCGCTTGAGCAATTTTAACATGCTACCTCTTACCATTCTATTTTCACATGAAAGGTAAGAAGGTAAAAGTTAATTAAACCCACTACATAATGCAATCAATGGCTCAGATCTATTTTACACTCTTACCTCTAAGTTCCATGTTTGTAGGTTTTGTATCCACCCAGATTCCCCATCTGCCTCCACCTAATCCTCCTCCGCTCCATCTTCCTCCTCTATCTCCTCTACCTCTCATCCTTCGTCATCGGCTTGAAGTACCTAGATCCTAGTCGATGCGCGTATTATGCGGTATGCCGATGCATCAGACACTATAGGCTATGTAGCTTCTACTTTTTGGGCCAAGTTCATGCAGTCGTAAAGTAGAAGTAGGCCTAGCTAGCGTAGACATATATACCTTATGCCACTAGCAAATTTTTTTGCTGAAAACTTGGGGTGCTTTATTGCTTCAACAAGGTCCTTTTACAATCAGCACGAAGGCTGCTTACTAAGAAACTTGGACATTCCTCAAGCCAGCATGTGTCTGTGTCATACTCTGCGTAGGCCTGCTGCCTACTACATGTGCCTACCTTGTAGGTGCCACTTGATTCTTGGGGGCCAGGGCGGCCATCACCCGCCCATGGCCGGCCCTGTGTTTCAGCCTCGTTGTCAACCGATGGTTATTGTGTGAGCATCTTGGAAGCTACTATTCCATGTTGAAACCACGGAATTGATGCTAGCTATGATGTTCACATGAGTCAGTCATTAAGCCTTCACTCGCTCAGATTGCCTCCCTGTTCCACTTGCTCGGTTAGGCTTTTCCCCGCCTCGCTCAACTACTAGCTCATAAAAAGCTGGCTACCATTTTTACCATCTGGAAAAGTTTGTAAAGTCAATAGATGTTCACGATTAAAAAAACCTTGGATTTTGAAAATTTGCATATTAAAAAATCATACTTTTAGTAAAATTAATATACAAAGATTTCAAAGATATTTGCCAATTTGAAACAAAATTAGAATTTTTTAATATTCACAAACTTAAAAAATGTTCCTAAACTTAAATATATTCACGAATTTAAAAACCTTATAGGCAGAGCCCAGTGACCGCACATCCCTCGGCGTATCAGGAGGCTCCAAATCTATGGAGCTCAGTATCTTAATAGATTAATAATGCAGAGGTGCATGCTTACATAACATGGTGTTTCTAAATCTGAGCTTGCTAACCATCCTATACGTGCGTTGGTGGTTAGACAAACTTTGGGCATGATATATCTACCAAAAGTCTGTTGAAGCACCTCCCACGACATATTGTTTTCTGTGAACATGCATGCAAAAATTTCTGAGAGCAAAACAAACTAGTGTCATGAAAGGTGCATTTCACAACCACTCTACTACTACATCAGTGTACCTAATTCACACCCTTAGACGTTAGAGCATCATCAAGCATATGCAACCGTCGTGATAATTGACTCAACTGTAATTTGGCATGTTGAGGGTAGCTTCATCGATTTAACATTGTTGCAATGCAAGACGTGGAATGAGCCTTCCACAAGGATGATGTGAAAGTTTGTTTCTCCTAGTATTATAAAAGGCCCATTGCGTTACATTGAGCTGTTTCAGGGAAGACATCACATTCCTACTATAGAAGAGATGACTACAAGTGAAACGATTCACAAATAAATTTAGATGAGATACTAGAAGAAAACTGAAGAAATGGATCTAAAATATTTAGGTATAGAAAGGATAGATGCCCACATGGTTAAAGTGTAGATACGGTCCCTGGGCACATGGTACGTGGATGTTAACTCAGCTACCAAGTCCAAAGCACTTTTGAGTTTCCCGTTTTCTTGTTACCATTAAGGCAACCGACCCGCACAGCTAAGAGAATCGGCGCATATCAACACCCTAGCGTTAGCCGCATGGCTTCCCACGGTGCAGGCAGGCCAAGTCATTCTATATAGAAGGAAACAAAGTCGCAGATGCCAAATATTTTTGGATGATATCTATCATGTTTTATTCATGCATTCGGAAAGTATGTTATGTTTGAATATAAATTTGAAAATTCAAAATTATAAATTTAAAAGGATGTTAAGCGTGTATGAGGTTGGAGCACGAGACAACTACACTACTGCGAAAGTGGAGTTGAGATAGAGTTTATGTGCACACATATAAGAAAAATGAAAATGAAACCATCTCCATGTTTACGAGCGGGGCTGAGAGGAAGAGGACCGAGGGCACTCGCGGTTGTGGTCTCTGACATGCAGCCCCTTGCTGTGCAGGATAAAAACACTCGCTCGCCTATTCTCACCTTGTTAGAGTATTTGACAACAACCCCTGCCCCTCGGACTCTTCGCGGAACGGCGTTGACTTTACTGCCACGTCATCCCTGACGGATGGTACCGCCTGTCATAAACACGTTTAAATCGTCTAAACTGGCCATTTTTTAAAAGTGATAGTTTTTTGTCATAAAATTAGAAAATTTTGGTACTTATCAGTCACTTTTTTAAATGTCGTAGTTCAGTGGGACGGGAACGCCCTAATATGGTAGTTTTTTTGTCAAATACACCACCTTGCTATCAAGGAAAAACAAATCATGTACGACTGGGTCGTACTCAGCCAAACTGGAGACAACCTCGAAGCAACACCACCTTTTCCCCATCGTTCGCCGTTATCAATCCGTAGCCCAGGGTCAACGCCCGAACTCCATCTCATGGCACTTTTATCCCCACCGTCAACGCCCAAGTTTATCGGCAGCACAACTCGTTGTCGGCGAGGCCCTCGGGCTCCACCTGTGGCACCGCCGGCATACTAGGCAGGTAGCGGCCAAGCGTCTCGCACCCTGTGTGTCACTCTGCTCGCAGCTTCTCGGCACCAGGGTTGACTGGACGACTTAATCGGAAGTTCCTGTAAATTTTTGTTGTGACTTGACCTGTAAAAAACTGAAAAAGGAAGCTCTCTTTGTGTTTTTTCTGAATTTTATTCTTATGTACATGATGTGCCCTATGCTGTAAACGAATTTGATGTGTGTGTGAATGAGAAAACTTGTGACATTTGCAGTCTATAGGTGTTGTTTTCCAATCTTTGGACAAACGTATTATGACGTTTGTTGTTGTCCACTATCTTCTTTGCAAATGCATCGATATGTTCTCAACAGTTTGGCATGGACATTCTAGATATGTAAAAGAGACAAATCCACAAGGTACTATGTTGGCCAATTAACACAACCATATAGCTATAGGGCAAAAGGATACATTCATTGTTCATGCCGCAGCAAGCAAATGGCACCACCGGCATGAACAAAACCAGGAACATGTATCATCACAAAGCCGCCTGGAAACATGAATCAGGAAGATATATTGTCGACATAAAACAAGGAACAAAAGTTCACCAGCACCAATTATCGCGGCCGTCGTCTCTGAAGAGTAGGATGGCCGGGACAATACGGTTATGCCTATGTGACCAGATCTTGTACCTTGTGATGGATGAGCGACACCGAACGGAATCTGGAACAAGCTGAATACTCAATTCCTGGATAAGACTGCGTCCAACAAGTTGTATCTGAAACACCAGTTTTTCATAACGAAGATGCAGGAAGGGGCAGACCTTACTAGGCACATCAATGTCTTCAACCAAGTGTTGGCGGACCTAGGTTGGCTAGATTCTAAAATGGAGGATGAGGACCTGCTGTTACTTCTACTGGCATTGTTACCACAGTCCTATGCAATCTTGTACACTACTCTGACAAATGGCAAGACTATTGTCATTGCAAGCGAGATTACAGCAGCACAGTTATCGTACAATCAGCGTGAGAGGAAAAGTACTGCCGAAGGTGCTGGAAGCAGGGAAGGTGTTGGCCTGGCGACTAGGTATATTCAAGGTGGAAGAAAGGAGAAGGATAAACCGAGGAAAAAGAAGGGGCCACAATGGTTTCATTGTAAGGATTTTGGTCACATAAGGAAGAAGTGCCCAGAGTGGAAGAAGGGTAATGGCTCATCGCGTCTTGGGAAAGTGTGGTGACATGCTTACCCTATGAAGCAAGCGGTCCTATGAACCGTGAATATTAGATTCAGCGAGCTCTTATCATGTGATGCCTAATAGAGAGTGGTTCACATCCTACAAGATTGGTGATTTCGGAGTAGTTTTTAAAGGTGATGATATGCCTCGGCGCGTTGTGGGCATTGGAGATGTCAAGATCATGACTAAAAATGGTGCTGAACATGTGCTCATGGATGTTAGATGCGTGCCAAAGGTCCGGAGAAATCTAATTCCACTTGGTGAACTTCATGGTGATGGTTATGTCTATAAGGTGGACAGGGTCAAGAAGACCTTGATGTTCAAGAAGGACAAGAAACTCATGATGAAGGGAAGGAGGAACAAGAACAATTTGTACAAGATGCGAGCAAGCTTCGTTGAAGGCGGAGCTGATGAGGAGCCACCAATGGTGATCATATCAGTCGAGGCGACCAAGTCCGAGGTGGAGGGTTTGGCGGCCGGCTCATGTGAGTGAGCAAATAGGAGAAGATCCAAGTCTAATCACACACATGTGTTCATTCAGCTTGTCTTCATTGTGATGATGATATTATTGTGCCCGAGGTTAGCTATTCAGGGCGAATGCTATAGTTCTTTTCAATAATACATAACCCGTCACCATTATCTGATTTTAATCCTATGCCATTGCAGATGACCGGCTATGATGAAGCATATCTAGAGCTCATTTCTATGGAACTCACCTTCGAGCCGAGAGTGTCTGGAGCTTGTTGGTCATGAACTGATTATCTTAATTATGCTTGTATGGATATGACTTTGTTGCTTGCATAGACCATATATACATATATATGCTTCTATGACTATGTATATGGATATGTGCTAGTACGAAGTATGGATATGATCATGCACTTAATTGTATGGATATATGCTGCGAGTATGAACAATAGATTGTTATGTGGTAGTTAGTGTAATTTGGATATCTACGGCCTAGTATATGTGCTGCTTTGCAGGGATGGTACAACATGTAAAGAAAAAAAAAATACCTACTACATAGTATGCATAGTGCCGCTCTAGACGTATATCAGAATGTCCGGCGGGACAATCAGCCTACCAACCACGTGTCAAAATCTAGGGGATGCCAAACTAAATGGCATCCTTATTATTTCTTCTCTATTCTTATAAAAAAAACCTAGTTGATGATGATGGTGTGCCTGTCATCCTATAGTATAGACCGTCCGTTTTATATCTGACTGATAGAAAGCAAAGTATGATAATTTTGCAAAAAGATACCCGCACCTCTCTTCACATTTGCATATAAGGCCTTCCTTCGTTCATCCTTATCTCCCACAACCTCATTGTTGAGCAATTAAAAAAGGAAGTCTCTGGAACAACTTGGCATCATGGCCGCTGCAGGCATTGTCTAACCCCATGCATCCGCTCAGTCCGACCACCTGCCACCACCACGCCCCATTCTTCTTCACCTTATCTCTCCTCTTTCTCGTCTCCCCCACTCCGCTCAGTCTGAGCTGTTGGGACACGAACGACGCCGTCGACGTGCTTGTGGAGGTCAAAGTCGGAGAGGATCTGCATCAGCGGTGTATGCTGAGTTATGTAAACCTGCAGATGTCGTTAATTTTTACACATGAGATTACTTCCGCGTGGGTCAATCACAACATATTTTTTGTAAATAAATGCATCTTGGTGTTCCGTGCAATGCACATGCATCTTGGTAGCCAGGATGAAAAAGCAGAGTGTCGCTGCAGGGCACCTGGCACACATATGACACGTGTCAATAGCTAGGAAGGACAGCATCGGACGCTGGTGCGGCTGCGTTGGTGTTAGCTGAGGGGCAATTGGCGCTCTACTTACCTCTTACCATCCACGTCAGCTGGCGCTCGGATTACTCCCGGTGCCGTTAGTGTGGGCTGGCCGTCAGTTCCTCTTTTCTGCCGTGGGCTGCCGAACGCATCTCGGCGTACCGAGCCCTGACTCGGTTTACATGCATATGCCGACGGACTATATCGAAAAGGGAAAAGTCTAAAAAAAACCTTGTATTCGTATCCGAAGTCTGAATCGAACCTTGAACTCCAAATCCCTGAAATTGCCACCCTGTTCTTTCTAATCCCAGCTTATCCCGGTTGATTAGTGCTAATAGTTCATTGGCGCTTAGGGATTGCTGACATGTAAGGTATTAGGGTGGGATTAGAGGTCATCTAGGACTGACATCGGGCCCTCTTTCGAAAAAAAAGAGACATCAGGCCCACTTGAGCTGCGGCGGGGGATAGGTGGGGAACGAGGAGGGGCGGCGGACAGCCGAGGTAGCTATTGCGGGCGGCGGCGGCGGGCGGCGGGCGGCAGGGGCAGCTGGCGGCGGGCGGCGACTGAGGTGCGGCGGGCGGCTGTAGGCCGCTGAAGAAGGCACCCCGCTGGATTTCGTGGAGCGACGAAAATCCTAGAAGAAGGCTGCGTGCTCGGGATTGTAAGATGCTCATCTTCCTCCTTTCTTCTGAATTTCTTCATTCCTTTTTCAGATTTCTCATTTTTGATTGTGTGAACTATTTGGTATTTTTGATTCAGACCGATGGCGGCATGATCCTCGCCCCCCATTTGTTTGGCAACTACTTGTTGATCTTAGGGATTCAATGAGGAGGATGAATGGTGAAGTAAATGTGGCTAGAACAAGGGAGGAGAATTGGAGCAGAGACTATACTGGCACAACAAATTGATGAGAAGAATGAAGAAATCTCTAGAATAAGGTCTAGGTGTGATAGGATGGAGAGAATTGCAATGTATAGCAATGTTTTATATGGCATTACCGTGTTAGTGGTTGGTATATTTGCAGGCTTTGTGCTAGGTACAGGATCATTGTAATGGTTAGATGATGTAATGGTTGGATAATACGCTCATCTGTTTTGTTTAATACATTTGTGTTGCAGTCATCTGCTAGTGATATTGATTCCTTCTGTGCACTCTAAAAAATCCTGATAATTATGATTTCAGATTGACATCAGTTTCTGTGAATGTTATTTGACAGCTGCTCTGCCAGAATTTTGGCAGAATTCAACTAGCACATAGTAGCTATGTGTCAGCCTTTCCGGTTTGAAATTTCAGAGATACTCTTGCTGTTTGAGATTTGGTAGATTTTAAATAGCATACAATTGCTATTTCGCAGCTGTTGTTGCAGTCTTTTTTGGCAGATTTAAAGTACGCCGGGCTTTAAAGTACCAAACAATTGCTGTTGCTTGACAAGTCAGCATGTATATGACACAAAGGTGCATCAGTGTAAACACCGGTAGTTCAACTAGAAGGACATAAACCACAAGTGCAACCAAAAGGAGAAATCACTAGTTTAGCAATACTGACATACTCACATGACCACAAGTTTAACCTAAAGGACAGATCACTTCTTTGCTTTTTTCTTGGCTTTCAAATTCTACTTGTTAGGGTCCTTCCTCTTCCTTCCACTTGCTTGTGCCGTATCTTTTCCTCTATTCTCTTGTTGGCTTGCTCTGATCTGTGCATTAGTATGTGCTTGCTGTTGACAAAAACAATGCTTTAGTACATAAAACAATGCACATCTATTACAAGGAATGCATAATCAATACAAAATCAGCACAATTATATACCTCAGCTGCCTTCATTTTCCTCCCTGTTTTCTTTAGAAAGGCATTCTTTTTCTTCCCTTTTTCTGGATTTTTGAAGCAACCTGACTTATTGTGGCCTTGCTTGCCACACATACTGCAGGTAATCTTAATCCCATGTTTTGACATTTTCTTCCCTTTTGGTGCTTCTCCTTCTTCCCTCCTCCTGTCATTCTTCCTAGGCCTACCAGGCATGCTCACATAACCTGGAGCTTGTGGTCTGGGATTTTGAGAAACAGGCCATCTTTCCTCACCTTCAACTGCTCATATATTTTCTTAAACTGCTCTACTGAATAGTACTTGTCAATAAAATCTTCATTTTTTCTGCCAGACTTATATATAGCACTTATAGCATGGCAACAAGGTAGGCCTGCAAACTGTAAGTACCCGCAAGAGCATGTTCTCTTCTCCAAATTTATAGTGTGGCTCCTTCCTCTTCCACTTACATGCTTAACCTCAAATCCCTCTTTCCCATTCCAGAGCACATCATAGAATTGAGTCATTTTGATGCTCACCTTAAGTTTTTTGAAGATGTTTGGGCAAATTGGATTGGTAGTCCACTTGTCAGATTTTTCTCTGTTTTCTTGGACTCTCTTTGTCATTTTCTGTCTAACCTTTTCCAGCATAGATATACATGGATAAAATCTGGCCTCAATGATGGAGTTGTTAAAGGAATCACATTGGTTATTGTCCACTGAGTCACACATTGAACCAACAGGGAAAAAAGCTCTGGCCCAATGCTTAGGCTCTATTCTCATTATGTCCCTTGCCCCTTCTGGTGTGCCTTGAGCTAACTTTGCTTTTCTGTACATGAGATCTTCTCTATTTGCAGCCTTTGCTATAGCCCAGAATTTCTTCTGTAGAGCATGTTCTCTGTGCTTCTTTCTCCAATTAGTATATATGTGTCTAGCACACATCCTGTGTTCTGCCTTTGGTAGATAGTCTTCCATGCTACTGATCAAACCCTGCATGATCATTGGATGCAAGGTAAACCATAGTACCAATGAAAATAATTTTTGCAAGTTATGGTACTAAAATAATGTACCAAAGGAGTACACCAAGTTGTGCTCCGTCTAGTCGACTAGACGTGATGACTAAAATAATGTATGCAAGTACTACAGTAGGCCGTGCTCCGTCGAGGCGACTAGACATGATGGCTAAAATAATATATCAAAGGAGTACACTAGGTCGTGCTCCGTCTAGGCGACTAGAACTAATTACCTTTTGTTGGTCTGAAATGAATACCCAGCCTTCACCTTGATTATTTATGTCCAAGTCTTTGATCAGAAGGCCAATAAACCATTCCCAATTTTCTGTTGTTTCTTGCTCCACTATTGCCCAAGCAATTGGGTACATTTGGTTGTTAGCATCCCTACCAACAGCACAAAGAAGTTCACCTTAACATGCTCCTTTAAAGAAACAACCATCAAGGACAATTACCCTTCTACATGCTTTAAACCCCCTTTTCATAGCACCAAAGTAAACATAAAATCTCTGGAATATATTTTGGTCCATATATTTAGGATCTAATCCTACAAGAATGGTACTACCAGGATTACTTCTCAACAATTCTAGCTGGTAGTCAAAGACCTTAGTGTATTCCTCTTTCATCCCTTGTAAAAGCTTCCGCAACACTATCTTCTTTGCAGCCTTGCACTTTGATGTTGATACATCAGCAAAGAAATCCTTCAAAACAGTGGCTTTAATGCTGTCAATCTTCCAAGTGGGGTTGGCCCTTAAGATGTCCTCATATCTTCTAGCAATCACTTTAGCAGTTACAAGGTGATTGTCCCTATTTGGAGCACACATATGTTCACTCTCATATGTTAAAACCTGAAATCTGGAACACCTGCTTGTCTTTGCACCATAAATGAGCCATGGACATCCTGGCCATCCACACTTGGCCCTAATTCTTTCATCCTCCGACTTCATGAAAATAATACTTGTTTTTGTGAGCAGTCCATATTTTGTTAGTGCTTTTTTCATCTTATTCTTGCTCCTGAACACCATTCCTAAACAAAAAGTAGGAATCTCTGTCTTTGGATTATACCCGACGAACTGGCTCTTCCTCCTGGCAACATGGCCATCATCATCGGTCTAATCATCATATGAGTAATCCTCATCATCTGATTCAAAGTAGTCTTCTCCTATCACTTCTTCCACATTTGCCACAAGATCTATTGGAACAACACCTGAAGGAGTACTTTCAGCCCACTTCTAGGAGGCTCTAATTCTCTTTTTAAAGGCCTTTACTTGTTCCCTTAGTTAAACATATTCTTCATCCAGTCCACTGTCATCACTACCTGCTACATAATCACTATCATCAGCATCACTATCCGAATCTACGGAGCCACTGTCTTGGGGTAGTGCCTCTTCTTGAATTGTTGGCTGTTGAGTTCTTGCCCCAGTGATCGCAGCAGTACCACTTTGTGATGCATCATCTATTACCTGAGAGCTACCAGTTATGAAATCTGCACATAAATTAACTTGAGAGCACAACCCTGTATCATCACTCTGTTTCTTCAGAAACTTATGTTTTGTAGGGCTCCTAAGTACTTCAGTTATTACTCCTCTCTGATTTGGTACAAGCACATGATCAGTTGTTGCAGTCAACTGAGTATTTGGAACAATGGCATTTATATCATCTTGTGCAGTAATAACATAGTCAGGTGCAACATTACTTTCTTCATCAGTATCATTACCTATCTCATCCTCAAAGTCACTAACACTGTCTTCACTGTCACTTTCATTATCCCGCTCCCCGAAATATTCCACATAAACATCAGCAACTCCACGATCACTAGTGTAATCTGACATCTTCATACAGCCAACATCATCACAGAGAAATAACAGGCCATTCACTAGTTCTTTACCAGGCAATAGAAAATAAAGTTTCATACTTTCTTTGAAGGTCATGTGATCACCAAGAAACCCTTTGACCTCTGGTAAAGACAATTTGTCCCTCTCTATTTCTGACATTGCCTCATCCCCCCCCCCCCCCCCACAGTCCAAATTAGGCCCAATTCGAACAAATTGTTCACCAAAATGAAACCTCACATTCAGTTTCTCACATGGATCCATGCTGACAGCACGAACCCTAGCCTGCATTGCCAAAAAAAAGGTCCCTAAAAACCAATGGAGAATACAACTCATCAGAACTAAATTTAAGGGCAAATCCAACTTTTTCGAACAAACAAAGAGAACCTACAAACCTAAACTTTCCTACCCGAAAACCCTAACTACAACCACTCATCAGCAGCCGATGCAACTACTAGAAGACTGGCGAGAGAGATGAGGATTACCAATCTTTTCTCCAGCCGTGTCGATCGTCTTCCTGTCCCCAAGATCAATCGCCGGTCGTCATTGCCGCTGCACAGGAAGGGGGAGGAGAAGGAACGGGGAGGGGAACCGTCGAGGGAGAGGCAGAGGAGGGACGCAGCGATCTGGTGGTGAGGTTTAAGAGCCGACATGCTACGGCCCACGGCCAGTCCAGCTGCTGGGCATTTCCCGGCCCATCTCTGCCACGTATGAAATCCCACTGAACACAAACGCTGTCTCACGCAGAAAAGGCTGGGATAGGCTAGGATTAGAAAGAACAGGGTGGCAATTTCAGGGATTTGGATTTCAAGGTTCGATTCAGACTTCGGATACAAATACAAGGTGTTTTTTAGACTTTTCCCTATCGAAAAAGTCTTTCGCCTCGCTTTATATTATATAAAGCAAACTGCCCTAGCCAAACATCCAACAAGGTTCACACCGCACGCACATACACACAAAAGTCTCACACCAACAGGAGTATAAGGTTTAATGCTGAGGGCACAACTCAACAAGCCCAGAAAACAAAAAACACACACAAATGACGCCTCATGCAACAGGCTCAATCGGGCTCCGGAGGAGGGGGCGGCAGCGGTGGTGCCACGCGGAAGGCCATCGAGCGAAGGTCGGCGAGGAGGGTGTTGATGGCGTCCCAGTCCTGAGGGCGGCTAAGCGGCCGCCAGAGCTGCAAGTAACCACACATTTTGAAGATTGCGTCAGTCGCACCTCAAAGAGGCACTTTCTGAATAACGAGCTCAGGATGTGTGACGCCGAGTGTCACAACCGGCGTAGTGTTCGTCGAGATGAATTGAGCCTTCGCCAGGCGGTTTGCACACTTGGTTTACACGTGTTCAGGTTAGTTGCAGCATCTCACATCTTCAGGCCACACTAATGTTTCGGCTCCCGCGAGGAAGAAAGTCACTGTCGGGTCCGGTGTACCGCCTCCTGTTGGAGTTCCTCTACCATGCATTGTCTGCCGTTGGTGTCACTGACGTCTCAGCCACCAGCCATCTGCGCCGCTCGAGGCAGGGCGCGTTGCAGGCCCACATCCGCTCTGCAGGGCGATGGGGCCGCACGCAGATGGGCAAGAACACTTGCATGGCTATGGCTCTGTCGTTCCTACCACCTTCGACGATGAGAAATGATAGGTAGTGAGGTAGAGGGTGCTGGGTCTTTCAGGGTGTGTTTGGTTCGCACCCTGGCTTGCTTGCCTAGCAAAAAGTAAGAGCATCCTCAATAGATGGTTCAAAATTTGGCGGTCCAAAATTGAAGATGTAAAATTTGTACCGCCAAAAAATGCGTTTTGGAGCTCCGAAAAAAGACCAACTCCAACAGATGGTCCAAATTCTCATGGTCCAAAAGACCAACTCCAATAGATGGTCCAAATTCATGATCCAGAACCGGCCAGCAGCCGAGCATCTGCTGTTCAACCGCTGTCCAGCCACTGTAGAGCCGCACATATTGCATAAAAACATGTTTTGAAACAACATAAAAAAAATTCATGTCCACAATATCAAATTATCACATAATTCTTCAGATCCAGGAGATGAAATGCAACACAAATACAACATAGTTTTGCATAATAAACATAATTTTGAACAAACAAATAATGTATCTATGCGGATCTTTCGCCATGCCATTTCCAATGCTCTTCCATCAAATCTTTCTAGAGCTTGACAAATCTACTCCACCTCGGATAGATCCCATCTGCAAGATACCCATAGTTGTAGGTGTGGCCATTTGCTTCGAAGGTCACCGGTGGTGCTTCTCCATTTGCTAAGTTGGCAAAGAGAGGTGACCGGTCGAGCACGTTGATGTCGTTGCAAGAACCGGCCATACCAAAATATGCACGCCAAATCCATGATTCATGATAATAAAAGAGCTTCGAGGCCGGCCAAGAGGAGCTCGGCGGGCGGCGAACAGTACTTCGGCAGCCGGGCGGAGGGCTTAGTGCGGCGGTCGTGCGGCCGGCGCAACGGCCGTGAACAGGCTCATGGCCGACGGGGACGAGGTCGGCGGCAGCCTTAGACCTGGAGGAGGCCTATCGCGGCAGCCGGACCGCCGGAGGCGCCTAATCCCGCGCTGGCTGCCTCCCGATTCTGTGGCGTCCGGGCGGCTGTGAGCCGGCTACCGGCGAGGGAGGAGACGGCGGCGGAGGGCAGCGGCGGGGATTTGGGGTGGTGGCGGCGCCGACGGCGTGGTTTTCGGCGGTCGCGGCGGCGGATTCTGGCCGGCTGGTCTTCGGGCGGGCGGACGGGCGCGGGCGGGAACGGAAAGGAAGTGGCGGTTGGGTGTTCGCGGGCGGTGGCTGGTTTTGGACCAGATGCACCTTGTGATGTAAATTTGCACCGCGAGGTGTTGGATTTTACATTACGAGGAGGCCGCGGTCCAAATTTTTTTGTATATGGACCGTCTGTTGGAGCACCGTTTTTTGCCCCAGACGGTCCAAAAGTTAGGTATTTTTACATTTGGACTATCTATTGAAAGATGCTCTAACGCTTAGACACTGCCTGGAATTTGAAAGATTTATGCCCCTTTTCGGAAAAAAAATGCCTGCCCAGGCACGGGGTGTTTTGGAGACCTGACCTGGAGAATGCTTACTGTAAAAAAGATATTGATATGAGGCTTGGCCTACCTGATAAAAGCTGCTGACTAGAGCAGAATTAGCGCCAGGCAGCTACGCTAGGATGCCCACGCGACCAGCTTCTAACGCCTAGGCCAGGCTAAGCAATTTGCCCGGGTTATGCGTCAGGCTAAGCAAATCAATCAGTTCATCAGGCTAGGCTACCTTCGGATACTCTGGACAGCAACCAAACACGACACAGGCGGTTTCCAGGTAGGGTTTAGTCCCGGCGCGTCGGAGCGAGGACACGAACCAAAATGGCCCTCAGTGGGTGTCCAAGCTAGGGTGTGCGGCTGCCAGATCGCTGACACCGCAAGATTTGTCGAGAGGACGATTAGAAAGTTTGTTTTTCTTTTGTTTTTACGGAAGGAGACAACTGAAGTATATGAGTATATATAGATTTGTTTTTGCGAAAGAGATAAAGATTGTTTTTTTGTTGAAATTGATAAAGATTGATTTCGTTAGGCAAGGAACAAACAGATTGTGTCTTTGGTGGATTCATTTTTACAGGTGACAGAAATGATTCTGGGCCTTGAAGCATTAGTATTTTTCATATAACTAAGCAAAATTTTAACTGAGAATCATATAGATCAATTCACACCGTAATAATCTGGTCCTATCAGATTAACGGCTCATAGTTTCTGATTAATGTAGAAATTTCCAGAGTCTCTAATTAGTATAAGTAAGTATACGAGTCTCTATTTATAAAAAGAACGAGTCTTTATTCTTAGGAAAACTAGAAGGGAGAGTTTTTGTATGAAAGAAACCGAGAGAGAGAGAGAGAGAGAGAGAGAGAGAGAGAGAGAGAGAGAGAGAGAGAGAGAGAGAGAGAGAGAGAGAGAGAGAGAGAGAGAGTCGGGTAGTCTTCACAGTAATATCGATGGTCGCTGTGGGTTTGATAGAAGTCGAGGTAGCAGTCGTGGACGATGCAAACTTGGTTTTCGAGTGGGTAATGTGACATTAGTTTTTTATATTCATGTGATTTGAAGATCCTTAGCAAGGCCCTTGGAAGTTAGATTATCTTCAAGCATGCAATCATCATGAATTCATGATAATTAGCTCGACTGAAATTTGGCAGGTTCATGCATGAGACACGGCTAGCTTCATCGATTTAACGTTGTAGCAGTGCAGGATGTGAGAGAAGCATTCCCCAAGGATGGTGTGAGAGCTCGTTTCCCCTAGTAGTATAAAAGGGCCATTGCGTTACTGTGAGACCTGTTCCAGGGAAGATATCAATCTCGACTCTAGATGAGAGTATACGATTGTAAGGAGTCATTTAGATGAGATATTAGAACAAAACTAAAGAAATTTGTCTAAAATATGAAGGTATAGCAGGGTACAACTGTTATGGTGATTTTAGGAGCCATGCATTCACCTTAATCTGACTGTGGAAAATTGAAGTTACGAAATTGAAATTATGGGAATGGGAGGCCATGCCACCATAGTTCTGGATGTTCTTCCATCCCACATGACGCAACAGGAACACCATTATACTAACAATTAGGTCAGAAAATCTATATGTGGCAGGATTCAACAACAATTTGAACGTCTGGCAATAATTTAATTCGACATCATTGTTGATGTCATACACGAACGATGCATTCGAGCTCTCTACCTAGCCTGAACAACGTGAATTCTATGTATTTAACCCATTTGATGGCGTCTTCGTGCTTCCTCAATGATTTGCTCGACCGTATGAACTCTTCGATGAGAAGGCAGACGTAGAAGCCACACATCAAGCTACCCTCCGGTTCTTGCTTCCAAAAGAATTGAGTATATGTTATGATTTCTGTAGACCCTCCTTTAATATTCAAATCCAAGAGATAATCATCCATCAATTCCATCAGGAGCGACCAGTATTTTGCCATCTCTTCAGGGAATCCATCAAGTAACAATTGGCAATTTTGGATTATAGCACTATGAGAATCTAGTGGTCCTTTCGCAAACAGGTGAACATACCCCGAATTTGACTAAGTTTAAAAGTTTGGTATGTCCAAATATATATATGAAAAAAATATGAAAGCATAAATCAAACAAGCACTTAGTTGGGTCGGTTGGGAACGATCGAGCAGGTAGTCTTTGTTCTTGTTATCTTTCATGAAATGCAAAACATACTTCTTCATGGAATTCTTACCAATATTGTCGCAAAGGTCACCCGGTTCATGAGAAAAGGGTCCGATATCGCGACATACAGAACATTCTATGGCTATGACCTCTTCAGCATGAAAAGGTGCCTATAGCCTGGTGAGGCAAAAATCGAGTTTATAGAAGTTGAGAAAATAGAAGATTCCTTTAAAATCCACAAATATTTTGATTAGTTAGTTTCCTAATACTCTACTACGTGTTTGAGTCCAATATTAGGTAGGTTTCCATGCGTGGTTGGCTCGTGCGTACACTAGGTTTTTAGATGATCTGTGGAGTTCGTATCCTAGGCTAGTAGGATGAAGTCAAATTTGGTGCGTACACTCGTTTCCATGCAATCGCGGTCTTACTCCACATTACCGTCACGGCGGCGCGGTGCATGCGCAGCTCGTGGCGCACCGCCATAGCCGCCTGCCGCCTGATGGAACCCTCGTGGCACCTGCTGGCCAGCATCCCCATCAACCTACATGGCAACGAGAGTTTACAAAGGTCTCCTCGCGACCCTCGGTCCTCACCGTCCTTGTCCATGGCACCGCCAAGTTCCACCGCTACCTGCCGATGGTGACCGTGACGTGGCTGTCAAGGACCACTGCAACGGCTTCCTCCTCCTGCTGGGTGGCTACGTGCTGAACCCTGCTCCTCTGCAGAACATGGTGTCTCTTAATCTGAAACGACTTGGCGGGATATATGTGGTTGGGGGTTGAACAGACTTTTGGCGTGATATATACAATATACCTACCTAAAAGTCTGTTCACAATCACTCTACTACTACATCAATGAACCTAATTCACACCCTTAGATGTAGAGCATCTTCAACCATGCAACCGTCATGATAATTAACTCAACTGAAATTTGGCATGTTGAGGCTAGCTTCATCGATTTAACATTGTTGCAATCAAGCACGTGAGATGAGCATTCCACAAGGATGATGTGAAAATTTGTTTCTCCTAGTATTATAAAAGTGTCATCGTGTTACGTTGAGCTGTTTCAGGGAAGATATCACATCCCTACTGTAGATGTGATGACTACAGGTGAAACCATTCACCAATAAATTTAGATGAGATACTAGAAGAAAACTGAAGAAATGGGTCCAGAGCATGTAGGTGTAGAAGCAGTGGCGAATCTAGAAAGAAAATGAAGGGTGGGCTCAAAGTTTAGGTCGAGAAAACTAAACACTCTTTTGAAGAAAAAATTGATTATCTCCTAATCCGTCTGTGCAAATATAATGAAAATTTCCCAGATTACTACCAAAAAGATGTAGTCTTTACTAGATTTTTTTTGTAAAAACATCAAATTTTGAATAAATATTCAAATCTCTTTACTAGATGGATTAATATATCTAGAACTAAACTAGCTACTGAGAAGTCTAGAACTAAACTAGCGAAGGACTGAACTAGCTAAACTGCTAAAGCACTGCACAAGATTGAAGTCACTGAACTAAGAAAGTGGACAGAGAAGAAAACAGCATGCGCTTCCATCGACCGGGCCTGCTGGACTGGACGGCAGCGGAGCCACGGTTGTCCCTGACAAGCTGCAGAGGGCCTGGACGCCTGGACCCTGGGCGACGAGCTCCGCGTCTCCCTCGGTTGATTACGGCCTCCGGCGGCTAGGTTTCGTGGCCGGTTGCTCCTGCGTGTGCTGGTGGACTCCTGCGTGTGCTGGTGGACTCGCGGTCGCCTAATTTGCTTAGATGGGCTGGTTGGACAAGTTTTTCTAGGCTGGGCCTGCCAAATAGTCTGAAGTCTAGTTTTGGTCGTTACCCACTAAGGGACTCTCTAGCAGATCCAAAAAAAATAGAGGAGTAAACGGCCAAGTAAACCTTAGCGGAGTATATTTACTCCGCTAAGTTTTGACCGGTTCTAGCCGATCCTCTATATTTAGCGGAGCAAAAATATTTTTTTTCAAATCTTTCTAATTTTAATTTGCATGGTAGTATATTTCAACTACAAATGAATATATTCTTCCTTCTCGCTAAATTTTGACCCTCTCTAAACTGAAATTCAGAACACGGAAAAACAAAAAAAGATGGGACTATGCATGACATCTCAAGAGCATCACCAGTGATAGGTTAATTCTAATAAAATCATATTTTTACAGGAAGGCCTTTATGACTAGGTACATTAAGTTTAAATAACAGTCACATCATCTGCTAGCGAACTAGCAATAAAATCGAGAGGCTCTTCCAACCACGAAGACAGAGATAGGTTAATTCTAATAAAATCATAATAAATAGCAGATTGCCAACTAGCTAGGATCTTATCTGAATCCGTTAAACTCAACTACCTACCTATTGCATTTAGAGTTGAAATCGCCACTGGAATTTCGCAATACTATTGCAGAATTCAGTACCGAGTGAAAATCACATCTATCATTCTTAAGAAGTTGCTCCCCACTACAAGGCATTCTCTTAACATGCAAATGGTCCAACTCAGCATGCCATGTCATCAGATACCAACCAATCAAAAGTTTACAACTATCTCTCTCCCTGACTAATGTCTCTTCCGTCCCCACCGTTCTTCCGCACAATATTCACATCCCATTACTAGCGTTAATTCCCCTCTCATATTAAAGTGCAAAGAACTGACCATGGACGATCCCGGTAGCCTCCCATCTTCACGGTGATTACTCTACCACCAATTAATTCCCCTCTCCATATTCACTTTCTTCATCGGTTCCTCTACCTCCCCTCTCATATTAAAGCCCACGCACTGTTTTCATATGGATGGTCTTCCTGATTGTTTGTCCTCCCCGTCTTCATCTGGTTCACCGATTCCTCTACCTGTATGTTCTTTCATACTCTTGCATCAAATCTGGTCCCTCTTGGTCTTTCAAGCTAAGAACCTGATGAATTTTTCCTCCTTATCATCTTCCTCATTCCCGTCGTCACCAGCACAACTAGGTGTCCCTGGTCCAGATCCATTAACTTTTTGTCTGCATCACGCTAGGATTTCTCCATGTCGCCACCACACAACTCCTAGACGGCTGGACGACGTCGCCTCACGCCCGGCGTGCGTCGCCGGCACCCGCAGCGCCTCCTCAGTGCCCCGCCTCGGCTTCTCCCAGCCGCGACACCGCGCCTGGACGGCACCTTTGCATGCCCGTAACACCACCTCCATGTCTGCATTGGCTTCGCGCGGCCGGCCACTCCCACCGTCTGCATCGTCTTCGCCTGGTCCCAGCTGCGTTCCACACACACCCTGCGTTATCGTAGCAGCGCCAAGGATCTTGCCGTTGTTTATCATGCACCACCTTGGTCCCTCTTCCCTTTGTTCTAGCATGCAGCTCGGCAAAGTGGACGGCATGGCGCGCGTGCCGTGGAAGTGGAAGTAGAGGGGTTTTTCTTATGTTCTTCCTTTTGGCCAGACCTGCAGACACTAGAATCACTCCTGGAGATGGGATACTAGGTGCTGTTCAGGTTCGATTCAGGATTTTAAAGGCAAGCACTTGCGATGTCATGCAGTACAAGGAAAAGGGCTTTCATCTGGGCTGTGTTCTAATTCCTTCCTTTTTCTATGGATACGAAGTATTGTTGTGCTTAAGTATATGTCATCAGTACACCCTTTTCACATTGATTTATAAAAATTTCAATTTTTAATATGCAGGAAATAATTTGCACTACAAGAAGCCATAACATAGTTTTTTTTATAGCAGAACATTGGTAATCAACCGCACCACCATTTATTTTGATTATCCTGGAGCATCATGGGATTTATATAGGACATATAAATGAAAACTGCACAGTTTTGTTTAGATGCATCATAGATGTGTCTGACTTTACCTTATTCTGATCGTTGTAGACTGGTAGGCCTGGTATATGCAGAAGTTTCATCTGTCACACAACATTCGTCATTTATATGCATCGATTCGTTTCTTAGCTCTCATCGTATCATGGTAATAAAGATGAAATACAATCTGGCTTTACCAGCAGCTATCTAATGGTTGATGCTTACAGGTTGGAGCTTATTCTTGAAAATATGAAGAGCCAAACTTCCATGCTTAAGAGCTTGGCTTTGTCAAACTTATTTATCTGATGTTGAGCAAGGCTGTGAGTTAAGGCTTATAAGCTCCATTTTGTCAAGGGGAGAAACTAGAGTGCATCTATCTTATTTATAGCTTTATGTTGAATGTAATAACATCTTATATTATATATGGAACGGAGGGAGTACTTGCGAGATGCAACTCAACACCCCCCCCCCCCCATTGGACTATTCCTCAAACCCCCCCCCCCCCCTTCTACTCTATCCTATTTCTATATAATGCAATGACACATAAATCAAGATAACCTCTTGGGTATCAAGCATTCGTAATCCAATAGGATTGAAGGTTGATATATACTATGTCAATATTTTTCGAAAACCTACTTTACTATCAGTGGCTAAATTACTCATCGTTATCGGTTTGTTGTTATTGGAATTGTTAGCCAATTTAGCATCTTATTCTATCTTTACAACGAAACCCTTGGTGTTAGCTAAGAGTTCCGCGGCACCGCGCGGGGTATCATCTAGTTTACTAAAAAGATACTTCCACGCCTCCTCGCGACTCGAACCAGTGACAGCGGCGGCTCGATCTTCACCAGAGGTGAACGAAACGACGCCGGTTGCACGGGATCTGGCGTGGATGTGATGTCGAGGCGACCTGTGGTACTCCGGCGGCATGGATGCGGGGCGGTGGGGAGCTCCAAGCGGCCAGGGCGCAGTGACGTTCTTCGGTTTCTGGACAGAGAGAATAGGTGAGATCGTTTAGGGAGAGAGAGAGAAAGAAGCAGAAGGGGGGCAGAGAAGGAGAAGGCAGAGGGGCGCTGGAGGAGGGCTCACCGGCGAAGCTGATCGCCGGGGTTGACGGGCGCTCGGGCACAGATCGATGGAGGTGCGCGGGCAAGGAGCGAGCGCTCGGGCTCCATTGCATCGTGGTTTGGTGGCAGAGGGATGGGATGCGGTAGTGGCGGTGGCCCGACGCGGAGCTGGTGGTGCGACGCGGTAATAGTGGCGACAGTCATGGCGCAAAGACAGGGTGGGGTTGGGGTGCGGCAGCGGCGGCGGCGTCGAATTCGGCGTCGGAGGGGACCGACGAGATTTTTACTCCGGACGTGCGCGGTCGAGTATTTTATTCGTCCGAGGGCCGAAATTAGTCGTAAAGTGATAGTTCTGGGAAATATTTCTCAAAGTAGTACTATAACATTATAAGAGCGTTTACATCATTAAAGTGGTGATCTAAATGCTCTTGTACTTCTTTACAGAGGGAGAAGTTTTCTGTGAGGGTTGGATGTAATATAGTAGTTTTCTGTTCATGTAGCAAAATAGTAGTACATATTTATATCTAACTATTGTACTTGCTGGCTATAATAAGGTTGGCTATAGATGATGTGTCATGACCATATAGTCAGCAGCTGGCTATACTATTATCATGCTCTTACCGCTTCTCGTTAACTACTTGCCACGTAAGCAAATTATCTTGGTGTGCACTATGTTATTAGTTAAGTTATTCCCACTATGACTAGCCTGAATGCAATGGAGCAGGTGTTGGAGAAGACAACATGCGATGAGGCTCGCGGACGGTGGCGGCGACTTTGAGCTGCAGCTACTGCACGAGGGCGCATCGAGGAGAGTAGCACAAGAACTTGGTCCATCTTCAGGCCTACTACGAGGGAAGCTGCTACAACAAGCTGGACAAATACTACCACTTCACCTTCTCGAGGGTAGCTTTCTTCGCTAGATTGTTCCTTGTTTATTCTTGGTGTAACTGTTTCTTTTCTATAAATAATTCGGACAAGGCCCTCCGCATGCTTAGACACATTGATGTGGTCATACACCGAAAGGACATGGATTTTTTTATTTTGTTTTTTAGAAAAGGAGGATGACCCCCGGCCTCTGCATCCGGACGATGCATGCAACCACCGGTAAGGACATGGATAGTTAAATAGAACAGAAACATAACCATTGTATCATGTATGGAGTATGCAATGTTACAGTGTATAGAGGAGAAGAGGAAGCAGCAGCAATTTTCGAACTACTCCCTCTGTCCCATAATATAAGAATGTTTTTGATACTAGTGTAATGTCAAAAACGTTCCTATATTATGGGACGGAGGGAGTATTTCTTTAGTGTGTCAAAGGGCCTCGGAGTCTGCCAATGACGTGGCTACGAGCTTCGACCGGGGGGACATGGTGGCCGGAGACGGCTCGCTGGCCAGGATGAAGGATAACGCTGGCTGCTACCGGCTCCAGAGGAGGTATTAATGACCAGGCACAATGCATGTAGGCGGTCATGGTCGAGCCATGTTGTGCACATGGATCGACGAGACCAAAACTATGCCAGGTGGTGGGAGAAGTCCTTGGCGGACAAGGACGGCTTCAACGCCCCCATTGGGGAGCATTGACAGTTTTATTTGTTTATTTGTTCAGACATTTTGATGATTTGTTTCATGTTGAAAGAGTTATCTCGACAGGAGCACTTTTCTTTAATTCTCCCTTCACTCATTGATTTATGTTGCAAATCCAAAATTAACGAAACAAAAGGGTAAGCTATTATACCCAAACTGTAAAGTTATTTATTTGATGAAAATAGGATTTGTTGTACATTCTTTGATTTGGATGGAACACATCTTTTCAGGGTTTTGATTATAATCTTATTTCCCTGCTCATGATTTGCTACGAAAATATTGTATGCATTGATGTTGGTGCTAGATATGGTTCGTTCAGTTTGTTATTCGTTCGAAGTAGACAGTCTCCGTTTGTTGTTCGTTCAAAGCAACGATGACAACAAACGACGGCTTGATCAGCTTGTGGTGTTGTCTTATTCGTTCAAAGCAACGATCACAACAGACGACGGCGCGGCAAACCGCTCACTTCCTTCTAGTATCTAGTACCACATTAGATCGATCGACGACTTCCAATCCGATCCGGAGTGCCTCCTCGACAAAATCCGAAGGAGACCAGACATATCACAACACATACCTTTTTTCGATAAAGAGGCTTTTCATTGAATTGAAATATCGAGTTGATACAATCGCATCATAGAACGCCCAGCCTCTGCATAACAAGATACACACAGCCAACAAGTTTAAAAAGTCGAAAAGAAAAAAAAGAAGGCTCAAACAGCCACTACGACAAATTCAAATAAAGCCAGCCTATGATGTGGCCAATCCTATCCGAAGATCACACCGCCATCCATGGTGGTAGAAAACCTCCTTGCCTGAACGCTCGAGCCGAGAAGACGCCATCATAAAAAGGTCTCTGTCCTCCAGCCTCTGCAGGATAGACCACATACGGAGCCATCACGAACATATATGAATAACCTGCATAGGAGATGAAACACATTTATGGTTAAAAACAATGTCATTCCTGGTGAGCCACAGAGCCCAACATAAGGCGGCCGCCCCCACAAGAATGTTTGCAGAAAATTATTTATCTATTCCCCTCAACCAGTTGCCGAACATATTCCATGCACTACATGTTGGATACAGATTCGAAGCTATTTGGACAATGGCCCAGACAAACCGAGCAAACTTGCATTCAAAAAATAAGTGTTTAATGGACTCGTCATGATGGCAGAAAACACATTTTTTGCACCCTTGCCAGTTTCGTCGTGCCAAATTATCCCTAGTTAAGATCACCCCTTTATTGAGAAACCATAGGAATATCTTCCCTTTTAGAGGGATTTTTAGCTTCCACAATTTCCTGTTATCTATCGGGACCTCGTCATGGACCATTGCATCATACATGGACTTGACCGAAAACTTGCCATTCTGATGCAATTTCCATTTAAAGATATCCGGTTCCTCCGACAACTGGATGGCCCCCAGACGGATGAGCAATTCATTCCATGCTGTCAATCGAGGTCCTATAAGGTCCCTACGAAAAGAAATATCCGAATTTTCCTGACCCAAAACTTGTTTGATCGTGACAAACTTATGTTTAACTATCCGGTACAATCTTGGGTATTGCACACTTAAGGGATTAGTCCTCAACCAGGTATCTTCCCAGAAACGGATTTGGGAGCCGTCCCTAACCGAGAACGTTCCAAATTGGAAAAAGAAATCTTTAGCTTTCATCACCCCACTCCAGAAATGAGAATCGCCAGGTTTCCAGTACACCTGAGAGATTGCTTTGGAACCCACGTATTTATTACGAATGATTTCCTGCCAAACACCATTCTCAGTGAGTAGTTTATACACCCATTTGCCGAGAAGTGCAATGTTTTTTATCTCAAGGTCCTGGATTCCAAGTCCCCCTTGGCTTTTAGGAGGACATAATACGTTCAAAAAAATCTTGATCTAAAGTAATCTAGACGCTGAAGCACTCCTTTTGGTAGATGGAAGAATGATAGCATGTAAAGAACCATATTGGTGAGGACTGAGTTGATCAAAATTAACCGACCCCCGTAGGACAAGAGTTTGGCCTTCCAACTGGCCAGGCGTTTCTCCAGTCTCTCTTCTACATGCTTCCATTCAGCTATAGTCAAGCGCCGATAATGGATGGGGATACCCAGGTAACGAATCGGGAATTGTCCGAGCTGACAGCCAAAGATTTCAGCATAATCTTGTGCTACTTCTGCGGCCTCGCCGAAGCAGAAGAGTTCACTCTTATGAAAATTAATTTTGAGTCCAGAGAGTTCCTCAAAAGCACATAACAACAATTTAAGGTTTCTGGCTTTTTCTAAATCATGATCCAAGAACAGAATGGTATCATCTGCATATTGTAAAATAGATAGGCCTCCTTCTACCAAATGAGGAATGACACTAGTGACTTGACCAGCTATCTTGGCCCTCTCAACAAGAGTAGCTAGCATATCAGCCACAATGTTGAACAAAATCGGGGATGCGGGGTCCCCTTGACGAATCCCCTTCCTAGTCTGAAAGTAGTTGCCCACATCATCATTTACCTTAATGGCCACACTACCTCCAGACACGAAACTCTCTACCCATTGACACCATGTATCAGAAAACCCCTTCATGCGTAAAGTTTGCAACAGAAAGGGCCATTTCACTTTATCATAAGCTTTTTCGAAGTCAATTTTAAATATGACTCCATTCAACTTTTTATGATGAAGCTCATGGACTGTTTCATGTAGAACAGCAACACCATCCAATATGTTCCGTCCTTGCATGAAAGTTGTTTGAGTGGGTTTGACTACATGGTCTGCCACCCCGTTCAGCCGGTTAGTCGCAACCTTGATGAAGATTTTAAAGCTTATGTTTAGTAAGCAAATCGGTCTATATTGTTGAATCCGACTAGCATCTTTCGTCTTAGGTAGAAGAATAATTTCCCCAAAATTTAAACGGGAGATGTCAAGTTTGTGAGCATGCAGTTCATTAAACAGCTGAACCAAATCTGATTTTATCATGTCCCAAAAACTTTGATAGAACTCCGCCGGAAAACGATCCAGACCCGGAGACTTGTTATGTTCCATCTGAAACACCGCAATCCGAATTTCCTCCTCAGAGAATGGAGAGGTTAGGAAATCATTTTCCGCAGCTGAAACTTGATGAATGTCATGAGAAATAGACTCATCCATCTCGAGCATTGTATCCGCTGATGGACCAAAAAGTTCTTTGTAATACTTAGTAATGAAGTTCTTTAGTGAGGCGTCCCCCTCAATCCGACCCTCCTCCTGATCTAGAGCGAAGATACATTTATTTCTATGTCTGCCGTTGGCCAACATTTGAAAGTATTTCGTATTATCATCACCTAGGACAAGTGAGTCCATCTTACACCTTTGGTACCATTTAATTTCCTCCTCACGTAATAGGCGGGCTAACTGCTCATTGAGATGACTTTTTTGCTCAATCTCCATGGCAGAAAGGGGCCTCACCTCCGCAATTTTATCAAGAGTATCAATTAAGGAAGAAAGTCGCAACTTCTCTTTCTTATAGATGCCAGCGGTGTGTTTGGCTCAACCCCGAAGGAATCGGCGCAATGCACGGATATGATTATTCCATCGATGAATCGGTGTGTCACCACGAGGTTGGCGCTGCCACACTTTTTTGACCAACTCATGAAAACCCTCCCTAGTGAGCCAGCCCAGTTCAAATTTGAACCGATGACGGTTCATACCTGGAGCTGCCTGACCAAAATTGGTAAGCAATGGAGCGTGATCCGATAACACTTCGATTCTCTCTAGTGCCCGTACCGAAGCTAGGGGGTACTTAAATTCCCAGTCGGTGGTAACTAGTACCTGGTCAAGTTTTTCAAAGGTTGGGATTGCTCTGTTATTGGCCCAAGTATATTGGCGACCAGACATACTGAGTTCCCGCAAATCGAGATTGTCAATAACAGCATTAAAAAGAAACGACCATCTAGTGTCAAACCAGTCATTGTTTTTTTCCTGCTGATATCGAAGAATATTGAAATCCCCCCCCCCCCCATTAACATAGGATGGGGGTTCTCTCGAAAGGTATTGACGAGTTCTTTGAGAAAGGCCGACTTAAACTCCTCTTGAGCGGTGCCATAAACAGCAACCAAGCTCGAAATGAAGTTATCAGATTTATTTCGAAGGTGGAATTTGATATGATATTCCCCCTTTGATGTAGAGAGAAGTTCCAAGTATGTGGAGTGTATACCTAACAGAATACCCCCAGACCTCCCAGAAGGCGGAAGAATATGCCATTCATAATCATTACCACATGAAAAATGGTCAAGATCACGTGTTGGGAAGTCACGCTTACCACACTTAGAAATGGCCACAAAGTCCAAAGTATGATCCCTAACACAATCAGAAATATGTTTATGTTTAGCCAAGTCACCAAGACCTCTGCTATTCTAAAACATTCCTCTCATGATGAACATTTTTTGTGTTTGGATACCTTTGCCTTCTTAGATGGACGTCCCTTTTTGTTTCCTAAATTAGACTTGTTCTTACGTACCGACGCAACGAGCTCACATAGCATAGTGTCACGCGCAGTATCTTCCAAGTCTACTTCAGTTGCGTCTTTAATTAGATGGGAAAGGAGCTTGCCTTCATGGTTGGCATCAAACTCCTCATCCTCCTCATCTGACACTAAGGGGTCCACAAATATAGGCGATTTAGGAGCAACCGTAAGCCGGTCGAACTCCACTTGCTTAAGAGCGTTAACAGAAAAGTCTACCGCTTTTTCATTTCGTCCTAATGAAATACCAAGACAAGCAATATTTTGAAGAAACTTTGTCTTTATCAAAAGACAAAAAAGATTTGCGAGTAGACGTACCTTCAAAGTCGAGGTTACGAGAGGCCGTTCTGCGCATGGCCTTCCGGATGGAGTCCTCGTCAGTAGCTGATGCGCCGTCAGCACTAACGGGGTGGCGGCCACTGCGTCTGAGCGGTGTGGGTGTGGACTCCGCAACAGTAGTGTCCCGGAGACCCTGAAAGGCGGTGTAGATGGGTCCAACGAAGATGTCGAAGACCGTGTGGGCTGCACCTCGCCCTCCCCCGCCTCGATCGCCCCAGTAGCTGATGCCCCTCCAGGCGAAGATGGCGCAGACGAAAACACCCGGAGTTGCGCCATCGCCAGATCGTAATCAGCCCGCACGGCCTGGGAGAAGGTCACTCCCCGTCGAGAAGGCGACTGCTGTCCAGTCGAAGTAAGTGGCGGTACATCCCCTGCAGCGCCCTCCTGCAATGCGCTCCTCCCATTTGGTGGAAGCGACTCATCACCACGAAGCCGAACCACCAGTAAAGCCGTAGAAGGTGCCGACAGAAGAGCCGACTCAGAATCATAAGTTGACGTGGAAGTGTCCCTTTGCACCAAGTGCGCCAAAGCAGTAGTCGGTTCCCCCAATGGCGGAGATCCCTGAGTAGTCTGCAACCCAGGCGTGGGAGAAGTACACTGATGCGGGTTCGGCGGTGTAACAGCAATAAATTTCCCCGTCGCCGAAGGCCCAGAAGGAGCAGGAGTGGATGTGGCAATCTGCATAGGTACCACTCCACCCGTGTTCGTCGTAGCCGATGTGGTGTTAGACGAGGACGACACTTTCGGTCTCTTGCTTGTATCATTAGCCCTCGTAGTGTCCTCTCTGTCATGTCCCTTGTCACTCTCAGGATCATCATCGTGCTCCCAGACGCGAGGCACGAAGTCAACATCAACATGGAAATTTGATTCTTCCAAACTATAGCGAAACTCATAACCCTTTTTGTGAACAACCATGTCCGACGAGAGGGAATTAATAGTGCTCCACTTAAAAGCATCGAGGTTAAGCACTCCCACCTGTATTTGAACAATACCTCTGCGGTGCAAACAAAGTAGGTCCACATCCATTGTGGCGCCAATGACTGAACCAACTGCCCAAAGACCCAAGAAGTGTCGAAGCGCATGAGGTACCCCATGAACATGCACCCAAATAGGAATCAACTCAAAACGGTGCGGTATCTCCTCTGACTGCCAAGCCTTGAACTCCAAAGTGACATTGTGTGATTTGATGAAAACCGTGAACCCAGTTACTCTCAGGAGCACCTCATCACTGGGGAACGACATGAGAAAATCATTCTGTCCATGTGAAATAGCCTCCCAAGTCTACTGATGCTGATATTGCGCAATCTTGGCAACCTCGGCCTCCACAATACTGGAAGTGATAGAGCCACCAAAGATCGTGACTAGTGCCGTCGGAGAAATCTATGGAGCAAGATCTTCCCTGCAGATATTGTCAGGCATCTGAAAGAAGGCCATGTTCTCCGTACCATAGCCACAAAGCATCGCCGCCGGCTTCGGCATCTTAAGTGCAGGGCACCGACGCAAGGTCATCGGATGGTTCGACTTGTTACATATGAAACAATATTGCTGTGTCTCGCAATCTTCAGCCTGGTGTCCCGCAGACTGACACTTGGTGCACCACAACTTTTTAGTCGCTGTACCCACACCGGCAGAATCTGTTGATTGCACCGGGAGTTGATGCTGAAACTGTACCAACTGACCTTGGGCTGTAGTCATGGAAGTTGCAGGAACGGGAGCCGACGCCCCCTGCTGCCCTTGTGAAGACATAGCAGTGGTGGAAACAACGACTGTAGGAGCTGCCCCCGACTGGTATTTGGGGCGTCCTCCCTTGCCACCCTTCGGCTTACGAGGGCGTGTGTTCGCTGCCGGCCCAACTATCGCTTTGTACGCCTGCCCGACGTTGAAAGCAATCTGCTGCATGCCAACTGGAGGCCCTTGTTGCTGTTGCAGAGGTGTACCAGGCGGTTGATAACAGAACGCTGCGGGTTGCTGCTGATGCTACGCATATCCCGCCGGAGGTTGAAAGAACTGCTGCTGCTGGTAACCGTGTGCAAACTGCTGCGAGAGATTCATCTGATATAGCTGCTGTTGTTGCATCGGCGCCTGATAGGAAGCCTGAATCAAGGGTGTCACCATATTCCCCGTCGGTGCTATTGGCTGCGTCGGCAGAACCGGTGGGAACACACCAGGAGCAAAGCCCGGTGCACCACCAGACGAAGAGACGTCAGGTGGTGGCTGAGGAGTGGCGGTGTTCGGCCGGCTGTGGTGTCCGGAGCTGGGACCGGTCGGCGCGGACGCTTCACCGCGCATCATAGCCGGAGAGCGCACGACGGCCGCAAACGATCGAGTGAGATTAGGGTTCCCAGTTGTTCGCCCCCGATTCCACAAGTGGCCTAGCCAACGCCCAAGATTTGCCATCCAAAGTGGACGATCAGGATGCATCGGATCGCCAGTCAGGCTTGGAGCCGCCGAAGAAACCGGATCGAAGATTTGAGCGATGGTAGTCGTAGCGGGCTGTACGGCCAGGCCCAACGTCAGTGGCGCAGCGATGGACTCAGACGAGGCCGCCATGACACCGAGACTCCGTGGCGGAAGAAGATCACCGATTGTCCTCGGCGATGACAGCCGAGGTGGTGGGATGGGACCGACCCATGGCCTGACCAGAGCCCTAGCCGAGCCAGGAAACCCGCGGACGCCGCGAGCTGACTGATGATCCGACACACCTGACGTCGTCTTGTCCGTGGCCGGGATGGGTGGCACAACGACCTCCGCCGATTCCTCCTCCGGCGCCGAGCCTTCAAACACGGTAGACCTGCACACAGAAAGCACCTCACCTGCATGTTGACATGGCTGTTTCTCCCACACTCTAGATGCCGGCGTAGGGTAGCCTATATCCGCCCAAAACTCATCCCGCGTCGGTCTTTCTCCGGCGTGAGACGCGAAACTGCAAGGGATGACCATCAAGAGACCGGCCGTCGGCCACTGGCTCGGACTCCTCCACACCCGTCTCTGCCAAACAGGAGAAGCGAGATCCTGAGCCAACTGACGGCACCGGCGACAAGCATGGAGCCAGGGTGAGGCGTCTCCTAGAGGCGATCCCCAAAAATGGGAGAGATTTTCACTTCTCGGCCTCTGTGAAAGGATCGATATGGTTGACTAGAGGGGGGGGGGGTGAATAGGCAACTAAATTTTTTTAGCTTTTCTTTACCAAATTAAACTTTGCATCAAAGTAGGTTGTCTAGATATGCAACTAGGTGAACAACCTATATGATGCGACAACAATAAGCACACGAGCAAGTAAGGGTGGCAACACAAGTAAGCTTGCAAAAGTAAAGGCACGAGATAACCAAGAGTGGAGCCGATGAAGACGAGGATGTGTTACCGAAGTTCCTTCCTTTTGAGGGGAGGTACGTCTTCGTTGGAGCGGTGTGGAGGCACAATGCTCCCCAAGAAGCCACTAGGGCCACCGTGTTCTCCTCACGCCCTCACACAATGCGAGATGCCGTGATTCCACTATTGGTGCCCTTGAAGGCGGCGACCGAACCTTTACAAACAAGGTTGGGGCAATCTCCACAACAATTGGGGGCTCCCAACAACACCAGGAAGCTTCACCACAATGGAGTATGGCTTCGAGGTGACCTCAACCGTCTAGGGTGCTCAAACACCCAAGAGTAACAAGATCCACTAGGGATAAGTGGGGGAATCAAATTTCTCTTAGTGGAAGTGTAGATCAGAGCCTTCTCAACCAATCCCGAGCAAATCAACAAGTTTGATTGGCTAGAGAGAGAGATCGGGCGAAAATGGAGCTTGGAGCAACAATGGAGTTTAGGGTTGGAAGAAGTGAGTCTTCTTGGAGAAGAAGACCCCCTTTTATAGTGGGGGGATAATTCCAACCGTTACCCACCACTCAGCCTGCGGCCCACGGAACTACCGCTCCACAGGCGTGGTACTACCATGGTGGACTGTGGTACTACCGTGAGCACGGCAGAGGCCAGCCCAGGCAAAAAGGAGCACCGACAAGGCGCGGTAGATCCGCAGACGCGGTACTACCACGGCCCCGTGCGGTACTTCCGCAAGGCAGACACGGGCCAGGCCTGGTAGGCACAGAAGTAAAAAATTACATCCGTGACTACCTCCGCTGAGAAAAAGTCGTGCAAAAATCCGACACGGAACTACTGCGACCGAGGGCGCGGTACTACCATGAAGGGTGCGGATGTAAAAAATTACATCCGCCCCTACCTCCGCTCCTGCTACGGAACCTGGCCTGGTGCCACAGTACTACCGCGCCGCAGCACGGTACTACCGCGGGAAGCGCGGATGTAAAAAATTACATCCGCGCCTACCACCGCCTGAGAGTGGTGCCAGACCAGAACTCGTGGTACTACCGCTCGGATGAGCGGAACTACCGTGGGAGCCTACGGTACTACCGTGCCGTTGCCCGGTACTACTGCTGGCTCCTGCGGTAGTATTGCTCAAGAGAGCAGTACTACCGCTAGCCTGAGAGGAGCAAGATAGAGGCCTTCATTTCGCAGAGACAATGGTGAGACGGAGGAACACTCCGAGGAGCTCGAGGAAAGGCGGTGCAGAAGGGAATGTGTACGTGAGATTCCACCCAAACCTTTCCAAAACGGACCCCCTCTTAATAGTACAGCTTTCCTACGACTCAACTCCACTGAACCAAACCGTAGAGAAAGGCCATCTTCTATAATCGCCGAGGGGTAACAAATCGTCTTGTGTTTAGTCGTGATATATCTGAAAAGCTTAATACACACGATTAGTCCGCAAAGGCATTGTCATCTCACCAAAACTATAGGAGGACAAGAATGCCCTTACAATCTCCCCCTTTTGGTGGATTGATGACAATACGGGATTTGCACAAATGAAATGAATATAGCACAGGTAAACCCCACAACTTCTAAAATATAGATGGGCTCCCCCTAGGTTCGTGCTAGAGGGTAAAGTGCTTTGGACTGCACGGCACGAATGCTAGGAGCAGCACTCCCCCTATATTTTAGAAACAAAGCATATCTTGCAATAGTAAGGCTGACACTATAGATGATAAGAGCATAACATGAATAGCATGATAAGCACAAGCTCAATAAGGAGATAAACGAGAGAGTGCATATGTCTTACACCATATGATAGACTGAGTCTCACAAGCACAACCAAACCAAAGCAGACAGGTTCAACAACGGAAAGCAAAGCAAACGAAACGACGAAACACACGACATGCAAGTCCTACACTCTCTCCCCCTTTGGCATCGAGACACCAAAAAGGCAGAGAGGTCACCTACAACACAGGTGGTAGCTCAGGCGGAAAACGACTCATTGTCGCCAGACTCTGCAGCAGGAACATACTCCTCCTCTGAATCGGTCAATCGGTAGCTCTGCTTCGCCATCCAGGCAGTCTCTGGGGTGATGTGCTTCTCAGAGCCGCTGGCCACCTCCTCCCCGCAATCCCTCAAGATCCTGATGTCGCGACAGCGACTCTCCTTCTGAGCAACATGGGCCTTGTACTGACCCTGAACCTGCAAGAAGAACAGCCTCTTCATCTTGTCCTTCAGCTTCTTTGCCCAAGAAGGTTCAGCAGAGGGAGGCGTGAAACGCAGAACGATCCTCAGCACCGTCTTCCTCCTCAATATTCTCCTCATCCACAGCCATCTTGGCAGACTCTGCAGTAGTGGTGCTGTTAGCCCATTCGGGCTTGATGCGAAGCTTGATGGGCTCATGACGAATCCAGCCTGGAGCGTCAAACTCCCCATTGGGAAGGAGCTTCTCCCAAGTCTTGGAGATCAGGTAAAACAGATAAGGCCCATAGATGGGGACCTTACGGTTGAACACGGCGAACTGAAGCTCACACCACATGATATGTGAGACATCAAGTGACTGAGTCTGAGCCTGACGGGCCTCCTCACAAAGAAGCATCATGTGAACGAGGTAGGCATGCACCTGTCCCATGTCACCAATGCGCGGGAAGAGCGTGTTCCGGAAGAGCCTATGCACGATGTCAAGGAAGGGGTTGAGCACCCATGCCTTCTTCTTGTTAGGAAGCGACTTCTCAACAAGGTATGGCATGAGCTTGTTCTTGTTGGCAGATTCAGCGTTGGCGTGAGTGCGAATTCCAACAGGCGTGTCGAGTCCTTCATCGGGAACAAGGAGCAACTCCATGAACTCCTTCCAGGTAGTAGACAACTGTCGACCATTGGTCATCCAAGTCAGGGTCCTCTCTTCATTGACGCCGAAGTGAACCGACGCAAAGAACTGTGCAATGATCTCTGGATCAAAGTCCTTGTGGAAGGTGAGAATGTGTTAAATGCCGAACTGCTCCACAAGATCCAAGGCCTCTCCAAAGTACCCACGGTGCTTCTCCTGCCTCATGTGAATCATGTCAATCCAGTGAACTTGAACATAGTGATTCTGCTTGGCCTTGATCACATCCATATAGATCAGATTCTGCTGCTTGTTCCAGAAGAGTTCATTGCCTCGCGTGCTAGACCGGGGAGACACATATGGATTGATCTTGTGTCGAATGACAAATTCTGCCTGGGGCATCTCATCCATGCCCATGACGAGCTCCTTCTGTTTGCTGGCGGTGTGCTTGGTCCTGCGTTGGGGAGCAGCAGAGGACCCCTCTAGGACATCATCTGGGTTGCGCAGACGCTTGGACCCTGTGTCACGGCTGGAATTCGAGCGACGAGGGAGACCGAAGCCACCACCTAGACACAAAGACACAAAGACACACACGGGAACAAAACGAATAAAAAACAAACAAAAGAAAAACACAGACACATGCGACTTGAACAGAAGACAAAAAGGCGCAGGATGATCTACGGTAGTACCAGGCGTGGTTCCGGATGTAAAAAATCACTTCCGCGCCAACCGCAGAAGTACCGTGCCAGGGAAGCACGGTAGTACCACGCGTGGAGCGGAAGTAATCTTTTACTTCCGGACCCCCAGCGGTAGTACCGCAGCAAGGTGCGGAAGTACCGCGGAGCATCAGATCCAGAAGTGGCTGCGGTAGTACTGCTCCAGGAGGAGCGGTAGTACCGCACGGAATGAGAAACCGCCACGGAGGACGCGGATCTGGATCTAGAACCTCCGCACGTCAACTTCAGTACTACCGTTGATCAAACGGAACTATTTTTGACTATCCAAAGAGCATGTAACTACTCTACCACTCTACAACGAGTCCCACTTGCACAGATGTAGCCAAAAATCTCAAGAACACCACATGCATCTCCCCAAGACCTAGAAACACAAGAGGGACAAAAATGAGAGGTACTTGGGGAAAAACCTGGGTCCATGGCAAGAGGGAGAGGTGGGGAGCGATTCCACCGGTCGGAATCCGAGGAGAGCGGCCGGAGACAGAGATCCGGCGAAGGCCTCTAGCACCGTTCTTGGTCAGGAGAGAGAGAGAGAGACTGGGTGGGGAGAAGAGATGAATGGGTATGGGGGAGTTAGAACTCCCCCTGTCCCGCTCTTAACCCCCACCTGCTCGCGCGGGCGCGGAAGTACTGCGGGTCATCGTGGTAGTACCGCCCGGGCGGAAGTACCGCACGTTTGGCGGTAGTACCGCTCGTTTAGCGGCAGTAAAAAATTTCTGCCACGGAAGTAGCGGTAGTACTGTGCCCCTGGAGGGCCACGCACTTGGAGAGACGCACCAGCTCCTACGGTAGTACCGTGGTGCACCACGGTAGTACCGTAAACCAAGAAAGAGCTAGAACGCAAGAAAGAAGAAGGAGAACAAAAGCAAAACACCCACGGGGGAAACACCAACCAACACGAGAGAGAAAACAACTTCTCCAAGGAAGGGCGGTGGCCGGAGCCACCTATATTTGAGTTAACTGGTATGGCACCGCGAAGAATTATCCTTGGGTCCATGACCAAAACTCGTCTTTGAAGCACAAGTACAATAGAAAATGGCTAATGTGAAAGAGATGATTAATATGAGCATAATGGGGGAGGAAGTTCATTGAGAGAACAACACTCCCCCTATGTCCATGCCTACACCTAAACTAGACAACAAGTTGAGTGTGGTGGGTGTTGCAAGGGTTCAAGTCACATTGCTCGAATCAATGATATTTAGCTCATGCCTTAACTCGCGAAATCTTGCTTCATCCAAGGGCTTCGTGAAAATATCTGCAAGGTTATCATGAGTGTTGACATACTTGAGCTCGATCTCCCCTCGCCTAATATGATCCCGAATGAAGTGATACCGAATCTCAATATGCTTCGTCTTGAAATGTTGCACCGGGTTGAGACAAATCTTGATGGCACTTTCATTATCACACCAAATAGGCACTTTGTCACAAATGACACCATACTCCTTTAAAGTTTGACTCATCCATAAGAGTTGTGCACAACAACTACCGGCCGCTACATACTCCGCTTCGGTGGATGAGAGAGACACACAACTCTGCTTCTTGGAATACCAACTCACCAAAGAGCAACCAAGAAATTGGCACCCTCCGGAAGTGGACTTCCTATCCACTTTGTCTCCCGCCCAATCGGAATCCGTGAATCCTTCAAGCTTGAAGTTTGCCCCTCTTGGGTACCATAAGACAAAGTTTGGGGTATGAGCCAAATATCGAAAGATTCGCTTGACCGCCACATAGTGACTTTCCTTCGGTGCGGCTTGAAACCATGCACACATTCCCACACTCAACATGTTATCCGGTCTAGATGCACAAAGGTAAAGCAAGGAGCCAATCATGGAGCGATACACCTTTTGATCCACCGCTTTACCATTGGGATCAATGTCAAGTTGGCACTTGGTAGGCATTGGAGTAGAAGCCGGCTTGACATCACTTAGCTTGAATCTTTTCAGCATGTCTTGAGTATATTTGGCTTGGTTGATGAAGGTTCCTTCTCTTCTTTGTTTGATATCAAAACCAAGGAAGAACTTCAACTCTCCCATCGAAGACATCTTGAACTTGGAGGTCATGAGAGCGGCAAATTCCTCATTGAAAGCTTTGTTAGGGGAACCAAAGATAATATCATCAACAAATAATTGGCATACAAACAAATCCCCTTTGACCTTCTTAGTAAAAAGAGTGGGATCGATTTTCCCTACTTCAAATCCATGATCTTGTAACAACTCTATAAGGTGGTCATACCACGCACGTGGGGCTTGTTTAAGGCCATAGAGTGCCTTATCGAGTCGGGAAGTAGGGATCCTCGAACCCAGGGGGGTTGCTTGACATAGACCAACTCATTAATAGGACCATTAAGAAAAGCACTTTTCACATCCATTTGTTGCAACTTAAAGTTGTGATGGGAAGCATAAGCAATCAACAAAGGAATGGATTCAAGGCAAGCAACGGGAGCAAAGGTTTCACCATAGTCGATCCCCTCGACTTGGGAGTAGCCTTGTGCTACCAATCTTGCCTTGTTGCGAATGATGTTCCCATGAGCATCTTGCTTGTTCTTGAAAATCCACTTGGTTCCAATGACGTTGTGGTTCCCCGATGGCCTTGGCACCAATCTCCACACCTTGTTGTACTCGAAGTTGTTGAGTTCTTCATGCACAGCATTGAGCCAATCCGAGTCTTCAAGTGGCTGATAGACCTTTTGTGGTTCAACACAAGAGACAAATGCGTGATGTTCACAATAGTTTGCTAATTGTCTACGAGTGCTTACCCCCTTTCTTAGTCTTCCAACCACATTCTCCATGAGATGGCCTTTGGTGGTGAGTTTGGAAGCAATCTTCGCGGCACGACGCTCTAATTCCTCCTCGGATGTGGAAGGAGGAGGGTTAACTTGATTATCTTGAGCGCCGTCTTGAGCTTGTTCTTGATCTTGAGCTTGCCCATGATCTTGAACTTGCTCGAGGGGAAGAACTTGACCTTGGGCATCATTTGGAGGTTCATCACCATCTTGAGATTGATCTTGCCCTTGGTCTTGTTCACGAGGTTGAGGGCCTTCACTTTGTTCTTCGGAAGCGTGTGGGTCTTGAGTAGGTGAAGGCTCCACTTGAGAGGAGCATTGTCCTTCTCCTTCGGCCACAAGGGGTTCCTCAATGGGTAGAATATGACCAATACCCATTCTTCTTATGGCTCGAGGAGGAATTTCATCACCTACATCACAAGTACCACTTTGCTCCACTTGGGAGCCATTATTTTCGTCAAACTCCATGTTACACGTCTCCTCAATGAGTCCGGTGGACTTGTTGAGAACACTGTAAGCATGAGAGTTTGTAGCATAACCAACAAATATGCCCTCATAAGCTCTAGCGTCAAATTTGGACAAACGAACACCTTTCTTGAGAATGAAACACTTACACCCGAACACCCGGAAGTACTTGAGATTGGGCTTGTTGCCGGTGAGTATCTCATAAGGAGTCTTGTTCAAGCCTTTGCGGAGATAGACCTGATTGGATGCATGACATGCTATGTTGATGGCTTCGGCCCAAAAGTTGTATGGAGACTTGAACTCCGCCATCATGGTCCTTGCCGCATCCATCAACGTCCGGTTCTTCCTCTCCGCAACACCATTTTGTTGAGGGGTATATGGTGCAGCGTATTGATGCTTGATCCCCTCATCAGTAAGAAACTCATCCAAGGTGTAGTTCTTGAACTCGGTGCCGTTGTCACTTCTTATTGTCAAGATCTTTGCATTATGTTGACGTTGAGATTCATTTGCAAAGTCAATGACGGTTTGTTGAGTCTCACTCTTCCTCTTGAAGAAGTATACCCAAGTGTATCTTGAATAGTCATCCACAATCACCAAGCAATACTTTCTACCTCCAAGACTATCAAAAGATGGAGGCCCAAAGAGATCCATGTGAAGGAGCTCCAAGGGTCTCTTTGAGTAGATGATGGTCGTGGGAGGGTGAGCCTTCTCATGGAGCTTTCCTTCAATACAAGCACTGCGAACACAATCTTTGGCAAAACTAACATTTGTTAGTCCACGGACATGGTCCCCCTTGAGAAGACTTTGCAAAGATCTCATATTGACGTGGGCTAAACGGCGATGCAAAAGCCATCCCACGTCAACTTTAGCCATTAGGCATGTCGCGGTCTTAGTGGGTCGCTCCGAAAAGTTAATCACATAGAGACCATTCTCGACATGCCCAACAAAGGGTACTTTAAGAATCTTGCTCCACAAGAGGGACACGGTATCAATGTCAAAGAAAGTAGCAAAACCAATGTGCAAGTTGACGAACGGAAAGCAAATTGTATGCAAGGGACTCAACAAGCATGACTTTCTCGATCATTAGATCATGAGAAATGACAACCTTGCCAAGACCCAATACCTTAGAATGTGAGGCATCACCCCACTCAACATTGGTGGGCATAGATGGAATCTTTTGCACATCCACCACCAAGTCCTTGCTCCCGGTCATATGATTTGTTGCTCCACTATCGAGCAACCATGATCCTCCACCGGAAGCAAACACCTACAAGAGATCAATGCTTGGTTTTAGGTACCCATTTAGTAATGGGTCCTTTGATGTTAGTAACAAGGGTCTTAGGAACCCAAATAGACCATTCAATGTACTCATAGGGAGAACCAACAAATTTAGCATAAACATGTCCATCACTAGCACGACACAACACATATGACGGGTTAAAGTCGCCAGCTTTGTTGGAGGAAATGGTTTTGCCCTTTTGGACATCAACTCCCTTCACTTTTTCCTTCTTCTCCTTAGGAGCACTTAGGGAGTCCTGGACTAGGGGGTGTCCGGATAGCCGAACTATCATCATCGGCCGGACTCCAAGACTATGAAGATACAAGATTGACAATCATTGTCGAAAGAAAGGCAAGCATTTCAAAGGTGAGGTAGATCACCGGAAGAAGCCCGCCATGCGTACCGGTGATTATACATATCGCTGCTCTTTCATGGTGATTGGTGAGTTACAACTTGTAATTTCGTGTAGCTCCGCCTAATTTTTTCTGACCGTCGGATATAGGAAATCTTTTAAAGATTTATTTTTTAAGAAAAGGTAGAATAGTAAAGCGGTAATCCATTCACTTCTTCCAATTGGTTCATCAGCACGCTAACATCGCCCGTCCCGGACGCAGACGCAAATGTATCCATTTCAGTTTCCATAGCCGCCGCCGCCCTGCCCGTCGTTTCGATCAAGCAATGCACTAGAGGCCATGATCCAGGCAAGCAGCACGGTCCGCCAGCCTAGTCTCGCTCCTGCCATAGGGTTCCAGCCCACCGATAGGAACTGCAAATCCTCTGTTGCGGCTCGCCGAGGCCGCCGAGCCTCCCCTGCCCATTGTCCCCCTGCATTGCCTCCCTCCGCCGAGCAGCTGGTGACGCCCAGCAACACCAACCATTAGTCCGTCGATAGGTAGAGCGCACCCCCCTCCCCCCGCACTCCCCGCGGCTCAATCTCAATCCATTTGTTGTATTTGCTCTGCTATTTCTGAATTTATTTTTCTCTTTTCCTGCAACCCGACCAATAAGGGTACCATAATCATCCCGAAATCTCAAAGTTTGATCAGGGCCAATTAAATTATAGCGCGCCCTGTTACTAAAAACATGCCAGACTTTCAAATTCTTGGTGAATCCTGCCACATACAAATTTTCTGACCTAATTGCTAATATAATTGTGTCCCGGTTGCATCATGTGTGATGGAAGAATATCCAGGACGGTGGTGGCATGCCCTCCCCTTCTTGTAATTTCAATTTTGTAACTCCTATTTTCCGACCATCAGATTAGGGTAATGCCAATCACCATAACAGTTGTACCCTGCTATATCTTCGTATTTTCGACCCATTTCTTTAGTTTTCTTCTAATATCTCATCTAATGACTCCTTACAATCATATACTCTCATCTAGAGTTGAGATTGATATCTTGCGTGGAACAGTTCTCGCAGTAACGCAATGGCCCTTTTATACTACTAGGGGAAACGAGATCTCACACCATCCTTGTGGAATGCTCATCTCATGTCCTGCATTGCAACAATGTTAAACCGATGAAGCTAGCCGTGCCCCATGCATGAACCTGACAAATTTCAATCTAGCTAATTATCATGATGATTGCATGCTTGAAGATAATCTAACTTCCAAGGGCCTCATTAATTTGTACGATCTTCAAAACATGTGAATAGAAAAAACTAAAGTCATATTACCCACTCGAAGACCAAGTTTGATCGGCCACAACTGCTACCTCGACTTCTATCAAACCCACAGCGACCATCCTTATTACTGTGAAGACTACCCGACTCTCTCTCTCTCTCTCTCTCTCATACACTTTCTTTTTTTTAGAAAAGGAGGATGACCCCCGGCCTCTGCATCTGGGAGATGCATACTACCACTTTATTGATTATTCTCGAGGACCTTACAAAGTATTACAACAATATGCCTGAATCCGCCATCTTGGCAACATATGCCACTACTCCTATCCAAAAGATGCAGGGGTGCTACCTGGGCCACGTACCCAGACTACTCACCAAATCCTATCATCAAAAGCCAGAAGCCCCAGCCGAGCCACATACCGGGTTTGGGGCATAAAACTCATCTGACGCACTCACATGTGTCGTCGTCGCCATCTTCCACAGGTCCGTCTTCAGAGCAGATATTTAGGCTTCTACCTTGTCAGGTCACTCCGTCATCGACGCCACCTTGACGCCAGACAACTACCTCCACCTGCGCGAGTCCATCACCACGCATCGGGCGCCGAGTCTCCACTGCACCACGCCGCCGAGATCCGCCGTCATCAATGTGAAGGATGAAGCACCGCTCCACCAAAAAGGCGCCCGCTGGTCCCTCGATCCCGTGTACGCCTCCAAGAATGACGCCCCCAAGGAGGAAACGACACCAACGCGCCGCCGTCATCCGATCAACTGATCTAGGGTTTCCCCCGGAGGTAGCGGATAGAGGTCTAGAGCTTCTCCACGGCGATGCCTTCAAGAAGGTAATGACACAACAGGGTGCCACCAACGCCGGTCATGGCATCAAGCCGAGCACAAGGTTTTCACCCGGATCCGCTCGAAGAACCTCTATCACGTAATGTGTGCACGGGTCACCGCCGATCTGAGCCGCCGCACAACGAGCAGGCCGCACCGGCCAGATCAGATCAGTCCGGAGGGCACAACTCGCATGGTGCCGACCCAACCACCAGGCCCTCCATGCCGCCACCGCCGATCCGAGGTCAGATGGTGTGTCGCCGCAGACCCGGCCGCCGCCGCCGAACGCCGCCACGCAGCCCGAGGTAGAGCCGGCTGCCGCACCCCACCATCGCCGTCCTTGGCCGAGGCAGCCGCCGCGCCGCCGCCAGAAGGCAGGCCCGCCGCGCTATAGAAAATTGTCTCCCTCCTAGTTTTCTTAAGAATAAAGACTTATTCTTTTTATAATTAGAGGCTCATATACTTATACTAATTAGAGACTCTGGACATTTCTACAATAAGCAGAAATTATGAGGCGTTAATCTGGTGGGACCAGGTTATTACGGTGTGAATTGATCTATATTATTCTCGGTTAAAATTTTGCTTTGTTGTTACTCCATCCGTTCCTAAATACAAGTCTTTTTAGATATTTCAGTACGGACCACATACGGAGCAAAATGAGTGGATCTACAATTTAATCTATGTCTATATACATCCGTATGTACTATGTAGTCTAGATTGAAATCTCTAGAAAAACTTATATTTAGGAATGGAGGGAGTATATGCAAAGAGAAAATACAAACGCTCCAAGGCCCACAATCGTTTCTGTTGGCTGTAAAAATGAATCCACCAAGACACGATCTGTTTCTTTCCTTGCCTAACTAAAGCAACTAACAGAAGCTAAACTCCTAGGAGGATGAAGCTGATCAGAAGGTACTCCTCCAGTACAACACAAACCTATGCAAAGTGGCCCTTTCCTCCGCGCAGCTTCAGTCTTGATACGTCCATGGTTTATTTTTGAGGTCATGTCTCATGTGTACATAGAACGAGGCTGCGGAGCCAAAGAATTAAGGTAGGCTGGCCCAGCTGTTCACCTTCTTAAAATCATTTTGCTTTTGGTAACAGTGGCCTTTTTGCCCACTCAGCAGGGATGTATCTATCCTGAACTTTCTGCACTATATCATTTTACCCCCCAAAAATGCTAGACATACAAAGACTTACACGCTTTTACACGCTCCTCCCATCTAACAACCAATCACAAACCTTTTCCCCCCTGATTTTCAGGGAGATGGGCCGTCCCGCTCACCTATTGACCAATCAAGATTAACCATCCTGTAAAAGCCTGTAAATCGTTTGTACGTGTAGCATTGCCGTTTTACCCCCATAATATATCTTTAATAGAACCCTATTCAAAATGTTGGTGTTATTTCTGCGATTTTGGAGAGCAGATTTGTGGCAAGTGCGTTGCATATGTAAGTGATCTGGGCTAGACACTACGGGAAAAACATACTAAACCGAGTGTGCAAACCACCCGATGAAGGCTAAATTCATCTCGGCGAGCACTATGCAGAGCGTGACACTCGGCGTCACGCACTCGGCCTATAGTCCATCGGCATATGCGTGTAAACCGAGTGTCTGTCGTCGGGTGCTCGGCGTAAAAATACACCGAGATGACTTCAGCAGCCCACAGCAAAACAGAGGAACTGACGGTCAGCCTGCAATAACGGCACCGGGAGTAAGCCGAGCGCCAACCGACGTGAATGGTAACAGGTAAGTAGAGCACAAATTGCCCCTCGGCTCAGGCTGGACGTAGCGAGCGGTCTTTCTAGCCCGCTCGTGGCCCGTTCGGTCTTGGCCCGCTCGGTCCTGGCCCGCTAGAGAAAACACTCGGTCCGGTCTACAAATTCGGCCCGAAAAAATCTCGGTCCAGTCCGGTCTTTAACCGAGCCGACCGAGCGGACAGAGAGAACACGATCGCGGCCGTAGCCGTTCCTCATCATTGTGGCCACCGGCAGCCCTCGGATGAACCACCGTGTCCCCGAGCTTCCTCTCTCCTTCCTTCCTCTCCTCCCCTTCTGTCGTAGCCTGTTGCAGCTGCTCGCCATCGCTGTTGTGCGTGCACTGCCGCCGATCTCGAGTTCTCGACCACGGCGTCCACCCAACCGTTACAGCAATTCCTGCCATGGCAGCGGAATTTGTTACCATGGCAGCGCATTTCGCGGTGCAATGAAGTGCCATGGCAGCCGTTTCAGCGCATCACGCACGCAGCCCAGTCGGATCGTGGGAGAAACGGTCTGTCGTGATTTTCGAATCATGGGAGCAATACTCGGTCGTGATTTTCACGGCCAACAAATCAGGAAAGTATTGTTTTGGAAGGCGCAATATTTAGTAGCACCCTATTCCTGTAATCACGAGCCATATCAATCCCACCCTGCCGTTTCCTTTTATTGAGTCGAACAGAAAATAGAAAGTTGGAGAGAAAGAGGATTTGATCCGAAAATCTCGGCGCCATTTGACGATCAACTTCACATCTGATTTGATTCGCTAATAACGGCAAGGCGCTCATGCATGCGTTCCATTATTTCCATGCAATAGAAAAACTGCTAAGGAACAACCTCGCCGCCCAGTGCAGTTCCCATACCACGTCGCCCACCTCGCCACCGACGCTCGCCCATGTCGCCCACCTCGCCACAGTACCTGCGGACGTCGCCCATCTTGCCGTTGCACCCATGCACGTCGTCGCCGGTAGTAGTTCGCCGGTCCGCTCGGCCCGGTCCGGGCTTCGCCGCCACCGGTTCGGTCCTTGAAAACAGGACCGCTAGGCTGGTCGGTCCGGTCCGGTCCGGACCGCCGGCGGCCGGTCAAAATGGTGGCTCGGTCAAGGCCCGGACCGGCCCGGACCGTGTCCATCCTGACCCTCGGCTAACATCAATGCAGCCGCACCAGCGTCGGAGGTTGTCCCTCCCAATTGTTGACACATGTCATATATATGTTTGCCAGGTGCCCTACGGCAACACTTGGCTTTCATCCTGATAAGGATGCCATTTTGTTCGGCATCCCTTTGATTTTGACACGTGGTTGGTAGGCTGAGTGTCCCGCCTGACATTCTGCTATACGTCCAGAGCGGCACTAAGCATACTATGCAGTAGTTTTTTTTTTCTTTGCTTGTTGTACCAGCCCTGCAAAGCAGCACATATACTTGGCAGTAGATATCCAAATTACAAAAACTACTCCCTCCGTCCCATAAAATAAGAACGTTTCTGACACTAGTGTACTAGTGTATTGTCAAAAACGTTCTTATATTATGGGACGGAGGGAGTACCACATAAAAATCTACTGTTCCTACTCGCAACACATATCCATACAATTAAGTACATGATTATATCCATACACTATAGGAATGAGGCACTTTGCCGTCAGCCATGGCTGACGGCAAAGGCATGACAGGCTGACGGAAAAGGGCCAACAGACGGCAACAGGTCCGGCTGAGGCAAAGGCCTCTTTGCGGTTTGCTGGCGAACGACAAAGATGCAAAGGCCTTTGCAAAGAGCCTGGACGGCACAGGTGGCAGTTCAGGTCCGTTAACTGGTTGACGGTGTGCTTTGCTGTCAGCGGGCAGACGACAAAGATGCAAAGGCCTTTGCCGCGTGCTGGCAGACGGCAAATCTGCCAAATAGGCCAGCACACTACACCCCAAGTTGTACAGGTGGCTGCCACGTGGCAGCTTTGCCGTCTGCCAGCTGACGGCAAAGACCTTTGCCGTCTGCCAGCAGACGGCAAAGTGCTAAATAGCCCCTGTTTTTTTGTTTTTTTCTAAATTCATTCAATATGACAGAATTTCACACACACACACACACACACACACTTCAAAATAATTTCAATAAGCATACCAACAATAAGTTTTTCCAGCAACATATACAAGTTTCCAACAACATACAATGGTTTCCAACAACATTTCCATACATACATTTCCAACAAGTTTCCATAAACAGAAAAGAAGCACAAGTAGAAGAGTACACACTCCATCAATGCAAGCTAATTCCTCATCTCAATCGAATCTATAAATTAGGAAAGATGAACGTTAGAAGAAGAAGAATACTAGCTAGAAGAAAAAGAAGAAGAAAAAGAAGAAGAGGAGGAAGAAGAATTTATCTTCTCTTTCTTTTTCTCCTCTCCTCTTCTTTATCTTCTTCTTGTTCTAACTAAGGTAGGTAAAAATGCCATTCTTTAGCTAAGGTAGGTAAAAAATGCTAAGTGTGCAGGTCATTTTAGAGCTAAGCTAGGTAAATAGGTCATTTTGGAGCTAACCTAGGTAGTTATGCCATTTTTGAGCTAACTAAGCATATTTATTTATTTTGGAGGACAAAATGGTAAGTGTAGGTCATTTTAGAGCTATCCTGGTTAAAACCGGTCATTTTGGAGCTAGGTAAGGTTATTTTGTCATTTTGAAGGAAAATAAACTAATTATATGATAGTTTGGAGCTAAACCATGGTTATTATACCATTTTTTTACCTAAGTAAGCTAATAATGTCATAAATAAACTAGGTAAGCTAAGTATAGATCATGATTTAGCTATCCTAGGTAGTAATGGCATTTTTCAGCTAACTAAGCATACTAAGTCATTAAGGAGGAAAAAAGGCTAAGTATAAGTCATTTTATAGTTATCCTAGGTAAAGTTTGTTAGTTCGGAGCTAAGTAAGGTTATATGTCATTTTTGAGGAAAATAAGATAAGTATAGGTCATTTTGGAGCTAAACTAAGGTTATTATGCCATTTTTTTACCTAAGTGAGATAATTATGTCATAAATGAAGTAGCTAAGCTAATTATAGATCATTATTGAGCTATCCTAAGTTGTTATGCCATTTTTTACCTAAGTGAGCTAATTATGTCATAAATGAACTAGCTAAGCTAGCTATAGATCATTATTGAGCTATCCTAGGTAGTTATGCCATTTTCTAGCTAACTAATCATATCAAGTCATTTTAAAGGAAGAAATGCTAAGTATAGGTCATTTTATAACTATCCTAGGTAGAATATGTCAGTTTGGAGGTAAGTAAGGTTATTCAGTCATTTTCGAGGAAAATAAGCTAAGTATAGGTCATTTTGGAGCTAAGTAGGTCATTTCTTAAGCTAAGTATGCATTTGTTAAGCAAAACACTTGGTAAAACTTAACATCATCAGGGAGGTGAAGGAACGGTCGGGTTTGAGGGTTTCTTAATGAAGGAAACTTGCGGATCATTTTTGAAGATATCACGAGTGATGATACCGACCATTGGAATGCATCTTCCAGCATGCCTCCTCCCTCGAGCTAGTGCATGTGGCACTAAAAGCCACCATCAATGTTGCTGAAATCGAAGATCATGATTTGTATGATGAGACATCTCAGGCAACAGGTAGTGCATATAAAGTGAGGCTTGGAAGCTACTCTGCCACTACACAACTGCATCGGCCTCCATGACAAGGATGATCTCCACTTTCTTCAGTGTGAGAGGGGTCTAGATTATGTTCCAACTATTCCAGAAAGACACAAGAAGTACGATATTCCTCCAAGTGCATCGGATGCTTAAACTCTGGTGGAAAGTGGTCCTAACATGATTTTTTTATAGGAATGGACTAGCTACCACCATTGCTCTTAGATGGTGAAGTAATCATGTTCATATTTTTAGATGTGTGACCATTTTTATTTGCAAACTTATATGCAAATGACGGTTTTCTTGTATGACACATGAGAAAACTAATTGTTCTTCTATATTATAACTTGTCTTAACTGGGAAATGTTGTGATCATTCAGGGACAAAAATACATTCGTGCTATACAGTTCACAGTCCATACAGTATACATATGCTCTTTGTACAGCCTAAAATCGCAGAAAAATAATCCTTATGAGATTTATTTTTAGCTATTCGGCCTACTACAGCCGAGCCCGCTTCCCATGGAACTTTCGGGCTATACACAGGTTCACCTACCTGGGCTGGTTCCAACCGGCCCAATATGGCGCTAGACAGGCCAACGACCGCTACCAGGCCTAGGTGGCCAGGGAGAATCTTGTCAAAAAAAAGGTGGCCATGAATCACTTAGTGGAGAGTTTGGAGAGCTTACGAACAGCCCCCTAGGGTTTTTCAGGCTGCGTGTGTTTGCCATCCAAATTGTGTTTTGCGGCAAAACAGTAAGGGTAAATATTGGGTTGTCTCCCAACAAGCGCTTTTCTTTAATGCCTTTCTAGCTAGGCATGATGATGGCAATGATGTTCACATAAAAGATAACAATTGAAACATAATGGGAGCATCATGAAGCATATGACTAGCACATTTAAGCCTAACCCACTTCCTATGCATAGGGATTTTGTGAGCAAACTTATGGGAACAATAATCAACTAGCATAGGAAGGTAAAACAACCATAGCTTCAAGATTTTCAACACATAGAGAGGAAACTTGGTATTATTGCAATTCCTACAAGCATATATTCCTCCCTCATAATAATTTTCAGTAGCATCATGAATGAATTCAACAATATAACCAGCACCTAAAGCATTCTTTTCATGATCTACAAGCATAGAATTTTTACTACTCTCCACATAAACAAAATTCTTCTCATTCGGAATAGTGGGAGTATCATAAGAGACTTGAACACTAAAAATTGTTTCCACATTAAAAGAGTAATGTTCAGAAAAAGGGTAATCATAATCATGACAAGATTTGTAAATATAATCATCACTACTTTTTATAGCATAAGTTTCATTACAATAATCATCATAAGTAGCAACTTCGTTCTCATCATAATCGATTGAAACCTCTCCCAAGATAGTGGAATCACTAAATAAAGTTGACACTCTTCCAAATACACTTTCGTATTCATCACAATAAAATTCAACATCCTCCAAAATAGTGGGATCACTACTTCCTAAAGTTGACACTCTTCCAAACCCACTTTCATCAATATAATCAACATACGTAAGAGGCATGCTATCATCATAACAACTTTGGATAGAAAAACTTGGGATGCTAAAAATATCATATTCATTAAACATAGCATCCCCAAGCTTGGGACAAACATTAATTTCAGAAAATAAATTCTCAAATATTTCATCCTCATCAAACATAGCTTCCCCAAGCTTGGGCTCTTTCATATCATAAGCATAATCACTCTCATCATTAATAGTATGGATAGCACCAATAGTATAGCAATTATCACCTTCACAATGAGTAGTAGGAGCAACATCATTTGGGAGGGATACCTTTCTACCTTTGTTGCTCCTTCTTTTCTTTTTCTTCTTCACATTATGTGTGGGTTCAACCTTCCTCTTTGAGCTCCTTATTGATGAGATTGGTTGAATAGAAAAATCCTCCTCATTACCTGATTCATCATAAGAAATAATAGGAGGAGATTGGGAAGTCTCTTCCCTTTCATTAGTATTCTCTTCATCTTCTATTTGCTTCCTTTTCTTTAGGTAATTGGCAATATAAGGATTTTCAATGCAATTCACCGCACAAAACATATAAATATCCTCTAGATCAAAATCAAGAAATCTATCAAGATTAAATTTTGGAATACCCTCAGTTATAAATTTCATTTCTTCATACGCCAAAAGAAGACTAAGCTCTTTATTATGCCCAAGGGTAATCAAGTTATCACAATTTTTGGACACGATTCGATCATGAAACAATTTGCATTGGAGATTTAAATGACCACGTTCATTGCAAAGTTCACAAGGGGCACGACAAATATTGAATCTTTCAGCACAATCATCAAGCCTTTCTTGTAAACCTTTAGTTTTTAAATATTGATGCCTCTTGCAATATCTTTTGTCTTTACTTGGTGTGTCCATGCAAACCCATTCTACTCCACAAAAATCAACATGCTTATAAGAGACATTTAGATATATTATAACTGAGCACCTTTCCTGCCCTCTCAGGCTATCAGCATTCGCAGCCGTTCGATCATTGATTCTGGGCATTTTCGACCGTGTGATTAACTCTGAATTGCGGTTAGGCTTGCGTCGTTCGCTGCTAACCAGCGCTAGCCTTGATGGGCCGCTCCTTTGGTAACTATTTTGGGGGTCTGCCATTAAGTTGTTCTGGATCTTTCATCTACATCCAACAAATCTGGTAAACTGGGCCTGTTCAGCCCGTAGTTGATAGAGCGACGCGGAGAGGGATCGACCAAAGACGATGCGAATACTGAGAAGAGGGAGAGATCGAGCCAAGGCGATGTGAGGCGCGGGATTCAATCAACCAGAGTTGGAGGCACGGACTGGGATCGAGCGGAGGCACCCACCACCCATCGCCGGGGCGTCGGCTTCTCCCTTCCCTCAGGCCCTCCCACCACCCATCCACCCATCCACCCCCGGTGGCTTCAAGAGGGGCATCACAACCGCAAGCACCGGCGGCGGCATGCCATCCACACTGCGCTTGCGCACCACCGGCGACGACATGCCATCCACACCGCGCTCGCGCACCACCGGCGGCCCCTTCAGGTCCGAGCCCAACTTGCCGCCGTCGGCCAGGCCGGGCCTCTCCTTCCACTGGTCCCAAGATCTGCCGACACCAACCCCGTCGTCCAGCGCCGGGTGCCTAAGATCAGCATGCCTCCTCCCAATGTGAGTTTCACTTGTAATTTTGTTTTTTGCTGGCTGTAGGATGAATGCGAATTGCGTTTGCCGGAAATACATCTATTTTGTTCGTGTTTTGACAAGCGATTTTTTCATTCAGTAAAATGTCTTTTTTCACAAGAGATGGATAAATAGGCCGATATATAAATGCAAACAGTACAGTTTTGGGAATACTACTACTACTAATGAATGTTTAATATCATCTGCACAAGGTTGCTTCGTAGATCGTTTTTTTAGAATCTTCACACATCTTTTTGGTCTAATGTATAGGTTTATCTAGATGAAAAGTGTCTTTCAATATTAGGCTGATGCTTCAACTAAGCATGTCTCTTTTTCAATCTATAGCGGATATCATCTGACACTATTGTCCTACTAACAGGTATTTTCATATGGCCGAAAGAATCAGCCGTTAGAGATTTAAGAAACTGTTCAACTGCGCAATTTTTGGTTACGCCTTTTTCAATTAGTTTTGAACTTTAAATCCTTGTTGAATGTACGTATATTAATTTTTAGTGCACAAAATTCAAGGGGTTTAACTTTTTCCCTTGCACTTCCGAGCGACCCAGACCAACGCCCTGCAACGAGCGTGTCCCCCTACCCCGACCTTCAACTTGAGCGGCAGATCCCACCATGACTTGGTGGCGCCGCTGGTGGAACCGGCGTCCCTAAGCAAGCAACCGTCTAGATGGCCGTCACGCTTCCGCCCAGCAGGTACTACTCCCTTCTCTCATATTCTCATCAGCTAATTCAACACAAGAACCCTGCCTTCGTCCCAAATCAAGAATGATATTCTTTTGGTTCTGAATCAAGATAGGTTATATTGATCGCCCCTGCAGTGAATATTTCTGTAAGAGATTTTTAATTAGGAAGATTCATTCTCGGTAGAGGAGTAGAGGCATTGTTTCCACGGGGTGGTAGTGAGGTGTTGCAGAAGCTCCAACCATATCGCCTGACTGCATTTGGAATCTTAAATTCACTAAGTTCTTGAGCACCATGGCAAGGCAAAGGTGCTCCGTGTGCCCTGCATCTTCAAAAGAATCATCTGATGCAGTCTCCCAAAAAGTAGCATTATGTAAAAGTCTGGTTCATCTGAGTATAATATGAAAACATACAAGATTCATTAGACGTGAAAAATGCTATGAGCAGAGATAACACACTAATCAACATTCTGCATTAGATTACTTAGTTGAGAGCCAGAACCTGAAGAAAAGTGAATTAAGCTAGAAACATAAAAATTAGGCACTCCCTGTAACTCCAATCCCAACTAGGCAGTCAGACATCTTGGCATTCGACTGTTGGAGATGATGTGCTTCAGAAGTGAGATGGTCCTGTTGAAGTAACGGTGCGTCTGGGTGGTCTGGCCGTTGACTGTTGTATCCATTGTGGGGTTAGCTGGTCCTGCACCTCTTCCGGCCATAGTGACTGGGCGACAACTGAAAATCCTTCTCAAATTTGAGCTCCATTTTTAAAAAAGATTCCCTATTTTTTGCATGCTTTTGGACTGTATAAATGCTCTTGATATGGTTTATAGCTGCTGCTACTACTCTTGCCATCGTCCAATCAAGTTATCCATGTCAAATCAACCCCTATCGACTATAAATAGAGTAGCGTCAAAGAGAAGGTTTGATTGTACTATTTATTTGCTCAAATTTTATTGTCTACTTTCTTTGGATGGAAAACTTCAACCTAAAAATAAACTGGTGGTCTATACGAAATAACATATTAGTTTTCTATTGAGTGATGCCTCACCTTTTATTTGTCTCAGCAGATTAGAGTAATAAGTTGATTGTCATTCTCTACATTGTATTTGTATTTTTTATGAGATTGATCCAAGAAAAAATGACATGTGTGCCACATGTATGGGTCAATTCATAAGTGAAAAATGTTTTGATCTAGGAAATATGAAACCGTAGGATTGTATAGCAAGAAGTGTGGTCTCAAATTATTACTGTAGATTGTCTTATTTTGTAACGTATTTTGTTTCGTGAATATATATTCCAAAATTTCTCACGTAGTGTTTCTGCAGAGAGGAAGAAAGGAGCTGATTGCAGGGCACTAAAATATTTCTTCGCTGCCAAAGCTCCATGATCGCTTACACAGTTACACACGTATATTATACATGTAGTATGGGTTATCTGGGATCAATTACAACATGGCACTTCGATATTGTTCATAAAGGTGGCATAATTTGTCAATTTAATATACTTCCATCTCACTGTTGATTTACTCATGCTATTTTGATGACGATGACATCAATGCCAGTTCATGGCTATGCAAGGCATCAATGCTTGATGATATAGCGATGTGTTACTCATTGGGGCCTTAATTTGCAGCAGAAGAAGATGCAATAAACTCTGAAAACTAGATTATTTTTGCTCATATGACACAAAGGCAATGGGAATTTTTTTGAGGGTGTCGATCATGCTTGCCTTTCCCTGAGCTCCAGCTATTCATGCTACTGCATATAATATCCTTTGTAGCTATACAGATGTTGCCATCATTATGATATTAGGCATAATCTGGACTACTCCCTTTGAAAGCGGCACAATATTTTTTTAGTTCTTATACCTTTATGTAATGTTGTGACAGAAATAAATTGTAAAGTTAAAAACAATGTTTTCTGAGTGTTTCTATTTATTTATTTTAAAACCTATTAAATTCTCCACTCTTTTGAATTTTATTAAATTCTCCACTTTGATTACTACCCAATTATTATCAAGTTTATGCAATTTAATATTCATGTTTTGTGGCTTAGTTTATTAAAAATTCCTTTAATTCTATGAGCTATGAGTAAATTTATTAATATCTAAATGACACATATATTTACAAATACCTACTAATTTTATTGTCAAAATAGATAGGCGTGGCAACGCGTGCCATCCAGGATCTAGTTTTCATCATAACTAGTGCAATCATCATTAGTACTATGGATATTCAAAGAGTTCATACTAACAACATCGCAATCATGCTCATCATTCAAAGATTTAGTACCAAGCATTTTAATGCATTCTTCTTCTAGCACTTGAGCACAATTTTTCTTTCCATCATACTCACGAAAGATATTAAAAAGACGAAGCGTATGAGACAAACTTAACTCCATTTTTTTGTAGTTTTCTTCTATAACCTAAACTAGTGATAAAACAAGAAACAAAAAGATTCGATTGCAAGATCTAAAGATATACCTTCAAGCACTCACCTCCCCGGCAACGGCGCTAGAAAAGAGCTTGATGTCTACTACACAACCTTCTTCTTGTAGACGTTGTTGGGCCTGCAAGTGCACAGGTTTGTAGGACAGTAGCAAATTTCCCTCAAGTGGATGACCTAAGGTTTATCAATCCGTGGGAGGCGTAGGATGAAGATGGTCTCTCTCAAGCAACCCTGCAACCAAATAACAAAGAGTCTCTTGTGTCCCCAACACACCCAATACAATGGCAAATTGTATAGGTGCACTAGTTCGGCGAAGAGATGGTGATACAAGTGCAATATGGATGGTAGATAAAGGTATTTGTAATCTGAAATAATAAAAACAGAAAGGTAACTAATGATAAAAGTGAGCGTAAACGGTATTGCAATGATAGGAAACAAGGCATGGGGTTCATACTTTCACTAGTGCAAGTTCTCTCAACAATAATAACATAGATAGATCATATAACAATCCCTCAATATGCAACAAAGAGTCACTCCAAAGCCACCAATAGCGGAGAACAAACGTAGAGATTATGGTAGGGTACGAAACCACCTCAAAGCTATTCTTTCGGATCAATCTATGCAAGAGTTCGTATTAGAATAACACCTTAAGACACAAATCAACCAAAACCCTAATGTCACCTAGATACTCCATTGTCACCTCAAGTATCCGTGGGCATGATTATACGATATGCGTCACACAATCTCAGATTCATCCAACCAACATAAAGTACTTCAAAGAGTGCCCCAAAGTTTCTACCGGAGAGTCAAGAAAACGTGTGCCAACCCCTATGCATAGGTTCATGGGCGGAACCCGCAAGTTGGTCACCAAAACATACATCAAGAGGCACGTGATATCCCATTGTCACCACAGATAAACACGGCAAGACGTACATCAAGTGTTCTCAAATAATGACTCAATCCGATAAGATAACTTCAAGAGATAAACTCAATTCATCACAAGAGAGTAGAGGGGGAGAAACATCATAAGATCCAACTATAATAGCAAAGCTCGCGATACATCAAGATCATGCCATAGAGAGAACACGAGAGAGAGAGAGAGAGAGATCAAACACATAGCTACTGGTACATACCCTCAGCCCCGAAGGTGAACTACTCCCTCCTTGTCATGGATAGCGCCGGGATGATGAAGATGGCCACCGGTGATGGGTTCCCCCTCCGGCAGGGTGCCGGAACGGACTCCCGAGAGGTTTTTGGTGGCTCGAGAGGCTTACGGCAGTGGAACTCCCGATCTATCTTGATATTCGATGTTTTTAGGGTACGTAGGCTTATATAGGCGAAAGAAGTCGGTCGGGGGGGGGGGGGGGTCCTCGAGGGGCCCACAAGACAGGGGGCGCGCCCAGTAGGGGGGGGGGGGCGCCCCCCTATCTCCTGGCCTCCTCGAGGATCTTCTGACGTGAACTCCAAGTCTCCAGGATGATATTCTTCCCAAAAATAACGCTACCGAAGGTTCCATTCCGTTTGGACCCCGTTTCATATTCCTTTCCTTTGAAATACTGAAACAGGCAATAAAACAACAATATGGGCTGGGCCTCCGGTTAATAGGTTAGTCCCAAAAGTAATATAAAAGTGTATAATAAAGCCCGTAATCAGGCAAAACAGATAATAAAATAGCATGAATGCTTCATAAATTATAGATACATTGGAGACGTATCAGGCCTCTGGGGCGGGGTCCATCCACCCGTCCTCGGACGACGCAATCTGTCCCGGATTTAGGTCCGGAGCTACTGCAGGTGCGATATTCTGAATATTGTCTGACAGCAGATCTAAGCCGTGCTCGTCGTGACCGTTCGGCGCTCCTGGCGTAGGCCCGAATCCATCGAAGATCAAGTCTCCGCGGATATCGGCCGTATAGTTCAAGTTTCCAAATTTGACCTGATGGCCAGGGGCTTAGCTGTCGATCTGCTCCAGATGGCCAAGCGAATTGGCCCGCAGTGGGAAGCCGCCGAACACGAAGATCTGTCCGGGGAGAAAAGTCTCACCCTGGACCGCGTTGTTGTTGATGATTGAAGGAGCCATCGAGCCTTGCTGTGGCGACACAGAGGAATTCTCAATGAAAGCACCAATGTCGGTGTCAAAACCGGTGGATCTCGGGTAGGGGGTCCCGAACTGTGCGTCTAAGGCTAATGGTAACAGGAGGCAGGGGACACGATGTTTTACCCAGGTTCGGGCCCTCTCAATGGAGGTAATACCCTACTTCCTGCTTGATTGATCCTGATGATATGAGTATTACAAGAGTTGATCTACCACGAGATCGTAGAGGCTAAACCCTAGGAGCTAGCCTGTAATTCTGATTGTTGTTGTCCTACGGACGAAACCCTCCGGTTTATATAGACACCGGAGGGGGCTAGGGTTACACAAAGTCGGTTACAAAGAAGGAGATGTAACATTCAAATCGCCAAGCTTGTCTTCCACGCAAAGGAGAGTCCTATCCGGACACGGGACAAAGTCTTGAGTCTTGTATCTTCTTATTCCAGCAGTCCGGCCAAAGTATATAGTCCGGCTGTCCGGATACCCCCTAATCCAGGACTCCCTCACCTGGCGGTGCAAGAAACCCTAAAGTGAAGGGCATCCGTGAGTGTGCAACGCTTCGCACGTGCGTAAGCGACCGTTCCTCCAAGTTGTGGTACCACCGATGTCCACTTTGCAAGATATGCGACTAAAATGCAACTTAGGTGCAAGTTGTGGTACCTAATGTCTTAATACCTCTGTAAACTAGTACGCCCCTTTAATCAGATCATGCGAAATAGTATAATAAATAAAGGAAAAAATCAGGAGCACTGTGGAGAATACCGTTGCAATATCCTGCTCCTTTTTTTGGCAACACAAGAGGTCTGTTGCATTATGTTGTACGTATTACCATGAATGCTCAATTTGTCGCAATATGTAATAGTTATTACAACGCAACAAAGGTGAGGCAAAAAGTCACCCTATTACGACCAATACATGCTTTGTTGCAATAGTATCCATGACTAGTGCCACATGTCAGAGTTGTTGGAATATATGTCTAAATATTACCACAAAGATGTACTTTGTTGCAATACCTAACCTTTATTGCAACAAGATGAGCAATTCATGCAACAGAACGAAACTGATGCAATATCACTACCATATTACAACGCCGATGCAACTTGTGGCAATACATGACTTCTATTGCAACAAAACGAGTACTTAGCGCGGTGAAACAAAATTGTGGCAATATGTAGATCCTATTACCACGAACTGGAATTTTGTGGTGATATAGCATTTTATTGCAACAAAAGATAGTTGTAGCGATAATTTTTGTTGCAATAGACCGGAATCCTTGTAGTGAGTATATGAGTAGATATATATTTCTTTTTGGCGGTCCTATATCTGATCACTATGTTTTTTTATTTTCTGTTTTCGTCACATATGCATAGCTTTGGTCTTACATGACTCCGCTTATTGCCGGTGAGTTTTCGGGTATGTGTGAGTCGGTGTTGGCTGTGTGTATCCTAACTATATACAGGGGCCGGGTGTGTGCTGATGTGTTATGTATCTTCTTGATGCTCCATTTTGAGATAATAGAATCCACCCTTTGCCGAGAAAATATACTTACTTTTGTGAAAGAAATAAAGATTGTTTTTTGTTGAAATTGATAAAGATTGCTTTAGTTAGGCGAGGAAGAAACATATCGTCTATTTGGTGGATTCATGTTTACAACCGACAGAAACGATTGTGTGCCTGGAAGCAATTTTTTTTTCATATAACTAAGCAAAATTTTAACCGAGAATTATATGGATCAATTCACACCGTAATAACCTGAACCCCAGAATTACATGGAAGTTAGATTATCTTCAAGCAGATTCTAAGAAAAAAGATTATTTTCAAGCATGCAGTCATCGTGATAATTAGCTCGACTGTATTTTGGCAGGTTCATGCATGGGACACGGCTAGCTTCATCAATTTAACATTGTTGTAGTGCAGGATGTGAGATGAGCATTCCACAAGGATGGTGTGAGGGCTCGTTTCCCCTAGTAGTATAAAAGGGCCATTGCATTAGAGTGAGACCTGTTCCAGGGAAGATATCAATCTTGACTCTAGATGAGAGTATACGATTGTAAGGAGTCATTTAGATGAGATATTAGAAGAAAACTAAAGAAATGGGTCTAAAGTATGAAGGTATAGGGTACAACTGTTATGGTGATTGACGATTTTAGGAGCCGTTCATTCACCCTAATCTGATGATGGGAGAATAGAAGTTACAAAGAGTTACGAAATTAAAATTACGGGAAGGGTGGACATGACACCACCGTTCCAGATATTCTTCCATCTTATAGGACGCAACCGAGAAACCATTATACTAGCAATCAGGTCAGAAAATCTTTATGTGGCAGGTTTCACCAACAATTTGAACGTTTGGCAAGTGTTTAGTAACAGGGTGTGCTATAATTTAATCCGCCCTGTTCAAAATTTGAGATGATGATTATGGGACTCTTTGGTGGAACTGCTGGCCGGCGTTATTGGGTGTCATTGGCTGCTTGCCGGAGGGAGGCATTGCAGAGTTGCAGGAACAGAGGAAAATAAATTCAGAAATAGGAAAGCAAATACATCAAACGAAACTAGGTCATAATTAACTGACTCTTAGTTTCTTGCAAGAAACCCCTAAAATTTCTGCATGTTTTTTTTCGCAATATAGACGCACCCTTCAATCGACTCCTCTTCTACAGTTGATGTGCAAGACCTACTGATGAAATTAACACTGGTCTTGAATGGGAGCGCGCATGACTGTGACATCCCACGCGGCTCCGACTGCTACCGTCGACGATGAACGCTGACGCATCAGAGGGTGCTAGCCACCATGTCATGCTCAGTTCGACCTTGCAAAGCAGTTGGAGTTGGTGGTCAAGTCAGGCGATGGATGCTAGCGAGGCAACACTCAGCAGGGATTGCAGTTGTGGCGCACCGATGGGGAACTTCCGGCGACTTTGTGGCTTGTCTCCGCATGGCGGCGATGCACGTTTGCTTTCAAGGTCCTCCCGCACCTCGGAAATTAGTGCATGAACTCCAACAACTATAGGTTCACTAGCGGCAAAGTTGAGTGAGGACAAGGGGACAGGTCTACTTCGGGCACTAGTGGATCAAATTGGAGTTGATAATTATTGCGCCTTGACTCACTGACCAGGAGGCTTCGGTTAGCTCGGGATTGGCAATGAGCCGGCGAAGCAACATTTCACCGGATGCGGGGAAGGAGGTGCCTTCAGCTCTATTCCTTGTGTTAGTAGGCTACCGAAGGGGCGGAGGGGGAGACAACAATGCCTAAAAGATCTCGGGGTTGCCTCAAATGGAATCTCGGGAGAGAGACGGATAAGGATGACATCCTCTTTGTCGCACAGATTGCCACCAAGGCTCTTGAGCTTCAAACGTTGGTGCCTCTAGCCTCCTTATTGATGACATACATGAACCCTTTTCGATGCGTTCGAACTCTATGCCCAACTCAAACAACGTGAATTCTATGTGTTCAACCCATCTGATGATGTCTTCATGCTTCTTGAACGATTTTCCCGATCATATGAACTCTTCGATGAGAAGGCAGACATAGAAGCCACGTATCAAAGCTTCCCTTTGGTTCTTACTTACAAAATAATTGAGTATCGTACTTGAAGCATATGCTACGATCCTATAGAATCTCCTTGGGATCATTCGCTCCTTTCATATTCAAATCAAAGACAAAATAATCCATCAATTCCGTCAGGAGCGACCAATCTTTTGCCGTCCCTTCAGGGAATCCATCAACTAACAATTGGACATTTGGATTTTAGTACTATGAGAATCCAGTGGTCCTTGCACAAACAGATGAACATACCCTGATTTTGACCACGATTAATAGTTTGGTATGTCCAAACATACATATGAAAAAAACTATGGAAGTTTAAATCAAACAAGTACTTGCTCGGGTCGGTAGAGCACGAGCATCTAGTGTTTGTTCTTGTTATCTTGCATGAAACGCAGAACATAGTTCTTCATGGACTGCTTACCAGTATTGTCGCAAAGGTTCACCCAGTTCGCGGCATTTAGAACATTTATGCGTCTGACCTCATTGCCATGACAAAGTGCCCAACTGCCCATAACCTGGCCAGGCAAATTTGAGTTTATAGAAGTTGAACAGATAAAAAGATTCCGTTGAAATCCACAAATAATTTGATTAGTTAGTTTCCTAATATCTGCTACTATTTCTGTCCCAAAATAAGTGTTGTGGTTTTATTTCAAATTTGAACTAAAACCACAACACTTATTTTGGAACGGAGGGAGTATGTGTCCGAGTTCAATATTAGGTAGGTTTCCGTTCGTTGTTGGGTCGTGCGTTACGCTAGGTTATTAGATGAGTTGTGAAGTTTGTATCCTAGCTTGTAGGATTAGGTAGCTAGGATCGAATCAATGTCCGTCTAGGATGATCTCATGGTCTACTGTGTCTCTGGATTTGCACCGCCATGTTCCAATGCTACCTGCCCGACGGCGGTTGTCAAGGACCACTGCAACGGCTTCCTCCTCCTCCTGGGCCGCTATGTAGTGAACCCTGTTCCTCTACACAACATGGTGTCTCTTAAGCTGAAACGACTTGGCAGGATATATGTGGGTGGGGGTTGAACAGACTTTTGGTGTGATATATACCTACCTAAAAATGTGTTCACAATCACTCTACTACTACATCAGTGTATCCAATTCACACCCTTAGACATTAGAGCATCTTCAAGCATGCAACCATCATGATAATTAACTCAAACTGAAATTTGGCATGCTGTGGCTAGCTTCATCGATTTAGCATTGTCGCAATGCAGGACATGAGATGAGCATTTCAAAAGGATGATGTGAAAGTTTGTTTCTCGTAGTATTATAAAATTGTCATTTACGCGTTACGTTGAGCTGTTTCATGGAAGATATCACATCCCTACTGTACATGAGATGACTACAAGTGAAACCATTCATCAATAAATTTAGATGAGATACTAGAAGAAAACCGAAGAAATGGGTCTAGAATATGTAGGTGTAGAAGGGATAGGCCGCCACATACATGGTTATATTGAAGATCCGGTTCCTCTAGGCACATGTACCCAGCGGTTGGAGGGCATGATGACGATGGTGAAGCAGATACATAAGTCGGGGTAGCCGCCCGATTGCTTACTTCACGACCTCATCGTCCCAATCTGGGAAGCCTCCACCATGGCGATTTGGAGCGACAACTTCTACATGGTAGATTTATTGATGACATGTAAAAATGGCAAATCTTTGAAACCATCATGACCAATGCTTTTATGCTTGATGATATTTACGAGAAGAGTTGTGAAAAGATATGGGGTGTTTTCTAAGGATGTAATTCTCAATTTGAATGAATAAAACAAAGAGAGAATTTCACTTTTACCCCTAATTCTGATAACCTGAGCCAACTCATCAAGTCGATGTGGATGTTAACTCAGCTACCAACCCCGAAGCACTTTATAGTTTCCCATTTTCTCGTTACCCACTAAGGGAATCTCTAGCCGATCCCCTAAAAAATAGAGGAGTAAACCTTAGCGGAGTATATGTACTCCACTAAGTTTTTGCCGGTTCTAGCCGGTCCTCTAAATTTAGCGGAGTAAAAATATTTTTTTGCCAAATCTTTATAATTTTAGTTTGCATGGTATATTTCAACTAGTAATGAAAATATTCTTCCTTCTCGCTAAGTTCTGACCCTCTCTGAAATGAAATTCAGAACACGGAAAAACAAAAAAAGAGGGGACTATGCAAGACATCTCAAGAGCATCACCAGAGATAGGTTAATTCTAATAAAATCATAATAAATAGCAGATTCTAAAGTACAATTTGTCTAGCAAAATCCCAACTAGCTAGGATCTTATCTGGTTCTGTAAACTCAAGTACTCAACTACCTACCTATTGCACTCAGAGTTGAAATCGCCACTGGAAGATCGCAATACCAGTGCAGAATTTAACAGAATTCAGTACCGGAAAATCACGACACTTATTTTGGAACGGAGGGAGTGTTGGGGAACGTAGTAATTTCAAAAAATTTCCTACGCACACGCAAGATCATAGTGATGCATAGCAACGAGAGGGGAGAGTGTTGTCCACGTACCCTCGTAGACCGTAAGTGGAAGCATTATGAAAACGCGGTTGATATAGTCGTACGTCTTCACGATCCGACCGATCCAAGTACCGAACGTACGGCACCTCCGAGTTCAGCACACGTTCAGCTCGATGACGTTCCCCGGACTCCGATCCAGCAAAGTGTCGGGGATGAGTTCCGTCAGCAAGACGGCGTGGTGACGATGATGATGTTCTACCGGCGCAGGGCTTCGCCTAAACTCCGCAACGATATGACCGAGGTGGAATATGGTGGAGGGGGCACTGCACACTGCTAAGGAACGATCACGTAGATCAACTTGTGTGTCCTAGGGTGCCCCCTACCCCCGTATATAAAGGAGCATGCGGCTGCCCCTAGGCCTCCTCTCCTCTTCCTCCACTAGGCCCAATAAGGCCCATTAGGTCACCGGGGGGTTCCGGTAACCTCCCGGTACTCCGGTAAAATGCCGATTTCATCCGAAACACTTCGGATGTCCAAACATAGGCTTCCAATATATCAATCTTTATGTCTCGACCATTTCGAGACTCCTCGTCATGTCCGTGATCACATCCTGGACTCCGAACAAACTTCGGTACATCAAAACTTATAAACTCATAATAAAACTGTAATCGTAACGTTAAGCGTGCGGACCCTACGGGTTCGAGAACTATGTAGACATGACCTAGAACTATTCTCGGTCAATAACCAATAGCGGAACCTGGATGCCCATATTGGCTCCTACATATTCTACGAAGATCTTTATCGGTCAAACCGCATAACAACATACGTTATTCCCTTTGTCATCGGTATGTTACTTGCCCGAGATTCGATCGTCGGTATCCAATACCTAGTTCAATCTCGTTACCGGCAAGTCTCTTTACTCGTTACGTAATGCATCATTCCATAACTAACTTATTAGGTACATTGCTTGCAAGGCTTATAGTGATGTGCATTACCGAGAGGGCCCAGAGATACCTCTCCGACAATCGGAGTGACAAAACCTAATCTCGAAATACGCTAATCCAACATGTACCTTTGGAGACACCTGTAGTACTCCTTTATAATCACCCAGTTACGTTGTGACGTTTGGTAGCACCGAAAGTGTTCCTCCGGTAAACGGGAGTTGCATAATCTCATAGTTACAGGAACATGTATAAGTCATGAAGAAAGCAATAACAATATACTAAACGATCAAGTGCTAGGCTAACGTAATGGATCATGTCAATCACATCATTCTCCTAATGATGTGATCCCGTTAATCAAATGACAACACATGTCTATGGTTAGGAAACATAACCATCTTTGATTAATGAGCTAGTCAAGTAGAGGCATACTAGTGACGTTATGTTTGTCTATGTATTCACATGTATCATGTTTCCGGTTAATACAATTCTAGCATGAATAATAAACATTTATCATGATATGAGGAAATAAATAATAACTTTATTATTGCCTCTAGGGCATATTTCCTTCAGTCTCCCACTTGCACTAGAGTCAATAATCTAGATTACACAGTAATGATTCTCACACCCATGGAGTCTTGGTGCTGGTCATGTTTTGCTCATGGAAGAGGCTTAGTCAATGGGTCTGCAACATTCAGATCCGTTTGTATCTTGCAAATCTCTATGTCTCCCGCCTGGACTTGGTCCCAGATGGAATTGAAGCGTCTCTTGATGTGCTTGGTCCTCTTGTGAAATCTGGATTCCTTTGCCAAGGCAATTGCACCAGTATTGTCACAGAAGATCTTCATTGGTCCCGATGCACTAGGTATGACACCTAGATCGGAAATGAACTCGTTCATCTAGACTCCTTCATTTGCTGCTTCCGAAGCAGCTATGTACTCCGCTTCACTTGTAGATCCCGCCACGACGCTTTGTTTAGAACTGCACCAACTTAAAGCTCCACCGTTTAATAAAAACACGTATCCGGTTTGCGATTTAGAATTGTTCGGATCAGTGTCAAAGCTTGCATCGACGTAACCATTTACGACTAGCTCTTTGTCACCTCCATATACGAGAAACAAATCCTTAGTCCTTTTCAGGTATTTCAGGATGTTCTTGACCGCTGTCCAGTGATCCACTCCTGGATTACTTTGGTACATTCCTGCCAAACTTATTGCCAAGCACACGTCAGGTCTGGTACACAACATTGCATACATGATAGAGCCTATGGCTGAAGCATAGGGAACATCTTTCATTTTCTCTCTATCTTCTGCTGTGGTCGGGCATTGAGTCTGACTCAATTTCACACCTTGTAGCACGGGCAAGAACCCTTTCTTTGCCTGATCCATTTTGAACTTTTTCAAAACTTTATCAAGGTATGTGCTTTGTGATAGTCCAATTAAGCGTCTTGATCTATCTCTATAAATCTTGATGCCCAATATGTAAGCAGCTTCACCGAGGTCTTTCATTGAAAAACTTTTATTCAAGTATCCCTTTATGCTATCCGGAAATTCTATATCATTTCCAATTAATAATATGTCATCTACATATAATATCAGAAATGCTACAGAGCTCCCACTCATTTTCTTGTAAATACAGGCTTCTCCAAAAGTCTGTATAAAACCATATGCTGTGATCACACTATCAAAGCGTTTATTCCAACTCCGAGATGCTTGCACCAGTCCATAAATGGATCGCTGGAGCTTGCACACTTTGTTAGCACCTTTTGGATCAACAAAACCTTCTGGTTGCATCATATACAACTCTTCTTCTAGAAATCCATTCAAGAATGCAGTTTTGACATCCATTTGCCAAATTTCATAATCATAAAATGCAGCAATTGCTAACATGATTCGGACAGACTTAAGCATCGCTACGGGTGAGAAAGTCTCATCGTAGTCATCCCTTTGAACTTGTCAAAAACCTTTCGCAACAAGTCGAGCTTTATAGACAGTTACATTACCATCAGCATCAGTCTTCTTCTTAAAAATCCATTTATTCTCACTACTAGGGAAAAGGCTATACACAGAATCTTAGCAGCAGCGAGGGTTAAACCTCGCTACTACTAAGTTGATAGCAGCAGCGCGGGTTTGTAACCCTAGCTACTACTAAGCGGTCTCTACCGTGCCCCCCGGGATATGCCATAGTAGTAGCGCAGGTTTTTAACCCTCGCTACTACTAAGTTGATAGCAGTAGCGCGGGTTTTTAACCCTCGCTACTACTAAGTGGCCCCTGGACCATGCCATAGTAGTAGCGATGGTTATAAACCCGCGCTACTGCTATCAACTTAGTAGTAGCGAGGGTTAAAAGCCCGCGCTACTGCTAATCGTCTGCCATAGTAGTAGCGCGGGGTATGGCCTATTTGTCAAAGTCTACCCCCCCCCCCCCCCGGACCGCCTTTCCATTTTTTAAAAAATAAAAGAAAATGATAAAAATGTCAAAAAATAAAAGAAAATAAGTTTCCCATGTGATATGTGGTCTAGTTGTTGGGAAAATTTACAAATATGAATTTCGACTTTATTTGCAAAATCTCTCTGGAAATTTGTAAAATGGCCATAACTTTTGCATACGAACTCGGATGAAAAAGTTTTTTATATGAAAAATCATCTACTCGAAAAGTTACATCCGAATTTAACGGGGGGAACCCCTTAAACATTTTTAAAATCCTCGAAAACCTAACAGAAAAAAAGTTACGGGGCTTTTAAGATCTGGAGGTAAAAAAATTCATTAAATTTCAGTTTTTTTTTAATTTTTGTTAAATCTGGGGTCAAACTATGGTCAAACTAATTATTCAAGAATATTAGTGTTACTAAATAATTATTTTAGTTTTTTTGAATTTTGGTCAAATCTGGTCAAACAATGGTCAAATCTGGTCAAACAATGGTCAAACTGTGGGTCAAACTAATTATTCAAGAAATATTAGTGTTACTAATCTTTTAGAACAATAGTTTCAAACTCAAACAGCGAAATGTCTCACTACATGCTCAAGCTAAATTCCTGAGGTTAACAGGATTGACATCTTACTATTGTCAGGAAAACAACAAGTGCAAAACAAGGGAGAATAGAACCCGAAAGTTAAGCGTGCTCAGGCTGGAGTAGTGAGAGGATGGGTGACCGTCCGGGAAGTTAGATGATTTGGAATGATGACGGGTGATTAGAGATTAAATTGAGTAGCGATGAGGGGTGATTAGAGATTTGAGGTTAAAATAATTCAGAAATTTGAAAATTAGGAAAAAAAATCAACTTTTTTTTCAAAAAGTTCAAATTTTTTTTCCAGAGATTACAGATTAGTAGTAGCGCGGGTTTTTACCCACGCTACTGCTATACGTTAGCTGTAGCGTGGGTTGCACCCGCGCTACTGCTATAAGTTAGCTGTAGCGCCGTCCCCCGCGCTACTAATAGGCCCAAAACCCGCGCTGCTGCTAGGCTTTTCCCTAGTAGTGTCTCAATGGCTTGCCGATCATCGGGCAAGTCAACCAAAGTCCATACTTTGTTCTCATACATGGATCCCATCTCAGATTTCATGGCCTCTAGCCATTTTGCGGAATCTGGGCTCATCATCGCTTCCTCATAGTTCGTAGGTTCGTCATGGTTAAGTAACATGACCTCCAGAATAGGATTTTGTACCACTCTGGTGCGGATCTTACTCTGGTAGACCTACGAGGTTCAGTAGAAACTTGATCTGAAGTTTCATGATCAATATCATTAGCTTCCTCACTAATTGGTGTAGTGGTCACAGGAACCGGTTCTTGTGATGAACTACTTTCCAATAACGGAGCAGGTACAGTTACCTCATCAAGTTCTACTTTCCTCCCACTCACTTCTTTCAAGAGAAACTCCTTCTCTAGAAAGGATCCGAATTTAGCAACGAAAATCTTGCCCTCAGATCTGTGATAGAAGGTGTACCCTACAGTTTCTTTTCGGTATCCTATGAAGACACGTTTCTCCGATTTGGGTTCGAGCTTATCTGGTTAAAGTTTCTTCACATAAGCATCACAGCCCCAAACTTTAAGAAACGACAACTTTGGTTTCTTGCCAAACCACAGTTCATGAGGTGTCGTCTCAACGGATTTTGATGGTGCCCTATTTAACGTGAATGCGGCCGTCTCTAAGGCATAACCCCAAAATGATAGCGGTAAATCAGTAAGAGACATCATAGATCGCACCATATCTAGTAAAGTACAATTACGACGTTCGGACACACCTTTTCGTTGTGGTGTTCCGGGTGGCGTGAGTTGCGAAACTATTCCGCATTGTTTCAAATGTAAACCAAACTCGTAACTCAAATATTCTCCTCCACGGTCAGATCGTAGAAATTTTATTTTCTTGTTATGATGATTTTCCACTTCACTCTGAAATTCTTTGAACTTTTCAAATGTTTCAGACTTGTGTTTCATTAAGTAGATATACCCATATCTGCTCAAATCATCTGTGAAGGTGAGAAAATAACGATACCCGCTGTCGTGGATTTGTCACGATAGTTGTCCTAGTGAAAGGACTTAGTCGTGGAGCCATTGCTACGGGTTAACTTGAAGGGGTTAAAGCGGACACAAAGACACGAGGGTTTATACTAGTTCAGCCCCTTCGATGAAGGTAAAAGCCTACGTCTAGTTGTGATGGAATTGATGTGGTCTCGATGGCTAGGGAGCAAACAAGCTTCGCCTAGCCTCGAGTTGTGGTTGTCTGTCTTGAACCGCCGCCGGGTCGTCCCCTTATATACACGGGTGACGCCCGTCGGTCCATAGAGTCCCAACCGGTTCATACTCGTATCCCGGTTGGTATCCCTCTATTCCTAACTTACAATACAAGTTTACATATCATGCCGGTTTACGGCTACAGTTTCTAAACCGACTACAGGCCATGGGCCTTCATCTGCTTACATTACTAATGAAGTTAACCCGGCCCAAATAGGCCGGTTCACGCCTAGTGGTAATATCCCCAACATTAGGCCCCAGATTGATTTGAACTGGTTCATGTCAATCCTTCACAAAATCTTGCCTTGGACATCTTCTGGTAATTGGTAAACTGCCATGTCGTCATCATATCTGGTTGCTGTAAACTGGCATGACGTCATCACGAAGCTATCATTTATGACGCCCTTCTTTATTAATAGATCTGCGATATCCAGGTCATCAGCTCCACTTCCGAAAATTTAGCTCCTGGATTCGCGCGCCTGACCTACATCCGTTGCCTTATAAATAAGACCGAAGGGTCATTTCCTTTTCTTCCCTTCGTCTCTTCTTCTTCGTCTTCCTCGCGTCACCAGCCTTGGAGCTCCGCCGCCGCCGTCGACCTCTGCATCGTCTTGGGCCGCTGCATCAACCTGCACACACCAGAGTACTGTGGTATCCTTCCGCATCTTCTTCATCTCCGGTAAGCCTTCTTCTCTTCTTGACCTAGATCTGTTCTTAGGGTTTCATGTTCGCGCCGTGTTCGTCGCTTGTTCATACTCGTACCCTGACTCTTGAATGAATCTGTGAACCCCTGCTCTGTTTAGTAGTAGTCTTTTAGCATCCACCTGTAATTTCACACCTAAGTCCATAGATCTCACATACATATCTGCTCGTTGTTTCACTTCCGTTCTGCCTCACTATTTTGAATATTTTCTATTTTTCTGAGCTTGCTTTAGATCCACTGCTGCAATAGGATCTTGTGAAACCTGTTTCTGCATACTTAACCATCCACAACTTCGATTGCTTCCGACGTTTAGATCAGGCGGTTTAACTTAATATAGAAAAAGTTAGTAAACCGGTATACACCATTAGTCCCCTTGTTGAACCGCCAGAATCCATATGATGCCACTTCATTGAAATCCGGTTTATGTGTACTGCCCCCGGTTTAACATTTGCTCAGATCAGCACCTTCTTTTATCCAACATATTCTTGAACCGGAATCACCTATTTCTTGTAGATCTCACCATGGCCAAACAAGTATATGAGTGCAATTGGGTTCCTTCTCGCGTCACAGAAACTCAGCTGGATGACTTAGTCCTGATCGGCGCTTTAGACAGCAAAGATACTATCCACTGGAGGGTTCCTGGTGATGAATGTCCTCCCACACCTCAAGAGGGGGAGGTTGTGCTCTTCGCAGATCATTTGGCCCGGGGCTTCAAACCGCCTGGTTCGAAGTTTTACCGGGATGTATTAGCCAATTTTCAGCTCCGTCCGCAAGATATTGGCCCCAATTCTGTTACCAACTTATGTCACTTCCAAGTGCTATCCGAGGTATACCTTCAAGAGGAGCCTTCAGTCGAATTGTTTAGAGACTACTTCCACTTAAAACGCCGCACTGAATTTACTGACGGCCCCAATACCGAATTGGGCGGTATGGCAATTCAAAAAAGAAAATAGATCACTTATCCCCACGTCAAACTACATACTCACCCCAAGGAGTGGAATGCAACTTGGTTTTATTGCAAAGACACCTCCCCTGACAATGAAAATCCCTTGCCTGGCTTCCGTCCGGAGCGGCTCAGCAACACTCACCCCTTTCCACAAAGATTAAGTGCCAAGGAGAGAAGTAAATATGCTCCGCAACTGTCCAAGCTCCGAGCCTTTATGGCCAACGGTTTAACGGGAATAGACCTTGCACGCTGTTGGATATCATGGAGCATACTGCCTCTCAGCCGGCGCTCTGGTTTGATGTGCAAGTATACTGATAGCGTCGATGACCCACTCCGACACACTAGAATCCAACTCTCTGATGATGAAGTCACAGATTCTATGAAGAAGATGTTGAATGAACTGGAGCACCTCTGTGCTCAAACCGGTCTGCTTCCTTACTGCGCCACCAACAAACCGCCAGCTGTAAGATTTTGATTATTCTGTTATTGAACCTGTTACTACTTTCTCCTTCTGACATTAATTACTGCTGAACCAGGGTGATAATCCGTTTTGGAGCAAGAAGCTTCCACAAGACAAAACGGAGAAAGCAGGACGGTAAACCCGGCCCAAGACCAAGGTTATCAAGAAGCCAGCTCACAAAAGGAAAACCACCGCTTCATCTGATCCAGCTATTGATGATGATGTGGGTAACCCGGACCTTGAGGTAGAACTTGATTCACTAGGCTTACTTTTTACACGCCTTATTGATGATGATACTTGTCAGGACGACGCTGAAGCCAGCAATGCTGAAGTCGCTGAGGTAACTATTCTCTCTTCCGATTCAGAAATTTTGCCTGTGCCAAAATTTCGCCAGGCAAACCGGAAAGTTAAATTTTCTCATCCTCTTGCTTACTTGGATCCCAAATTTCTTATGAAGACTTAGCAACATGAAGCTCGCCGCACAACCCGGCACAGTGGCCAGGTAGTTACCTCCGCCGGTTTACCAAACAGTCCGGTTCGAAAACGCCGCTCCGAGGTCTCCGACCTTTTTATTGATTTATATCCTAAAGCGGGTTTCTTCCGTCAACCTCTTAATCCGTCCGACTCCGATTATCAGGTTACTTCTCATTCATCCTCTGGTGAATCGTTGGCCACTCAGCTGCCGCCACTGAAAACGGTTCTTGGGTAAGCTAGGCTGAACATATGCTTCCGGTATACTGTGTAATAACTTATGCTGTTCCTTGACTCTTTATTTTTCTTTTAGGGCTAAACCTAAACCGAGCAAGAAGGCCCGCCTGGACAAAGCGGCTGAAGAAGATGTCGCCCCAGAATAGGATAAAGCGCCAGATCTTGAAGCGTTTGCTCATGAGGATATTCCCAATGATCCTCCTTTGCAAGACGATGCTATTCCTGAGGAAAGGCCTATCAATACCTCAGTCTCTGCTGATCCGCCTGCCAGCTCCGCCCGGATTGAAAAATCCCGCAGTCCTGCTGATAAACCGACCAACACAAACCGGTGAGTCTAAGGATGATGATGTTGTAATTACCGGCGTAGGCCGCTTTGAACCAAGGAATCCTGTTGCTTTAACCAAGCATACAGTGAAAGAGGATTTTTCTGCCAAGAACAAAGGCAAGTGGGATGTAGAACTGGAAACATATGCTGCTCTGAGTGCCCAAGATCTGCATTCTGGTTACTTGAACTGGCTATATACCAGCCGCGACTGTGAAGCTGGCCTGGTAAAAATGATGAGAGACAAATTTGAGGTAACTACGTTGTATTTCTTCTTTACTTCCCGCCACTTTATTAGTCCTCCTAGCCCCCAAGGACCGGTTTGTAACCTTCTTCAAACCGGGACTTGAGCATAATCCTCAGTACTTTGAAATCCGTCAATATAGCCCCCAAGGGCCGGTTCAACTTAACATAGTTAAACCGGGACTCCAATAATAATTGTAACATCAGAACATAATTTGAGCCAATAGCCATTAGCCCCCAAGTGCCAAGTTGAATACCTGTATTGAGCTTGGGACTTTGTAATAGATGAAAATTGAAGGTGCATTAGCCCCCAAGTATCAAGCGTATAACTTGTTATGTGGTTGATACTTCAAATTCTTGTACCGTTTTGTTTAAAGCCAAGTACTGTCTGTATGCAGGCTGAAGTAAGGGTCAAAGAGGACCGGATTACTGATCTGCAGGAAACCTTGAAAAACCAACAGGCTGAAACAGACAAGGCAAGGGAAGAATTAACCAGCGCCTTGAGCATCACTGAACAGCTGAAGGAAGGCTTCAAGAAAGAGCGGGCTGACTGGGCCACTGAGAAGTCCGCTTTCACAAAAAGAGCTGAAAATGCTGAAGCTGCCCTTAAACCGGTGGTAGATGAACTGACCGCCGTAAAGCAGCAAATACACTCCATGACCGCTGCTATCTTTGGTAAGCTCCTTTTAGTTTCTGTGACAACTCTGGCTTGCTTATAATAAATCCGGTTTGAGATCATCCCTGTATTGTTGCAGGTACACGCATTGGGCACTTAGGGTCAGATGTGCGGAAGAAGCTGAAGGCTGCCTACACCTTAGTTGAACAACTGTATACCGGAGCACAGCGGATCATCACCACAGCCTCTCATATTAATCCGGCACCCTCTTTAATCCAGGACACTCTTAATAGGTTGTCAATGCTTCCTGCCCGGATTGAAGAGCTGAAAAAATCTGCTGCAAGAACCGGAGCCATAAATGCCCTGATCCGGGCAAAAGCATGGGTGCCGGATTTTGATCCTGTTGAGGCAGCCCAAGGGTATCCCAGCTTGAAGGAAGATGGCTCCGAGTTCAATGAAGATGATTTGAGGGCAATAAACCGTGCAGTGCACCCTCTAGCTTGTCAATTAGCTGAAGAGGCAGACTTTACACATTATCAAGCTCAATACAATGATCAGAATAAGCGAGTGCCTGCCCCAACTCTTGAAGCGGAGAATATGATTCCTCCAATCCGTAAGCATACTTACGCTCCTGATATTGAACCGTCTTCTCTGATCCATGAAGAGGCTGTCTTTCAAGCTTTAATGGGAATCGACTGGACCACTGTTGATTTCCAGCCAATGGATAGAGACGAGGAAGCTGAAGCAGCGCAGGACGATGAGCAGGCTTGAACTGGAAGCCGGTTTAAATAGCTGCCTTACGATGATCCGCCAAAATAACAATGATCTTATTTGGGCACCTTGTTGCCTTGTAATAGGATAGTCAATACTTCTGCTTTGAATATGCCTTCGTGCATAAGTACTGATGCTTTTACTTGAAAAACCTCAATCTATATTTCCTGCAATCAGAAAATCTTGAACTTCGGTGGCGGTTATACCGCCAGCCGGTTTATGACATGGATATATATATATATATATATCATCAATGTTCTTAAAGCATATAACCATATAAGCGATACAAAGTACCTGCCATCGCTGAGCATGAAGTTGGCTTAGCCAAGCTTGAAGCGGGGGTTTTATAAACCGCTACCGTCAAAGGGGAGAAAACAGCTCCCATGTAAACCGTGCTGGGTTATTATGAGCCCCCCTGTTACTCCATGATGTTAACAGGAACAGTAAACCGGGCATATTGCCCCGGATTAAAAATTAACCTAATCCGTCAGCTGAACCGGCAAAAAGTGTTGTTGGTTTGAAGGAAGCACAACGAAAATTAAGAAATAGCCATAAAAGAAATATGGAAGCAAAGGCAATGATAAAAACCGTTTGCAAAAGGTATGCTATACTGAGCTGATCAGATGGTGTTACCATGGTCGGACAGGACCAAGCCCCCAATAGGAGTGACAATGGTTCAAGTCAGCCAGGTCCCCAAATGAAACCGTGGCATATATGCCAATCAAAAGGCGTGGCAATGGTTCGGGTTCGACCAAGCCCCCAAGTGATTTTGTGGCCTTAGGCCGATCAAGAGGCGTGACTGGTTCAGACTTGACTATGTCCCCAAGTGATCTGGTGGCTTTCGCCTATCAAAAGGTGTCGCGTTGGTTCGGACACGACCAAGGCCCCAAGTGATATATAAAAAAGCAAATTTCAAGGGGTAAACCGGAGGCCGCTTTAAAACAGAACCACTCCATGTAACCACGCATGATAAGAAAAGACAGAGACCCCGCTTTAGCTGAGGCTCCAGTTTTATTATATCAAAGATAATATATACACTGTCATAATATGTACATAGATAGAGCCAATGGCTCAGGTGTAGTAAGGCCGAAGATGAGCTATGTTCCATGGCCTGTTGGTCTCCTCCTCTGATGTGCGTGAGTATTTATGCTCTCGAATGTCAATCAGATAATATGAGCCGTTGTGCAGATTCTTGCTAACCACGAAAGGTCCCTCCCAAGGTGGGGATAACTTGTGCATATCTGTCTGGTCTTGGATGAGTCGAAGCACCAAATCTCCTTCTTGAAAAGTTCTGGTTCTAACCCGGCGATTGTGATAGCGACGAAGATCTTGTTGATAAATCGCCGAACGGGCAGCCGCTATATCACGCTCCTCGTCCAATAGGTCCAAAGCGTCTTGTCATGCTGTCTCATTGTCCGCTTCAACATAAGCCGCCAGACAAGGCGAATCGTGCCAGATATCACTAGGGAGAACCGCCTCCGCTCCGTAGACCATAAAAAATGGCGTGTATCCTGTGGATCGGTTGGGTGTAGTATTGATACTCCATAGCACAGATGGTAGTTCTTCAACCCAACATCCTGCTGTTCTTTGCAATGGAACCATAAGCCGGGGTTTGATGCCTCACAAGATTTCTTGATTAGCCCGTTCTACCTGCCCATTGGACTGGGGGTGAGCCACTGATGATACGTCAAGTCGGATGTGCTCACGTTCACAGAACTCCTTCATAGCACCCTTGGATAAATTGGTACTATTGCCAGTGATGATACTGTGTGGAAAGCCAAACCGGAAAATCACCTTTTTGATGAACTGCACCGCTGTCGCTGCATCACACTTGTTGACAGGCTCCGCTTCAACCCACTTGGTAAATTTGTCAACTGCCACCAAAAGGTGGGTTTTCTTATCCTTGGATATTTTAAAAGGTCCGACCATATCCAGCCCCCAAGTTGCAAACGACCAAGTGATTGGGATCATCCTTAATTCTTGAGCCGGCACATGAGCACGCCTTGAAAATTTCTGACAGCCATCACACCGTTTAACCAAGTCCTCCGCATCAGCATGCGCTGTCAACCAGTAGAACCCGTGACGAAACGCCTTTGCCACCAGAGACTTTGAACCCGCGTGATGACCACAATCCCCTTCATGGATTTCTCGTAAGATTTCACAGCCTTCCTCAGGAGAAACACAATGTTGAAACGCCCCTGATACACTGCAATGATGCAATTCGCCATTGACAATCGTCATAGACTTGGATCGCCGGACTATTTGCCTGGCTAGAATCTCATCCTCTAGCAACTCTCCCCGGTTCATGTACGCAAGATAAGGAACTGTCCAATCCGGAATGACATGCAGGGCTGCCACCAATTGAGCCTCCGGATCAGGAATAGCCAAATCCGCTTCACCTGGGAGCTTGACTGACGGGTTGTGCAACACATCAAGAAAGACATTAGGCGGGACCGGTTTATGTTGAGAACCCAACCGGCTTAAAGCGTCCGCTGCTTCATTCTTTCGACGGTCCACGTGATCTACTTGATAACCCTTGAAGTGACCTGCAATATTATCCACCTCACGACGATATGCGGCCATGAGCGGGTCCTTAGAATCCCAAGTGCCAGACACCTGTTGAGCCACGAGGTCCGAGTCACCAAAGCACTTAACCCGGCTCAAGTTCATCTCTTTAGCCATCCGGAGACCATGGAGCAAGGCTTCGTACTCAGCTGCATTATTAGTACAAGGGAACAATAAGCGGAGAACATAGCAAAACTTATCACCTCGTGGGGAAGTTAATACGAATCCAGCCCCCGAGCCTTCCAATTGCCTGGATCCATCAAAATGGATAGTCCAATATGTATGATCCGGCTTCTCCTCTTGTGCTTGCAACTCCGTCCAATCATTGATGAAATCAACAAGTGCTTGAGATTTCACCGCTGTCCGAGGCACGTACTTCAATCCGTGCGGCCCAAGCTCTATAGCCCACTTGGCAATCCGGCCAGTCGCCTCCCAGTTCTGTATAATATCGCCCAAGGGAGCTGAACTGACCACTGTGATGGGGTGCCCTTGAAAGTACTGCTTCAACTTCCGGCTGGCCATAAAAACTCCATATACCAGCTTCTGCCAATGCGGATACCTTTGCTTGGATTCAATAAGCACCTCGCTGATATAATAAACCGGCCACTGAACCGGATATTCCTTGCCTGCCTCCTTGCGCTCCACCACAATAGCCACGCTAACTGCCCGAGCATTGGCCGCTACGTATAACAATAACGGCTCCTTGTCGACTGGAGCCGCAAGAACGGGCAGATTGGCTAATTGCCGCTTTAAGTCCTCCAATGCTTCATCAGAAGCCGGACTCCAGATGAATTGATCTGTCTTTCTCAGCATTTGGTACAAAGGGATAGCCTTCTCTCTGAGGCAGCTGATAAACCGGCTCAGTGCGGCGATCCGGCCCGCCAAACGCTGAACATCGTTGATACACTTCGGTTTAGCCAGGGAGGTGATAGCCGTAATCTTCTCCGGATTAGCCTCAATTCCTCTGTTGGACACAAGAAAACCTAGCAACTTGCCTGCCGGAACACCAAAAACACATTTGGCCGGGTTAAGCATCATCTTGTAAACTTGCAAGTTGTCAAAGGTTTCCTTCAAATCATCCACCAGCGTCTCCTTCTGCCTTGACTTGACCACAATATCATCCACATATGCGCGCACATTGCGGCCGATCTGTTTATGCAGGCAATTCTGTACACACCGTTGATAAGTGGCTTGAGCACCCTTGAGCCCAAAGGGCATAGATACATAGCAGAAGGCTCCGAAGGGAGTAATGAAAGCTGTCTTCTCCTGGTCCTTAACCGCCATTTTGATTTGGTGATAACCAGAATATGCATCCAAAAAACTCAAACACTCACAACCCACCGTGGCATCAATGATCTGGTCAATGCGGGGGAGGGCAAAAGGATCCGCTGGACAAGCCCTGTTAAGATCCGTGTAATCCACACACATACGCCAAGTGCCGTTTTTCTTAAGAACCAGCACCGGATTAGCAAGCCACTCTGGATGGAACACCTCAATGATAAAACCAGCTGCTAAGAGCCTGGCCACTTCCTCTCCAATGGCTTTGCGCCTCTCTTCGTTAAACCGGCGGAGAAATTGCTTTACCGGTTTATACTTAGGATCGACATTAAGAGTGTGCTTAGCGAGTTCCCTCGGTACACCTAGCATGTCAAAAGGTTTCCATGCAAAAATGTCCCGATTCTCACGGATGAACTCGATGAGCGTGCTTTCCTATTTAGGGTCCAAGTTGGCACTGACAGTGAACTGCTTAGATGAATCGCCGGGCACGAAGTCAACAAGCTTGGTCTCAGCTGCCGATTTGAACTTCAGATCCGAATCATGCTCTGTGGTTGGCTTCTTCAAAGGGGTCATGTCCGCCGGATCAACATTGTCCTTATAATATTTCAACTCCTCCATGGCACAAACCGACTCTGCATAAGCTGCATCACCTTCCTCACATTCCAAAGCAACCTTACGGCTCCCATGAACCATTATTGTCCCCTTGTAACCCGGCATTTTGAGCTGCAAGTAGATATAACAAGGCCGCGCCATGAATTTAGCATAAGCCGGCCGCCCAAACAAGGCGTGATACGGGCTCCGGATCTTCACTACCTCAAAGGTTAGTTTTTCGGATCGGGAATCATGCTCGTCCCCAAAAGCCACATCCAGGGCTATCTTACCAACAGGATATGCTGATTTGCTAGGCACCACACCATGGAACACCGTATTAGATGGTCTGAGATCTTTGTCTGTTAGGCCCATGCGGCGGAATGTCTCATAGTATAGGATGTTAATACTGCTCCCTCCATCCATGAGTACTTTGGTGAATTTATAACGTCCCACCTGAGGGTCTACCACTAATGCTAGCTGGCCCGGATTGTCAACCCGGGGTGGGTGGTCCTCCCTGCTCCACACGATAGGCTGCTCCGACCAGCGTAAGTAACGTGGTACGGCCGGCTCAACAGAGTTCACTGCTCGCTTGTGGAGTTTTCGGTCGCGCTTATCCAAGCTAGTTGTGAAAACATGATATTGTCCATTGTTCAACTGTTTTGGCTGGCTCTGATAACCCGACTGCTGCTGCTGCTGCTGCTGACCGTTCTGATTATTCTGGTTGTTGTGACCGCCCTGATTGAAACCTGAACCGGAAGCTCCATCGTGACCCGGCCCATGTAAACCGGATCCTGAACCGCCTCCTGGCCCGCGGTCATACCGGAAGGCATTAGAGTTTTTAAACTCCTGCATAATATAACAATCCTTCCAAAGGTGGTTAGCCGGCGCCTCCTTCGTCCCATGCTTTGGGCAAGGCTGATTCAACAAATAATTCAAACGATCCGTGTTAGGATTTGGAGCCCCATTACGATTTGCCGCTTTACCTCTGCGCCACTGACCCCTGTCCTGTGCATTAGTGTTAGCCACAAAGTCCATGCTGCCATCCGCCTTGCGCTTGCCTCCGTTTCCATGACCCGCCGGTTTGTACTGTTGCCCCTTGGAGTTGCTATTCTTCTTTTCCTTCCCTGCTTCATCATCGTCAGTCTCGGGATCCTTGGTACTATCCGAATCAGCATACTTCACTAAAGCGGCCATGAGAGTTCCCATGTCATTACAAAACCGCTTCATGCGCCCCAATTTCAATTTTAAAGGCTTAAACCGGCAGTTGCCCTCCAGGGTTAAGATCGCAGAGTCAGCATTGATCCTGTCAGACGAGTGCAAGACCTCCGAAACGCGGCGTACCCAATGGGTGGTTGATTCTCCGTCCTCCTGAACACAAGCCACCAGGTCTACTATGGACTTGGGCTGCTTACATGTATCTTTGATAGAATTGGGCGGCAGGCTCTTCAACCAAGTACGGGCCGTGCCTTCAAGCATCATGGTGAAGTACTTTGCACACGCGGTCTCATCCACATCTAGCATCTCCATGGCCATCTCATAACTCTCTACCCACGCTTTCGGAGATAAATCAGCGGTGTAATTCGGCACCTTGCGCGGACCCTTGAAATCTTTGGGCAGGCGTACATTGCATAAAGCGGGGACTAGACAAGGCACTCCCAAAGCGGATGCGACCCCTGGCCCGGCAGAGGTGGTAGGGCGAACCGGTGTAAGCTGACCCGCCTCGTTCTGTGCTGCTAACTCGGCCTCCCTTCGTGCCTGGGCCCGGTCCACCACATCCTGAGCATCGCGAACACCACCAGCCGGGTTATTGCCACGGGCCGCTTCACGGCCTCGCGCGTTGCTCGATATGGCCGGTTCATCCATGCACCTGCTATAGCTCCGGCTTGGACGATGTGTGGAGTGAATCCGATCGCGGCTGTATGAATATGCCTCCTGTTGAATCAGCGCGGTCCGGAGAAGTTCCTTAACCCGGCGCGTCTCTATCGCTTGCGGAGAATCCCCTTCGACCAGGATAGCCTCTAATCGCGCAGCAGCTGCAACAAGATTGTCCATAGGATTAGAATAATGACCCGGAGGTGTCCGAACCGGCGGAGGAAACACAATGTTCTGTTGAGGAGGTTCCATCAGGCGGGGTTGGACCGTCGCCCCTGGCCTTGGTGCCTCGATCAGGTTTGCCTCCGGCGGATTACTGGGTCCAGCTCCCGGAGTGTGAAAGAGATTTCGAGGGTCAAACACTAACGGCAGGCGTGATCTGTGCTTCCTCTTCAAGACCTCCTGTGATGCGTTCTGGTCAAGCATGAGCTTATAGGCCTGCGCGTCCATAGCGGCCCGCTCTGCAGTCATCCTGTCCTTTTCTGCTGCCAGATCCGCTTTGGCTTGTACGATCTGCTCTCTCACCTTTGCAATCTCTGCATCATGGGCCTCCCGGTCTGCTGGATTGGCTTCTGCCATAAGCGCGGCTAATGCATCAAACAGGTCAGACAGAACTTGAACCGCGGGCGCACAAGGCCTCCTGCCCCTGCTGCCGCTGCCGCTGCTAATCCGGAGAGCATTGCTGCGGCGGTCGAAGAGTGATTCGCCGCTTGTGTGCCGGCCATGAATATTCCAACCCGGTTGATCTGATCTGGGGGGGCCGGAATACTGTCGCCATCGGAACAGCCCCTAACCTGGTCGTCTTGCAACTGGTATAGCGATTCGGCCTCTTCGGTCGAGGACTCGTCACCAGAATAGACGACGGTCTCGCTACCGTGTTCTGACTCGTCCTCACGCTCTCCTCCGTGGATGACTCCGACGAAGGCACGCTTCACGGCCGGTTTAGCCTGGGTAGATCTCGCACGCTAAGCCGTCTCGACGAGGTCGGTGCAGATGTCCGGCTCAGGCCCAGGCTCACTGATCTTGCCGATGAAAACGTGTATGCCACCAAAGGGGACCCGGTACCCGTACTCGATCGAATCGGCCTCGGGACCCCATCTTGCGTCGTCGATGTAGATCTTGCCACGACGACTCTTGGTCATCCGGCCCACAGCATAGCCTTCGAGTCCTTTGAGCTTGCCCTCCAAGATCGTCAAACCATCGTGCGATAGCCCCACGGTGGGTGCCAACCGTCGTGGATTTGTCACGACAGTTGTCCTAGTGAAAGGACTTAGTCGTGGAGCCATCGCTACGGGTTAACTTGAAGGGGTTAAAGCAGACACAAAGACACGAGGGTTTATACTAGTTCGGCCCCTTCGATGAAGGTAAAAGCCTACGTCTAGTTGTGATGGAATTGATGTGGTCTCGATGGCTAGGGAGCAAACAAGCTTCGCCTAGGCTCGAGTTGTGGTTGTCTGTCTTGAACCGCCGCCGGGTCGTCCCCTTATATACACGGGTGACGCCCGTCGGTCCATAGAGTCCCAACCGGTTCATACTCGTATCCCGGTTGGTATCCCTCTATTCCTAACTTACAATACAAGTTTACATATCATGCCGGTTTACAGCTACAGTTTCTAAACCGACTACAGGCCATGGGACTTCATCTACTTACATTACTAATGAAGTTAACCCGGCCCAAATAGGCCGGTTCACGCCTAGTGGTAATATCCCCAACACCCGCCGCGAGCCTTAACATTCATTGGGCCACAAACATCAGTATGTATGATTTCCAACAAATCAGTTGCTCGCTCCATAGTTCCGGAGAACGGCGTTTTAGTCATCTTGCCCATGAGGCACGGTTCGCAAGTACCAAGTGATTCATAATCAAGTGATTCCAAAAGCCCATCAGTATGGAGTTTCTTCATGCGCTTTACACCGATATGACCTAAACGACAGTGCCACAAATAAGTTGCACTATCATTATCAACTCTGCATCTTTTGGTTTCAACACTATGAATATGTGTATCACTATTATCGAGATTCAATAAAAATAGACCACTCTTCAAGGGTGCATGACCATAAAAGATATTACTCATATAAATAGAACAACCATTATTCTCTGATTTAAATGAATAACCGTCTCGCATCAAACAAGATCCAGATATAATGTTCACGCTCAACGCTGGCACCAAATAACAATTATTTAGGTCTAAAACTAATCCCGATGGTAGATGTAGAGGTAGCGTGCTGACCGCGATCACATCGACTTTGGAACCATTTCCCACGCGCATCGTCACCTCGTCCTTAGCCAATCTTCACTTAATTTGTAGTCTCTGTTTCGAGTTGCAAATATTAGCAATATAACCAGTATCAAATACCCAGGTACTACTGCGAGCATTAGTAAGGTACACATCAATAACATGTATATCACATATACCTTTGTTCACTTTGCCATCCTTCTTATCCGCCAAATACTTGGGGCAGTTCCGTTTCCAGTGTCCAGTCTGCTTGCAGTAGAAGCACTCAGTCTCAGGCTTAGGTCCAGACTTGGGTTTCTTCTCTTGAGCAGCAACTTCTTTGCTGTTCTTCTTGAAGTTCCCCTTCTTCTTCTCTTTGCCCCTTTTCTTGAAACTGGTGGTCTTGTTGACCATCAACACTTGATGCTCCTTCTTGATTTCTACCTCCGCGGCTTTTAGCATTGCGAAGATCTCGGGAATAGTCTTGTCCATCCCTTGCATATTATAGTTCATCACGAAGCTCTTGTAGCTTGGTGGCAGTGATTGAAGAATTCTGTCAATGACACTATCATCAGGAAGATTAACTCCCAGTTGAATCAAGTGATTATTATACTGAGACATTTTGAGTATGTGTTCACTGACAGAACTATTCTCCTCCATCTTGCAGCTATAGAACTTATTGGAGACTTCATATCTCTCAATCCGGGCATTTGCTTGAAATATTAACTTCAACTCCTGGAACATCTCATATGCTCCATGACGTTCAAAACGTCGTTGAAGACCCGGTTCTAAGCCGTAAAGCATGGCACACTGAACTATCGAGTAGTCATCAGCTTTGCTCTGCCAGATGTTCTTAACGTCGCCAGTTGCATCAGCAGCAGGCCTGGCACCCAGCGGTGCTTCCAGGACGTAATTCTTCTGTGCAGCAATGAGGATAATCCTCAGGTTACGGACCCAGTCCGTGTAATTGCTACCATCATCTTTCAACTTTGCTTTCTCAAGGAACGCATTAAAATTCAACGGAACAACAACACGAGCCATCTATCTACAACAAACATAGATAAGCAAAATACTATCAGGTACTAAGTTCATGATAAATTTAAGTTCAATTAATCATATTACTTAAGAACTCCCACTTAGATAGACATCCCTCTAATCCTCTAAGTCATTACGTGATCCATATCAACTACACCATGTCCGATCGTCATGTGAGATGGAGTAGTTTCAACGGTGAACATCAATATGTTGATCATATCTACTATATGATTCACGCTCGACCTTTCGGTCTCCGTGTTCTGAGGCCATATCTGTTATATGCTAGGCTCGTCAAGTTTAACATGAGTATTCCGCGTGTGCAACTGTTTTGCACCCGTTGTATTTGAACGTAGAGCCTATCACACCCGATCATCACGTGGTGTCTCAGCACGAAGAACTTTCGCAACGGTGCATACTCAGGGAGAACACTTCTTGGTAATTTAGTGAGAGATCATCTTAAAATGCTACCGTCAATCAAAGCAAGATAAGATGCATAAAGGATAAACATCACATGCAATCAATATAAGTGATATGATATGGCCATCATCATCTTGTGCTTGTGATCTTCATCTCCGAAGCACCGTCGTGATCACCATCGTCACCGGCGCGACACCTTGATCTCCATCGTAGCATCGTTGTCGTTACGCCATCTATTGCTTCTACGACTATCGCTACCGCTTAGTGATAAAGTAAAGTAAAACAATAAAGCGACAACCATATGGCTCCTGCCAGTTGCCGATAACTTCGGTTACAAAACATGATTATCTCATACAATAAAATATAGCATCACGTCTTGACCATATCACATCACAACATGCCCTGCAAAAACAAGTTAGACGTCCTCTACTTTGTTGTTGCAAATTTTACGTGGCTGCTACGGGCTTAGCAAGAACCGTTCTTACCTACGCATCAAAACCACAATGATAGTTCGTCAAGTTAGTGTTGTTTTAACCTTCGCAAGGACCGGGCGTAGCCACACTCGGTTTAACTAAAGTGAAAGAGACAGACACCCGCCAGCCACCTTTAAGCACGAGTGCTGGTAACGGTGAAACCAGTCTCGTGTAAGCGTACGCGTAATGTTGGTCCGGGCCGCTTCATCTCACAATACCGCTGAACCAAAGTATGACATGCTGGTAAGCAGTATGACTTGTATCGCCCATAACTCACTTGTGTTCTACTCGTGCATATGACATCTACGCATAAAACCTGGCTCGGATACCACTGTTGGGGAACGTAGTAATTTCAAAAGAAATTCTACGCACACGCAAGATCATGGTGATGCATAGCAACGAGAGGGGAGAGTGTTGTCCACGTACCCTCGTAGACCGTAAGCGGAAGCGTTATGACAACGTGGTTGATGTAGTCGTACGTCTTCACGATCCGACCGATCCAAGTACCGAACGTACGGCACCTCCGAGTTCAGCACACGTTCAGCTCGATGACGATCCCCGGACTCCAATCCAGCAAAGTGTCGGGGATGAGTTCCGTCAGCACGACGGCGTGGTGATGATGATGATGTTCTACCGGCGCAGGGCTTCGCCTAAACTCCGCGACGATATGACCGAGGTGGAATATGGTGGAGGGGGGCACCGCACACGGCTAAGGAACGATCACGTAGATCAACTTGTGTGTCCTAGGGTGCCCTCCTGCCCCCGTATATAAAGGAGCAATGGGGGTGCGGCCGGCCCTAGGAGGAGGCGCGCTGGAGGAGTCCTACTCCCACCGGGAGTAGGACTCCCCCCTTTCCCTAGTTGGATTAGGACTGGGGGGGGGGAGGAGGAGAGGGGGAAAGGAAAGGGGGGGGGGGGGGGGGCGCCGCCCCCCTCCTAGTCCTATTCGGACTTGGGGGGAGGGACGCGCGGCTGCCCCTAGGCCTCCTCTCCTCTTCCTCCACTAGGCCCAATAGTCCCATTAGGTCACCGGGGGGTTCCGGTAACCTCCCGGTACTCCGGTAAAATGCCGATTTCACCCGGAACACTTCGGATGTCCAAACATAGGCTTCCAATATATCAATCTTTATGTCTCGACCATTTCGAGACTCCTTGTCACGTCCGTGATCACATCTGGGACTCCAAACAAACTTCGGTACATCAGAACTTATAAACTCATAATAAAACTGTCATCGTAACGTTAAGCGTGCGGACCCTACGGGTTCGAGAACTATGTAGACATGTTCTAGAACTATTCTCGGTCAATAACCAATAGCGGAACCTGGATGCCCATATTGGCTCCTACATATTCTACGAAGATCTTTATCGGTCAAACCGCATAACAACATACGTTATTCCCTTTGTCATCGGTATGTTACTTGCCCGAGATTCGATCGTCGGTATCCAATACCTAGTTCAATCTCATTACCGGCAAGTCTCTTTACTCGTTACGTAATGCATCATTCTGTAACTAACTCATTAGCTACATTGCTTGCAAGGCTTATAGTGATGTGCATTAACGAGAGGGCCCAGAGACACCTCTCCGACAATCGGAGTGACAAAACCTAATCTCGAAATACGCCAACCCAACATGTACCTTTGGAGACACCTGTAGTACTCCTTTATAATCACCCAGTTACGTTGTGACGTTTGGTAGCATCCAAAGTGTTCCTCCGGTAAACGGGAGTTGCATAATCTCATAGTTACAGGAACATGTATAAGTCATGAAGAAAGCAATAGCAATATACTAAACGATTAAGTGCTAGGCTAACGGAATGGGTCATGTCAATCACATCATTCTCCTAATGATGTGATCCCGTTAATCAAATGACAACACATGTCTATGGTTAGGAAACATAACCATTTTTGATTAATGAGCTAGTCAAGTAGAGGCATACTAGTGACGTTATGTTTGTCTATGTATTCACACATGTATCATGTTTCTGGTTAATACAATTCTAGCATGAATAATAAACATTTATCATGATATGAGGAAATAAATAATAACTTTATTATTGCCTCTAGGGCATATTTCCTTCAGGGAGTACGTGTTCGAGTCCAATATTAGGTAGGTTTACATTCATCGTTGGGTCGTGTGTTATGCTAGGTTATTAGATGTGTTGTCGAGTTTGTATCCTAGCGAGTAGGATTAGGTAGCTAGGATCGAGTCAATGTCCGTGTAGGATATCATGGTCTAGTGGGTCGCCAAGGCATATGCTTGTAGAGTGAGATTTTGAGAGAGAAAAAGAGAGAGAGGCATGTCAATTGTCTCTGGATTTGCAGCGCCATGTTCCACCGTTACCTGCCCGATGGCGGCTGTCAAGGACCACTGCAACGGCTTCCTCCTCTTCGTGGGAAACTATGTAGTGAACCCTATTCCTATGCACAACATGGTGTCTCTTAATCTAAAACGACTTGGGGGGATATATGTGGGTGGGGGTTGAACAGACTTTTTGTGTGATATGTACCTACCTAAAAGTCTGTTCACAATCACTCTACAACTACATCAATGTACCTAATTCACACCCTTAGACGTTAGAGCATCTTCAAGCATGCAACTGACATGATAATTAACTCAACTGAAATTTGGCATGTTGAGGCTGGCTTCATCGATTTAACATTGTTGCAATGAAGGACGTGGGCTGAGCATTCCACAAGGATGATGTGAAAGTTTGTTTCTCCTATAGTATTATAAAAGGGCCATTGGCTTAGGTTGAGGTCTTTTCAGGCAAGATGTCACATCCCTACTCTTGATGAGATGACTACAATTGAAACGAGTCACCCACGTAATTTAGATGAGATACTAGAAGAAAACTGAAGAAATTGGTCTAGGATATGTATGTACAGAAGGGATAGGTGGAGACATGGTTATAGTGCAGACTCGGTCCTTAGCTCCAGGCACATGCACCAAGCAGTTGGAGGGGGTGATGGCGATAGTGAAGCAGACACACAGATCTCAGCAGCCGCCCTATTGCTTACTCCAGGCCTTCATCGTTCCAATCTAGCGAGCTTCTCCATTGTGGCCATTAGAGCTGATAACTTTTATTGGGTAGATTTTACTAATGACTTGCAGCAATGGCAAACCTGTGCCATCATAGAGGACGCCGAAGCTTTTATTCTAGATGTCATTTACGGAGAGTAATGTGAGAAGATATTGGGCGAGTTGTAAGGATGTAATAATTCCCGATTTGTATGAATAAAATAGAATGAATTTCACTTTTTTTTTACTTTCAATGTCTTTTTTGACGGTAATTACTCCAATTAATTTTCTTTGCCACATCTTACCCCGAATTTGCGTTGCTGTGTAAAACCTTACCCTATTTAGCTATTTATCCCGTTCTAATAGCCTGGGCCCAACTCAAAGGCACATTTTAGTTTCCTGCTTTCTCATGACCCGCTAAAGGCAGCCAACCCGCATCCGCTAAGGGCCAGCTATGCCCAACGCCCCTGCCTTTAGACGCATAACTGCACCGCTTTTTTTTTTAGAAAAACATCGGCTTTATTGATCACTTAACAAAGTTACAAAGAGTCTCCCAGATACAATCCGGAATAGAATGAAAAATCACAAAGCTAGACAAATTCTTACAAGATTTAGCTAACAAATGAGCCGCTACATTAGCTTGCCGATGAACATGCTTGAACACCACAGAAACAAAGCTTTGAGAAGCAAACTTGAAGTCTTCAACAACAGTACCAATGCTGGAGCGATCGCAAGATCTGAATTCATCATTTGCAACAGTGAAAGGCAATCCGAAGCAAAGATAACATCAGAACAGCCTTCATCACTAGCTAATTGCACAGCTCTACGTAAGGCCAAAGCCTCCGCAAGTTCAGGCTCAAGTGCACCATGAAGAGGCTCAGAAACAGCAGCAGAACAACACCCATCATGGTTCAACACTACCACACCAGCTCCACTTGTTTAGGTCAGAGAAAACAGCAATATCCGAATAAATCAAGACCTTAACTGTCGGCGGCGGAGTCCAGAGAGGATTGGGTGAAGTCGACTCACGCCTCTTGACATATTCAGAGTTGAAAAGATGCTTCAAGATCAAGTCTGTATACGCTCGGATCTTCTCCACTGTAGTGCGAATCATTGGTGCTTCAGGAGAGTGTCGAGCATCATTTTGAGCTTCCCACAAATGCCACATAGTAACAGCCAGCACCATAGCATCGCGATCTGAAGACCTTCATAGAAAATCAAAGAGCCACATTTTGGTGTCTCTAAATTCAGAACACCATAACACCACTCCAGTCCAGGTTTTTGTTGCATCCCACACCGCTCTTGTATGCACACAGAAAAGCATGGCGTGCTCCACTGTTTCGAGCCGGCCGCAGAAGCAGCAAGACGCAGTGTCCGGCACATGACGTCGTTGTAATTGAGCCCCTGAGGGAAGGCAATCATGGGCGAAACGCCAGAGCACCGCCTTCCTCTCGTTTGGGGCCTTGACAGCCCAAATTGACTTCCAACACTTCTCTTCATTTGCCAAATTTGAGGGGACACCATGCCTAGCCTTGCTGTGGTCGATCAGAAACTGCTCCGATCGAGCCATGTTGTATGCCGAGCGAACGGAAAAATCCCCAGATTTTGTAAACGATCAACTAGCAAAATCTCCACCTCCCCATCTACTAATAGGAATCTGTAGAATATTTTCAGCAACATCGTTCCTGAAAAAGACACTTGACCTTGGCATTTGTAGGGATAGGCAAAAGAGGATGCATAACTTGCGGGGATGTCGATGAGATCCAGTGATTAGAGAGGATACGAACTTGTTCGCCATTACCAATACCCCACCGGATGCCCTTTTTTTAATAAAACACGCCCGGCCAGAATAGCTCTCCACGTAGCTGATGCCGATCTTGGAGCCTCTGCGTTCCAGAAATCAGAATTGTGATAGTATCGTCCCTTAAAGACACGAGCACAAAGTGACGAAGGGTCCGTGAGAAGTCTCCAGCCTTGCTTGGCAAGCATTGCCAAGTTGAATAATGACATGTCTCGAAAACCCATTCCTCCTAGCGACTTGGGGGTAGTTAGCCACTCCCAAGAGCGCCAGTGCATTTTTCGCTTGCCATCTTCATGACCCCACCACTCATCGGATATAATTTGACGAAACTTCTCACAAGTAGCTTTAGGAAGTTGAAAGCAACTCATAATATATGTTGGAATCGCCTGGATGATCGCTTTCAGTAAAGCTTCCTTGACAGCCCGGGAGATAGGCCGTCCAGACCATCCAAAAATTTTAGCCCATGCTCGATCAATCAGAAACTTGAAGGTATTTGTTGGGGATTTGCCAATTTCAGTAGGCATACCAAGATAGGAATCATTGAAGGCCTCATTGCAAATACCCAGTTGTGCTTTAACCCTTTGTTTGACATGTTCCGAGCAGCCCTTTCCAAAGAACAACGCTGATTTGTCTTTATTAATTAATTGTCCAGACCCCTGACAATAGAGATTTAAAGCAGACTCCAACACCTCCACACTTCGAGTATCACTTCTAGCCAAGAAGATGCTGTCATCAGCAAAGAGGAGATGTGAGATAGGTGGGCCAAGACGGACATTTTTAATACCATGTAGCTCGCCACGATTCTCCTTCTGAACTAACAGACTTGACAAACCTTCCGTGCATAAAAGGAACAAGTATGGACTGATTGGATCCCCTTGTCGGATGCCTTTAGAGGGCACCACCGGATCAGTGAGCTCTCCATTCACCCTGACAGCATATCGAACATTGGTGACACATCGCATAGTAGAAGAAATCCATGCAGGAGCAAAACCAAGTTTGGAGAGGCAGCCATGAAGATAACTCCACTCGACTCGGTCGTAGGCTTTCATCATATCAATCTTCATGGCAAAGAACGGTTTGGCATGCTGCTGACGGATGGTGTGTAGACATTCATATGCAATTAGAGTGTTATCCGTAATCAACCGGCCAGGCACAAACGCACTCTGGAAGTCAAAGATGATCTTAGGAAGAAACAACTTAAGACGGTTAGCCAAGACTTTGGAGGCGATCTTGTACAAAACATTACAAAGGCTGATGGGTCTGTAATTTTTTAGTTCTTTCGGTGTTGCCACCTTTGGAATGAGGACTATCACAGAATCACAAAAACCATCAGGGATGGGTTTACCTTCCAGGAAATTACGAACAGCCTAACATATATCCTCCTCCAAGAAGTTCCAATGAGTCTGGTAGAACAAAGCCGGAAAACCGTCTGGGCCCGGAGCCTTGGTAGGACTCATCTAGAACAACGCAGCCTTGATCTCTTCATTTGTGTACTGCATACATAATGTCTCCTTCATATCCGAAGAAACTTTATTAGGAGTAGCATCCAGGACAACAGCCTCATCACAAGGTTGAGATGAAAACAGATTTTCATAAAATTGTTGCACCAAGCCTTTCATCTCCCCTTGCGATGCACACAAAGATTCATCATCCCGACGGAGAGAGCGAATTTTGTTTGTGCGTCTGCGAGCCGTGGCAGGGCCTGGAAGAAACCCGTGTTCCGGTCCCCCTCCTTAAGCCAGTCTACTCGGGAATGTTGGCGCTCCATGATTTCCTCATGTTCAAAAAGTTCACAAAACTGTTTCTCAATTGAGCGTTCCTCCAAAATAGAAGCCTCTGTAGCTGGAACAGACCGAACTGAAAATAGCCGGCGTTCGAGTTTGGAAATTTTCTTGCGAACCGAGCCAAAAGAATCACGGCTCCAAGTCTTTAGAGAAGCAGCAATGCGGTGCAAGTTATCCCATGTGGATTGAAGGGACATCTCCCCATTTCTTCCATCAGCCCATGCACGTTCCAAGGTATCTCTATAATCTGATGCACGCAACCACATGGCCTCAAATTTGAATCCTTGTTGCACAGGGCGCCGCTCATTCTCCAAAGAAAATTGAGACAAATTGATCAAAATGGCATAATGATCTGAAGATGTAGCAATAATATTTTCCACATGACACTCATTAAACGGACTAGAAAAGCCACTGTTCACAACGGCCCTGTCTAGCCGAACTTTGACATGGCAGGCTGGTTCCTGTCGGTTGCACCACGTAAACTTGGGGCCGGAGAAGCCCAAGTCTCTCATCTCGCAGTCTAGCAGGCATTCTCGAAAAGCATCAATCTGCTGTTCAGAACGATCCCGGGGGCCAAGATGTTCATCCTGTGAGAGAACTTTGTTGAAGTCTCCACAAATAACCCACGGGCCATTCCAATGCAGTTTCAAACGCTGAAGAAGGCTCCAGAACTGAAATCTATCTTCCCTCCTAGGCTCCCCATAGACAAAAGTAGCTCTCCATGTTGGGGCCAAATCAGAAGAGACATGAACATCAATACATCTAGCATTGCAGGCTTTAAGCGACACCGACACCGACTCCCTCCAGAAGAGAGCAAGCCCACCACTTTGTCCCTCCGAGCTCACAGCAAAGCAACCAGAAAAACCAAGAGACCACATAAAATTGCGGACACGAGAATCCCTCATCTTCGTCTCAGACAGGAAGAGGTGGGTGGGCCGATGAAGCTTCACTAACCAACGAAGCTTGCCAACTGTCGAGGCTTGTGCTGGAACTGTCGAGGCTTGTGCTGGAACTGTCGAAGCTCGCCAACAAAATGGGATAATAATTACCAAAAAAAATAACATAACCGAAAACCCCTCCGCCTGAAAAGAGCGCGTATTCCCGCTGCCCCCAAATTTTCGAACTAATTTCCCGCACCAAAGGAAAGAAACGGAGCGAGACGAGGAGGGAAAAACCACCGCGCTCTGATTGGCCGATCGGGCCCTCCCACGGATCACGCCCCTCGAACCAATCCTGACCGCCCGCCCTCCCATATCCGACGGCGGGGAGCGCACGTCACACGGATCGCGGCCCCTCCCTTGGTGCCCCCTCCCACCTATAAAACCGGCGCCTTCGCCGCCGGCAGACGCCACCAAATCCGAAGCATTCCCATCCACCGCCGCCCACCGCATTCCGAGAGGTTCGAGCTCGCCGGAGAGGGAGGAGAGATGGCCAGGAAGGGCGGAGAGAGGAATCGTGGCGAGCTACATGGTATTAAAAATGGCCGTCTTGGCCCACCTATCTCACATCTCCTCTTTGCCGATGACACCATCTTCTTTGCTAGAAGTGATACTCGAAGTGTGGAGGTGTTGGAGTCTACTTTAAATCTCTATTGTCAGGGGTCTAGACAATTAATTAATAAAGACGAATCAGCGTTGTTCTTTGGAAAGGGCTGCCCGGAACATGTCAAACAAAGGGTTAAAGCACAACTGGGTATTTGCGATGAGGCCTTCAATGATTCCTATCTTGGTATGCCTACTAAAATTGGCAAATCCCCAACAAATACCTTTAAGTTTCTGATTGATCGAGCATGGGCTAAATTTTTTGGATGGTCTGGACGGCCTATCTCCCGGGCTGTCAAGGAAGCTTTACTGAAAGCGATCATCCAGGCGATTCCAACATATACTATGAGTTGCTTTCCACTTCCTAAAGCTACTTGTGAGAAGTTTCGTCAAATTATATCCGATGAGTGGTGGGGTCGTGAAGATGGCAAGCGAAAAATGCATTGGCGCTCTTGGGAGTGGCTAACTACCCCCAAGTCGCTCGGAGGAATTGGTTTTCGAGACATGTCATTATTCAACTTGGGAACGCTTGCCAAGCAAGGCTGGAGACTTCTCACGGACCCTTCGTCACTTTGTGCTTGTGTCTTTAAGGGACGTTACTATCACAATTCTGATTTCTGGAATGCAGAGGCTCCGAGATCGGCATCAACTACGTGGAGAGCTATTTTGGCCGGGCATGTTTTATTAAAAAAGGGCATCCGGTGGGGTATTGGTAGTGGCGAACAAGTTCGTATCCTCTCTGATCACTGGATCCCATCGACATCCCCACAAGTTATGCATCCTCTTTTGCCTATCCCTACAAATGCCAAGGTCAAGTGTCTAATTAATGAGGAGGTTGGTTCTTGGAATGAGGAGTCAGTCAGAGCTTTTTTCAGGAACGATGTTGCTGAAAATATTCTACAGATTCCTATTAGTAGATGGGGAGGTGGAGATTTTGCTAGTTGGTCGTTTACAAAATCTGGGGATTTTTCCGTTCGCTCGACATACAACATGGCTCGATCGGAGCAGTTTCTGATCGACCACAGCAAGGCTAGGCATGGTGTCCCCTCAAATTTGGCGAATGAAGAAAAGTGTTGGAAGTCAATTTGGGCTGTCAAGGCCCCAAACGAGATGAAGGTGGTGCTCTGGCGTTTCGCCCATGATTGCCTTCCCTCAGGGCTCAATTACAACGACGTCATGTGCCGGACACTGCGTCTTGCTGCTTCTGCGGCCGGCTCGAAACAGTGGAGCACGCCATGCTTTTCTGTGTGCGTACAAGAGCGGTGTGGGATGCAATAAAAAACTGGACTGGAATGGTGTTACGGCGTTCTGAATTTAGAGACCCCAAGATGTGGCTCTTTGATTTTCTATCAAGGTCTTCAGATCGCAATGCTATGGTGCTGGCTGTTACTATGTGGAATTTGTGGGAAGCTCGAAATGATGCTCGACACTTTCCTGAAGCACCAATGATTCGCACTACAGTGGAGAAGATCCGAGCGTATACAGACTTGATCTTGAAGCATCTTTTCAACTCTGAATCTGTCAAGAGGCGTGAGTCGACTTCACCCAATCTTCTCTGGACTCCGCCGCCGACAGGTAAGGTCTTGATTTATTCGGATGTTGCTGTTTTCTCTGACCTAAACAAGTTTGGAGCTGGTGTGGTAGTGTTGAACCATGATGGGTGTTGTTCTGCTGCTGTTTCTGAGCCTCTTCATGGTGCACTTGAGCCTGAACTTGTGGAGGCTTTGGCCTTACGTAGAGCTGTGCAATTAGCTAGTGATGAAGGCTGTTCTGATGTTATCTTTGCTTCGGATTGCCTTTCGCTGGTGCAAAGGATGAATTTAGATCTTGCGATCGCTCCAGCATTGATACTGTTGTTGAAGACATCAAGTTTGCTTCTCAAAGCTTTGTTTCTGTGGTGTTCAAGCATGTTCATCGGCAGGCTAATGTAGCGGCTAATTTGTTAGCTAAATCTTGTAAGAATTTGTCTAGCTTTGTGATTTTTCATTCTGTTCCGAATTGTATCTGGGAGACTCTTTGTAACTTTGTTAAGTGATCATTAAAGCTGATGTTTTTCTCAAAAAAAAAAGCGGTGTGGTTATGCGTCTCACAGAGTATATATTTTGAATTATGAATTTAAAATTATATTAAATTATGTGAGTTTGGAAAACGGAAGTTTCAATTATACTGATGCGAAAGTGGAGTTAAAATAGAGTTCAAGTGCACAGAAATAAGAGAAACAGAAAATAAAATAAATACAGATGCTACAGTTTCCAGGAATCTGAAAAAGCATGGGGCTCTAAGGCCTTGTACAATGGGAGATGCTTAGGAAGGTGCTTAGAAAAATAAACCGAGTTTTTCAGAAGCACCGTCGGCCCTATCATCTTCGACTTTGTTCCTCACCTCCTGCCCCCCTCTCACCTCGTCATGGATCATCACAACCAGATCCCCTTCTCCTCTCACCTCGCATGAACCTCCCCCGAGTTCGCCGTTAATCTCACCGGCCGCCCCGTCCTCTTCGATTTCGCCGCACACCAGGTGCCTCCTCCTCACTTCGTCGTTGATCAGCACCCCCTCGCCCTTCATCACCCAGATTCGTTCCCCTGCTCCTCTCCACTCCACATCGCCCTCTCCACTGATGCAACTCCTAGGTGAAATTGCAGGTACGCTATCCCGACATTAGGTGGCCGAGCCCTAGTGATTCTGCACGGTACTAGTAAATGTTATGGTAGCTTAAAATTGATGCGTCGAAGTTTCCATATCGATGCTTCATAAGCACCATGTACTTGCTTCTTCAGTCCAGTTTGTTTGCCTCCGTTCACGAAAATTACTTTTTACATCACAAAGGATTGATGCACACAGATGTTGGCATTGTGCACTTGTAATTTCAAATATTGTATGCGTCCAATAGGTATGAGTTACATTGAGTGATTGAGATAGCAATAGTTCGATGTTTTGTAACATCTATATGCTTCCTACACTTTATGCGTTTCTCAGTCCATATAATTTGCAACAATAGAAACATGTTTCTATTTTTTGTCAAAAAAAAAATGTTCCTCATTTTAAAAATTGTTCCAAAAAATTCCAAAAGATTCGCCTGTTCAAAAAATTTGTTCACGCGTTCCACAAAATGTACGCAATCTCAAAAGTTCTTGAATTTAAAAAATATATAAAAAATAATTCCCATGAACATTTTTTGTGTTTACCTGAACAAAATTTGAATATTTTTATTAACAATTTTTTAATATTGATGAGCATTTTTATCGAATGAACATATTTGGAATTTGATGAACATCTTTTTCAACTTGAATTTTTTTTCCAAAACATATGCAATTTGAAAAAAAATGAGTTTCAAAAAATAAAAATAATAATTCTGATGAACAATTTTTTGTATTTACATTAAAAAAAGTAATATTTTTATTAACAATTTTCTAGTATTGATGGACATGTTTTGTCGAATGAACATTTTTGGAATTTGATGAACATCTTTTTGAACTTGGTGAACAAATTGTCAATTAAAACAACATTATTTTAAAAATGAATGGACTTTTCAAAAAATGGATGAACAGTTTCGAAATTTGATGAACCTTTTTGAAAACTATGGTGAACAAAATTTCAATATGATGAACAAATTTTGAATTTCATGAACATTTCTTTGAATTAGATTATTTTTTTAATTCAATGGAAAATGTTATGAAAAACGAGGAAAAATAAAGACAAAGAAGAAAGAAGGAATGGAAAAGAAAAATCAAAAAAGAAAAGAAACAGAAACAAAAAAACAAAAGAAAATGCGAAAAGGAAAAAAATAAAAAAGAAAAATGAATAAGGAGAAAAAAGCCATAAGAAAAAATAAAAGAAAATCCGGTTTGGGAAGGTTTCCCAATACCGGACATGAGCTACTTGGGCCAGCCCACTTATATGCACCGGGTGAGTGGGGGGTACATGCGCGGTCACTTCCTGGCGACCTACGCGCCGAATAGGTGCGACCCGTACTCTCTGCATGCCTGCTGTCTACATGTGCGTACCTGTGAGGGGCCACTTGATTCTTTGGGGGGGGGGGGGGGGGGGGGGCTGTCTTTCAGCCTCATTGTCAACTGATGGTCATTGTGTGAGCACCTTGAGAGCTACTTTTTTTTTTTGCGGGGAAGCACCTTGAGAGCTACTATTCCATGTTGAAACCATGGAATGGATGCTACCTATGATGTTCACATGGGTCGGCCGCGAAGCGTTCGCTTGCTCAACTTGCCTCCATGCTTCACTCGCTCGGTTAGTTTCTTTTTTCGTTCGCTCAAATGCTAGCCCATAAAAAGCTGGCTACTATTTTTATTATAAGAAAGAGTTCATAAAATCAAAAGATGTTCATGGTTACAAAACCTTGGATTTTTGATACTTTGCATATTAAAAAACATAATTCACAATCATTCTACTACTACATCAGAAATTAAATTTCTGAGAGCAATACACACTAGTGTCATGAAAGGTGCATTTCACAATCACTCTACTACTACATCGATGTACCTAATTCACACCGTTAGACATCAGAGCATCTCCAAGCATGCAACCGTCATGATAATTAACTCAATTGAAATTTAGCATGCTGAGGCTAGCTTCATCGATTTAGCATTGTTGCAATGCAGGACGTGAGATGAGCATTCCACAATGATGATTTGGAAGTTTGTCTCTCCTAGTATTATAAAAGTGTCATTGCGTTACGTTGAGCTTTTTCAGGGAAGACATTACATCCCTACTATAGATGAGATGACTACGTGAAATGATTGACCAATAAATTTAGATGAGATACTAGATGAAAACTGAAGAAATAGGCGTAGAATATGTAGGTGTAGAAGGGATAGCCCGCCACATGCGTGGTTATATTCCAGATCCTATTCCTAGCTCTAGGCACATGTACCAATCGATTGGAGGGCGTGATGGCGATGGTGAAGCAGACACACAAGTCAGAGCAGCCGCCCGATTGCTTAGTTCTCGACCTCATCGTTCCAATCTGGGAAGCCTCCACCATGGCGGTCCGGCCTGAAAACTTCTACCTAGTAGAATTATTGATGACTCACAAAAATGGCAAACCTTTGAAACCATCATGATCAGAGCTTTTATCCGTGATGATATTTACGAGAAGAGTTGTGAAAAGATACGAGGTGTTTTTAAAGGATGTAATTTCCTATTTGTATGAATGAAACAAAGAGAGAATTTCACTTTTACCCCTAATTCTGATAGCCCGAGCCCACTTGTCACGTCGACGTGTGGATGTTAACTCAGCTACCAACTCCGACTCTAGTCAGTGAACCTGCCCGACGGCGGCTGTCAAGGACCACTGCAACGGCTTCCTCCTCCTCCTGGGCCGCTATGTAGTGAACCCTGTTCCTCTGCACAACATGGTGTCTCTTAATCTGAAAGGACCTGGCGGGATATACGTGGTTGGGGGTTGAACAGACTTTTTGCGTGATATATACAATATACCTACCTAAAAGTCTGTTCACAATCACTCTACTACTACATCAGTGTACCCAATTCACACCCTTAGACATTAGAGCATCTTCAAGCATGCAACCATCATGATAATTAACTCAAACTGGAATTTGGCATGCTGAGGCTAGCTTCATTGATTTAGCATTGTTGCAATGCAGGACGTGAGATGAGCATTCCACAAGGATGATGTGAAAGTTTGTTTCTCCTAGTATTATAAAATTGTCATTTGCGCGTTACGTTGAGGTGTTTCAGGGAAGTTATCACATCCCTACGGTACATGAAATTGTTGGGGAACGTAGTAGAAATTCAAAATTTTCTACGCAACACCAAGATCAATCTATGGAGATTCTAGCAACAAGAGAGGGAGAGGATGAGCATCTTCATACCCTTGAAGATCGCTAAGCGGAAGCGTTTCAAGAACGCGGATGATGGAGTCGTACTCGCGGCGATTCAAATCGCGGAAGATCCGATCTAGCGCCGAACGGACGGCACCTCCACGTTCAACACACGTACAGCCCGGGGACGTCTCCTCCTTCTTGATCCAGCAAGGGGAGAGGAGAAGTTGAGGGAGAACTCCGACAGCACGACGGCGTGATGGTGGTGGAGCTCGTGGTTCTCCAGCAGGGCTTCGCCAAGCACTATGGAGGAGGAGGAGGTGTTGGAGGAGGGAGAGGGCTGCGCCAAGGGAAGGGTGTGCGGCTGCCCTCTCTCTCCCTCACTATATATAGGGGTAAGGGGGGTGGAGGAGGCGCCCTAGGGTTCCCTAGGGGAGGGGCGGCGGCCACAGGTGAAACCCTAGATGGGTTTGGGCGCCCCACCCCCTAGGAAACTTGCCCCCCAAGCCGGGAAGGGGGGCTGCCCTAGGTGAGGCGCCCCCACCTCTCCTGGTTACGTGAGAGGGGCTGGGAGGGCGCACTACCCCTTAGTCGGCTGGTTTGCCCCTTCCCCTTTGGCCCATGAGGCCCTCCAACACTTGCCGGGGTTCCTGAAACACCTTTCGGTCATGTTGGCCATAGCCTGGTACCCCCGGAACACTTACGGACTCCAATACACTTCGTCCAATATATCGATCTTCACCGCCGGACCATTCCGGAACTCCTTGTGACGTCCGGGATCACATGCGGGACTCCGAACAACCTTCGGTAACCACGTACTATTTCCCATAACAACTCTAGCGTCACCGAACTTTAAGTGTGTAGACCCTACGGGTTCGGGAATCATGCGGACATGACCGAGACAACTCTCTGGCCAATAACCAACAGCGGGATCTGGATACCCATGTTGGCTCCCACATGTTCCACGATGATCTCGTCGGATGAACCACGATGTCGAGGATTCAATTCCCTTTGTCTAGCGGTATAGTACTTGCCCGAGATTCGATCGTCGGTATCCCGATACCTTGTTCAATCTCGTTACCGACAATTTTCTTTACTCGTTCCGTAACACATCATCCTGTGATCAACCCCTTGGTCACATTGTGCACATTATGATGATGTCCTACCGAGTGGGCCCAGAGATACCTCTCCGTCACACGGAGTGACAAATCCCAGTCTCGATTCGTGCCAACCCAACAGACACTTTCGGAGATACCCGTAGTGTACCTTTATAGCCACCCAGTTACGTTGTGACGTTTGGTACACCCAAAGCATTCCTACGGCATCCGGGAGTTGCACAATCTCATGGTCTAAGGAAATGATACTTGACATTATAAAAGCTTTAGCATACGAACTACACGATCTTTGTGCTAGGCTTAGGATTGGGTCTTGTCCATCACATCATTCTCCTAATGATGTGATCCCGTTATCAACGACATCCAATGTCCATGATCAGGAAATCGTAACCATCTATTGATCAACGAGCTAGTCAACTAGAGGCTTACTAGGGACATGGTGTTGTCTATGTACCCACACATGTATCTGAGTTTCCTATCAATACACTTATAGCATGGATAATAAACGATTATCGTGAACAAGGAAATATAATAATAATAGACAATTTATTATTGCCTCTAGGGCATATTTCCAACAGTCTCCCACTTGCACTAGAGTCAATAATCTAGTTCACATCGCCATGTGATTAACATTGACAGGTCACATCGCCATGTGACCAACATCCAAAGAGTTTACTAGTGTCACTAAACTAGTTCACATCACCATGTGATTAAGACTCAATGAGTTCTGGGGTTTGATCATGTTTTGCTTGTGAGAGAGGTTTTAGTCAATGGGTCTGCAACATTCAGATCCGTATGTACTTCGCAATTCTCTATGTCATATTGTTAATGCTGCTTCCACGCTCCACTTGGAGCTATTCCAAATGTTTGCTCCACTATATGTATCCGTTTTGCTACTTAGAGTCATTCTGATAGGTGTTAAAGCTTGCATCGATGTAACCCTTTACGCCGAACTCTTTATCACCTCCATAATCGAGAAACATGCCCTTATTACTCCAAGGACAATTTTGACCGATGTCTGGTGATCCACTCCTTGATCACCTTTGTACCCTCTTGCCAGACATGTGGCAAGGCACACATCAGATGCGGTACTCAGCATGGCATACCGTATAGAGCCTATGACAAAAGCATAGGGGACGACCTTCGTCCTTCCTCTTTCTTTTACCGTGGTCGAGCTTTAAGTCTTAACTTCATACCTTACATCTCAGGCAAGAACTCCTTCTTTGACTGATCCATCTTGAACACCTTCAAGATCATGTCAAGGTACGTGCTCATTTGAAAGTACCATTAAGCGTTTTTGATCTATCCTCATAGATCTTGATGCTCAATGTTCAAGCAGCTTAATCCAGGTTTTCTTGAAAAACACTTTTCAAATAACCCTATATGCTTTCCATAAATTCTACATCATTTCTGATCCACAATATGTCAACAACATATACTCATCAGAAATTCTATAGTGCTCCCACTCACTTCTTTGGAAATACAAGTTTCTCATAAACTTTGTATAAACCCAAAATCTTTGATCATCTCATCAATGCGTACATTCCAACTCCGAGATGCTTACTCCAGTCCTTAGAAGGATCGCTGGAGCTAGCATACCTTTTAGCATCCTTAGGATCGATAAAACTTTTCTGATTGTATCACATACAACCTTTCCTTACGAAAACTGGTGAGGAAACTCGTTTTGACATCCATCTGCCAGATTTCATAAATGCAACTAATGCTAACATGATTCCGACGGACTTAAGCATCGCTGCGGATGAGAAAATCTCATCGTAGTCAACTCCTTGAACTTGTGAAAAACTCTTCGCCACAAGTCGAGCTTCATAGACGATGACATTACCGTCCACATCGTCTTCCTCTTAAAGATCCATTTATCTCAATGGCTTGCCAATCATCAGGCAAGTCCACCAAAGTCTATGCTTTGTTCTGATACATGGATCCTATCTCGGATTTCATGGCTTCTAACCATTTGTTGGAATATGGGCCCACCATCGCTTCTCCATAGCTCGTAGGTTCATTGTTGTCTAGCAACATGACCTTCAAGACAGGATTACTGTACCACTCTGACGTAGTACACATCCTTGTCACCCTACGAGGTACAGTAGTGACTTCCGAAACTTCATGATCACTATCATAAGCTTCTACTTCAATTGGTGTGGGCACCACAGGAACAACTTCCTGTGCCCTGCTACACACTAGTTGAAGTGACGGTTCAGTAACCTCATCAAGTCTCCACCATGCTCCCACTCAACTTTCCGAGACAAACTTTTCTCGAGAAAGGACCCGATTCAAGAAACAATCCCTATTGCTTTTGGATCTGAATTAGGAGGTATACCCAACTGTTTTAGGTGTCCTATGAAGATGCATTTTATCCGCTTTGGGTTCGAGCTTATCAACCTGAAACTTTTCACATAAGCGTCGCAGCCCCAAACTTTTAAGAAATGACGACTTAGGTTTCTCCAAACCACAGTTCAAACGGTGTCGTCTCAACGGAATTACGTGGTGCCCTTCTAAAGTGAGTGCGGTTGTCTCTAAGGCCTAACCCATGAACGATAGTGGTAATTCGATAAGAGACATCATGGTACGCACCATATCCAATAGGGTGCAACTATGATGTTTGGACACACCATCACACTATGGTGTTCCAGGCGGTATTAATTGTGAAACAATTTCCACAATGTCTTAATTGCGTGCCAAAGCTCGTAACTCAGATACTCATCTCTATAATCATATCATAGACATTTTATCCTCTTGTCACGATGATCTTCAACTTCACTCTGAAATTACTTGAACCATTCAATAATTCAGAATTGTGTTTCATCAAGTAAATATACTCAGTATCTACTCAAATCATCCGTGAAGTAAGAACATAACGATATCCACTACGTGCCTCAGCACTCATTGGACTGCACACATCAAAATGTATTACCTCCAACAAGTTGCTTTCTTGTTCTATTTTACTGAAAACGAGGCTTTCAGTCATCTTGCCCATGTGGTATGATTTGCATGTCTCAAGTGATTCAAAGTCAAGTGAGTCCAAACGGTCCATTTGCATGGAGTTTCTTCATGCATATACACCAATAGACATGGTTCGCATGTCTCAAACTTTTCAAAAAACGAGTGAGTCCAAAGATCCATCAACATGGAGCTTCTTCATGCGTTTTATACCATTATGACTTACATGGCAGTGCCACAAGTAGGTGGTACTATCATTACTATCTTATATCTTTTGGCATGAACATGTGTATCACTATGATCGAGATTCAATAAACCATTCATTTTAGATGTAAGACCATTGAAGGTATTATTCAAATAAACAGGGTAATCATTATTCTCCTTAAATGAATAACCGTATTGCGATAGACATAATCCAATCATGTCTATGCTCAATGCAAATACCAAATAACAATTATTTAGGTTTAACTTCAATCTCGATGATAGAGGGAGCGTGCGATGCTTGATCACATCAAGCTTGGAAAAACCTCCAACACATATCGCCAGCTCACCTTTAGCTAGTCTCCGTTTACTCCGCAGCCTTTTATTTCGAGTTACTAACACTTAGCAACCAAACCGGTATCTAATACCCTGGTACTACTAGGAGTACTAGTAAAGTACACACTAACATAATGTATATCTAATATACTTCTATCGACCTTGCCAACCTTCTCATCTACCAAGTATCTAGGGCAATTCTGCTCCAGTGGTTGTTCCCCTTATTACAGAAGCACTTAGTCTCGGGTTTGGGTTCAACCTTGGGTTTCTTCACTAGAGCAGCAGCTGATTTGCCGTTTCATGAAGTATCCCTTCTTGCCCTTGCCCTTCTAGAAACTAGTGGTTTCACACACCTTCAACAATTGATGCTCCTTCTTGATTTCTACTTTCGCGGTGTCATACATCGCGAATATCCAAGGATCATCATATCTATCCTTGATATGTTATAGTTCATCACGAAGCTCTAGCAGCTTGGTGGCAATGACTTTGGAGAAACATCACTATCTCATCTGGAAGATCAACTCCCACTTGATTCAAGTGATTGTTGTACTCAGACAATTTGAGCACAAGCTCAACGATTGAGCTTTTCTCCCTTAGTTTACAGGCTCAGAAAATCGTCGGAGGTCTTATACCTGTTGACGTGGGCACGAGCCTGAAATCCCAATTTCAGCCCTCGAAACATCTCATATGTTCCGCGACGTTTCGAAATCGTCTTTAGTGCCTCAACTCTAAACCGTTTAACTGAACTATCACGTAGTTATCAAAACGCAACATCCATAGACGATGTTCGAGGTTCAGCACACTGAGCGGTGCATTAAGGACATAAGCCTTCTACAAAGCAACAAGGACAATCCGCAGTTTATGGACCTAGTCCGCATAATCGCTACTATCAACTTTCAACTAAATTTTTCTCTAGGAACATATCTAAAACAGTAGAACTAAAGCGCGAGCATTACGACATAATTTACAAAGATATTTTGACTATGTTCAGGATAATTGAGTTCATCTTATGAACTCCCACTCAGATAGACATCCCTCTAGTCATCTAAGTGATTACATGATCCGAGTCAACTAGGCCGTGTCCGATCATCACGTGAGACGGACTAGTCAACGTCGGTGAACATCTTCATGTTGATCGTATCTTCTATACGACTCATGCTCGACCTTTCGATCTTCCGTGTTCCGAGGCCATGTCTGTACATGCTAGGCTCGTCATGTCAACCTAAGTGTATGACGTGTGTAAATCTGGCTTACACCCGTTGTATGTGAACGTTAGAATCTATCACACCCGATCATCACATGGTGCTTCGAAACAACAAACTTTCGCAACGGTGCACAGTTAGGGGGAACAATTTCTTGAAATTTTAATGAGGGATCATCTTATTTACTACCGTCGTTCTAAGTAAATAAGATGCATAAACATGATAAACATCACATGCAATCAAAAGTGACATGATATGGCCAATATCATTTTGCTCCTTTTGATCTCCATCTTCGGGGCTCCATGATCATCATCGTCACCGGCATGACACCATGATGTCCATCATCGTGTCTCCATGAAGTTGTCTCGCCAACTATTACTTCTACTACTATGGCTAACGGTTTAGCAATAAAGTAAAGTAATTATATGGCGTTGTTCATTGACACGCAGGTCATACAATAAATTAAAACAACTATATGGCTCCTGCCGGTTGTCATACTCATCGACATGCAAGTCGTGATTCCTATTACAAGAACATGATAAATCTCATACATCACATATATTATTCATCACAATCTTTTGGCCATATCACATCACATAGCATACCCTGCAGAAACAAGTTAGACGTCCTCTAGTTGTTGTTTGCATGTTTTACGTGGCTGCTATGGGTTTCTAGCAAAAACGTTTCTTACCTACGCAAAAACCACAACGTGATATGTCAATTGCTATTTACCCTTCATAAGGACCCTTTTCATCGAATCCAATCCGACTAAAGTGGGAGAGACTGGTACCCGCTAGCCACCTTATGCAACAAGTGCATGCCAGTCGGTGGAACCTGTCTCACGTAAGTGTACGTGTAAGGTCGGTCCGGGCTGCTTCATCCACAATACCGTCGAAACAAGATTGGACTAGTAACGGTAAGCATATTGAACAAAACTCAACGCCCACAACAACTTGTGTTCTACTCGTGCATAGAAACTACGCATAAACCTAGCTCATGATGCCACTGTTGGAGAACGTAGTAGAAATTCAAAATTTTCTACACAACACCAAGATCAATCTATGGAGACTCTAGCAACAAGAGAGGGAGAGGATGAGCATCTTCATACCCTTGAAGATCGCTAAGCGGAAGCGTTTCAAGAACGCGGATGATGGAGTCGTACTCGCGGCGATTCAAATCGCGGAAGATCCGATCTAGCGCCGAACGGACGGCGCCTCCGCGTTCAACACACGTACAGCCCGGGGACGTCTCCTCCTTCTTGATCCAGCAAGGGGAGAGGAGAAGTTGAGGGAGAACTCCGACAGCACGACGGCGTGGTGGTGGTGGAGCTCGTGGTTCTCCAGCAGGGCTTCGCCAAGCACTACGGAGGAGGAGGAGGTGTTGGAGGAGGGAGAGGGCTGCGCCAAGGGAAGGGTGTGCGGCTGCCCTCTCTCTCCCTCACTATATATAGGGGTAAGGGGGGTGGAGGAGGCGCCCTAGGGTTCCCTAGGGGAGGGGCGGCGGCCACAGGGGAAACCCTAGATGGGTTTGGGCGCCCCACCCCCTAGGAAACTTGCCCCCCAAGCCGGGAAGGGGGGCTGCCCTAGGTGAGGCGCCCCCACCTCTCCTGGTTACGTGAGAGGGGCTGGGAGGGGCTTACCACCCCTTAGTGGGCTGGTTTGCCCCTTCCCCTTTGGCCCATGAGGCCCTCCAACACTTGCCGGGGCTCCCGAAACACCTTTCGTTCATGTTGGCCATAGCTTGGTACCCCCGGAACACTTCCGGACTCCAATACCCTTCGTCCAATATATCGATCTTCACCGCCGAACCATTCCGGAACTCCTTGTGACGTCCGGGATCACATCCGAGACTCCGAACAACCTTCGGTAACCACATACTATTTCCCATAACAACTCTAGCGTCACCGAACTTTAAGTGTGTAGACCCTACGGGTTCGGGAATCATGCAGACATGACCGAGACAACTCCCTGGCCAATAACCAACAGCGGGATCTGGATACCCATGTTGGCTCCCACATGTTCCACGATGATCTCGTCAGATGAACCACGATGTCGAGGATTCAATTCCCTTTGTCTAGCGGTATAGTACTTGCCCGAGATTCGATCGTCAGTATCCCGATACCTTGTTCAATCTCGTTACCCGCAAGTCTCTTTACTCGTTCTGTAACACATCATCCTGTGATCAACCCCTTGGTCACATTGTGCACATTATGATGATGTCCTACCGAGTGGGCCCAGAGATACCTCTCCGTCACACGGAGTGACAAATCCCAGTCTCGATTCGTGCCAACCCGACAGACACTTTCGGAGATACCCGTAGTGTACCTTTATAGCCACCCAGTTACGTTGTGACGTTTGGTACACCCAAAGCATTCCTACGGCATCCGGGAGTTGCACAATCTCATGGTCTAAGGAAATGATACTTGACATTAGAAAAGCTTTAGCATACGAACTACACGATCTTTATGCTAGGCTTAGGATTGGGTCTTGTCCATCACATCATTCTGCTAATGATGTGATCCCATTATCAACGACATCCAATGTCCATGGTCAGGAAAGCGTAACCATCTATTGATCAACGAGCTAGTCAACTAGAGGCTTACTAGGGACATGGTGTTGTCTATGTACCCACACATGTATCTGAGTTTCCTATCAATACAATTATAGCATGGATAATAAACAATTATCGTGAACAAGGAAATATAATAATAATAGCCAATTTATTATTGCCTCTAGGGCATATTTCCAACAGAGATGACTACAAGTGAACTATTCATCAATAAATTTAGATGGGATACTAGAAGAAAATCGAAGAAATGGGTCTAGAATATGTAGGTGTAGAAGGGATAGGCCACCACATACATGGTTATATTGCAGATCTGGTTCCTCTAGGCACATGTGCCAAGCGGTTGGAGGGAATGATGACGATGGTGAAGCAGACACACAAGTCGGAGCAGCCGCCCGATTGCTTACTTCTCGACCTCATCGTTCCAATCTGGGAAGCCTCCACCATGGCGATCTGGAGTTACAACTTTTACATGGTAGATTTATTGATGACATGCAAAAATGGCAAGCCTTTGAAACCATCTTTCAAACCATCATGACCAATGTTTTTATACTTGATGATATTTACGAGAAGAGTAGTGAAGAGTAGTGAAAGGATGTAATTCCCAATTTGTACGAATAAAACAAATTGAAAATTTCACTTTTACTCCTAATTCTGACAACCTGAGCCCACTCATCACGTTCCGAAGCACTTTGTAGTTTCCCATTTTCTCGTTACCCACTATGGGCATCTCCACCTATCCCCTATAAAATAGAGGAGTAAACTTTAGAGGAGTATATTTACTCCACTAAGTTTTTGCCGGTTCTAGTCAGTCCTCTAAATTTAGCGGAGTAAAAACATTTTTTTGCTACATCTTTCTAGTTTTAGTTTGCATGGTATATTTCAACTACAAATGAATATGTTCTTCCTTCTCGCTAAGTTCTGACCCTCTCTGAACAGAAATTCAGAACACGGCAAAACAAAAAAAGATGGGACTATGCAAGACATCTCAAGAGCATCACCAGAGATAGGTTAGTTCTAATAAAATCATAACATATAGCGCATTGTAAACTACAGTTTGTCTTGCAAAATGCCAACTAGCTAGGATCTTATCTGATTCTGTAAACTCAACTACCCACCTATTGCACTCAGAGTTGAAATCGCCACCAGAAGATCATATTTAACAGAACTTAACAGAATTTAGTATAGAGTGAAAAATCACATTTACTGAATCTACCATCAATTATGTCAGTAAAATATACTTCCACGCCTCTTCGCGACTCGAACCAGGGACGGCGGTGGCTCGATCTTCACCAGAGGTGAACGAAACGGTGGCGGGTGCATGGGATCTGGTACGGATGAGATGTGGATGCGACGTGTGGTACTCCGGCTGCACGGACGCATAGTGGTGGGGAGCTCCAAGCGGCCATGGCGCAGCGACGTTCTTCGGTTTCTGGATAGAGAGAATAGGTTTGTGTGTGAGAGAGGGAGCGTTTAGGGAGAGAGAGTGAGAAAGAAGCAGAGGGGGGGGGGGGGGAGGAGAAGGCAGAGGGGCGCTAGAGGAGGGCTCGCCGGCGAAGTTGACGGGCGCTCGGGCACGGATCGATGGAGGCGCGCGGGCAAGGAACGAGCACTTGGGCTCCCCTGCATCGTGGTTGCGGCAGCGGAAGGATGGGATGCGGCAGCGGCCCGAGGCAGAGCTGGTGGTGTGGTGCGTCGCGGTAATGGTGGCGAAAGTCATGGCGCAGACGCAGGGTGGGGTTGGGGCGCTACAGCGGCGGCGGTGGTGAATGCTGAGTCGGAGGGGACCGACGAGATTTTTACTCTGGACATGCGCGGTCCAGTATTTATACTCATAAACTGGTAATTCTAGGGAATATTTCTCAAAGTAGTACTGTAACATTATAAGAGTGTTTAGATCACTAAAGTAGTAATCAAAATGATTTTATATTTCTTTACAGAGGGAGTAGTTTTCTGTGAGGGTTGGACGTAATATAGTAGTTTTCTGTTAAATGATTGGGTGGAGATGGTGGATCAGTGGATGGTGGCGTAGTGGAGCTGCATGTTCAAGGTCGGGGAGCAACTGACCGCTAAGGCTGATCATAGCGAGGAGTAACTTATACTAGTGGCATGCATATGACATTAGTCTAAGTTACTATCTTCATAGTGCAAAGTAACATACTAGTAGTGTCATAGATGACTTCATTTATTAGCTTGTAGACTTATCTTGTCTTGAGAACCACTATCTTACTGTAACATATTATGTTATAGCAAGTATAATACGATGACGTAGGCAGGCTGTAAGCCTTTAAATATTATATTTTGGATGAGTTGGAGGAGAGAGAGAAGGGAAGTGGGCTACTGATTAACAGCCGGCTGCAGCACGTACTCCTAGGCATATTGTGTGAGAGAGTGAGGCGGGCCATGTAGCAAAAAAGTAGTACATATTTATATATCTAACTATTATACTTGCTGGCTATAATAAAATTGGCTACACGGTCGGCTATAGATGATATGGCAAGAGCATATAGCCAGCAGCTGGCTATACTATTACCATGCTCTTACCACTTCTCGTTAACTACTTGCCACGTAAGCAAAATTATCTTGATGTGCATTATGTTATTAGTTAAGTTATTCCCACTATGACTAGCCTGAATGCAATGGAGCAGGTGTTGGAGAAGACCATTGGCGTACCCAGCGGGTGTGCAAGGTGTGCCGTGGCACACCCAGATATTTGAGAAATTATTTTTACTATATTGTATTTTTGGCCCAAATCAAACAAAACAGGCCCAACCCACTTCACGTGAGCCATTGAGCGAGCCAGAGCCCAGAAGAGGCAGCAGTCAGGGGCAGCGCAGCAGAGCAACCTAATCCATCCCGCTGCGCTCGGGCGCTCGGCTCCTTCCATCAGCCGCGCCGCCGCCAGCAGCCAGGACGCAGCAGCGCCTCCGCCAGTCCACTCCACCAGCCACCCGGACGTCCCGCCGCCAGCCGCTTCTGGCCTCCTTCCAACAGGACGCAGCGACGGGCCGCCGTTCGCCTTCTCGGTCGGAGAAAGCACGGGACGACGCCCGCCTCCCATCTTGATTCCTGACCGCTGTCGCCGTTCTGGGTCTGGCCTCCCGAGCAGGAGGAGCTACAGGCTGCAGCTACTACCGGCCTACCGCCTCCGACCCTTTGCCTCATCCCCACAGCCGACCGATGCCCTCGTCCCAGTGGCCAGTTCTCAGTTAGTGGGTGAGCTCTTTTGAATGATTTTGTAGCTAATTTCTAATTTGCTTACAGTCAGATGTATGCACTACTTACTGGATGTTACGATTTATGAAGTAATGAACATTGTGTGCATATTTTTAGTCAACTACTCAATTTGCTTACAGGATGAAGTATGAACTGATGAACATGAAGTACACTAGTACAAATTGTTTGCTTTGTGTGTAGCCAACTTGTTTACAGCTGAAGCATTTTGTATTCAATTTGACATTGTGTATAGATGTATGAACATGAATGTATACGATTTTTGCTTGTCTGTACTGTATACAATTGATACATTGTGTATGGATGCTTATTTTTTTTGTGCTGTTTGTTGTAATTGTAGAACCGAAGATGAAGAGGAATGGTGACATTAAGTCCTTTTTCCGGAATTATGAGGCTGCTAAAAGAAAGAAGGTTGCAGCCGAAGAGCAACCTGAATATGAAGATATAGTGTCAAATATTGAAGATGAAGCAGTCCTTCCTCCACCTCTAGTCCATTCTGCAGAGAATGTAATTGATATTGAAGATGAAGCATTCCATTCCGATGCAGAGATTGAAAGTGATAGTGAAGATGAAGCGGCATCACCCCAACAACCATGTGCAAGGCCATATAATATTCAAAGGCTTCCTCCTGATCCAGGGGAGAGGATTCCTATTTTAGAGTATGATGTCGATGATCAAGATGAAGTTCGGAGACGATACATTGCAAAGCAAGCAGTCCAACCATATGCACACAACTTTCAAGTCAGGAAAATCTATGGTAAAAATCGACACTTCAACTTTGTTTGGTTTGAGACCTACAAATGGCTAGAATATAGTGTCAAATATGAGGCAGCATTTTGCTTTGTGTGTTATTTGTTCAAAGGGAAATCGAATGGGGGGCCTAGGGGTGATGCCCTTGTTAATGGTGGTTGGAAAAATTGGTATAAGCCCGATGCATTGGTCAAACATGTTGGTGGTATTAATAGCATTCACAACAAAGCTCAAGAGAAGTACAATTTATTTGTGGCACCCCAACCATCAATTGATAACATTATGGTGAGGGTGGATAAAGAGGATTTGCGTATGTACAAGGCTAGGCTGACTTATTCACTTAGATGCTTGAGGTTTCTTTTGAACCAAGGATTGGCATTTCGTGGACATGATGAGAGTGAAGAATCTAGCAATAGGGGGAACTTTCTTGAACTTCTTAAATGGCTTTCGGAAAATGATGAAGAAGTTAATAAACTTGTTTTGAACAATGCTCCTGGGAATTGCATCTTGACTAGTCCAAAGATACAAAATCAAATAATTGAATGTTGTGCAAAGCAAACAACTAAAAGAATTATTGAAGATATTGGTGACATTGATCAAACCATTCAAGAGCTTGACAATCAGTTTGATGAGGTTAATACGGAGTTGCTTATTTGCATGTCGGCTTTGAATCCCCTCAATTCATTTGCTTCTTATGATGCACTCAAGGTAATGAGACTTGCTGAATTCTATCCCATGGACATTTCAAGCACAGATTTGATAAGGCTAGAATTTCAACTTACTAATTTTATTGATGATATGAGACAAGATGGTAGGTTTAGAAATGCAAGTAATATTGGTGAGCTCTCTATTATGCTTGTTGCTACAAAGAAGCATGTTCTTTATGATTTGGTCTACTTACTCATCAAATTGATATTGATTTTACCGGTGGCGACGGCGAGTGTTGAAAGAGTGTTTTCAGCAATGAATCTAGTGAAAAATAAGTTGAGGACTACTATGAGTGATGATCGCTTGAATGATTGCTTGGTGACATTTATTGAACGGGATGTGTTCATGGAAGTAAGCGAAGATGACATAGTTGATGCTTTCATGGCAATGCAAAAACGTAGAGTTACCTAGTGATGTAATTTTCTACTTGTGCTTCCTTCATGTAAGACTACTCGTATTGTAATTGAGCACATTTGAGATATATTTTGTGAACTAAATTATTGTGAGATTTGCATTAAGCTACTCATGTTATTATTTTGCCATATTTTGTCTGACACATGTATCAGGTGGGAATTTTTTTTAGAGTGTGCACACCCTTCATTTTTAGAGTGTGCACACCCTTCATTCAGTTGGAGGAGAGAGAGAAGGGAAGTGGGCTACTGATTAACAGCCGGCTGCAGCACGTACTCCTAGGCATATTGTGAGAGAGTGAGGCGGGCCATGTAGCAAAAAAGTAGTACATATTTATATATCTAACTATTGTACTTGCTGGCCATAATAAGATTGGCTATATGGTCGGCTATAGATGATGTGGCAAGAGCATATAGCCAGCAGCTGGCTATACTATTACCATGCTCTTACCACTTCTCGTTAACTACTTACCACGTAAGCAAAATTATCTTGATGTGCGTTATGTTATGAGTTTAGTTATTCCCGCTATGACTAGCCTGAATGCAATGGAGCAGGTGTTGGAGAAGACAACATGTGATGAAGCTCGCGGACGGTGGCGGCGACTTTGAGCTGCAGCTACTGCACGAGGGCGCATCGAGGAGAGTAGCACAAGAACTTGGTCCATCTTCAGGCCTACTACGAGGGAAGCTGCTACAACCAGCTGGTCAAATATTACTACTTCACCTCCTCAAGGGTAGCTTTCTTATTTCTCGCTTCTCGCTAGATTGTTCCTTGTTTATTCTTGGTGTAACTGTTTCTTTTTCTATAAATAATTCAGACAAGGCCCTCCGCATGCTTAGACACATTGATGTGGTCATACACCGGAAGGACATGGAATTTTTTTCTTTTTCTAGAAAAGGAGGAGGACCCCCGGCCTCTGCATCTGGACGATTCATGCAGCCACCGGTAAGGACATGGATAGTTAAATAGAACAGAAACATAACCATTGTATCATGTATGGAGTATGCAATGTTACAGTGTATAGAGGAGAAGAGTTTCGAATTACTCCCTCTGTCCCATAATATAACAACGTTTTTTACACTAGTGTAATGTCAAAAATGTTCCTATATTATGGGACTGAGGGAGTATTTCTTTAGTGTGTCAAAGGGCCTGGGAGTCTGCCAATGACGTGGCTACGAGCTTCGACCGGGAGGACATGGTGGCCGGAGATGGCTCGCTGGCCAGGATGAAGGATAACGTTGGCTGCTACCGGCTCCAGAGGAGGTATTAGGCTGGTCATAGTGGGGAGTAACTTAGACTAGTAACATACATATGTTACTAGTCCATGTTACTACCTTCATAGTGGGAAGTGTCATAGGTGTAGTAACATACATGTCTTCATTTATTGCTTTGTAGACTCATTTTGTATTGGGAACCGCTATGTTATGGTAACATATTATGTTACTCTATTTGTCTCTTTCCTCTTTAATTACATGACACATCATCTTTTTTGCTTATGTGGCATCTATGTTACTAGATATGTTATTACACCCACTATGACTAGCCTTAATGACCAGGGCACAATGCACGTAGGCGGTGATGGTCGAGCGGTGTTGTGCACATGGATCTAGGAGATGAAGACTATGCCAGGTGGTGGGAGAAGTCCTTGGCGGACAAGGACGGCTTCAACGCCCCATTGGGGAGCAATGACAGTTTAATTTGTTTATTTGTTCAGACATTTTGATGATTTGTTTCATGTTGAAAGACGTATCTCGACAGGAGCACTTTTATTTAATTCTCCCTTCACTCATTGGTTTATGTTGCAAATCCAAAATTAACGAAACAAAAAGGTAAGCTATTATACCCAAACTGTAAAGTTATTTATTTGATGAAAATAAGATTTTTTGTACATTCTTTGATTTGGATGGAACACATCTTTTCAAGGTTTTGATTATAATCTCATTTCCCTGCTCATGATTTGCTACGAAAATATTATATGCATTGGTGTTGGTGCTAGATATGGTTCGTTCAGTATGTTATTCGTTCGAAGTAGACAGTCTCCGTTTGTTGTTCGTTCAAAGCAACGATGACAACAAACGACGGCTTGATCAGCTTGTGGTGTTGTCTTATTCGTTCAAAGCAACGATCACAACAGACGACGGCGCGGCAAACCGCTCACTTCCTTCTAGTATTAGTACCACGTTAGATGGATCGACGATGACCAATCCGATCCGGAGTGCCTCCTCGACAAAGACCGAAGGAGACCAGACATATCACAACAAATACCTATCATATCAATCGAGGCCATGGACCTGCAACAGCTACCGTAGGACCTGCTCGCCGATGTCCTCCTCAACATGGCTTCGCGATGGCGCGCCGCCATAGACGACCGGCGTCTCATGCACCTCCCGCGAGCCATCATGGCGGCATCCTCATCAATTTCCACCGCCACATGTTCCCCTCCACCTTGTCTGTACTGTACGTGGAGTGCGTGTGCATGCTGGAAAGTGCTGGGCATATCGTGTGAGTTGTGCGTGGTGGGCCAGGCTGAGGCGGTGTCGGTACCGGGGCGGCATGGAAGATAGAGGAGGAGGCCGGGGTGTGAAGCTGTTGGAAATATGAGCAATTTATCGAATGATTTTATTAACAGAAATAGTAGATAAAACATGACTAAAATAGCAAATATAAAGCAAGTCATGCAATCTGACAGAGAGAAGGTAAACATCGTCTGCATATATGAACTTGAGGTAAACACATCTAGAATAGTCACTAGATGAAGTTGCTTATACGACATAGAACCTAACATATGTAGGACAGAAACTAGAGCCAAGAACTGTAGCAGGACTTCTAACAGAAAGGAGAAGAACACGTACGACACAGCAGCAGCAGAAGCGCCGGACTTGGGGTCGGTGTCCTCGCCTGCCATGTCGTCGAGGAGGTCGTGGACGTCGGGAAAGAAGTCGTCGTCGGGAAAGTAGTCGTCGTCGATCGGATCGTCCGTGATGAAGCAGCCAGTAGTCGCGCAGAGCGCTCACCAAAAACCTTATCACCCTTCTCCCGTATAGGACTCAAAGAGTGCGGTTTCGGAGGCCTACTGTCCCGACCTGCGGTGCACGCCGCAAGCTGGGATGGAGAAGATCGTAGCAGCAGCGCAGTGCTCAGGAACCGGTGGCGAGAGGAAGAAGTAGTTCTGGTACGTCTTGCTGAGAGGAGAGACCTCCCTTTTATAGGCGCAAGAGAAGGAGGTGAGAGGACAGCGCCGGGAGCGGAAGGGACCGAGGGAGATGAAACGAACAGACAGCAGTCGAAGGGTGCAGCGTTCGCATTTAATCTCCACTACAGCAAAAACTTTCCATCTCCCGAGTGACCTTTCGTATTCCCGCAACCCGCGGTGCGTCGTGACGAGGCGGGCGGCGGAGGAGGAGTGCGCGTGGATGTCCCTCTTGTTCTCATGCTCATACAAGTGGGGAAGGAGCCTCCTTTATAAAGAGGTCTAACTCCCTCTAAACTAGCAATGTGGGACTAAACTTTAGTTCCACCTCTTGCCTTGCACAAATGGGCTGCGTGGGCCTCTAGGATTTATTTGGAATTTCTAAAACTGCTACTGGGCTAGGCCCAAAATGGACAAATTCCAGCAATCCCCCACCAGATCCCAGAGGCACACAAAATTTGCCTTTGGTTCCAAAACACTGTTTTATATACCGGTTCTGCAGTGGAGACTGTTAAGTTGAACTTCCACCTAAAACTCTATTCTACACTAGTAAGCAACTTGAACAGTGGACTGGGCCTTGAACTGCAAGTTTTCTGCGAATCTAGCTTCACATAAAGCCTTGACCGATACGTGGCTATCGTGGGTCTTTCCCGCGGGTGGAGCTTATGCGTCATACTCCGTGGCCTTTCATGAGTTTACTAGAGAGAACCCTACTCTCATAGATTGCGACGTTTGACAATCAGACTCATATAGGTGTGTTCTTCAAAAGATGTTCTGCAGGACAACATCTCTGCTTCAAAGAGCCACTTAGAACACATTAAGATATACATCAACCTGCCATGCAGATTAGGAGAGTATTGCATCTTCATGGAGTGGTATTTTTAATAGTAAGGATACTCTCCTCCCAGTTGACCAACAGCTTGTGTTCCACATCTAATTCACGGGATCTCCTATCACAAAGAATAGGTTACCACTGTGAACAACTCATATTGTGGGTCTCATGCCCATCTCCCTTGATGCATTATCTATCACATTACGTGATAGACCCTTAGTGAAAGGATATGCCAGATTTTTAGACGTTTGGATATAATCCAATGCAATAACTCCGGAGTTTCTCATTTTTCTGACAGACTTTAACCTTCTCTGAACGTGTCTTGATGACTTCATGTTATCCTTAGAGCTGTTCACTTTCGTGATTACAGTTTGATTGTCATAGTTCATAAGTATACCCGGTACAGGTTTCTCAACAACCGGCAAGTCATTCAAGAGTCGGCGAAGCCAATCTGCTTCGACCGTAGCTGTATCTAGTGCTGTGAGTTCTGCTTCCATAGTTGACCTCGTTAAGATGGTCTGCTTGCAAGACTTCCAAGAAACAGCGCCACCTCCATGAGTGAACACATATCCGCTCGTGGCCTTTATCTCATCAGCATCTGAGATCCAGTTTGAGTCACTATACCCTTCAAGCACCTTTGGGTGCCCAGTATAGTGAATTCCATAATTTACAGTGCCTTTCAAATAACGCAAAACTCTCTCTAGAGCTTTCCAATGCACATCTCCCGGTTTTGAGACAAACCGACTCAGCTTGCTAACAGCAAAAGAGATGTCAGATCTTGTAGCACTGGCTAAGTACATAAGCGAGCCAATAATCTGAGAATACTTCAATTGATCTCTAGCAATTCTTCGATTCTTTCGAAGCAGCACGCTAGCATCATATGGTGTTGGAGAGGGCTTGCAGTCACTATAGCCAAAGCGACTCAAGATCTTTTCCACATAGTGAGATTGAAGCAAAGTAATCCCACCATCATCATCTCTCAACAACTTGATGTTCAGAATGAGATCAGCCACTCCTAAATCCTTCATCTCAAAACAGCGAGATAGGAAATCCTTGACCTCCTTAATAACATTCAGATTTGTTCCAAAAATTAGTATGTCATCAACATATAAGCAAAGCATAACTCCCTCGCCCCCACCATGGCGATAGTACACACATTTGTCAGCTTCGTTCACAACAAAGCCTACAGCTATTAAAGTTCTTTCGAACTTCTCATGCCACTGTTTGGGTGCTTGCTTGAGTCCGTATAGAGACTTCAGCAACTTGCACACTTTCGCTTCCGAACCATCTATTACAAACCCATATGGTTGTTCCATATAAATTTCCTCATCCAACTCTCCATTCAGGAAAGCAGTCTTAACATCCATTTGATGAACGAGAAGACCATGTGAGGTAGCTAGTGAAAGTAGAACTCGAATAGTGCAGTCGAGCCATAGGTGAGTAAGTATCAAAGAAATCTTCACCTTCCTTTTGGGTATAACCCTTAGCCACGAGCCAAGCCTTGTACTTTTCAATAGTACCATCAGGCCTAAGCTTCTTCTTGAATACCCATTTGCATTCTATAGGTTTGCACCCATAAGGACGATCAGTTATCTCCCAAGTTTCATTTGCCAAGATGGAATCCATCTCGCTACGAACTACTTCCTTCCAGTAGTCAGCATCTTCAGATGCATAGGCCTCTGAAATAGAACTGGGAGTGTCATCTATGAGATACACAAGAAAATCATCACCAAAGGACTTTGCAGTCCTCTGTCTCTTGCTCCTAATAGGAACTTCATTGTTCTCCTCCACGGGACTTTCAAAGTGTTCCATCGAAATGGCAGGTTCGGTAATTGTAACTTGTTCCTGATTCGATGAACTAGGCATCTCCTGATTAGATGAGGTAGCCATATCCTTCATGGGAAAGATATCTTCAAAGAAAGTCGCATCATTTGACTCCATGATCGTACCGACATGCATGTCAGGTACCTCAGATTTTACAATCAAGAATCTATAGCCAATGCTATGAAAAGCATATCCCAAGAAAACACAATCCACGGTCTTTGGTCCAAGTTTCGCTTCTTTGGAATTGGAACATTGACTTTCGCCAAACAACCCCATGTTCGCAGATAAGAGAGTTTTAACCTTTTCTTCTCCCATTCCTCGAATGGAGTTATCTCTTTGTTCTTTGTGGGAACTCAATTTAGGACATGACATGCTGTCAATATCGCCTCCCCCCACCATGCCTTGGAGAGACCCGATGTGTCTAACATGGTGTTAACCAAATCAGTTAGAGTACGGTTCTTTCTTTCGACCACCCCATTTGACTGAGGTGAGTAGGGAGGCGTCCTCTCATGGATTATACCATGTTCCGCACAAAAAGCATCAAAGTCATTGGAAAAATACTCTCCACCACGGTCGGACCTAAGCCTCTTGATTTTCCGATCAAGTTGGTTTTCCACTTCAGCTTTATAGATCTTGAAAAAATTCAAAGCCTCATCCTTAGATTTCAGAAGATACACAAAGCAGTATCTAGTGGAGTCGTCAATTAACGTCATGAAATATTTCTTTCCACCTTTTGTCAAAACACCATTCATTTCACATAGATCTGAATGTATAAGTTTTGGTGGTGCAAGATTTCTCGTCTCCGCAGTCACGTGGGATTTACGAGGTTTCTTAGCTTGCACACACACTTGACACTTAGATCCCTTAATGGTGGTGAAACTAGGGATTAAGTTCAACTTCGCTAGTCGCGACATGCAACCAAAGTTAACATGACAAAGTCGTGAATGCCACACATTTGATTCACTATTATTGCAAATATGATTAACAACTTTATTGCAAACGTCTGATAAGGATAAACGAAACAGGCCTCCTGACTCATAACCTTTACCAACAAAGGTTCCATACTTGGATATTACAAATTTATTCGACTCAAAGACAAGCTTATAGCCATCTCTACACAGAAGAGATCCGCTAACAAGATTTTTATTGACGGAGGGGACATAATGCATGTTCTTCAGCCGCACGATCTTCCCCGAAGTAAACTTCAGATCGACCGTGCCAACACCACGAACAGAAGCACTTGAACCGTTGCCCATCAGCACGGTTGAAGTCCCTGCGGTCTGATAAGACGAAAACATGGAAATATCACCGCATACATGCACATTAGCACCCGTGTCAATCAATCAATCAGGAGAATGACATACTGAAAGAATAGTGGGAAATATACCATACCCAGCATCCTTCATCTCAATGTCTCCGATGACAACATTAGAGGTCTTGCCGCCTTTCCCAGGATGACGCTTGTCATAGCGATTGGGGCAACTAGGAGCCCAATGATCAGGATCTCCACACACATGACAAGCACCTTTCTTCTTGTCATTCTTCTTCTTGAAGTTCGTGTGCTGCACAGCCTTGTTCTTCCCATCAAACTTTCCTTTACCATCAAACTTGCCCTTGTTCTTGAACTTGTGGGACTGGAAGTTTTTCTTCTGTACCAGATTGGCACTAGATCCTCCCTCAATACCTCGAGCACGTGTGTCCTTTGCTCTCGCCTTTTCTTCCACATCAAGAGTACCAATGAGATCCGGAACGGAAAACTCCTGTCTCTTATGCTTCAGTAAGGTAGCAAAGTTCCTCCACGAAGGAGGAAGCTTAGTGATGATACCCCCGGCAACAAACTTGTCCGGTAGGATACAATTGAAGTGCTCAAGTTCTCTAGCAAATGACTATATCTCGTGAGCCTGCTCAACCACGGAGCGCTCTTCAGTCATCCTGTAATCATAGAATTGCTCCATGATGTACAGCTCAGTGCCGGCATCCGAGACCCCAAACTTGGCCTCGAGTGCGTCCCACATATCTTTTCCATTGTCAATTGACGCATAAGCATCAACTATCACTAGTGCAGAACCGGGCATTAGCACCGGTTCGTAAGGCTCTATAGTGCCGGTTACATAACCGGCACTAATTTGTGGTCACTAAAGGCCCCCCCCCCTTAGTACTGGTTCAGCACGAACCGGTGCTAAAGGGCAACCACGTGGCACGAGCCAGCTCCGGGGACCTGGAGCCCTTTAGTACCGGTTGGTAAGACCAACCGGTACTATAAGGTTTGAGGGGTTTTTAGTTTTATGATTTCTTTTTCATTTAATTTTGTGTTTCCATTTTAATTCTTTTTCGTTTGCTGGTATTTTACGATACTACACATTGTACACGTTATGCATATATAGAATTTCTAGTAGAACCAATCATGCATATATATATCACATCAATGTCTCACAAATTAAACCACCATATTAATTAATTCACACATACACACATGTATAGCTATATACAATTTCTCCTACATATGAATGTTGCCTTCGGAGCCAGTGGCATTAGCCTAATTGGTGCCTTCGGAGCACGATGACAATTGAAGGTGGTTTTCATGGGGCGGTAGCGGGTAATAGAATTCTCCATTCGGATTTATGACCTGGTCGAGCAAAAATCCCGCTATTTCCTCTTGAAGTGCTTCTACGCGCTCCGTTTCTATGAGCTTCTCCCGCACCTCTTTGAACTGTTAAGAAGAAGATCAATATGCATGTGTATTAATTGTGTGACTAGCTAGATATCGATAATGGTGTAAAAATTGTGAATAGTGTTCTGACAAGCGTACCCATTGCTGTCTTTGAGATCTGCTCCTTTCGGACGCCATCATGCGAATGTTCTCGCAAACATAGAATACACACAGATCAGTCCCCTGCGCCTGCTTCAGGGCCTTTACGAGAATGGAAATTGATCAGATAAAAATTAATCAAGCATGATAATTAAAGAGATGGCAGCTAGCTAGCTAGCTAGTACTACTTAATTACTTACCTTGGGTCAAAACCATTGAAGCTTTTGTTTCCATTCACCTTCCGTGACACTGATGAATCTTGCCCAAGCCCTGCCCGCCAACAAAGAAAATGAATAAAGGGGTTATTAAATAGTTCATATCATGAAATGACGAACTAAATATGCCGAGATATATAGTTAATAATAATTGAAATTACCTGTTGACTATCCGATACAAGATGTTAAAGTCAGTGTTTTTTGAGATTAGTGAGTCCAGTATTTCAACTGTTCCGGCATCAACTTTAATGATACACAAGACCCAGTGAAATCTGCATGCACACACGTTTACATGTCTTAATTAAGCTGGCATATGTAAGCAAAAACATGTAGCTAGCTAGTAGGCTAAAACAGAGAATTTGTAGTACAAGACAGTGTGACTCAACCAAAGTGGTAAGGAAGTAGTATATCTTCATTGTATTTGAGGCGCTTCAAGAACTCTAGCATGCTGTCCTCTACTTCCTTTGCATGATGTTCATTTATCTTCCATGTGTATTCGTTAACGGTGTTTGGGTCAATGAACCCAATGCCAAAGCGTCCACCTTTTCTCATTTCATATATCTTCATCCTGCATAATACCACAGAAAAGAATATAGTGAGGATAGTTACAGGTAATGATTGATCAAAAGGATCACTACAGCTAGCTTGAGACTTAAATTATAGAAAGAGATCACTTACAGACAATAGCAACTGACGATAGATTTGTCGAGTGCGTCTTGATTGTATAACTGAAACAGTTCTAAATACTCAACGGACCCAGCTTTCTCATGGTAGTAATGGTCCTTCTTGACATTCACCATGAGGGACACTCGATCTGAAATCTTGGTAATGTTCATGTACCATTGATGCAATTCATACATTCTCGTTGGGAGGTTCTTGATCTTGTCTGGCGCGACCAAAGGTTGACCCCGGACATATTTCCATTTTACTTCATCCTCTCTAAGCAAAGGCATGGGCTCGATCTCGAGGAGTTTTCCAACAGTGATGTTGACAACTTCAGCCTGCATTATATGCTCCTCCGTTATTACCACATTGCCCACCTCGGGAACATGCACTGTTTGCCCACAATAATATTGGGGGCGCGTACTGTCACCTGTTGTTGGCACAACAAGCGAGGGGATCGATTGCGCCGCCTGTTCTCCCAGCTGGGGAATGGTTTTCCCGCATTTTTTGGCAGCTGCTTCTTGTTTGCTCGATCCCGATGTAGACGTCTCGCCTCGCTTTGTAGACGTGCTCGATTTAACTTCCTGATGTGGCGCTCATAGTCTGTGTCAACAGGCTTGGAAGCTGGTGGTTGAGCCATACGAATGAAGTGGTCAATCGTTTCCTCAGGCACTTTCTCCCTTGGCGGCGGTGGCGGTTTCGGTGCAAAATGGGCTTCCACCTCGGCCTTCGATATGGCTGTGATTTCCTCCTCGGACCTGTCATAAGACCTCTGCGGAAGAGGCTTGAGGCTTGGACCATATTTATATTGCTTGCCTCCGCCTGTACTTCCTGTACTACCTCGACTCGTACCGCTACGCACCATAGCTGCGGGGTGTCTCTTCTGCGATTGCTGAGGCGGCGGAGACGGCTGACGGGACTGAGATGGACGAGGAGGAGTGGCCTGAGGTTGTGCCGGACATGGAGGAGGAGTGGACGTCTGACGCTATGGCGGACTTGGAGGAGGAGGATTGTCCTGACACTTTGCCGGACTTGGAGGAGGAGGATTGTCCTGACACTTTGCCGGACTTGGAGGAGCGGGAGTCTGCTGACTCGGTGGCGGACTTCGACGAGGACTTGGGTGACGCGGTGTCGGTGGCCTTGGATAGATGATGCAATCCTTTTTCCATAGGATGATACGATGTTTGGCCTCTCCGAGAAAGCGCTCGCCGTCACCTCCAGCAATGTCAAGCTGTAGCCCCGAATATGGTGGGTCCACCACCTCATCAACCAAGACACGAGCATAGCCCGCTGGAATCGGGTTGCAATGGAAGGTTGCCTCGGGGGGATTTGTGAAAGAACAGCCGTCCGCCACCTTCATGGATATGTTCTTCATTTTGACGTGTAGCTCGCAGTTAGTGTTCTCCGTGATGTCATCCACGGGGTATCTACCTAGCATTGCGTCGTCTGGGACGGAACCCACGCTGCTTCTCGGCATGGATGGGCTGGTGCTATCCAATGCTGGATCATCCGCTAGCTGCTGCAGCTGCTGAGACCCCCTTTGATTGGTAAGTGAGTCGATCTGCTCCTGCTGCCGCTGGAATTTGACTGCCAATTCCGCTTGACTTGCTTCTGGGCCTTGAAGGCGTTCATAGTCCCGCTTCCTCTGCTCCTCCTCCATCTTCCTCTTCTTCTCCTCCACAATCTTCTTTCTCGCACGGGTTCTGTAGTTGTTGTTCCAGTCTGAAAACCCCTCATACCATGGCAGAGCGCCCTTGCCTCGTGTTCTTCCCGGGTGTTCAGGATTTCCCAGGGCACGCGTAAGATCGTCGTTCTCTCTGTTGGGCTGGAACACCCCCGTTCGTGCCTCTTCTATTGCAACAAGTATCGCATCGTCGGCTCCCTTTAGACTTGCCCTTGTCGAAACATTGCCTGTCTCCCGGTCCAACTCCCCCCCCATGCGCATAGAACCAAGTCCTGACCCTGGGAGGCCAGCTCTTAGTAGCCAGAGTGACACCTGCATCCTCCATCTCTTTCTCAGACTTATCCCACTTAGGCATTGCCACCGCATAGCCACCTGGCCCCAGCTTATGGAACTTATCCTTTTTTCGGCATTCTTCTTGTTTATTCTCGACCGTTCCTTAGCTAATTCCGAATCCTTGAATTTCACGAAATCGTCCCAATGATCACGTTGGTTCTCCAGTGTTCCCTTGAATACTGGAGTCTTCCTTCCTCTGTTGACGTACTTGTTCCATTCACCATTCTTGTAGTTCTTGAATGCAGTCGCCATCATCCTAAGAGCAGCCTCTTTGACTTTCTGCACATCTGCTTCTGTGAAATGATTTGGTAGGGTGAAATGTTCCATGAGAGTATCCCAAAGCAGATCTTTTTGATTCTTGTCGACATAAGTAACATCTGACGTGGCTTTGCTGGCGCTCTCCATTCTTGAAGTTTGATCGGGAGTTGGTCCTTCACAAGAACTCCGCATTGACGAACGAACTTGTCCGCAATCTTCTTAGGCGCTAATGGTTTGCCAGTAGGGCCGCATGCCTCGATATTGTACTTTACGCCCGGCTTCAACTTTTTGTTCGGGCCTCGTTTCGTCCTTTTGCCTGAAGATTTACTCGATCCGGATGGCTGAAAGAACAAAGATCGATTTGTTAATATATCTTCAAGTCATTTAAAACATGTGATGATCACCAGATGCCTGCTTATATAAATATATATACCTCATCGGTGTTTGTTGTTTCAGGATCAACATGTTCTTCGTCATCGTCATAATCATAGTTCATGACTTTGTCACGATCGAATATCATATCACCCTCTCCGGTGTTGTTTAGAAATTCGGAGCCGTCATAATCTTCTTCATTCTGATTATCATCTACCCCGCGTATCATATCGAACATGGTCTGTTCTCCCTCTCTGTCGGTATTGTCTGCCATAGCTTTTGTTTAACTAATCCAAAAGAAATATAAAACAATTTAGTATTCAAATCTCGAATAATAGATATAATCTTGAATACATCATCCAGAATAATAGATATAATCTTGAATACATCGTCTCGAATAATATATAATATTGAATAGTACATCACTGGCTATTAGCTAATAAAGATCGAATACTACATAAGAATCTAGGACACTCGCGGTTCCTCCGGCGCGGGCGGTGGACACCCAAAGAGAAGGAACCCTCATAGGATCATAGCTGAAGTGAGATCCCCGAAGATACTGCCACGTATTGGAGAACCTGCCGCCCTCTAACGCAACCATGTAGCGATGGACGTGCTCGTCCTCCTCCCTGACACGGCGACGTACCACCTCCGGCGGGGCCGGGTCCCTCCGCACTGAAACTGGCCCACACGAACGCCACCAGACGAGATCAGGGTCGACGACGGGACCCGCGGCCGGGTTCCTCGTCAAGCGGCGCGCCCCTCCAAGCAGCACCTCCCAGTGCTAGCCCGGCGGAGCCCAGTCCCGGACATGGGTCGGCTGGACGTCGTCGCGGACGGGTCGACGGCGAGGATGCGGGCCGGGCATCGTCGAGAACAAATACTAGCTATATGCCCGCAAAAAGTAACATTTTTTTAATGATTGGATTTTGATAACTAAAATTTCTAACATTTCTATATAACTAACATTTCTATAACATTTCTAACAATGCTATATATAACTAACATTTCTATAACATTTCTAATATTTCTATAACTAAAAAACAGAAAAAAATTATAACATTTCTATACATATAACTAACATTTTTATAACTATTTCTATAACTAAAAAACAGAAAAATTTCTAACAATTTCTAACAATTCTAACAATTCTAACAATTCTAACATTTCTAACTATTTTTAAAAAACAGAAAAATGTCTAACAATTTCTTAAAAACAGAAAAATCTATAACTAAAAATGTATGTGTGTGTGTGCGCGCTCACCGGCCGGCGAGGTGAGAGGCGACGGGGGGCGCGCGGCAACGGGGACGGCGACGGGCGTGGCGACGACGGGGACGGGGACGTACGGGCTGGGGCGGCGATGACGGGGACGGGGACGTACGGGCCGGGGCGGCGACGACGACGGGGACGGTGACGACGCGGCCGGGACGGGGCGGCAGTGACGACGGGGACAGGACGACGGGGCGGCGACGACGGGGACGGGGCGGCGACGGGGGCGGCGTCGAGGGATATGGAGACAGCGGGGGCGGCAGGCGACGGTGCAGAGGAGAAGAAGCAGAGGGAGAGATGAGAAACTGACGAAATTTTGAAGTGTTTTCTTATATAGAAGGCACCTTTAGTACTGGTTGGAGCCACCAACCGGTACTAAAGGTCTGTTTTGGCCAGGCCAAGCGGCGGGAAGCGACCCCCTTTAGTACCGGGTGGTGGCACCAACCGGTACTAAAGGCCCCCCCTTTAGTACCGGTTGGAGCCACGACCCGGTACTAAAGGGTGTGCGCTGCCAGGCGAGGGGCGCAGAAGTTTAGTCCCACCTCGCGAGTTTAGGAGCTCCAGGACCAGTTTATAAGCCCCGGCGAGGGCACTGCATTGAACTCCTCTCAATAGCAGGCCTTCTGGGCCTACCTCTCCCACTCTGCCTGTGGGCCTACTGGGCTTGCGGGCCTGCATCCTGGCCCAACTACAGGTTGGGTTTCTAGTCGTATGCAGGCCGCTATGGCGTAGTAGGCGGGCTTTTTTATTTTCTTATTTATTTATTTATTTATTTATTTATTTTTGTTTTATTTATTTTTGAGTTTTTTTCTGTATTTAGAGTTTCTTTGTGAATATTTTTGCTTTAGGTACAAAAAATTACAAACATTCTGTTAGTGCCGGTAGATTTCAAATTTGAATAGTTTAAATTTTGAATTATTTGAAATTTGTGTGAATCACTAGTTTGTGAATAACTTAACTTTGAAAAAAGTTTTTTCAGTGATTCTTTTTTCTTATGTTTAATATTAGTGTGTTTTATCATTATATTCAATTTAGTAATGCTTAGGTTATTTAAAAAATGAAATGCCTTTGTAACAGTTCAGTTTTCGTCGGAAACCCTGATACTTCGAAAGAGATTGTCCATTTTGTACACGAAGTGCATCCAGTTTTTGCCGTAACCCTCTCTACTTTCTTGCACATGCTATTTGTATGAAATTGTTATACCATGCCAACTTTCAACCTTTTTTGAGTTCATTTGAATTGCTTTTCAATTTCAGGGTCATTTAGTTTGCACATAAAATTTCTTCGTGAATCAGGGTCATATAGCTGGAAAAAAAATCAGTAAATGCATGAAAAGAATTTGTTTGCACATAAAATTTCTTCGCGTTTCAAATGCCAAAACACATAACTACCCTAACTATTACAGACATTCCCTCCTGGGTGTGAAACACAGAAGAAAGTGATGATAGTGAAGCCGATCACATCCCAGATCTTTGGGTGTGAAACTTTTTCTTCGCGTGTGTCCCTTTGCGCCGTAACCACGGAAAATCTTCATCATTTAACGGGATGCTCGGGTCAATATTCATTGTGAATGCAGCAATTTCATCAAACTTTTCATAATCTTCTGACTTGTCTGTCTTGTCATCCACTCCCACGATGTTTCTCTTCCCAGAAAGAACTATGTGCCGCTTTGGCTCATCGTACGATGCATTCGCTTCCTTATCTTTTCTTTTTCTTGGCTTGGTAGACATGTCCTTCACATAGAAAACCTGTGCCACATCATTGGCTAGGACGAATGGTTCGTCTGCATACGCAAGATTGTTGAGATCCACTGTTGTCATTCCGTACTGCGGGTCTTCCGTTACCCCGCCTCGTGTCATATTGACCCATTTGCACCGAAACAAAGGGACCTTTAAACCACGTCGATAGTCAAGTTCCCATATGTCCTGTATATAACCATAATATGTTTCCTTTCCCGTCTTGGTTTCTGCATCAAAGCGGACACCACTGTTTTGGTTGGTGCTCTTCTTATCTTGGGCGATCGTGTAAAATGTATTACCATTTATCTCGTACCCTTTGAAAGTCATTATATTCGGAGATGGTAACTGGGACAGCAAGTACAGGTCATCTTCAATAGAGGTGTCATGCATGGTACGTGTCTGCAACCAGTTGGCGAAACTCCTGGTTTGTTCACGTGTAATCCAGTCATCAGACCGCTCCGGGTGTTTGGAGCGTAGCAAATTCTTGTGTTCATCCATATACGGAGCCACCAAGGTGGAATTCTGTAGAACTGTGTAGTGTGCTTCAGTGAGAGAATGTCCGTCCATACATATTATTTGTTCCCCTCCTAGCGTGCCTTTTCCATCCAGTCTGCCCTTATGCCGCGATTCAGGAACACCAATCGGCTTAAGGTCAGGAATAAAGTCAATACAAAACTCAATGACCTCCTCATTTTGATGGCCCTTGGAGATGCTTCCTTCACTACGGGAAACAGGAGATTTGTTGTCAGTATTTTCTTTGCCGTCAGCATTTTGGCGGGACAGACGGCAAAGAAATGGTTTGCCGTCATCAATAGACGGCAAAGAAAAAGTAACGGCAAAATAGACTTTACCGTCTGCTTTTAATATTACAGACAGCAAAGAGAAAACTTTGCCGTCTGTAAAAGTAAATAGAGACAACAAAGATCTTTGTCGTCTGCCTTTTTCATTATAGATGGCAAAGAGCTTACTTTGCCGTCTCTATTATAAAACGCAGACAGCGAAGAATTTTGCCGTCTGTGGTTCTATTTATAGACGGCAAAGTGCTTACTTTGTCGTCTGTAAATAGAACCGCAGACGGCAAAGAGAAAACACAAGTCCACGGATCGATCACGCGGATCGCTGACATGGCTGAATCTCCTCCGCACATCCCCACGATGCAAAACACACCAGCCCCACGTCCCACGCCCTCTCTCCACCTTATCCTCCTGACACCCCACGCCTCCACCACTATTCCCCTGTCGTACGTCTCTCTCCCTCTCGATCTGGACCAGCACCCGCGGCCATCTCTCCTCCCGGCCCCTGCCTCGCCGACCACCTCTCCTCCCGGCCCCGGCCTGGCCGGCCCCTACCTCGCCGACCACCTCTCCTCCCAGCCCCTGCCTCGCTGTCCCCGACCCCATCGCCCTCCGGCCCCTGCCGCCTTGGCTGACATCGGCGCCAGTTGCCCGTCACCCCCACCGGCCGTTGGCTTCGTCCCCCCGTCGCCCCTACCTACCTTCGGCCCCGGCCCCGTCCCCCGTCTGTCCCCGGCCGCGCGGGCAGCGAGCAAGGCGGACGCGCGGGCGACGAGAATGGAAGACGCACGGGCGACGAGCATGGCGCGCGGCGGCGGCTCACTCCACCGTTGACTTCTAAGCGCAGGCGCGCGGCGGCTTCCTCCCACCGGCGTCGGCCGCCCGACACTACGCTGGCGCGGCGGTGCCCTCCTCTCTATCTCTCCAGGAACCAGCGGGCACGGCTGGTTGGCGGTGCGGATACCAGGGTTGGGCAAGCAGCAGGGGCGAGCGTGGCTGTTCGGTGGCGCGCGAAGTAGGGCCGGGCGAGCGGCGCGGTGAGCAGGGCGATGCGGCGGCAGTGGTGTCCCTGTGGTATTTTACCCAGCGAGAAGAAGAATGACCGGCGGTGAAGTACCAGTTGCTGCGATGGAGGACTTGATTGCTTTTCTTTTTTAGTTTCTAGGGGTCCTTGTGTAAATTTTAGGACAGCTCTGTAACTTCTCTGTAACCATCGACGATGAGTGCAAGATAGCAAGGCCGTGTCGTATCCAAAATCTCCATGGGCTAAATCTGTTTTGGTTTGTTGTTCTTGTGTCTGGCGAGATGCTTTGCTCGGACGTCACTTTAAAAAAAATGAAGGACGTCACTTTAAAAAAAATGAAAAACAATCTTTGCCGTCTGTACTTTAGTCTGGATGACGGCAAAGCACACATTTTGACTGACGGCAAAGAACACGTTTTTTGCTGTCTGTTATTTTTGCCGCAGACGGCAAAATTGTATTGGCTGATGGAAAAATCTTTGCCGTCATCTCGACAAAAGGCTGACGGCAAAGTATTCTTTGCCGACTTACTCTTTGCCGTCTGAGTTTGCCGTCTGCTTCCTGACGGCAAAATCTTTGCCGTCTGGATTTGGGTCTTTGCCGTCTGTGATCCACAGACGGCAAATTACATGTTTCCTGTAGTGTTTCTGGCCTAGCACGGTTATGAACATATTTCTCTAAGACTCCCATGAACCTCTCAAAGGGGAACATATTGTGTAGAAAATACAGGACCCAAAACGTTAATCTCTTCGCATAGGTGAACTAGGACGTGCGTCATGATGTTGAAGAAGGATAGTGGGAACACCAACTCGAAACTGACAAGACATTGCAGCAAATCATTCTATAACCTTGGTATGATTTCTGGATCGATTACCTTCTGAGAGATTGCATTGAGAAATGCACATAGCTTCACAATGGCTAATCGAACGTTTTCCGGTAGAAGCCCCCTCAATGCAACCGGAAGCAGTTGCGTCATAATCACGTGGCAGTCATGAGACTTTAGGTTCTGGAACTTTTTCTCTGCCATGTTTATTATTCCCTTTATATTCGACGAGAAGCCAGACGGTACCTTAATACTGAGCAGGCATTCAAAGAAGATTTCCTTCTCTTCTTTGGTAAGAGCGTAGCTTGCATGACCCTGATGTATGCCGTCTTCTCCGTGCATACGTTGCTGGTCCTCCCGTGCCTCAGGTGTATCTTTTGTCTTCCCATACACGCCCAAGAAGCCAAGCAGGGTCACGCAAAGATTCTTCGTCACGTGCACCACGTCGATTGCGGAGCGGACCTCTAGGTCTTTCCAATATGGCAGGTCCCAAAATATAGATTTCTTCTTCCACATGGGTGCGCGTCCGTCCGCGTCCTTCGGAACAGGTTGTCCGCCAGGACCCTTTCCAAATATCACCTTCAAATCCTTGACCATATCATGTACATCAGCACCAGTACGGTGGCGAGGCTTCGTCCGGTGATCCGCCTCACCTTTGAAATGCTTGCCTTTCTTTCTTTCGGGATGCCTGCTCGGAAGAAATCGACGATGTCCCAGGTACACATTCTTCTTACAACTATTCAAATATATACTGTCGGTATCATCCAAACAGTGCGTGCATCTGCGGTATCCCTTGTTTGTCTATCCTGAAAGGATACTGAGAGCAGGCCAATCATTGATGGTCACGAACAGCAACGCCTTGAGGTCAAATTCTTCCCCCATGTGCTCATCCCACGCATGTACACCTGTTCCATTCGACAGTTGTAAGAGTTCTTCAACTAATGGCCTTAGCTACACATCAATGTCGTTGCCGGGTTGCTTAGGGCCTTGGATGAGCACTGGCATCATAATGAACTTCCGCTTTATGCACAACCAAGGAGGAAGGTTATACAAACATAAAGTCACAGGCCAGGTGCTATGGTTGCTGCTCTGCTCCCCAAAAGGATTAATGCCATCTGCGCTTAGACCAAACCATACGCTCCTTGCGTCATCTACAAACTCCTTCCCGTACTTTCTTTCGATTTTTCTCCATTGCGACCCATCAGCGGGTACTCTCAACTTTCCGTCTTTCTTACGGTCTTCTCTATGCCATCGCATCGGCTTGGCATGCTCTTTGTTTTGGAACAAATGTTTCAACCGTGGTATTATAGGAGAATACCACATCACCTTGGCAGGAATCTTCTTCCTGGGGCGCTCGCCCTCGACATCACCAGGCTCATCGCGGCTGATCTTATAGCGCAATGCACCACATACCGGGCAAGCGTTCAAATCCTCGTACTCACCGCGGTAGAGGATGCAATCATTAGGGCATGCATGTATCTTTTGCACCTCTAACCCTAGAGGGCAGACATCCTTCTTTGCTTCGTACGTACTCTCGGGCAATTCGTTGTCCTTTGGAAGCATATCCTTTATCATTACCAGCAACTTTCCAAATCCCTTGTCAGATACACCATTCTCTGCCTTCCATTGCAGCAATTCCAGTGTGGTGCCCAGCTTTTTCTTGTCACCTACGCAATTCGGGTACAACAATTTTTTGTGATCCTCTAACATGCGCTGCAACTTCTTCTTCTCCAAATCACTTGCGCAGTTTCTCTTTGCATCGGCACTGGCCCGACCTAGATCATCAATGGGCTCATCTGATGCCTCTTCTTCAGCTTCTTCCCGCATTGCCGGCTCAACTTCTTCCCGCATTACCGGCTCAGCTTCTTCCCCCATTGTTGTATCATCGTATTCAGGGAACCCATGGCCACGATAGCTGTCGTCGTCCTCTTCTTCTTCATTGTCTTCCATCATAACCCCTCTTTCTCCGTGCTTGGTCCAAACATTATAGTGGGGCATGAAACCGGACTCAAACAGGTGGACGTGAATGGTTCTTGACGTAGAGTAATTGCGATCATTCTTACAGACAGCACATGGACAAGGCATAAAACCATCCGCCTGCTTGTTTGCCTCAGCCGCAAGCAGAAAAGTATGCACGCCCTCAACGAACTGGGGAGAGCATCGGTCATCGTACATCCATTGCCGGCTCATCTTCATTACACAAAACCGAATAGACCAAATTAATACAAGTTCATACATAAAGTTCATACAACACTTAAATGCAGCAAACAAATAACTCTCTAGCTAAAGCATTTAAATGCAACAACAAATGCGAGCAAGATCGCAACTAAGGTAACAATTGATCCAACAGCATAATGATACCAAGCCTCACTATCGATGGCATATTTTCTAATCTTTCTATTCTTCAAGCGCATTTTCTCCATCTTGATCTTGTGATCATCGACGACATCGGCAACATGCAACTCCAATTCCATCTTCTCCCCCTCAATTCTTTTCAATTTTTCTTTCAAGTACTCGTTTTCTCTTTCAACTAAATTTAACCTCTCGACAATAGGGTCGGTTGGAATTTCCGGTTCACACACCTCCTAGATAAAAATATCTATGTCAACTTGATGGGCATAATTTGTCATAAACACAAAATGCAACTAATAGTTTTAAAAGAGAATATACCACATCCGAATCATAACAAGGTCGAGGGCCGACGGGGACGGATATCAAAACCATGGCACTACGTATAACAAACAACGTACGGGTAAGATAATTATTACAAGATTAACTATATATCCAAATCACACAAACATCAATTTTTTATATAAAATTACATGAACAAGAGGCTCACCACAAGGTGGTGCTGGTGATGGGACGGTGCGGGCGATCGACGGTGGTTACGGCGGAGATTTAGAAGGCACTAAGTAAACCACACCTACATATGCAATCTAAGTGTTATTTTTGACCTCAAATTGCATATAAATCAAATACTAGCACATATATATATTTCCTCCCAAATTACTAAACTCACAAATTAGTAACTATACAAAGCATGGGAAGAGCTAATCTAGCAATGAGAGTTGAAAGGACAAAGTTGCTAACCTTTGTGATCATTTGAATGGATGGGGGCCTTCAAATCTTGACAACTTTTGGGCAAAATTTGTGAGGAGCTCGAGGGGAAAGGGGAAGAACAGAGGAGAAGTGAGGGGAAAGGGGAAGAACAGAGTGGCTCGGGTGGACGAAGGGTTTATGTACGTCGACCTATAGTACCGGTTCGTGGCACGAACCGGTACTAAAGGTGCTGGAGGGGGCCCAGACTGACAACATCCTGCCACCACCCTCATTAGTACCGGTTCGTGGCACGAACCGGTGCTAAAGGTTAGCCACGAACCGGTACTAATGAGAGCGGCCCGGCTAGCCGTTGGAACCGGCACTAATGTATACATTAGTGCCGGCTCTAATACAAACCGGCACTAATGTGCTGCACGTTTGACCCTTTTTCTACTAGCGCATGTTCTCACCAAGAACACTCAAGAGAGCAGCCTTAAACAAGGTATCCATTTTCTGAAAAGCTTGTGCCTGTTGGGCATCTTGCTCTCCTTCAGGTTTGCCAAGAGTGGCGTCATAGCAACTCATGGTTTGAAACCATAAGACTGCTCTCACGCGCCACCTCTTATAGTGGATACCCTCAAACATAGGAGGTCTCATGGAAGCAGCAAAACCATTCGAGGTAAATTGCCTATGATAAGGTTTTTGGATTGTTGGAAATATGAGCAATTTACCGAATGATTTTATTAATAGAAATAGTAGATAAAACATGACTAAGATAGCAAATATAAAGCAAGTCATGCAATCTGACAGAGAGAAGGTAAACATCGTCTGCATATATGAACTTAAGGTAAACACATCTAGAACAGTCACTAGATGAAGTTGCTTATACGACATAGAACCTAACATACGTAGGACAGAAACTAGAGCCAAGAACTGTAGCAGGACTTCTAACAGAAAGGAGAAGAACACGTACGACACAGTAGCAGCAGAAGCGCTGGACTTGGGGTCGGTGTCCTCGCCTGCCATGTCGTCGAGAAGGTCGTGGACGTCGGGGAAGAAGTCGTCGTCGGGAAAGTAGTCGTCGTCGATCGGATCGTCCGTGATGAAGCAGCCAGGAATCGCGCAGAGCACTCCCCAAAAACCTTATCACCCTTCTCCCGTACAGGACTCAAAGAGTGCGGTTTCGGAGGCCTACTGTCCCGATCTGCGGCGCACGCCGCAAGCCGGGATGGAGAAGATCGTAGCAGCAGCGCCGTGCTCAGGAACCGGTGGCGAGAGGAAGAAGTAGTTCTGGTACGTCTTGCTGAGAGGAGCAACCTCCCTTCTATAGGCGCAAGAGAAGGAGGCGAGAGGACAGCGCCGGGAGCGGAAGGGACCGAGGGAGATGAAACGAACAGACAGCAGTCAAAGGGTGCAGCATTCGCATTTAATCTCCACTACAGCAAAAACTTTCCATCTCCCGAGTGACCTTTCGTATACCCGTAGTGCGTGGCAAAAATTTAGACATCGGCTCATTCCCGCAACCCGCGGCGCATCGTGATGAGGCGTGGCGTGGCGAGGCGGGCGGCGGAGGAGGAGCGCGCGTGGATGTCCCTCTTGTTCTCATGCTCATACAAGTGGGAAAGGAGCCTCCCTTATAAAGAGGTCCAACTCCCTCTAAACTAGCAATGTGGGACTAAACTTTAGTTCCACCTCTTGCCTTGCACAAATGGGCTGCGTGGGCCTCTAGGATTTATTAGGAATTTCTGAAACTGCTACTGGGCTAGGCCCAAAATGGACAAAATTACAGCAATCCCCCACCAGATCCCAGAGGCACACAAAATTTGCCTTTGGTTCCAAAACACTGTTTTATATACTGGTTCTGCAGTGGAGACTGTTAAGTTGAACTTCCACCTAGAACTCTATGCTACACTAGTAAGCAACTTGAACAGTGGACTGGGCCTTGAACTGCAAGTTTTCTGCGAATCTAGCTTCACATAAAGCCTTGACCGATACGTGGCTATCGTGGGTCTTCCCCGCGGGTGGAGCTTATGCGTCATACTCCGTGACCTTTCATGAGTTTACTAGAGAGAACCCTACTCTCATAGATTGCGACGTTTGACAATCAGACTCATATAGGTGTGTTCTTCAAAAGATGTTCTGCAGGACAACATCTCTGCTTCAAAGAGCCACTTAGAACACACTAAGATATACATCAACCTGCCATGCAGATTAGGAGAGTATTGCATGTTCATGGAGTGGTATTTTTAATAGTAAGGATACTCTCCTCCCAGTTGACCAACAGCTTGTCTTCCACATCTAATTCACGGGATCTCCAATCACAAAGAATAGGTTACCACTGTGAACAACTCATATTGTGGGTCTCATACCCATCTCCCTTGATGCATTATCTATCACATTACGTGATAGACCCTTAGTGAAAGGATCTGCCAGATTTTTAGACGTTTGGATATAATCCAATTCAATAAATCTGGAGTTTCTCATTTTTCTGACAGACTTTAACCTTCTCTGAACATGTCTTGATGACTTCATGTTATCCTTAGAGCTGTTCACTTTTGTGATTACAGTTTGATTGTCACAGTTCATAAGGATACCCGGTACAGGTTTCTCAACAACCGACAAGTCATTCAAGAGTCGGCGAAGCCAATCTGCTTTGACCGTAGCTGTATCTAGTGCTGTGAGTTCTGCTTCCATAGTTGACCTCGTTAAGATGGTCTGCTTGCAAGACTTCCAAGAAACAGCGCCACCTCCATCAGTGAACACATATCCGCTCGTGGCCTTTATCTCATCAGCATCTGAGATCCAGTTTGAGTCACTATACCCTTCAAGCACCTTTGGGTGCCCAGTATAGTGAATTCCATAATTTACAGTGCCTTTCAAATAACGCAAAACTCTCTCTAGACCTTTCCAATGCACATCTCCCGGTTTTGAGACAAACCGACTCATCTTGCTAACAGCAAAAGAGATGTCAGGTCTTGTAGCACTGGCTAAGTACATAAGCGAGCCAATAATCTGAGAATACTTCAATTGATCTCTAGCAATTCTTCGATTCTTTCGAAGCAGCACGCTAGCATCATATGGTGTTGGAGAGGGCTTGCAGTCACTATAGCCAAAGCGACTCAAGATCTTTTCCACATAGTGAGATTGAAGCAAAGTAATCCCACCATCATCATCTCTCAACAACTTGATGTTCAGAATGACATCAGCCACTCCTAAATTCTTCATCTCAAAACAGCGAGATAGGAAATCCTTGACCTCCTTAATAACATTCAGATTTGTTCCAAAAATCAGTATTGTCATCAACATACAAGCAAAGCATATATAACTCGCTCGCCCCCACCATGGCGATAGTACACACATTTGTCAGCTTCGTTCACAACAAAGCTTGCAACTGTTAAAGTTCTTTCGAACTTCTCATGCCACTGTTTGGGTGCTTGCTTGAGTCCGTACAGAGACTTCAGCAACTTGCACACTTTCCCTTCCTGACCATCTATTACAAACCCATCTGGTTGTTCCATATAAATTTCATCATCCAACTCTCCATTCAGGAAAGCAGTCTTAACATCCATTTGATGAACAAGAATACCATGTGAGGCAGCTAGTGAAAGTAGAACTCGAATAGTGGTCAGTCGAGCCATGGGTGAGTAAGTATCAAAGAAATCTTCACCTTCCTTTTGGGTATAACCCTTAGACACGAGCCGAGCCTTGTACTTTTCAATAGTACCATCAGGCCTAAGCTTCTTCTTGAATACCCATTTGCATCCTATAGGTTTGCACCCATAAGGACGATCAGTTATCTCGCAACTTTCATTCGCCAAGATGGAATCCATCTCTCTACGAACTGCTTCCTTCCAGTAGTCAGCATCTTCAGATGCATAGGCCTCTGAAATAGAACTGGGAGTGTCATCTAGGAGATACACAAGAAAATCATCACAAAAGGACTTTGCAGTCCTCTATCTCTTGCTCCTAATAGGAACTTCATTGTTCTCCTCCACGGGACTTTCAAAGTGTTCCATCGAAATGGCAGGTTCGATAATTGTAACTGGTTCCTGATTCGATGAATTAGGCATCTCCTGATTAGATGAGGTAGCCATATCCTTCATGGGAAAGATATCTTCAAAGAAAGTCACATCATTCGACTCCATGATCGTACCGACATGCATGTCAGGTACCTCAGATTTTACAATCAAGAATCTATAGCCAATGCTATGAAAAGCATATCCCAAGAAAACACAATCCACAGTCTTTGGTCCAAGTTTCCGCTTCTTTGGAATTGGAACATTGACTTTCGCCAAACAACCCCATGTTCGCAGATAAGAGAGTTTTAACCTTTTCTTCTCCCATTCCTCGAATGGAGTTATCTCTTTGTTCTTTGTGGGAACTCGATTTAGGACATGACATGCTGTCAATATCGCCTCCCCCCACCATGCCTTGGAGAGACCCGATGTGTCTAACATGGCGTTAACCAAATCAGTTAGAGTACGGTTCTTTCTTTCAGCCACCCCATTTGACTGAGGTGAGTAGGGAGGCGTCCTCTCATGGATTATACCATGTTCCGCACAAAAAGCATCAAATTCATTGGGAAAATACTCTCCACCACGGTCGGACCTAAGCCTCTTGATTTTCCGATCAAGTTGGTTTTCCACTTCAGCTTTATAGATCTTGAAAAAATTCAAAGCCTCATCCTTAGATTTCAGAAGATACACAAAGCAGTATCTAGTGGAGTCGTCAATTAACGTCATGAAATATTTCTTTCCACCTTTTGTCAAAACACCATTCATTTCACATAGATCTGAATGTATAAGTTCTAGTGGTACAAGATTTCTCGTCTCCGCAGTCACGTGGGATTTACGAGGTTTCTTAGCTTGCACACACACTTGACACTTAGATCCCTTACTGGTGGTGAAACTAGGGATTAAGTTCAACTTCGCTAGTCGCGACATGCAACCAAAGTTAACATGACAAAGTCGTGAATGCCACACATTTGATTCACTATTATTGCAAATATGATTAACAACTTTATTGCAAACGTCTGATAAGGATAAACGAAACAGGCCTCCTGACTCATAACCTTTACCAACAGAGGTTCCATACTTGGATATTACAAATTTATTCGACTCAAAGACAAGCCTATAGCCATTTCTACACAGAAGAGATCTGCTAACAAGATTGGTATTGACGGAGGGGACATAATGCACGTTCTTCAGCCGCACGATCTTCCCTGAAGTAAACTTCAGATCGACCGTGCCAACACCACGAACAGAAGCACTTGAACCATTGCCCATCAGCACAGTTGAAGTCCCTGCGGTCTGACAAGACGAAAACATGGAAATATCACCGCATACATGCACATTAGCACCCGTGTCAATCAACCAATCAGGAGAATGACATACTGAAAGAATAGTGGGAAATATACCATACCCAGCATCCTTCATCTCAATGTCTCCGATGACAACATTAGCGGTCTTGCCGCCTTTCCCAGGATGACGCTTGTCATAGCGATTGGGGCAACTAGGAGCCCAATGATCAGGATCTCCACACACATGACAAGCACCTTTCTTCTTGTCATTCTTCTTCTTGAAGTTCGTGTGCTGCACAGCCTTGTTCTTCCCATCAAACTTTCCTTTACCATCAAACTTTCCCTTGTTCTTGAACTTGTGGGACTGGAAATTTTTCTTCTGTACAAGATTGGCACTAGATCCTCCCTCAATACCTCGAGCACGTGCGTCCTTTGCTCTCGCCTTTTCTTCCACATCAAGAGTACCAATGAGATCCGGAACGGAAAACTCCTGTCTCTTATGCTTCAGTAAGGTAGCAAAGTTCCTCCATGAAGGAGGAAGCTTAGTGATGATACCCCCGGCAACAAACTTGTCCGGTAGGATACAATTGAAGTGCTCAAGTTCTCTAGCAAATGACTGTATCTCGTGAGCCTGCTCAACCACGGAGCGCTCTTTAGTCATCCTGTAATCATAGAATTGCTCCATGATGTACAGCTCAGTGCCGGCATCCGAGACCCCAAACTTGGCCTCGAGTGCGTCCCACATATCTTTTCCATTGTCAATTGACGCATAAGCATCAACTATGTTCTCACCAAGAACACTCAAGAGAGCAGCCTTAAACAAGGTATCCATTTTCTGAAAAGCTTGTGCCTGTTGGGCATCTTGCTCTCCTTCAGGTTTGCCAAGAGTGGCGTCATAGCAACTCATGGTTTGAAACCATAAGACTACTCTCACGCGCCACCTCTTATAGTGGATACCCTCAAACATAGGAGGTCTCATGGAAGCAGCAAAACCATTCGAGGTAAATTTCCTATGATAAGGTTTTTGGATTGTTGGAAATATGAGCAATTTACCGAATGATTTTATTAACAGAAATAGTAGATAAAACATGACTAAAATAGCAAATATAAAGCAAGTCATGCAATCTGACAGAGAGAAGGTAAACATCGTCTGCATATATGAACTTGAGGTAAACACATCTAGAACAGTCACTAGATGAAGTTGCTTATACGACATAGAACCTAACATACGTAGGACAGAAACTAGAGCCAAGAACTGTAGCAGGACTTCTAACAGAAAGGAGAAGAACACGTACGGCACAGCAGCAGCAGAAGCGCTGGACTTGGGGTCGGTGTCCTCGCCTGCCATGTCGTCGAGGAGGTCGTGGACGTCGGGGAAGAAGTCGTCGTCAGGAAAGTAGTCGTCGTCGATCGGATCGTCCGTGATGAAGCAGCCAGTAGTTGCGCAGAGCGCTCCCCAAAAACCTTATCACCCTTCTCCCGTACAGGACTCAAAGAGTGCGGTTTCGGAGGCCTACTGTCCCGACCTGCGGTGCACGCCGCAAGCCGGGATGGAGAAGATCGTAGCAGCAGCGCAGTGCTCAGGAACCGGTGGCGAGAGGAAGAAGTAGTTCTGGTACGTCTTGCTGAGAGGAGTGACCTCCCTTTTATAGGCGCAAGAGAAGGAGGCGAGAGGACAGCGCCGGTAGCGGAAGGGACCGAGGGAGATGAAATGAACAGGAAGCAGTCGAAGGGTGCAGCGTTCACATTTAATCTCCACTACAACAAAAACTTTCCATCTCCCGAGGGACCTTTCATATACCCATAGTGCGTGGCAAAAATTTAGACATCGGCTCGGCTCATTCCCGCAACCCGCGGCGCGTCGTGACGAGGCGTGGCGTGGCGAGGCGGGCGGCGGAGGAGTAGCGCGCGTGGATGTCCCTCTTGTTCTCATGCTCATACAAGTGGGGAAGGAGCCTCCCTTATAAAGAGGTCCAACTCCCTCTGAACTAGCAATGTGGGACTAAACTTTAGTTCCACCTCTTGCCTTGCACAAATGGGCTGCGTGGGCCTCTAGGATTTATTACGAATTTCTGAAACTGCTACTAGGCTATGCCCAAAATGGACAAAATTCCAGCAATCCCCCACCAGATCCCAGAGGCACACAAAATTTGCCTTTGGTTCCAAAACACTGTTTTATATACCGGTTCTATAGTGGAGACTGTTAAGTTGAACTTCCACCTAGAACTCTATGCTACACTAGTAAGCAACTTGAACAGTGGACTGGGCCTTGAACTGCAAGTTTTCTGCGAATCTAGCTTCACATAAAGCCTTGACCGATACGTGGCTATCGTGGGTCTTCCCCGCGGGTGGAGCTTATGCGTCATACTCCGTGACCTTTCATGAGTTTACTAGAGAGAACCCTACTCTCATAGATTGCGACGTCTGACAATCAGACTCATATAGGTGTGTTCTTCAAAAGATGTTCTGCAGGACAACATCTCTGCTTCAAAGAGCCACTTAGAACACATTAAGATATACATCAACCTGCCATGCAGATTAGGAGAGTATTGCATCTTCATGGAGTGGTATTTTTAATAGTAAGGATACTCTCCTCCCTGTTGACCAACATCTTGTCTTCCACATCTAATTCACGGGATCTCCGATCACAAAGAATAGGTTACCACTGTGAACAACTCATATTGTGGGTCTCATGCCCATCTCCCTTGATGCATTATCTATCACATTACGTGATAGACCCTTAGTGAAAGGATCTGCTAGATTTTTAGACGTTTGGATATAATCCAATGCAATAACTCCGGAGTTTCTCATTTTTCTGACAGACTTTAACCTTCTCTGAACGTGTCTTGATGACTTCGTGTTATCCTTAGAGCTGTTCACTTTCGTGATTACAGTTTGATTGTCACAGTTCATAAGGATACCCGGTACAGGTTTCTCAACAACCGGCAAGTCATTCAAGAGTCGGCGAAGCCAATCTGCTTCGACCGTAGCTGTATCTAGTGCTGTGAGTTCTGCTTCCATAGTTGACCTCGTTAAGATGGTCTGCTTGCAAGACTTCCAAGAAACAGCGCCACCTCCATCAGTGAACACATATCCGCTCGTGGCCTTTATCTCATCAGCATCTGAGATCCAGTTTGAGTCACTATACCCTTCAAGCACCTTTGGGTGCCCAGTATAGTGAATTCCATAATTTACAGTGCCTTTCAAATAACGCAAAACTCTCTCTAGAGCTTTCCAATGCACATTTCCCGGTTTTGAGACAAACCGACTCAGCTTGCTAACAGCAAAAGAGATGTCAGGTCTTGTAGCACTGGCTAAGTACATAAGCGAGCCAATAATCTGAGAATACTTCAATTGATCTCTAGCAATTCTTCGATTCTTTCGAAGCAGCACGCTAGCATCATATGGTGTTGGAGAGGGCTTGCAGTCACTATAGCCAAAGCGACTCAAGATCTTTTCCGCATAGTGAGATTGAAGCAAAGTAATCCCACCATCATCATTTCTCAACAACTTGATGTTCAGAATGATAGCAGCCACTCCTAAATCCTTCATCTCAAAACAGCGAGATAGGAAATCCTTGACCTCCTTAATAACATTCAGATTTGTTCCAAAAATTAGTATGTCATCAACATACAAGCAAAGCATAACTCCCTCGCCCCCACCATGGCGATAGTACACACATTTGTCAGCTTCGTTCACAACAAAGCCTGCAGCTGTTAAAGTTCTTTCGAACTTCTCATGCCACTATTTGGGTGCTTGCTTGAGTCCGTACAAAGACTTCAACAACTTGCACACTTTCCCTTCCTGACCATCTATTACAAACCCATCTGGTTGTTCCATATAAATTTCCTCATCCAACTCTCCATTCAGGAAAGCAGTCTTAACATCCATTTGATGAACGAGAAGACCATGTGAGGCAGCTAGTGAAAGTAGGACTCGAATAGTGGTCAGTCGAGCCACAGGTGAGTAAGTATCAAATAAATCTTCACCTTCCTTTTGGGTATAACCCTTAGCCAGGAGCCGAGCCTTGTACTTTTCAATAGTACCATCAGGCCTAAGCTTCTTCTTGAATACCCATTTGCATCCTATAGGTTTGCACCCATAAGGACGATCAGTTATCTCCCAAGTTTCATTCGCCAAGATGGAATCAATCTCGCTACGAACTGCTTCCTTCCAGTAGTCAGCATCTTCAGATGCATAGGCCTCTGAAATAGAACTGGGAGTTTCACCTATGAGATACACAAGAAAATCATCACCAAAGGACTTTGCAGTCCTCTATCTCTTGCTCCTAATAGGAACTTCATTGTTCTCCTCCACGGGACTTTCAAAGTGTTCCATCGAAATGGCAGGTTCAGTAATTGTAACTGGTTCCTGATTCGATGAATTAGGCATCTCCTGATTAGATGAGGTAGCCATATCCTTCATGGGAAAGATATCTTCAAAGAAAGTCGCATCATTCGACTCCATGATCGTACCGACATGCATGTCAGGTACCTCAGATTTTACAATCAAGAATCTATAGCCAATGCTATGAAAACACAATCCACAGTCTTTGGTCCAAGTTTCCGCTTCTTTGGAATTGGAACATAGACTTTCGCCAAACAACCCGATGTTCGCAGATAAGAGAGTTTTAACCTTTTCTTCTCCCATTCCTCGAATGGAGTTATCTCTTTGTTCTTTGTGGGAACTCGATTTAGGACATGACATGCTGTCAATATCGCCTCCCCCCACCATGCCTTGGAGAGACCCGATGTGTCTAACATGGCGTTAACCAAATCAGTTAGAGTACGGTTCTTTCTTTCGGCCACCCCATTTGACTGAGGTGAGTAGGGAGGCGTCCTCTCATGGATTATACCATGTTCCGCACAAAAAGCATCAAATTCATTGGAAAATACTCTCCACCACGGTCGGACCTAAGCCTCTTGATTCTCCGATCAAGTTGGTTTTCCACTTCAGCTTTATAGATCTTGAAAAAATTCAAATCCTCATCCTTAGATTTCAGAAGATACACACAGCAGTATCTAGTGGAGTCGTCAATTAACGTGATGAAATATTTCTTTCCACCTTTTGTCAAAACACCATTCATTTCACATAGATCTGAATGTATAAGTTCTAGTGGTGCAAGATTTCTCGTCTCCGCAGTCACGTGGGATTTACGAGGTTGCTTAGCTTGCACACACACTTGACACTTAGATCCCTTAACGGTGGTGAAACTAGGGATTAAGTTGAACTTTGCTAGTCGCGACATGCAACCAAAGTTAACATGACAAAGTCGTGAATGCCACACATTTGATTCACTATTATTGCAAATATGATTAACAACTTTATTGCAAACGTCTGATAAGGATAAATGAAACAGGCCTCCTGACTCATAACCTTTACCAACAAAGGTTCCATACTTGGATATTACAAATTTATTCGACTCAAAGACAAGCTTATAGCCATCTCTACACAGAAGAGATCCGCTAACAAGATTTTTATTGACGGAGGGGACATAATGCACGTTCTTCAGCCGCACGATCTTCCCCGAAGTAAACTTCAGATCGACCGTGCCAACACCACGAACAGAAGCACTTGAACCGTTGCCCATCAGCATGGTTGAAGTCCCCGCGGTCTGATAAGACGAAAACATGGAAATATCACCGCATACATGCACATTAGCACCCGTGTCAATCAACCAATCAGGAGAATGACATACTGAAAGAATAGTGGGAAATATACCATACCCAGCATCCTTCATCTCAATGTCTCCGATGACAACATTAGCGGTCTTGCCGCCTTTCCCAGGATGACGCTTGTCATAGCGATTGGGGCAACTAGGAGCCCAATGATCAGGATCTCCACACACATGACAAGCACCTTTCTTCTTGTCATTCTTCTTCTTGAAGTTCGTGTGCTGCACAGCCTTGTTCTTCCCATCAAACTTTCCTTTACCATCAAACTTGCCCTTGTTCTTGAACTTGTGGGACTGGAAGTTTTTCTTCTGTACCAGATTGGCACTAGATCCTCCCTCAATACCTCGAGCACGTGTGTCCTTTGCTCTCGCCTTTTCTTCCACATCAAGAGTACCAATGAGATCTGGAACGGAAAAATCTTGTCTCCTATGCTTCAGTAAGGTAGCAAAGTTCCTCCACGAAGGAGGAAGCTTAGTGATGATACACCTGGCAACAAACTTGTCCGGTAGGATACAATTGAAGTGCTCAAGTTCTCTAGGAAATGGCTGTATCTCGTGAGCCTGCTCAACCACGGAGCGCTCTTCAGTCATCCTGTAATCATAGAATTGCTCCATGATGTACAGCTCAGTGCCGGCATCCGAGACCCCAAACTTGGCCTCGAGTGCGTCCCACATATATTTTCCATTGTCAATTGACGCATAAGCATCAACTATGTTCTCACCAAGAACACTCAAGAGAGAAGCCTTAAACAAGGTATGCATTTTCTGAAAAGCTTGTGCCTGTTGGGCATCTTGCTCTCCTTCAAGTTTGCCAAGAGTGGCGTCATAGCAATTCATGGTTTGAAACCATAAGACTGCTCTCATGTGCCACCTCTTATAGTGGATACCCTCAAACATAGGAGGTCTCATGGAAGCAGCAAAACCATTCGAGGTAAATTGCCTATGATAAGGTTTTTGGATTGTTGGAAATATGAGCAATTTACCGAATGATTTTATTAACAGAAATAGTAGATAAAACATGACTAAAATAGCAAATATAAAGCAAGTCATGCAATCTGACAGAGAGAAGGTAAACATCGTCTGCATATATGAACTTGAGGTAAACACATCTAGAACAGTCACTAGATGAAGTTGCTTATACGACATAGAACCTAAAATACGTAGGACAGAAACTAGAGCCAAGAACTGTAGCAGGACTTCTAACAGAAAGGAGAAGAACACGTACGGCACAGCAGCAGCAGAAGCGCTGGACTTGGGGTCGGTGTCCTTGCCTGCCATGTCGTCGAGGAGGTCGTGGACGTCGGGGAAGAAGTCGTCGTTGAAGGAAATATGCCCTAGAGGCAATAATAAAGTTATTATTTATTTCCTCATATCATGATAAATGTTTATTATTCATGCTAGAATTGTATTAACCGGAAACATGATACATGTGCGAATACATAGACAAAACTATAGTCACTAGTATGCCTCTACTTGACTAGCTCATTAATCAAAGATGGTTATGTTTCCTAACCATAGACATGTTGTCAGGACCCCGACTCAATGCCACATCGATCTAGCATGTAACAACTCATATCACTTTGCGGCCTCACGCACGGTATCCCCACGTGTGTCGCCTTACCTTTGCCCAGGACCATTTGCGCCTTTTGGCACACGTATATGATAGTGTCGCTAGCATCCATATGATAAGGAGCCCGGGCTGACATGGCTAGTCGTAAACCCAAAGTGGCACAAACTTACAGGGACAGGCATCCATGACCCAGCATCGAACGTGTCGGTCATCAGCGAGTGAATCCAGGCTGTAGCACTTGGCTAGCAGGACTCCGGTGAACCGGGCTGTAGCGGGCTAACAGGACTCCGGTATTCATCGCGTGACATTTCCCCGAAGGGACAGACACAGGAACGAAGAAGGACACATGCCGGCCAGCCTAAGTGTCCCGGAGCAGTAGCAAGCTACCATGGCTCAGTGGAAGCACTAGGAGACATTTCCCGGTAAGAGAGGCTACTAAGGATAAACAACTAGATAGTCAGATCCCACACATACCAAGCATTTCAATAACATACACACAATATGCTCGATATGTGCAAATACAACATGGCATCACAACATGACTCTACGACTCAAGTATTTTATTCAATAGGCTCCGAGGAGCGAGATATTACAAACATGGGTCTCACGACCCGACATTCAGAGCATACAATTCAAAGCACATGCGGAAGCTTAACACGTCTGAGTACAGACATCTACAAATGAAAAAGGCTGAGAAGCCTGACTATCTACAAGATCTTGCCGAGGGCACAAGATCGTAGCTGAGGTAACAAGCTAAACGTCGAAGTCCAAGCGGAACTACTAGCGAGACTGAAGTCTCTCTGCAAAAACATAAAATAGGCAAACGTGAGTACAAATGTACCCAGCAAGACTTACATCAGAACTAACTACATATGCATCATTATCAACAAAGGGGATGGTGGGGTTTAACTGCAGCAAGCCAGCTTTGACTCGGTGGCTATCCTAAACTACGACTGCAAGTAACTCTTTTGACGTGGCGCACACGAGTCCACATATTCACCATATCAATACACCACTATGGATCCGCTCCCGTCTCCCTACGAGAACGCCATACATAGCACTCACACTTATCTTGCGTATTTTAGGGTATCCACTTTCACTTGTCTATGAACTGTACAAGCAACCCAGAAGTCCTTTTCCGCGGACACGGCTATTCGAATAGATAATGTTAACCCTGCAGGGGTGTACTTCTTCACACACGCTCTCGCCACTTACCGCCATGTACACCTCGTGTATCTCGGCAACCTTCAAGCGGAAGCCTGGCGAGGGAGTCGGCCACGACCTGACTAACCACACAAGTCTCTAGTCCAAGTTTATCGCCTATTCGGGTTCCATCCGCAAGGAGATCCGGCCGGGTTGTCGCTCATGGCCCCAAACGATGTGTGCAGGGTTCCCAAGCCCACCTCGACGGGTGGATCTACGCTTGGTACACCGTGCCACAGTGCCTAGTCTGTCCCAAGCCCACCTATACCGGGTGCCACTTGGTAGACTACTAACACTACCTACAAACACCAGAAACTAGTTGCAACTCCTGGACAGAGATCAAGTTGATTAATAAGTCGAGAGAGCTTGGAGTGCCCGGAGCCCAATGTGTGGTAGTAACTGTTCATGGATCACAAACACAGAACTCAGTTCCTAAGGATGGCTTCAATGAGACAACCCACCATGTACTCCTACATGGCCTCTCACTGCTACCTTTACCGAATTGTGTTCACACACTTAGCTCTCAACAGTAGGACATGTTCACACACCTCCAATTCATTCCCGATGAATCAGACCTGACACAACTCTAAGCAATAGCAGGCATGACAAACAAGCATGAATGAGTAGGCACATCAGGGCTCAAACAACTCCTACTCATGCTAGTGGGTTTCATCTATTTACTGTGGGAATGACAGGTCATGCAGAGGATAAAGGGGTTCAACTACCGCAGCAAGTAACAGTTGTATCGTTGTTGTCCTAATGCAGTAAAAGAGAGCAAGAGCGAGAGAGTGGGATTGTATCGGAATGAACAAGGGGGTTTTGCTTGCCTGGCACTTCTGAAGATAGTATAGCTCTTCATCGGTGTCATCAAACTCATCGTCGAAAACACGTCTATCGGGAGGGGACAAACACCGACAAACAAGGAAGAACACAATCAATGCAATGCACAATATGATGCATGATCATGACATGGCAATATGTTGTGGTTCGAGCTAATGCAACTAGCAGCAAGTTAAATGGAGTTGGTTTGAATACAAGATTCAAATTCAAACTCCATATGTAGATATTCATATGCCATTATTTGTTTTGCCCAATTCAGCAACTATAAGTTGTTCTAATATGCATGAAAACAGTACATATGGATAGATTGGATTTTTCTGATCATTTTTCATATATAATTTATTTCATTTGGAGTTACGGTTGAATTTCTATGATTTTTAGAAGTTTATACTATTTTCTGGAATATTCTGATTAAGAATAAATCCAGGAAAAAGCATTACTGTGTCAGCATGACGTCAGTGTGACATCAGCAGGGTCAACAGGGGCGGTCCAGGTCAAACTGACCAGTGGGTCCCGCATGTCAGTGTTATTAGTCTAACTAATTTTTAATTAGTCCTAATCCTAACTTAATTAGCAGGCGGGTCCCATCTGTCATTGACCCAGAGGGGTCAACTGGGCCCACCCGGGGTCAACTTGGTCAGCAGGTCAAACCTGCTGGCGAGGCCGAGACGGCGGGGAGCGTCGGAAACGCTGCCCCGACCACGGTTCGATGCGCGGGTGGGTGCTACGGGTAGCTGGCGGTGTGGCGCATCCAACGGTGGCGGTGGTTGGTGGTGGGGTGGCCGGGAACGACGACGGCGTCGAGCCGGGCGGCGGCCGGAGCTCGGGTGTTCGCGGGACCGGCGCTGCGGTGTGCAAACGAGCGCAGCGTGGCGCTGGGAAGACTCTACGCGCGACGGTGAGCATGTTGGGCGCACGCCCGGGACCAAATGGTCACCGGAGCGTCACCGACGACGAGCGCAGGCGGCGGCGCGTGCGGGTGAATGCGGTGCAGCAGCTACGGCGAGCGAGAGAGGGAGCAGAGAAGGGAATCAGGGGCAGGAGCTCACTGCGGTTCCGCAGGGTTGGTCAGTGGGCTCGGGGAAAGGCCAGAGCAGTCGGGGCGGCGATGGAGATCTCCGGCGTCAGGAAGTTGAAGACGACGGCGTGGAGGCGCTCGGGGGCGTCCGGCGTCGCGTGAGTCGTCGAGAAGGCGTAGACGACGGAGGCGGAGCTCATGGGAACATCAGAGGGGCGAGGGGGTGGTTGTTGCTACGGCAACGACGAGCGGCGGCGACGGGCGCGCTCGGTGGTCGCGTGGGAGAGAAACAGAGGAGGGAAGAGAGGTCCACGGAGAGAGGAGAGGGGACAAGGGGTTCTGCGGGGTAGCGTGGCAATGTTGGAGGCGTCCAGGCGTTGGGGACGCAGGCAGGCAGGGTGGAGGTGGCCGGGGCGCGTGCCAGCGTGCTGCGGCCACGCGCTCGTCCTCCTGGCAAGGAGGAAGACGACAGGGGAAGGGGCCAGGTGGGCTGGGCTGGCCAACTGGGCCAGCCAAGTGGGCTGCAGGTAAGCCAGGTAGGTCTTCTGCTCTGTTTTAATTTTTGTTCTGTTTTCTTTTTATCCAATTATTTTGCCACTGCTTGTGAATTCAAAATGAATTCAAACAATGACAAAACACTCTGAATAATTTTATGGTTCTAGATGGACTTTTCCAACAGCACATAAAACATTCCAAAGTTATTTGAAAACATATCCCATATATTATGAATATAATTCCAAATTCAAATACAATAATGATTTAAATTCAGTGCCCAAAATATTCCTTACAAATGTTCGTTATTGTTGGTTTGGTGCAAAAGCCTTGCCGAAAATATTAAACAGTTAATAAGAAAATTTTCAGAAACACTGAATGCAATTTTCCAGGGTTCTTTGCCCTTCTTAAATTAAATCTTGAGGCTTCCAAATTTCCTCAATTCAGGTTTCAAAATTTAAACATGATGCAGGCAAGATGCAACACTAGGCCGCACCAGAAGCTAGGGATGTGACAACTCACCCCTACTATACAAGAATCTCGTCCCGAGATTCAAGCGTAGGGTAAGATGGAAGGGGAACGCAACTAACACAATCTTCACGGTCCAGGTTGCACTTCATGAGAACATTGATTCGATCACCATCTTTGTCTCGATGTCTTGCTCTGAGAACTTCATCCAATATGACAACAAGAGGAAAGGGAGAATTTTAGAAGAATCGATCTTCTTGAGGTTCAAGTAACTTAGGATCATCTCAATGATCACAAGATCAACTCACGGAATGAGACGTAGAAACATCTCTGGAGCTGAGAGGCAACACATGCATCAGGAGGGACAGAAGACATAATTTGACGAGGGTTTCAAAGTAGCGAGGAAACAATTACTATGATCCCATAACGGGGCACCTTGGGAGAGGTGACTCATAGAAATATTCCCTTAAGTGGCAAAAAGAATTACCTTTGATTCGGAGATCATCGAAACTCTTTATACCAGCCTAAGGCAATTCTCGAGCGATCGTTAGGAGGGGGTCGGTAGAATGGCATACCCGGATTAGAATGGATGATGTGGATTACCTTGTTGAAAACAACACAATGGATGATTTTAGTAACTAGGGAGAAGCTCAACAGTAGAGAGTGAGTCCACTGTTTGAGAAGTTATAGCATAACCGAGGAAATCCGGGAGCAATCCCAGTTAGTGCCGGTGATAACACCTAGTGCTTGTGCGTGCTCTCAATAACTTGAGCATTTCCATATTCATCAAGGTTTACCAATATCCGTGTCAAGGATCCTGGCAACACAACATACTACCATGACGAATGGTGATGGAGGATGCAGATGCAAAGGAAGATAACACCTTCTCAGATTTCACCTTAGCGAGGCCAAGGAAACAAAATCTGGATGATTGACCGAGAGACATTTAGCACTCCGCTTCTAATGTTCTCCTTAATGTGCTAGTGTATCCCATTCATAGATATGGTTTGATATCTAGAACATCAAGTAAAAGGTCGAACTTCGGGAACACAAAAATCCATAAGGAGTAACTGCTGGAATAAATCCTACGAAATCCTTATGGGGAGGTGGCCAACTTTCTCAAACAAGATACTACAATAACGGGTCTTCCGGCTGGACGTATTGGCCACGACATCCTCTTTACCGGTTACAGAGAGGCCAATATTATAGTTCTTGGGAAATGTTCCAACCATCATATCTACCTGAGATTCAGATCTGGTTGGGGTCAGGACAATCCAGACTCATCGAGTCTAGGAAGAGAAATGAAAGTTTGCAACACAAATCGACGAGATGACATTGCAAGATTCTCGAGAAATGGACTACGGTAGCAAGCTCCAAAACATGAGCTGGTTCTGCTACACACATGTGAACACGCTGTCCCAGACAAACATGACCACATGGTAGTCTTACAACAAAACACTACCGACTTCTGGTTAGGAACCATCGTCGGGGATACCGGAATCTTGTGCATGAGCTAGTATTCGCACGACAACTCCTTTTCCTTGAACAAATCAGTTAGTGGCTCGGTGTGCTACAGGATACATATGGAGTGGAGGTAATTAATCTACCAAACCATAGAATACATTCGCACATGCATAACTGACTTGGGACGATTCTAGAGGAAGCAAAACTAACTTTCTCAAATTCACCTGCGGCAACTTGCATCGAATGCACATGAATGAGAGGAAGTCACTTCTTTCATCCAAACATATCCTTCATGAACGGAACACGAAGATAATGCTTACACAAGTTTCCAACACTAGCCTGATGTTCATCATGAATTATGGAGGAGATAAAATGCTGCTCATGGGCTCAACAGCAACTCATCGGAATTTCCATATCACTGGACTTCCACCACTATGTGAACAATGTGATAGTATTGGTCAGACCAAAAGATGTAATGGTGTATGCTCGAGGAATCAACCACGAGTAAGACAACATTACGAATATCGTTGGTTCTGATTTGATTTAAGGATAGCCCACACTAAAATCAAGGTTTGGACAAGACGATAAGTTCAACAACTGATCACGAGGACCAATCGATGAAGAAATCATCTTTCTACAACACACATACAAGATATCCCTTAAGATGAACTAAATCGGACAAGCTTCCATCTTCCAACTCTCCAAGTTGTTGTTTAGCTTGACCAACCAACTCAGAGGTATGCAACACAGATTCTTGGAGAAAGGGTGGTTACAAGAAAACCAACTTGATCACGAACTCAACATAGCGGTCAGCTGACAACCTGGTAATATTTCCGAGAAGATATTCGGAAAATCACGAACCACCGATATGTTACTAAGCTCGAGAACACCCTTGCTTTACAGGGCAAGACGATATGATCAAAAGAGTGAGGGATTGACACAATCCTAACTCATTGATCGAAGAGTGCACCAGAAATAAGGACTAGGTAGCACGATTAATATTAGGATGATGATTTAATAACCAACACGCTAAGAATGAGAATATTGTCCATTTACTACCAAGCAACGAGTTGTTCGAAGTATTGATTTCGCACATCGCAGTACACTTGTCGGCATTCCGGTTACAATAACACAAGAATCGAGAAATGAAAAATGAGGGCGAGAAGTATCACTATATCAAGAGTTCATAAGAGGGTGTGCAATTCTCACGATACTCTTGTTACGAAAGAGGGTGATACTCCAAGGTAGAACAGAACAAAAGCTGGATTGGCATTTTGGTCTGCGAAATACAACTACTTTGATCCAATCCTAGAAATGGATGAGATGCTGGAGTTTGTTTCTCCTAGTCATTCCGGAGTAGGATGGCTTGGCGGACCACAGAATAATAGGCATCGATAACATAAATGCACGCCATAAACTTGGCTATCAACTGATAGACGGGGGTCAGAATACAACTAAGGAGGAACAACTCAAAGGAACATACGATTTTCTGAGTTGTGGATGCATAGACTAGCATGTTGAACGAGTTCAACATATTTCTTCCGGATAACCCATGCAGAAAGGTAGAACTGACAGAGTCACAATTATGAATGGAGAACTCCTCAAGAGTACTCTGGTTGTGTCTTTTGGTTCAAAGAACTTCCGCCATAAGCAGTTCATGGTATTTGGAAGAAGGAAATACCACGGACCTCGAGGACTATTGCAAGGTTACTAATATCCTAAGGGAACTAGCAAATACTATCAACACTGAAGTAAGTAGTGTGAGTCTCGGGTTCAGAAACCCAGGAGTAGAGTGCCTACTAACTAAGTGGCATCACGGGATGCTTTCGAGAATGATGGCCAGAATCATCACACTGGGACACAAATCATGGCTAGATTACTAGATGATCCCCTAAGACACCTAGGTCATAATAAGAACTCCAACATATATGTCGAGGCAATAGAATACCTCAACTCAGCAATTAGTGTGATTAACCTGGCCCAAGGAACATCGGAATAGTAAGAAGGGATTTGCAAATGCATCAGACTGTTTAGAAACCTGGGATGACTCGGACAGCATAACGGCTGTAAATGCTCGAAAAAGATTTAAGACATCCTACAAATGGTGGCATAACCACTCGATCATCATAATATCAAGGTTCTGAGATCAACTATGAATACACGAAGATAGTAGAAACAGAACTGAGGCTTGGATCCAACAATCCTATAAGTCTACCGATTAGTAACACATGATCCTGATAGAAAAAGGAGAGAGCCTAGTTCCTTAACCCCGTAGGAAAAATAAGATGACTCAGATCAGAAGGCATGAGTAAAGGAGTAAAAAGAGCCTTACGTTCCATCCCACAATCAATTCCCCTACATATAACTAAAGAATTTTTAGACTCAACTTTGACCAGTTTGGCTTGGTAATCCTACAGGCAGTCAAGCTCTGATACCAAAGCTGTAAGGACCCCAACTCAATGCCACATCGATCTAGCATGTAACACCTCATATCACTTTGCGGCCTCACGCACGGTATCCCCACGGGTGTTTCCATACCTTTGCCCGGGACCGTTTGCGCCTTTTGGCACACGTATATGATAGTGTCGCTAGCATCCATATGATAAGGAGCCCGGGCTGACATGGCTAGTCGTAAACCCAAAGTGGCACAAACTTACAGGGACAGGCATCCATGACCTAGCATCGAACGTGTCGGTCATCAGCGAGTGAATCCAGGCTGTAGCACTGGGCTAGCAGGACTCCGGTGAACCGGGCTGTAGCGGGCTAACAGGACTCCGGTATTCATCGCGTGACATTTCCCCGAAGGGACAGACACAGGAATGAAGAAGGACACATGCCGGCCAGCCTAAGTGTCTCGGAGCAGTAGCAAGCTACCATGGCTCGGTGGAAGCACTAGGAGACATTTCCCGGTAAGAGAGGCTACTAAGGATAAACAACTAGATAGTCAGATCCCACACATACCAAGCATTTCAATAACATACACACAATATGCTCGATATGTGCAAATACAACATGGCATCACAACATGACTCTACGACTCAAGTATTTTATTCAATAGGCTCCGAGGAGCGAGATATTACAAACATGGGTCTCACGACCCGACATTCAGAGCATACAAGTCAAAGCACATGCGGAAGCTTAACATGTCTGAGTACAGATATCTACAAATGAAAAAGGCTGAGAAGCCTGACTATCTACAAGATCTTGCCGAGGGCACAAGATCGTAGCTGAGGTAACAAGCTAAACGTCGAAGTCCAAGCGGAACTACTAGCGAGACTGAAGTCTCTCTACAAAATCATAAAATAGGAAAACGTGAGTACAAATGTACCCAGCAAGACTTACATCAGAACTAACTACATATGCATCATTATCAACAAAGGGGATGGTGGGGTTTAACTGCAGCAAGCCAGCTTTGACTCGGTGGCTATCCTAAACTACGACTGCAAGTAACTCTTTTGAGGTGGCGCACACGAGTCCACATATTCACCATATCAATACACCACTATGGATCCGCTCCCGTCCCCCTACGAGAACGCCATCCATAGCACTCACACTTATCTTGCGTATTTTAGGATATCCACTTTCACTTGTCTATGAACTGTACAAGCAATCCAGAAGTCCTTTTCCGCGGACACGGCTATTCGAATAGATAATGTTAACCCTGCGGGGGTGTACTTCTTCACACACGCTCTCGCCACTTACCGCCATGTACACCTCGTGTATCTCGGCAACCTTCAAGCGGAAGCCTGGCGAGGGAGTCGGCCAAGACCTAACTAACCACACAAGTCTCTAGTCCAGGTTTATCGCCTATTCGGGTTCCATCCGCAGGGAGATCCGGCCGGGGTGTCGCTCACGGCCCCAAACGATGTGTGCAGGGTTCCCAAGCCCACCTCGACAGGTGGATCTATGCTTGGTACACCATGCGATGGTGCCTAGTCTGTCCCAAGCCCACCTGTACCGGCTGCCACTTGGTAGACTACTAACACTACCTACAAACACCAGAAACTAGTTGCAACTCCTAGACAGAGATCAAGTTGATTAATAAGTCGAGAGAGCTTGGAGTGCCCGGAGCCCAATGTGTGGTAGTAACTGTTCATGGATCACAAACATAGAACTCAGTTCCTAAGGACGGCTTCAATAAAACAACCCACCATGTACTCCTACATGGCCTCTCACCACTACCTTTACCAAATCGTGTTCACACACTTAGCTCTGAACAGTAGGACATGTTCACACACCTCCAATTCATTCCCGATGAATCAGACCTGACACAACTCTAAGCAATAGCAGGCATGACAAACAAGCATGAATGAGTAGGCACATCAGGGCTCAAACAACTCCTACTCATGCTAGTGGGTTTCATCTATTTACTGTGGCAATGAGAGGTCATGCAGAGGATAAAGGGGTTCAACTACCGCAACAAGTAACAGTTGTATCGTTGTTGTCCTAATGCAGTAAAAGAGAGCAAGAGCGAGAGAGTGGGATTGTATCGGAATGAACAAGCGGGTTTTGCTTGCCTGGCACTTCTGAAGATAGTATAGCTCTTCATCGGTGTCATTGAACTCATCGTCGGAACCACGTCTATCGGGAGGGGACAAACACCGACAAACAAGGAAGAACACAATCAATGCAATGCACAATATGATGCATGATCATGACATGGCAATATGCTGTGGTTTGAGCTAATGCAACTAGCAGCAAGTTAAATGGAGTTGGTTTGAATACAAGATTCAAATTCAAACTCCATATGTAGATATTCATATGCCATTATTTGTTTTGCCCAATTCAGCAACTATAAGTTGTTCTAATATGCATGAAAACAGTACAGATGGATAGATTGGATTTTTCTGATCATTTTTCATATATAATTTATTTCATTTGGAGTTACGGTTGAATTTCTATGATTTTTAGAAGTTCATACTATTTTCTAGAATTTTCTGATTAAGAATAAATCCAGGAAAAAGCATTACTGCATCAGCATGACGTCAGTGTGACATCAACAGGGTCAACAGTGGCGGTACAGGTCAAACTGACCAGTGGGTCCCGCATGTCAGTGTTATTAGTCTAACTAATTTTTAATTAGTCCTAATCCTAACTTAATTAGCAGGCGGGTCCCATCTGTCATTGACCCAGAGGGGTCAACTGGGCCCACCCGGGGTCAACTTGGTCCGCAGGTCAAACCTGCCGGCGTTGAGCCGCCGGCGAGGCCGAGACGGCGGAGAGCGTCGGAAACGCTGCCCCGGCCACGGTTCGATGCGCGGGTGGGTGCTACGGGTAGCTGGCGGTGTGGCGCATCCAACGGTGGCGGTGGTTGGTGCTGGAGTGGCCGGGAATGACGACAGCGTCGAGCCGGGCGGCGGCCGGAGCTCGGGTGTTCGCGGGACCGGCGCTGCGGTGTGCAAACGAGTGCAGCGTGGCGCTGGGAAGACTCTACGCGCGACGGTGAGCATGTTGGGCGCATGCCCGGGTCCAAATGGTCACCGGAGCGTCACCGTCGACGAGCGCAGGCGGCGGCGCGTGCGGGTGAACGCGGTGCAGCAGCTACGGCGAGCGAGAGAGGGAGCAGAAAAGGGAATCAGGGGCAGGAGCTCACTGCGGTTCCGCAGGGTTGGTCAATGGGCTCGGGGAAAGGCCGGAGCAGTCGGGGCGGCGATGGAGATCTCCGGCGTCGGGAGGTTGAAGACGACGGCGTGGAGGCACTCGTGGGCGTCCGGCATCGCGTGAGTCGTCGAGAAGGCGTAGGCGGAGCTCATGGGAACGTCAGAGGGGCGAGGGGGTGGCTGTTGCTATGGCAACGACGAGCGGCGGCGACGGGCGCGCTTGGTGGTCGCGTGGGAGAGAAATAGAGGAGGGAAGAGAGGTCCAAGGAGAGAGGAGAGGGGCCAGGGGGTTCTGTGGGGTAGCGTGGCAACGTTGGAGGCGTCCAGGCGTTGGGGACGCAGGCAGGCAGGGTGGAGGTGGCCGGGGCGCGTGCCAGCGCGCTGCGGCCACGCGCTCGTCCTCCTGGCAAGGAGGAAGACGACAGGGGAAGGGGCCAGGTGGGCTGGGCTGGCCAACTGGGCCGGCCAAGTGGGCTGCAGGTAAGCCAGGTAGGTCTTCTGCTCTATTTTAAGTTTTGTTCTGTTTTCTTTTTATCCAATTATTTTGCCACTGCTTGTGAATTCAAAATGAATTCAAACAATGACAAAACACTCTGAATAATTTTATGGAGCTAGATGGACTTTTCCAACAGCACATAAAACATTCCAAAGTTATTTGAAAACATATCCCATATATTATGAATATAATTCCAAATTCAAATACAATAATGATTTAAATTCAGTGCCCAAAATATTCCTTACAAATGTTCATTATTTTTGGTTTGGTGCAAAAGCCTTGCCAAAAATATTAAACAGTTAATAAGAACATTTTGAGAAACACTGAATGCAATTTTCCAGGGTTCTTTGCCCTTCTTAAATTAAATCTTGAGGCTTCCAAATTTCCTCAATTCAGGTTTCAAAATTTAAACATGATGCAGGCAAGATGCAACACTAGGCCGCACCAGAAGCTAGGGATGTGACACATGTGTTGTCATTTGATTAGTGGGATCACATCATTAGGAGAATGATGTGATTGACATGACCCATTCCGTTAGCCTAGCACTTGATCGTTTAGTATACTGCTATTGCTTTCTTCATGACTTATACAAAGTTCCTGCAACTATGAGATTGTGCAACTCCCATTTACCGGAAGAACACTTTGTGTGCTACCAAACGTCACAACGTAACTGGGTGATTATAAAGGTGCTCTACAGGTGTTTCCGAAGGTACATGTTGGGTTGGCATAATTCAAGATTAGGTTTTGTCACTCCGATTGTCAGAGAGGTATCTCTGGGCCCTCTCGGTAATACTCATCACCTAAGCCTTGCAAGCATTATAACTAATGAGTTAGTTATGAGATGATGCATTACAAAACGAGTAAAGAGACTTGCTGGTAACGAGATTAAACTAGGTATTGGATACCGATGATCAAATCTCGGGCAAGTAACATACCGATGACAAAGGGAACAACGTATGTTGTTATGCGGTTTGACCGATAAAGATCTTCGTAGAATATGTAGGAACCAATATGGACATCCAGGCCCCGCTATTGGTTATTGACCGAGAATGATTCTAGGTCATGTCTACATAGTTCTCGAACCCGTAGGGTCCGCACGCTTAACGTTATGATGACAGTTTTATTATGAGTTTATGTACCGAAGTTTGTTGGGAGTCCCGGATGTGATCTCGGACCTGACGAGGAGTCTCGAAATGGTCGAGACATAAAGATTGATATATTGGAAGCCTATATTTGGACATCAAAATCGTTCCGGGTGAAATCGACATTTTACCGGAGTACCGGGAGGTTACCGGAACCCCCCAGGGGGTTAATGAGCCTACATGGGCCACGAGGGAGAAGAGGGAAGGAGCCAGGAGGGGGCCGCGCGCCCCTCCCCCTCCTAGTCCGAATAGGACAAGGGAAGGGGGGCGGCGCCCCTCCTTTCCTTCCCCTCTTCCTCCTCTTTCCCCCCTTCTCCTACTCCTACTTGCGCGCCCTCCTTGGCCGACCGCCTCCTCCCCCCTGGCTCCTTTATATACGGGGGCGGGGGGCACCCCATTGACACACAAGTTGATCTACGGATCGTTCCTTAGCCGTGTGCGGTGCCCCCCTCCACCATATTCCACCTCGGTCATATCGTCGCGGAGTTTAGGCGAACCCCTGCGCCGGTAGAACATCATCATTGTCACCACTCCATCGTGCTGACGGAACTCATCTCCGGAGCTCGGCTGGATCGGAGGCCGGAGATCGTCATCGAGCTGAACGTGTGCTGAACTCAGAGGCCCCGTACGTTCGGTGCTTGGATCAGGCGGATCGTGAAGACGTACGACTACATCAACCGCGTTGTGCTAACGCTTCCGCTTATGGTCTACAAGGGTACGCGGACGAACACTCTCCCCTCTCGTTGCTATATCATCACCATGATCTTGCGTGTGCGTAGGAATTTTTTTGAAATTACTACGTTCCCCAACAGTGGCATCAGAGCCTAGGTTTTATGCGTTGATGTTATATGCACGAGTAGAACACAAGTGAGTTGTGGGCGATACAAGTCATACTGCTTACTAGCATGTCATACTTTGGTTCGGCGGTATTGTGAGATGAAGCGGCCCGGACCGACATTACGCGTACGCTTACGCGATACTGGTTTCACCGTTACGAGCACTCGTGCTTAAAGGTGGCTGGCGGGTTTCTGTCTCTCTCACTTTAGCTGAATCGAGTGTGGCTACGCCCGGTCCTTACGAAGGTTAAAACAGCACCAACTTGATGAACTATCGTTGTGGTTTTTTATGCGTAGGTAAGAACGGTTCTTGCTAAGCCCGTAGCCGCCACGTAAAATTTGCAACAACAAAGTAGAGGACGTCTAACTTGTTTTTGCAGGGCATGTTGTGATGTGATATGGTCAAGACGTGATGCTATATTTTATTGTATGAGATGATCATGTTTTGTAACTGAAGTTATCGGCAACTGGCAGGAGCCATATGGTTGTCGCTTTATTGTATGAAATGCAAACGCCCTACTTTATCACTAAGCGGTAGCGATAGTCGTAGAAGCAATAGATGGCGTAACGACAACGATGCTACGATGGAGATCAAGGTGTCGCGCCGGTGACGATGGTGATCACGACGGTGCTTCGGAGATGGAGATCACAAGCACAAGATGATGATGGCCATATCATATCACTTATATTGATTGCATGTGATGTTTATCCTTTATGCATCTTATCTTGCTTTGATTGACGGTAGCATTTTAAGATGATCTCTTACTAAAATTATCAAGAAGTGTTCTCCCTGAGTATGCACCGTTGCCAAAGTTCGTCGGGCCCAGACACCATGTGATGATCGGGTGTGATAAGCTCTACGTCCATCTACAACGGGTCCTAGCCAGTTTTGCACACGCAGAATACTCAGGTTAAACTTGACGAGCCTAGCATATGCAGATATGGCCTTGGAACACGTAGACCGAAAGGTCGAGCGTGAATCATATAGTAGATATGATCAACATAGTGATGTTCACCATTGAAAACTACTCCGTCTCACGTGATGGTCGGTTATGGTTTAGTTGATTTGGATCACGTGATCACTTAGATGACTAGAGAGATGTCTGTCTAAGTGGGAGTTCTTAAGTAATATGATTAATTGAACTTAAATTTATCATGAACTTAGTACCTGATAGTATCTTGCTTGTCTATGTTTGTTTGTAGATAGATGGCTCGTGCTGTTGTTCCGTTGAATTTTAATGCGTTCCTTGAGAAAGCAAAGTTGAAAGATGATGGTAGCAATTACACGGACTGGGTCCGTAACCTGAGGATTATCCTCATTGCTGCACAGAAAAGTTACGTCCTGGAAGCACCGCTGGGTGCGAGGCCTGCTGCTGATGCAACTGACGACATTAAGAACGTCTGGCGGAGCAAAGCTGATGACTACTCTATAGTTCAGTGTGCCATGCTTTACGGCTTAGAACCGGGTCTTCAAAGACGTTTTGAACGTCATGGAGCATATGAGATGTTCCAGTAGTTGAAGTTAATATTTCAAGCAAATGCCCGGATTGAGAGATATGAAGTCTCCAATAAGTTCTATAGCTGCAAGATGGAGGAGAATAGTTCTGTCAATGAACACATACTCAGAATGTCTGGGTATAATAATCACTTGATTCAACTGGGAGTTAATCTTCCTGATGATAGTGTCATTGACATAATTCTCCAATCACTGCCACCAAGCTACAAGAGCTTTGTGATGAACTATAATATGCAAGGGATGAACAAGACTATTCCCGAGCTCTTCGCAATGCTAAAAGCTGCGGAGGTAGAAATCAAGAAAGAGCATCAAGTGTTGATGGTCAACAAGACCACTAGTTTCAAGAAAAAGGGCAAAGGGAAGAAGAAGGGGAACTTCAAAAAGAACGGCAAGCAAGTTGCTACTCAAGAGAAGAAACCCAAGTCTGGACCTAAGCCTGAAATTGAGTGCTTCTACTGCAAGCAGACTGGTCACTGGAAGCGGAACTGCCCCAAGTATTTGGCGGATAAGAAGGATGGCAAAGTGAACAAAGGTATATGTGATATACATGTTATTGATGTGTACCTAACTAGAGCTCGTAGTAGCACCTGGGTATTTGATACTGGTTCTGTTGCTAATATTTGCAACTCGAAACAGGGACTACGGAATAAGCGAGCACTGGCCAAGGACAAGGTGACGATGCGCGTGGGAAACGGTTCCAATGTCGATGTGATTGCGGTCAGCACGCTACCTCTACATCTACCTTCGGGATTAGTTTTAGACCTAAATAATTGTTATTTGGTGCCAGCATTGAGCATGAACATTATATATGGATCTTGTTTAATGCGAGACGGTTATTCATTTAAATCGGAGAATAATGGTTGTTCTATTTATATGAGTAATATCTTTTATGGTCATGCACCCTTGAAGAGTGGTCTATTTTTATTGAATCTCGATAGTAGTGATACACATATTCATAATGTTGAAGCCAAAAGATGCAGAGTTGATAATGATAGTGCAACATATTTGTGGCACTGCCGTTTAGGTCATATCGGTGTAAAGCGCATGAAGAAACTCCATACTGATGGACTTCTGGAATCACTTGATTATGAATCACTTGGTACTTGCGAACCGTGCCTCATGGGCAAGATGACTAAAACACCGTTCTCCGGTACTATGGAGAGAGCAACAGATTTGTTGGAAATCATACATACAGATGTATGTGGTCCGATCAATGTTGAGGCTCGTGGCGGATATCGTTATTTTCTCACCTTCACAGATGATTTGAGCAGATATGGATATATCTACTTAATGAAGCACAAGTCTGAAACATTTGAAAAGTTCAAAGAATTTCAGAGTGAAGTGGAAAATCATCGTAACAAGAAAATAAAGTTTCTACGATCTGATCGTGGAGGAGAATATTTGAGTTACGAGTTTGGTTTACATTTGAAACAATGCGGAATAGTTTCGCAACTCACGCCACCCGGAACACCTCAAGGAAATAGTGTGTCCGAACGTCGTAATCGTACTTTACTTGATATGGTGCGATCTATGATGTCTCTTACTGATTTACCGCTATCGTTTTGGGGTTATGCTTTAGAGACGGACGCATTCACGTTAAATAGGGCACCATCAAAATCTGTTGAGACGACGCCTTATGAACTGTGGTTTGGCAAGAAACCAAAGTTGTCGTTTCTTAAAGTTTGGGGCTGCGATGCTTATGTGAAGAAACTTCAACCAGATAAGCTCGAACCCAAATCGGAGAAATGTGTCTTCATAGGATACCCAAAAGAGACTGTTGGGTACACCTTCTATCACAGATCCAAAGGCAAGACATTCGTTGCTAAGAATGGATCCTTTCTAGAGAAGGAGTTTCTCTCGAAAGAAGTGAGTGGGAGGAAAGTAGAACTTGATGAGATAACTGTATCTACTCCCTTATTGGAAAGTAGTTCTTCACGAGAACTGGTTCCTGTGACAACTACACCAATTAGTGAGGAAGTTAATGATATTGATCATGAAACTTCCGATCAAGTTTTTGCTGAACCTCATAGGTCTACCAGAGTAAGATCCGCACCAGAGTGGTACGGTAATCCTATTCTGGAAGTCATGTTACTTGACCATGATGAACCTACAAACTATGAGGAAGCGATGATGAGCCCAGATTCCGCAAAATGGCTAGAGGCCATGAAATCTGAGATGGGATCCATGTATGAAAACAAAGTATGGACTTTGGTTGACTTGCCCGATGATCGGCAAGCCATTGAGAATAAATGGATCTTTAAGAAGAAGGCTGACGCTGATGGTAATGTAACTGTCTATAAAGCTCGACTTGTTGCAAAAGTTTTTCGACAAGTTCAAGGGGTTGACTACGATGAGACTTTCTCACCCGTAGCGATGCTTAAGTCTGTCCGAATCATGTTAGCTATTGCTGCATTTCATGATTATAAAATTTGGCAAATGGATGTCAAGACTGCATTCTTGAATGGATTTCTAGAAGAAGAGTTGTATATGATGCAGCCGGAAGGTTTTGTTGATCCAAAAGGTGCTAACAAAGTGTACAAGCTCCAGTGTTCCATTTATGGACTGGTGCAAGCATCTGGGAGTTGGAATAAACGCTTTGATAGTGTGATCAAAGCATATGGTTTTATACAGACTTTTGGAGAAGCCTGTATTTACAAGAAAGTGAGTGGGAGCTCTGTAGCATTTCTAGTTTTATATGTAGATGACATATTATTAATTGGAAATGATATAGAATTTCTGGACAGCATAAAGGGATACTTGAATAAAAGTTTTTCAATGAAAGACCTCGGTGAAGCTTCTTATATATTGGGCATCAAGATCTATAGAGATAGATCAAGATGCTTAATAGGACTTTCACAAAGCACATACCTTGACAAAATTTTGAAAAAGTTCAAAATGGATCAGGCAAAGAAAGGATTCTTGCCTGTGCTACAAGGTGTGAAGTTGAGTCAAACTCAATGCCCGACCACAACAGAGGATAGAGAGAAAATGAAAAATATTCCCTATGCTTCAGCCATAGGCTCTATCATGTATGCAATGCTTTGTACCAGACCTGACGTATGCTTAGCAATAAGCTTGGAAGGAAGGTACCAAAGTAATCCAGGAGTGGATCACTGGACAGCGGTCAAGAACATCCTGAAATACCTGAAAAGGACTAAGGATATGTTTCTCGTATATGGAAGTGACAAAGAGCTAGTCGTAAATGGTTACGTCGATGCAAGCTTTGACACTGATCCGGACGATTCTAAATCGCAAACCGGATACATGTTTTTATTAAACGGTGGTGCTGTAAGTTGGTGCAGTTCTAAACAAAGCGTCGTGGCGGGATCTACATGTGAAGTGGAGTACATAGCTGCACCTGAAGCAGCGAATGAAGGAGTCTGAATGAAGGAGTTCATTTCTGATCTAGGTGTCATACCTAGTGCATCGGGACCAATGAAGATCTTCTGTGACAATACTGGTGCAATTGTTTTGGCAAAGGAATCCAGATTTCACAAGAGGACCAAGCACATCAAGAGATGCTTCAATTCCATTCGGGACCAAGTCCAAGTGGGAGACATAGAGATTTGCAAGATACATACGGATCTGAATGTTGCAGATCCGTTGACTAAGCCTCTCTCACGAGCAAAACATGATCAGCACCAAGACTCCATGGGTGTTAGAATCATTACTATGTAATCTAGATTATTGACTCTAGTGCAAGTGGGAGACTGAAGGAAATATTCCCTAGAGGCAATAATAAAGTTATTATTTATTTCCTCATATCATGATAAACGTTTATTATTCATGCTAGAATTGTATTAACCGGAAACATGATACATGTGTGAATACATAGACAAAACTATAGTCACTAGTATGCCTCTACTTGACTAGCTCATTAATCAAAGATGGTTATGTTTCCTAACCATAGACATGTGTTGTCATTTGATTAGTGGGATCACATCATTAGGAGAATGATGTGATTGACATGACCCATTCCGTTAGCCTAGCACTTGATCGTTTAGTATACTACTATTGCTTTCTTCATGACTTATACAAAGTTCCTGCAACTATGAGATTGTGCAACTCCCGTTTACCGGAAGAACACTTTGTGTGCTACCAAACGTCACAACGTAACTGGGTGATTATAAAGGTGCTCTAGAGGTGTTTACGAAGGTACATGTTGGGTTGGCATAATTCAAGATTAGGTTTTGTCACTCCGATTGTCGGAGAGGTATCTCTGGGCCCTCTCGGTAATACTCATCACCTAAGCCTTGCAAGCATTATAACTAATGAGTTAGTTATGAGATGATGTATTACAGAACGAGTAAAGAGACTTGCCGGTAACGAGATTGAACTAGGTATTGGATACCGACGATCAAATCTCGGGCAAGTAACATACCGATGACAAAGGGAACAACGTATGTTGTTATGCGATTTGACCGATAAAGATCTTCGTAGAATATGTAGGAACCAATATGGACATCCAGGCCCCGCTATTGGTTATTGACCGAGAATGGTTCTAGGTCATGTCTACATAGTTCTCGAACCCGTAGGGTCCGCACGCTTAACGTTACGATGATAGTTTTATTATGAGTCCCGGATGTGATCTCGGACATGACGAGGAGTCTCGAAATGGTCGAGACATAAAGATTGATATATTGGAAGCCTATATTTGGACATCGGAATCGTTCCGGGTGAAATCGGCATTTTACCGGAGTACCGGGAGGTTACCGGAACACCCCGGGGGGTTAATGGGCCTACATGGGCCACGAGGGAGAAGAGGGAAGGAGCCAGGAGGGGGCCGCGCGCCCCTCCCCCTCCTAGTCCGAATAGGACAAGGGAAGGGGGGCGGCGCCCCCCTTTCCTTCCCCTCTTCCTCCTCTTTCCCCTCTTCTCCTACTCCTACTTGGAAAGAAGGGAGTCCTACTCCCGGTGGGAGTAGGACTCCCCCCTTAGCACGCCCTCCATGGCCGGCCGCCTCCCCCCCCCTGGCTCCTTTATATACGGGGGAGGGGGGCACCCCATAGACACACAAGTTGATCTACGGATCGTTCCTTAGCCGTGTGCGGTGCCCCCCTCCACCATATTCCACCTCGGTCATATCTTCACGGAGTTTACGCGAAGCCCTGCGCCGGTAGAACATCATCATCTTCACCACGCCGTCATGCTGACGGAACTCATCTCCGGAGCTCGGCTGGATCGGAGGCCGGAGATCGTCATCGAGCTGAACGTGTGCTGAACTCGGAGGCCCCGTACGTTCGGTGCTTGGATCGGTCGCATCATGAAGACGTACGACTACATCAACCGCGTTGTGCTAACGCTTCCGCTTACGGTCTACGAGGGTACGTGGACGAACACTCTCCCCTCTCGTTGCTATATCATCACCATGATCTTGCGTGTGCATAGGAAATTTTTTGAAATTACTACGTTCCCCAGCAGTCGTCGGGAAAGTAGTCGTCGTCGATCGGATCGTCCATGATGAAGCAGCCAGTAGACGTGCAGAGCGCTCCCCAAAAACCTTATCACCCTTCTCCCGTACAGGACTCAAAGAGTGCGGTTTCGGAGGCCTACTGTCCCGACCTGCGGTGCACGCCGCAAGCCGGGATGGAGAAGATCGTAGCAGCAGCGCAGTGCTCAGGAACCGGTGGCGAGAGGAAGAAGTAGTTCTGGTACGTCTTGCTGAGAGGAGCGACCTCCCTTTTATAGGCGCAAGAGAAGGAGGCAAGAGGACAGCGCCGGGAGCGGAAGGACCAAGGGAGATGAGACGAACAGACAGCAGTCGAAGGGTGCAGTGTTCGCATTTAATCTCCACTACAGCAAAAACATTCCATCTCCCGAGTGACCTTTCGTATACCCGTAGTGCGTGGCAAAAATTTAGACATCGGCTCGGCTCATTCCCGCAACCCGCAGCGCGTCGTGACGAGGCGAGGCGAGGCGTGGCGTGGCGAGGCGGGCGGCGGAGGAGGAGCGCGCGTGGATGTCCCTCTTGTTCTCATGCTCATACAAGTGGGGAAGGAGCCTCCCTTATAAAGAGGTCCAACTCCCTCTAAACTAGCAATGTGGGACTAAACTTTAGTTCCACCTCTTGCCTTGCACAAATGGGCTGCGTGGGCCTCTAGGATTTATTAGGAATTTCTGAAACTGCTACTGGGCTAGGCCCAAAATGGACAAAATTCCAGCAATCCCCCACCAGATCCCAGAGGCACACAAAATTTGCCTTTGTTCCAAAACACTGTTTTATATACCGGTTCTGCAGTGGAGACTGTTAAGTTGAACTTCCACCTAGAACTCTATGCTACACTAGTAAGCAACTTGAATAGTGGACTGGGCCTTGAACTGCAAGTTTTCTGCGAATCTAGCTTCACATAAAGCCTTGACCGATACGTGGCTATCGTGGGTCTTCCCCGCGGGTGGAGCTTATGCGTCATACTCCGTGACCTTTCATGAGTATACTAGAGAGAACCCTACTCTCATAGATTGTGAAGTTTGACAATCAGACTCATATAGGTGTGTTCTTCAAAAGATGTTCTGCAGTACAACATCTCTGCTTCAAAGAGCCACTTAGAACACATTAAGATATACATCAACCTTCCATGCAGATTAGGAGAGTATTGCATCTTCATGGAGTGGTATTTTTAATAGTAAGGATACTCTCCTCCCAGTTGACCAACAGCTTGTCTTCCACATCTAATTCACGGGATCTTCGATCACAAAGAATAGGTTACCACTATGAACAACTCATATTGTGTGTCTCATACCCATCTCCCTTGATGCATTATCTATCAAATTACGTGATAGACCCTTAGTGAAAGGATCTGCCAGATTTTTAGACGTTTGGATATAATCCAATGCAATAACTCCGGAGTTTCTCATTTTTCTGACAGACTTTAACCTTCTCTGAACATGTCTTGATGACTTCATGTTATCCTTAGAGCTGTTCACTTTCGTGATTACAGTTTGATTGTCACAGTTCATAAGGATACCCGGTACAGGTTTCTCAACAATCGGCAAGTCATTCAAGAGTCGGCGAAGCCAATCTGCTTCGACCGTAGCTGTATCTAGTGCTGTGAGTTCTGCTTCCATAGTTGACCTCGTTAAGATGGTCTGCTTGCAAGACTTCCAAGAAACAGCGCCACCTCCATGAGTGAACACATATCCGCTCGTGGCCTTTATCTCATCAGTATCTGAGATCCAGTTTGAGTCACTATACCCTTCAAGCACCTTTGGGTGGCCAGTATAGTGAATTCCATAATTTACAGTGCCTTTCAAATAACGCAAAACTCTCTCTAGAGCTTTCCAATGCACATCTCCCGGTTTTGAGACAAACCGACTCAGCTTGCTAACAGCAAAAGAGATGTCAGGTCTTGTAGCATTGGCTAAGTACATAAGCGAGCCAATAATCTGAGAATACTTCAATTGATCTCTAGCAATTCTTTGATTCTTTCGAGGCAGCACGCTAGCATCATATGGTGTTGGAGAGGGCTTGCAGTCACTCAAGATCTTTTCCACATAGTGAGATTGAAGCAAAGTAATCCCACCATCATCATCTCTCAACAACTTGATGTTCAGAATGACATCAGCCACTCCTAAATCCTTCATCTCAAAACAGCGAGATAGGAAATCCTTGACCTCCTTAATAACATTCAGATTTGTTCCAAAAATCAGTATGTCATCAACATACAAGCAAAGCATAACTCCCTCGCCCCACCATGGCGATAGTACACACATTTGTTAGCTTCGTTCACAACAAAGCCTGCAGCTGTTAAAGTTCTTTCGAACTTCTCATCCCACTGTTTGGGTGCTTGCTTGAGTCCGTACAGAGACTTCAGCACACCACTATTCGAGCCACAGGTGAGTAAGTATCAAAGAAATCTTCACCTTCCTTTTAGGTATAACCCTTAGCCACGAGCCGAGCCTTATACTTTTCAATAGTACCATCAGGCCTAAGCTTCTTCTTGAATACCCATTTGCATCCTATAGGTTGGCACCCATAAGGACGATCAGTTATCTCCCAAGTTTCATTCGCCAAGATGGAATCCATCTCGCTACGAACTGCTTCCTTCCAGTAGTCAGCATCTTCAGATGCATAGGCCTCTGAAATAGAACTGGGAGTGTCATCTATGAGATACACAAGAAAATCATCACCAAAGGACTTTGCAGTCCTCTGTCTCTTGCTCCTAATAGGAACTTCATTGTTCTCCTCCACGGGACTTTCAAAGTGTTCCATCGAAATGGCAGGTTCGGTAATTGTAACTGGTTCCTGATTCGATGAACTAGGCATCTCCTGATTAGATGAGGTAGCCATATCCTTCATGGGAAAGATATCTTCAAAGAAAGTCGCATCATTCGACTCCATGATTGTACCGACATGCATGTCAGGTACCTCAGATTTTACAATCGAGAATCTATAGCCAATGCTATGAAAAGCATATCCCAAGAAAACACAATCCACAGTCTTTGGTCCAAGTTTCCGCTTCTTTGGAATTGGAACATTGACTTTCACCAAACAACCCCATGTTCGCAGATAAGAGAGTTTTAACCTTTTCTTCTCCCATTCCTCGAATGGAGTTATCTCTTTGTTCTTTGTGGGAACTCGATTTAGGACATGACATGCTGTCAATATCGCCTCCCCCCACCATGCCTTGGAGAGACCCGATGTGTCTAACACGGCGTTAACCAAATCAGTTAGAGTACGGTTCTTTCTTTCGGCCACCCCATTTGACTCTGGTGAGTAGGGAGGCGCCCTCTCATTGATTATACCATGTTACGCACAAAAAGCATCAAATTCATTGGAAAAATACTCTCCACCACGGTCGGACCTAAGCCTCTTGATTTTCCGATCAAGTTGGTTTTCCACTTTAGCTTTATAGATCTTGAAAAAATTCAAAGCCTCATCCTTAGATTTCAGAAGATACACACAACAGTATCTAGTGGAGTCATCAATTAACGTCATGAAATATTTCTTTCCACCTTTTGTCAAAACACCATTCATTTCACATAGATCTGAATGTATAAGTTCTAGTGGTGCAAGATTTCTCGTCTCCGCAGTCACGTGGGATTTACGAGGTTGCTTAGCTTGCACACACACTTGACACTTAGATCCCTTAACGGTGGTGAAACTAGGGATTAAGTTCAACTTCGCTAGTCGCGACATGCAACCAAAGTTAACATGACAAAGTCGTGAACGCCACATATTTGATTCACTATTATTGCAAATATGATTAACAACTTTATTGCAAACGTCTGATAAGGATAAACGAAACAGGCCTCCTGACTCATAACCTTTACCAACAAAGGTTCCATACTTGGATATTACAAATTTATTCGACTCAAAGACAAGCTTATAGCCATCTCTACACAGAAGAGATCCGCTAACAAGATTTTTATTGACGGAGGGGACATAATGCACGTTCTTCAGCCGCACGATCTTCCCCGAAGTAAACTTCAGATCGACCGTGCCAACACCACGAACAGAAGCACTTGAACCGTTGCCCATCAGCACGGTTGAAGTCCCTGCGGTCTGATAAGACGAAAACATGGAAATATCACCGCATACATGCACATTAGCACACGTGTTAATCAACCAATCAGGAGAATGACATACTGAAGGAATAGTGGGAAATATACCATACCCATCATCCTTCATCTCACTGTCTCCGATGACAGCATTAGCGGTCTTGCCGCCTTTCCCAGGATGACGCTTGTCATAGCGATTGGGGCAACTAGGAGCCCAATGATCAGGATCTCCACATACATGACAAGCACCTTTCTTCTTGTCATTCTTCTTCTTGAAGTTCGTGTGCTGCACAGCCTTGTTCTTCCCATCAAGCTTTTCTTTACCATCAAACTTGCCCTTGTTCTTGAACTTGTGGGACTGGAAGTTTTTCTTCTGTACCAGATTGGCACTAGATCCTCCCTCAATACCTCGAGCACGTGTGTCCTTTGCTCTCGCCTTTTCTTCCACATCAAGAGTACCAATGAGATCCGGAACGGAAAACTCCTGTCTCTTATGCTTCAGTAAGGTAGCAAAGTTCCTCCATGAAGGAGGAAGCTTAGTGATGATACCCCCGGCAACAAACTTGTCCGGTAGGATACAATTGAAGTGCTCAAGTTCTTTAGCAAATGACTGTATCTCGTGAGCCTGCTCAACCACGGAGCGCTCTTCAGTCATCCTGTAATCATAGAATTGCTCCATGATGTACAGCTCAGTGTCGGCATCCGAGACCCCAAACTTGGCCTCGAGTGCGTCCCACATATCTTTTCCATTGTCAATTGACGCATAAGCATCAACTATGTTCTCACCAAGAACACTCAAGAGAGCAGCCTTAAACAAGGTATCCATTTTCTGAAAAGCTTGTGCCTGTTGGGCATCTTGCTCTCCTTCAAGTTTGCCAAGAGTGGCGTCATAGAAACTCATGGTTTGAAACCATAAGACTGCTCTCACGCGCCACCTCTTATAGTGTATACCCTCAAACATAGGAGTTCTCATGGAAGCAGCAAAACCATTCGAGGTAAATTGCCTATGATAAGGTTTTTGGATTGTTGGAAATATGAGCAATTTACCGAATGATTTTATTAACAGAAATAGTAGATAAAACATGACTAAAATAGCAAATATAAAGCAAGTCATGCAATCTGACAGAGAGAAGGTAAACATCGTCTGCATATATGAACTTGAGGTAAACACATCTAGAACAGTCACTAGATGAAGTTGCTTATACGACTTAGAACCTAACATACGTAGGACAGAAACTAGAGCCAAGAACTGTAGCAGGACTTCTAACAGAAAGGAGAAGAACACGTACAACACAGCAGCAGCAGAAGCGCTGGACTTGGGGTCGGTGTCCTCGCCTGCCATGTCGTCGAGGAGGTCGTGGATGTCGGGGAAGAAGTCGTCATCGGAAAAGTAGTCGTCGTCGATCGGATCGTCCGTGATGAAGCAGCCAGTAGTCGCGCAAAGTGCTCCCCAAAAACCTTATCACCCTTCTCCCGTACAGGACTCAAAGAGTGCTGTTTCGGAGGCCTACTGTCCCGACCTGCGGTGCATGTCGCAAGCCGGGATGGAGAAGATCGTAGCAACAGCGCAGTGCTCAGGAACCGGTGGCGAGAGGAAGAAGTAGTTCTGGTACGTCTTGCTGAGAGGAGCGACCTCCCTTTTATAGGCGCAAGAGAAGGAGGCGAGAGGACAGCGCCGGGAGTGGAAGGGACCGAGGGAGATGAAACGAACAAACAGCAGTCGAAGGGTGCAGCGTTCGCATTTAATCTCCACTACAGCAAAAACTTTCCATCTCCCGAGTGACCTTTCGTATACACATAGTGCGTGGCAAAAATTTAGACATCGGCTCATTCCCGCAACCTGCGGCGCGTCGTGGCGAGGCGGGTGGCAGAGGAGGAGCGCATGTGGATGTCCCTCTTATTCTCATGCTCATACAAGTGAGGAAGGAGCCTCCCTTATAAACAGGTCCAACTCCCTCTAAACTAGGAATGTGGGACTAAACTTTAGTTCCACCTCTTGCCTTGCACAAATAGGCTGCGTGGGCCTCTAAAATTTATTAGAAATTTCTGAAACTGCTATTGGGCTAGGCTCAAAATGGACAAAATTCCAGCAGAAGCATCCCACTTTGTCGCATGTTGTGTACGTGGGCGTGCTACTGCATGCGTCGCTTGAGGTATGGCTTGAGATGGGCGGGCACCGGGCAGCAGCGAGGTGCAGCCGGTGTGGGAGGAGGCGGAGTGACCAACTTGGCCATGTGAGGACAGATGCAGCAGCAAGGTGCGCCTCTGGCTGACCCATCTGTCGTCGCCATTGAGCTCTGGAGGAGCAGGAGCTGGATTACTCCATTGCGTACTCGCGTTGTCACCTTCGTCTCTGACTCCCGCTGACAGCGTGGTGGTGCGCCTGTAGTGTTCAATGAAACCCCTGAGAGAAAAAAGACTTAGAGAGAGTAGTGTGATGATAACATGTGGGCCCGTGACCAACTCAACTATCAACCAAACAGGGTTGACCTTGTCGTGCCATGTGGACCTAACCGCTGGGCGTCATCGCCGATGGTGTTGCATGCACGTTTTACTCTTTTGACGATGGACGACTTAGTACTTGTGTCAGATCGATGGAGATCCTTTTCCATATTGGTCACTCTTGTTTAACTAGAAAAACGCCGTGCGTTGCAACGGGGCCACATTAACTTTAAGAGTTCAATATTACGACATTGGCGACCTTTTTTACCATCAAATCCTCACACACACAGACACACACTCTCCCTTCCTTTTCCTCACTCTCTATCCCCCTCTCCCTCTCTCTCTAGCACACACACATATCCATCTTATTGGATACGGGACCATAATTCATCTATTTCACACATACACGCTAGTGCATAACAATATGGATTATGTGTATTATATTTGCCACCAGAACTGAGAGAATTAATTTCATGTAAATCGACCAGCCACGGCTCCAAGAATACGCGTACGAGGTGGCTCGGGTCGGCGTCGGCGCCGTCCAGCGTGGGCCACGGGCCCGCTTCCAAGTGCATGTGCAATGCACGTCTTCACAAATATTATAACCAGATGTGAGAAATCACATACATAGAAAAGACATTCTGATAGCAATCCAAATACCATACTCAATTGAATACCTAACCTGGATAATACTATTATTTCTATGCGCCAGAAAAAATGGAATAGCAAAGCTAAATATGCCTACATACGCTCAGATTATATATAAGAATCTTGGGTGAACAATTGCAACAAAGCACTAAGCAGCGATAAATTTAAATAAAAAATCCATTAACTATGCAGGCAGCAGGCTTATTACAACATAGAGAGATAGGAAAATGTCACCTCCAGTAATGTAGCGCAAAGGAGTGGAACGAAGCATGAATGAGCGATTGTCTGTTCTTCTCCATGTACATGGATCAGCAGTAGAGGCCAAGTATATAAGTACTTGACTAAACTCCACTCTTCGTGTACGGAGAGCCATGTCACCTTCTCGCCGCTGCAGGATGGGAGGACGGCTGGTTCACGTGACCCTCCAGCTGGGGGATCCATGATGGCTGACCGTCGAGCTCGAGGCAGAGGAGTTGAGGCCAGCAGTGGCGAGATCCATGCCGGCCAACCGGGCGAAGAGGAGGTTGTCGGGGAGGGACACATCGGCAAGATCCGGTCACCACGCGACCTGAAGAGCAACAGTGGTCACCACAAGCTATAGGCCGACGGCGTGCTCCATCCCCTGCGATGGGGTGACCATGGCGGTGGCCACAGCTCCTCATGCTCGCCTTGATCTCGGCGACACACCCTGAGTGTAGGAGGCAGCAACGACCTCGACGAAATCATGGCCTCCATCCCGGAACGCATGAAGGACCTCGGCCCCGTCGCTACTCCTCCCGCCGTAGCCGCACGCGGCAGCGGACCGTGGGTAGGAGGGCAGGCGGCGTCGCCTCGGCTGACGGCAGGGAGCAGCGTTGATTTCGGGTAGGTAGCATCGCGAGGTCGGCCGCGGCCGCGGGGAAGCACCCCGATCATGCTGCCAGGCCAATCCTTCTCCTCCGATCCCCTATCCCCAAAGATTGCGCCGCCGCCCCGGTCGTGTTGTTTCCATATATTATGCCATTTTTTCCTATACCTAAACAAACGCTGGCGAGCGGATGGCAGAATTTTGGTCCGCCCTCTAAAATTGCTAAACGCACTTTTGGTGAGGATTATTGTTAATAAATGAATTCAATCATGTGGCTCTAAATAAATGGATTCAATCATGTGACTCTAATTACTTCGGATTGTTATGTGCACACTAAGTGGGGTGCAGTTAGGAAAGAAAAATGTTTTCTAATTAAAGTGATTGAGTGATTTAAGGTAAGGTTAATTAATTTAGATTTGATTTTTAGTGATTGTTAGTAAAGTATGATGCGTCTTTAAAATCTTTTATTTGTTTCCTTAAAATCTATTATTTGTTTCCTAAAGGAATTTGCAATAATGGGAGGTACCGGTTGATTTGGATAAGTTAGTAAAGTTAGATCCGTAATTGCGTGTACGTTTGGAAAGTGCTGATTTGCAAGGAAAGAGCTGAGGGGTAAATAAACCGGTGAATAAGAAACCAGCATCGAAAAAAATCTACGACGGTTAACCTACAAAAAAACCGGACGAAAGTGGTGGGACGAAAATTGACCGACGGAGACTACCAACTACTCCATTAGGAGTAGAGATAACGAATTACTTCAATTTTTGTCCAAGGATGTACTCATTTATTTTCTGGGCGAACAACATACGTACTAATTGAAATGTTATTCCTGACAAATAGATGTAATTAATAGCCTGCAGAGTGGTGTCAGCTAAATCTTGCAATGTTACCCAGAGTGACAAACTGATATACCCAACATGCCCACTTGACCCTATTAATTTTCTGCGATGTACACCATTCTCACACGAGGGACCATGCATCTTAAAAAATGCGGGTTGTCAATATTATCTTTTGCTCGGAGAAACTTCATAATCAGAAAACCCTACAACTTATAAGATATCTAATGTTTAGCTCCATGATCGACTGTGCAAAACTTCAAAATTGTTTAGCTCAACCAGGCCCTGATCATATGACATGCTTCCTCGACCTGTGTCTTCTTCTCGGGGGATACAACACCGGTTGTGTTGAACATCGACCACCATGAGGGGTCTCCAAAAACTAAGGCATGATGCATGAGTTCGTTGAATACCTGGAGATAAAAACGCAACCTTTAGTTAACTGCCATGACTAACTGTTGACATAGCCCCAGGACAGTAAGCAACTTACATGCGAGATGAAAGTCTCCAAGGTAGGAGAAGCACCTAAGAGAGGAAACAGAGAAGAACAATCAAAGCTCCGACCAAAGGGCACTTCTCCAAGAACGATACCCACAGACTTCAGGTCGACAAGTTTGCCAGATTTCATTGGTGAGTTGATCATCTGCACAAGTATGTCGGACTAATTGTATTCAAAGTAGAGTAATCATATTAAACACACAAACCTATATATTGTTTTGGTAGAGCGTACCTCCCTGCTTGGCATGCTGGACGCCAGCTCCGCTTGAGTGGAACAACGAAAGCCGTCACATGTTATGCGTAAGTTTCTTACTTTTAATGCTTCTCCAAGTGAAATTTGTACATGGAGGACCTCGCCTTCAAACATAAATCTGGAGAGCTTTGGAGCTTTGCTCTCTATCACTTGTAGCTCTCTGCAACGTTGCACCTTCACGTAGCTTAGCCGCTGAGGATGTCGGATCGAGTGGGGCTGCCGAGCTGCTTACCAGGGGTGATCGAATCAGGCGGCTGTTGGCCCAGTCGTCCGACGGCGACGACGAAGCAAGCTGACTACCGATCGATCCTGCTCCTTGCCGATGCAATTCCGACGACAAGAAGCTAGCCTCCAATCTCACGTAGTACAAAGCTAGCAGGCCTTGATCGATTGCTAGGGCGTGTACTAGCGCTGCTAGCTCGCACCAAGCCGATCGATTGATTACTTCTAGCCGCAAAACACAATTTGGATGGCAAACACACGCAGCCTGAAAAACCCTAGGGGGCTGTTCGCAAGCTCTCCAAACTCTCCACTAAGTGATTCATGGCCACCTTTTTTTTGACAAGATTCTCCCTGGCCACCCAGGCCTGGTAGCGGTCGTTGGCCTGTCTAGCGCCATATTTGTCCGGTTGGAACCAGCCCAGGTAGGCGAACCTGTGTAAATAGCCCGAAAGTTCGATGGGAAACGGGCTCTGCGATTTTAGGCTGTACAGAGAGCATCTGTATACTGTATGGACTGTGAACTGTATAGCACAAATGTATTTTTGTCCCTGAATGATCACAAAATTTCCCAGTTAAGACAAGTTATAATATAGAAGAACAATTAGTTTTCTCATGTGTCATACAAAAAAACCGTCATTTGCATATAAGTTTGCAAATAAAAATGGTCACACATCTAAAAACATGAACATGATTACTTCGCCATCTAAGAGCAATGGTGGTAGCTAGTCCATTCCTATGAAAAATCATGTTAGGACCACTTTCCACCAGAGTTTAAGCATCCGATGCACTTGGAGGAATATCATACTTCTTATGTCTTTCCGGAATAGTTGGAACATAATCTAGACCCCTCTCACACTCAAGAAAGTGGAGATCATCCTTGTCATGGAGGCCGACGCAGTTGTGTAGTGGCAGAGTAGCTTCCAAGCCTCACTTTATATGCACTACATGTTGCCTGAGATGTCTCATCATACAAATCATGATCTTCGATTTCAGCAACATTGATGGTGGCTTTTAGTGCCACATGCACTAGCTCGAGGGAGGAGGCATGCTGGAAGATGCATTCCAATGGTCGGTATCATCACTCGTGATATCTTCAAAAATGATCCGCAAGTTTCCTTCATTAAGAAACCCTCAAACCCGACCGTTCCTTCACCTCCCTGATGATGGTAAGTTTTACCAAGTGTTTTTCTTAACAAATGCATACTTAGCTTAAGAAATGACCTACTTAGCTCCAAAATGACCTATACTTAGCATATTTTCCTCGAAAATGACAGAATAACCTTACTTACCTCCAAACTGACATATTCTACCTAGGATAGTTATAAAATGACCTATACTTAGCATTTCTTCCTCTAAAATGACTTGATATGATTAGTTAGCTAGAAAATGGCATAACTACCTAGGATAGCTCAATAATGATCTATAGCTAGCTTAGCTAGTTCATTTATGACATAATTAGCTCACTTAGGTAAAAAATGGCATAACAACTTAGGATAGCTCAATAATGATCTATAATTAGCTTAGCTACTTCATTTATGACATAATTATCTCACTTAGGTAAAAAAATGGCATAATAACCTTGGTTTAGCTCCAAAATGACCTATACTTATCTTATTTTCCTCGAAAATGACATATAACCTTACTTAGCTCCGAACTAACAAACTTTACCTAGGATAACTATAAAATGACCTATACTTAGCCTTTTTTCCTCCTGAATTACTTAGTATGCTTAGTTAGCTGAAAAATGTCATTACTACCTAGGATAGCTAAATAATGATCTATACTTAGCTTACCTAGTTCATTTATGACATAATTAGCTTACTTAGGTAAAAAAATGGCATAATAACCATGGTTTAGCTCCAAACTATCATATAATTAGTTTATTTTCCTTCAAAATGACAAAATAACCTTACCTAGCTCCAAAATGACCGGTTTTAACTAGGATAGCTCTAAAATGACCTACACTTACCATTTTGTCCTCCAAAATAAATAAATATGCTTAGTTAGCTCACAAATGGCATAACTACCTAGGTTAGCTCCAAAATGACCTATTTACCTAGCTTAGCTCTAAAATGACCTGCACACTTAGCATTTTTTACCTACCTTAGCTAAAGAATGGCATTTTTACCTACCTTAGTTAGAACAAGAATAATATAAAGAAGAGGAGAGGAGAAAAAGAAAGAGAAGATAAATTCCTCTTCCTCCTCTTCTTCTTTTTCTTCTTCTTTTTCTTCTAGCTAGTATTCTTCTTCTTCTAACGTTCATCTTTCCTAATTTACAGATTTGATTGAGATGAGGAATTAGCTTGCATTGATGGAGTGTGTACTCTTCTACTTGTGCTTCCTTTTTGTTTATGTAAACTTGTTGGAAATGTATGTATGGAAATGTTGTTGGAAACCATTGTATGTTGTTGGAAACTTGTATATGTTGCTGGAAAAACTTATTGTTGGTATGCTTGTTGAAATTATTTTGAAATGTGTGTGTGTGTGTGTGTGTGTGTGTGTGTGTGTGTGTGTGTGTGTGTGTGTGTGTGTGTGAAATTCTGTCATATTGAATGAATTTAGAAAAAAACAAAAAAACAGGGGCTATATAGCCACTTTGCCGTCTGCTGGCAGACGGCAAAGGTCTTTGCCGTCAGCTGGCAGACAGCAAAGGTCTTTGCCTTCAGCTGGCAGACGGCAAAGCTGCCACGTGGCAGCCACCTGTACAACTTGGGGTGTAGTGTGCTGGCCTATTTGGCAGATTTGCCGTCAGCCAGCACGCGGCAAAGGCCTTTGCATTTTTGTCATCTGCCCGCTGACAGCAAAGCACACCGTCAACCAGTTAACGGACCTGAACTGCCACCTGTGCCGTCCAAGCTCTTTGCAAAGGCCTTTGCATCTTTGCCGTCCGCCAGCAGACGGCAAAGAGGCCTTTGCCTCAGCCGGACCTGTTGCCGTCTGTTGGCCCTTTGCCGTCAGCCTGTCATGCCTTTGCCGTCAGCCATGGCTGACGGCAAAGTGCCTCATTCCTATAGTGTATGGATATAATCATGTACTTAATTGTATGGATATGTTGCGAGTAGGAACAGTAGATTTTTATGTGGTACTCCCTCCGTCCCATAAAATAAGAACGTTTCTGACACTACTAGTGTCAGAAACGTTCTTATTTTATGGGACGAAGGGAGTAGTTTTTGTAATTTGGATATCTACTGCCAAGTATATGTGCTGCTTTGCAGGGCTGGTACAACAAGCAAAGAAAAAAAAAACCTACTGCATAGTATGTTTAGTGCCGCTCTGGACGTATAGCAGAATGTCAGGCGGGACACTCAGCCTACCAACCACGTGTCAAAATCAAAGGGATGCCGAACAAAATGGCATCCTTATCAGGATGAAAGCCAAGTGTTGCCGTAGGGCACCTGGCAAACATATATATGACATGTGTCAACAATTGGGAGGGACAACCTCCGACGCTGGTGCGGCTACATTGATGTTAGCCGAGGGTCAGGATGGACACGGTCCGGGCCGGTCCGGGCCCTGACCGAGCCACCATTTTGACCGGCCGCCGGCGGTCCGGACCGGACCGGCCCGACCAGCCTAGCGGTCCTGTTTTAAAGGACCGGACCGGTGGCGGCGAAGCCCGGGCCGGGCCGAGCGGACCGGCGAACTACTACCGGCGACGACGTGCATGGGTGCAACGGCAAGATGGGCGACGTCCGCAGGTACTGTGGCGAGGTGGGCGACATGGGCGAGCGTCGGTGGCGAGGTGGGCGACTTGGTATGGGAACTGCACTGGGCGGCGAGGTTGTTCCTTGGCAGTTTTTCTATTGCATGGAAATAATGGAACGCCTGCATGAGCGCCTTGCCGTTATTAGCGAATCAAATCAGATGTGGAGTTGATCGTCAAATGGCGCCGAGATTTTTGGATCAAATCCTCTTTCTCTCCAACTTTCTATTTTTTGTTCGACACAATAAAAGGAAACGGCAGGGTGGGATTGATATGGCTCGTGATTACAGGAATAGGGTGCTACTAAATATTGCGCCTTCCAAAGCAATACTTTCCTGATTTGTTGGCCGTGAAAATCACGACCGAGTATTGCTCCCACGATTCGAAAATCACGACAGACCGTTTCTCCCACGATCCGACTGGGCTGCGTGTGTGATGCGCTGAAATGGCTGCCATGGCACTTCGTTGCACCGCGAAATGCGCTGCCATGGCAGGAATTGCTGCAACGGTTGGGTGGACGCCATGGTCGAGAACTCGAGATCGGCGGCAGTGCACGCACAACAGCGATGGCGAGCGGCTGCAAGAGGCTACGGCAGAAGGGGAGGAGAGGAAGGAAGGAGAGAGGAAGCTCGGGGACACGGTGGCTCATCCGAGGGCTGCAGGTGGCCGCAATGATGAGGAACGGCTACGGCCGTGATCGTGTTCTCTCTGTCCGCTCGGTCGGCTCGGTTAAAGACCGGACTGGACCGAGATTTTTTCGGGCCCAATTTGCAGACCGGACCGAGTGTTTTCTCTAGATGGGCCAAGACCGAACGGGCCACGAGCGGGCTAGAAAGACCGCTCGCTACGTCCAGCCTGAGCTGAGGGGCAGTTGGTGCTCTACTTACCTGTTACCATTCCCGTCGGTTGTCGCTCGGCTTACTCCCGGTGCCGTTAGTGCAGGCTGACCGTCAGTTCCTCTGTTTTGCTGTGGGCTGCTGAAGTCATCTCCGTGTATTTTTATGCCGAGCACCCGACGACAGACACTCGGCTTACACGCATATGTCGATGGACTATAGGCCGAGTGCGTGACGCTGAGTGTCACGCCCGGCATAGTGCTCGCCGAGATGAATTTAGCCTTCGCCCAGTGGTTTGCACACTCGGTTTAGTATGTTTTTCCCGTAGTGTCTAGCCCAGATCACTTACATATGCAACGCACTTGCCACAAATCTGCCCTTCAAAATCGCAGAAATAACACCAACATTTTGAATAGGGTTCTATTAAAGATATATTATGGGGGTAAAATGATGTAGTGCAGAAAGTTCAGGATAGATACATCCCTGCTGAGTGGGCAAAAACCATGGACGTATCAAGACTGAAGCTGCGCGGAGGAAAGGGCCACTTTGCATAGGTTTGTGTTGTACTGGAGGAGTACCTTCTGATCAGCTTCATCCTCCTAGGAGTTTAGCTTCTGTTACACTACTAGAAAACGGCTATAGATGAAATGGACAATAATGATGCACCACATGTGTGGTGCGCCATTAGTATATAGCAATAGCGCACCACATATAGGTGCGCCATTAGTAATATATTACTAAAGGCGTACCTGGTGTATGGTGCGTCATTAGAAGTTTTGAAAATAATAATAATAAAAAAAATTATTACTAATGGCGCACCGTGGGATAGTGCGCCATTACTAGTTGACATAGTAATGGCGCACCACAACCACCATGCGCCATTAGTATTTTTGAAAAAAAAATGTTAGTAATGGCGCACCTGGTGTGTGGTGCGCCATTAGAAGTTTTGAAAATAATAATAATAAAAAAATTATTACTAATGGCGAACTGTGGGATAGTGCGCCATTACTAGTTGACATAGTAATGGCGCACCACACCCACCATGCACCATTAGTAGTTTTGAAAAAAAAATAAAAAAAAATTGTTAGTAATGGCGCACCTGTGGACAGTGCGCCATTACTAAGTTTTTTTTTAAAAAATCATAAAAATTTCATTTTTTTTTCGAAACTAGTTTTTTTAGTAGCCATTACTAGTTTCCACGGTGAGCCATTACTAACTTGGCCCAACACCGAATGCACCCCCTGGACCGCCTTTTCAGTTTAAAAAAAAGCAAAAGAAAATGATGGAAATGTCAAAAATATAAAAGAAAATATGTTTCCCATGTGATATGTGGTCTAGTTGTTCGGAAAATTTACAAATATGAATTTCGACTTTATTTGCAGAATCTCTCTTGCAATTTGTAAAATGGGCATAACTTTTGCATACAAACTCAGATTAAAAAGTTTTTTATATGAAAACTCATCTACTCGGACAGTTACATCCAAATTTAACTGGGGGAACCCCGTTAAACATTTTCAAATTCCCCAAAAACCTAATAGAAAAAAAGTTACGGGGCTTTCAAGATCTAGAGGCAAAAAAATTCAAAAAATTTCAAACTTACTAGTGGCACACCGTGGATGTGGTGCGCCACTAGTAACAGAAAAAAAATTGGTTTTGAATTTTTTTTTGAATTTTTTTTCAAAAAATGATACGTAGAATGACCGGGAAGTTTGAAATATTTTTTCAAAATTTCATCATAGTCATGAACATGAACAAAGTCCTAGATATCAACAAGGTATAATAGGATTGATATGCTAGTTATATCAACAAGTGCCTGTGAAGTGAACTGTTGCTGGGGTTGGATAGAACTCTGAAGTTAAGCGTGCCTGGGCTGGAGTAGTGTGAGGATGGGTGACCTTTCGGAAAGTTGACCACGGATTATACCAGATACTAATGGCGCACCATTGGTGCGCCATTAGAAAAAAAATCTAATGGCGTGGTGCTAGTGGCGCACCTGTAGTGCGCCATTAGTAGCGAAAATAGGTGTGCCACTAGTAGCCATTTTTCTGGTAGTGTTAGTTGCAGCATCTCACATCTTCATGCCACATTAATGTTTCGGCCCCCACGAGGAAGAACGTCAATGCCGGCTCCGGTGTACCACCTCCTGCTGGAGCTCCTCTACCATGCATTGTCTACCGTTGGTGTCACTGACGTTTTGGCCGCCAGCCATATGTGCCGCTCGAGGCAGGGCATGTTGCATGCCTGCATCCGCTATGCAAGGCGATGGGGCCGCACGCGGATGGGCGTGAACACATGCATGGCTCTGTCGTTCCTACCACCCTCGACGATGAGAGACGCTAGGTAGTGAGGACTGAGGTAGAGGGCGCTGGGGCTATGAGTGGGTGGCCAAGCTAGGGTGTGCGGCTGCTGGATCGCCGACACCGACGACGATTAGAAAGTTTGTTTTTTCTATTGTTTTTAAGTAAGGAGACAACTGAAGTATATGAGTAGATATCGATTTGTTTCTGCGAAAGAGATAAAGATTTTTTTTGTTGAAATTGATAAAGATTGCTTTAGTTAGGCAAGGAAAGAAACAGATCGTGTCTTGGTGGATTCATTTTTACAGCCAACAGAAACGATTGTGGGCCTTTGGAGCGTTTGTATTTTCTCTTTGCATATACTCCCTCCATTCCTAAATATAAGTTTTTCTAGAGATTTCAATCTAGACTACATACGGATGTATATAGACATAGTCTAGATTGTAGATCCATTCATTTTGCTCTGTATGTGGTTCGTACTGAAATATCTAAAAAAGACTTGTATTTAGGAACGGATGGAGTAACAACAAAGCAAAATTTTAACCGAGAATAATATAGATCAATTCACACCGTAATAACCTGGTCCCACCAGATTAACGCCTCATAATTTCTGCTTATTGTAGAAATGTCCAGAGTCTCTAATTAGTACAAGTATATGAGCCTCTAATTATAAAAATAATAAGTCTTTATTCTTAAGAAAACTAGGAGGGAGACAATTTTCTATAAAAGAAAGCGCGCGAGAGAGAGAGAGAGTCGGGTAGTCTTCACAGTAATAAGGATGGTCGCTGTGGGTTTGATAGAAGTCGAGGTAGCAGTCGTGGCCGATCAAACTTGGTCTTCGAGTGGGTAATATGACTTTAGTTTTTTCTATTCACATGTTTTGAAGATCCTACAAATTAACGAGGCCCTTGGAAGTTAGATTATCTTCAAGCATGCAATCATCTCTGCTCATAATGTCTCAGTTGGTACGCCGCGTTCCGGGTTTTATTTTCGTCCCACCTCACCCGGTCTTTTTTGGTATTTCTTTGGTACTTCCTCCCACCTCCCACCCGTTTTATTTCGCTGGTTTTTTTTCGTCCCTCCCCCACCCCACCGGTTTAGTTTCGCGTCACCTTCTCACACAACGGAAAAAATATTAACGGGTCATAACTTTCCATGCTGGTGCAAGTTATTTTTAGTAATGTCTTTATGTGAAAGAATCAATCACGATCAATCTCTAAATATTCTCTACTCCTAATGTCTCAGTTGGTAGGTCGCGTTCCGGTTTTTATTTTCGTCTCACCTCACCCGGTCTTTTTTGGTACTTCTTTGGTACTTCCTCCCACCTCCCACCCATTTTATTTCGCTGGTTTTTTTTCCGTCCCCCCCCCCACCCCACCGGTTTAGTTTCGCGTCACCCTCTCACACAATGAAAAAAATCTTAACGGGTCATAACTTTCCATGCTGGTGCAAGTTATTTTTAGTAATGTCTTTATGTGAAAGAATCAATCACGATCAATCTCTAAATATTCTCTACTCCTAATGTCTCAGTTGGTAGGTCGCGTTCCGGGTTTTATTTTTGTCCCACCTCACCCGGTCTTTTTTGGTACTTCTTTGGTACTTCCTCCCACCTCCCACCCGTTATATTTCGCTGGTTTTTTTTCGTCCCTCCCCCACCCCACCGGTTTAGTTTCGCGTCACCCTCTCACACAACGAAAAAAATCTTAACGGGTCATAACTTTCCATGCTGGTGCAAGTTATTTTTAGTAATGTCTTTATGTGAAAGAATCAATCACGATCAATCTCTAAATATCAAATCTAAATTAATTAACCTTACCTTAAATCGCTCAATCACATTAATTAGGAAACAAAATAACCGATTTTAAGAAAATATCTACTCTTAATGGAGGGTATTACATACCAAACATAGGTACGTCATTAGCTCGCTTCCTTCCCTTCTCTTCCCTTCGTCCCTCAGTCCCATGCTCGTGGCGCTGAAGTGGCATCGACAGGCGATGGCGGCGAGGACAGCACGTGGCAGCCCCTGAAGCACGAACACGACTGCACCTCGGGTCTGCCGTCTCCCAAGATATGGGTGAGTTCTCATGATGCCCACCCTAAACCCTCACGTCCTACAAATTCCTCAACCTCTACCATCTCGATTTCGTCCATGCTCTGATCCAAATGACGATGCAGCTCCGGCCGATTGACAATGGAGGTTTGCCATCCTTCCTCTCAGCACCCACTCCTGGAGGAACGACACGCCATGCCGATCGAACCCGTCCGAGATCACTCACCAAGATTGCTATTCAGAAGTTTTTTGTCAAAAAGTGAAGAGTGGGACGGGATCTGCACTTTTGTTAATATCTCTACTCCTAATATCTCAGTTGGTAGGTCGTGTTCCGGGTTTTATTTTCGTCCCACCTCACCCGGTCTTTTTTGGTACTTCTTTGGTACTTGCTCCCACCTCCCGCTCAGCCGAGACGGTTTATTTTCGTACTCCCTTCCACCTCCCAGGTAGTTCCCTGCACGCAAAAAAATCGAACCAACCAATCTCTACTCCTAATGGAGCAGTTGGTAGTCTCCGCCGGTCAATTTTCGTCCCACCACTTTCGTCCGTTTTTTTCGTAGGTTAACCGTCGTAGATTTTTTTCGTCGCCTCCCCCACTTCATCGGTTTATTTTCACTTCACCCTCTCACACAACGAAAAAAACTGAACGGATCAGAACTTTCCATACTGACGCAAATTATTTAGTAATGTCTTTATGTAAAAGAATCAATCACAATCAATCTCTAAAGATCAAATCTAAATTAATTAATCTTCATAACGTTTGTTTCCTTTCGAATCACGTCCATAACTTTCCTTTCTTGTTTGGGCAGAAACTGTTTGGTAGCAGAGATTAGGAAGCTTCCTATGAGTGTAGTAATAGGAAGTATTCTTTTTCTTGATGATTCGTTTCCATGCATGATGATAGTAAATTATGCCAACATTCACCACTATTTATCAACGTCATCAATCGTATCCATTTCTACCAGTTTTAAGGGAATCTGCTCACTATGTCTTTTTTAAGGGGATCCGCTCACTAAGTCGTCGTCGCACGTTATTTTCACAAACAATCTCTACTCCTAATGAAGCAGTTGGTAGCCTCGTACGGTTTATTTTTGTCCTCCTCCCACCTCCCCTGGGTTTTTTTTTCATCCTCCCTCCCACCTCCCAATTTCGTTGGTTTTTTTCGTCGGTTTTTACTCGCCCCCTCCCACCTCCCAATTTCGTCCGGTTTTTATTCGTCCCACCTCCCACCACCCCCTCGTACTGGTTCTTTTTCTCTCCACTCTTTCCTTGCAAACCAATAATTTCCTAACATACTAAAGATCACGAATCTGTCTTTCCTTACCCGAACCAATCGCGCCCTACATCAGTGCATTTCTTTATTAAGAAAACTAACACGTAAATCTTAACGCATTGCAAATAAATCCCGTTATGGACCTAATTAATTTATTATGAAATCTATACGTGGTCGCGTTGGTTCTTTTTCTCTCCACTCTTTCCTTGCAAACCACTAATTTCCTAACATACAAAAGATCACGAATCTATCTTTCCTTACCCAAATCAATCGGTCCCTACATCAGTGCATTTCTTTATTAAGAAAACTAACACGTAAATCTTAACGCATTGTAAAGAAATCCCGTTATGGACCTAATTAATTTATTATGGAATCTGTACGTGGTCGCATCTCTCCCCTCGTGAAAAAATCGCATCCATCTCTCGTTAAAAATGAAAAGAAAACATGAACGATCAATCCCACACCCTGCATCTCAGTAGCAAAAAATCGCCCCCGCCTCTGCTACTGCGCCTCGCCGTGTGCCCTGCTCGACCCATGCCTCGCCTGCATGGCTGGACGCCGCCGTCTCCACCGCCACGTACAAGAAAACAGTGGGCAGAACCATCCATTCAAATCGCACACCCCACCCTCCTCCGCAATCCCTAACCCCGCATCACCCTATCGCTTTCTCGCCTCTCTTTCCCCTCGATGTAGATGGTGTCGAGCGGCGGCCTCGAGCACCGGCAGTGCCACCCTCTCTATCTTCACTGCGTCGAGAGATGGGCCGAGGCTATCGTCGGTTCGCCGCTCACGATTGGGCCGCCTCCGATTGTCGCGCACCACCGGCTCCACCTAACGTGCCCGACCCTCTCCGCTTTCGACCTTCCGGTGACCACATCCCTCCGCGCCTCCATCCATCATCCACAAGGCCACTCCCTGCACCCACCCTCCTAAATTCTCCATACCGGCGGACAATCACCGAAGATCCAAGTTGGCCCGAATGGGTTCCAGTTTCTCTCTCTGACTGTGGATTCGCAGGCAAGAAGCGCTTCTACATGCATCCTCCTGTCGGTCCCTAAAGTACCAAGGTAAATGATTGATGTTGCGTTTGTCTAGGATGATATATGTTGGCTCTGTTCCGGTTCATCCGAGCAGTTTGGTGACTAATTTACTGATAATTTAATTATATTAAGTAAATGAGTCGGGTGTATCGTCGTGCATTTATCTTGCCAGTAATGTTCTGTGATGCTCTGATGCACTTTGGGAATTGTTTATCTTGTCTTCAGTGTAGAACATTTGTTTATTAATGCATGAGAAGAATCTTTGTTACTACCTTGAACCTGTTTTATAATCCATATTGTTATGCACTAGCGCGTGTGCGTGTGAAATAGATGGATTATGGTCCCGTACCCAATAAGATGGATATATGTGTGTGTTAGAGAGAGAGAGAGGGAGAGAGGGGGAGAGAGAGTGAGGAGGAGGGAGGGAGAGAGTGTGTGTGAGAATTTGATGGTAAAAAGGTCGCCAATGTCACTTGATATGTATGAGAATATTAAATGTAATATTAACATAATTAATATTGAACTCTTAAAGTTAATGTGGCCCCGTTGCAATGCACGGGTGTTCTTCTAGTCATGATAATTAGCTAGATTGAAATTTGTCATGTTCATGCATGGGGCACGGCTAGCTTCATCGGTTTAACATTGTTGCAATGCAGACATGAGATGAGCATTCCACAAGGATGGTGTGAGATCTCGTTTCCCCTAGTAGTATAAAAGGGCCATTGCGTTACTGCGAGAACTGTTCCACGGAAGATATGAATCTCAACTCTAGGTGAGAGTATACGATTGTAAGGAGTCATTTAGATGAGATATTAGAAGAAAACTAAAGAAATGGTCGAAAATATGAAGATATAGCAGGGTACAACTGTTATGTTGATTGGCATTACCCTAATCTGATGGTCGGAAAATAGGAGTTACAAAATTGAAATTACAAGAAGGGGAGGGCATGCCACCATCGTCCTGGATTACAAGAAGGGGAGGGCATGCCACCACCGTCCTGGATATTCTTCCATCACAAATTATGCAACCGGGACACCATTATATTAGCAATTATGTCAGAAAATTTGTATGTGGCAGGATTCACCAAGAATTTGAAAGTCTGGCATGTTTTTAGTAACAGGGCGCGCTATAACTTAATTGGCCCTGATCAAACTTTGAGATTTGGGGATGATTATGGTACTCTTATTGGTCGGGTTGCAGGAACAGAGCAAAATAAATTCAGAAATAGCAGAGCAAATACAACAAATGGATTGAGATTAAGCCGCGGGGAGTGAGGGGGGAGGGGGGTGCGCTCTACCTATCGTCGGACTAATGGTTGGTGTTGTTGGGCATCACCGGCTGCTCGGCGGAGGGAGGCAATGCAGCGGGACAGTGGGCAGGGGAGGCTCGGCGGCCTCGGCGAGCCGCAACGGAGGATTTGCAGTTCCTATCGGCGGGCTGGAACCCTATGGCAGGAGCGAGACTAGGCTGGCGGACCGTGCTGCTTGCCTGGACCATGGCCGCTAGTGGACTGCTTGATCGGAACGACAGGCAGGGCGGCGACGGCTATGGAAACGGAAATGGATACATTTGCGCCTGCATCCGGGACGGGCGATGTTAGCGTGCTGATTAACCGATTGGAAGAAGTGAATGGATTACCGCTTTACTATTCGACCCTTTTCTTAAAAAATAAATCTTTAAAAGATTTCCTATATCCGACGGTCAGAAAAAATTAGGCGGAGTTACATGAAATTACAAGTTGTAACTCACCAATCACCATAAAAGAGCAGCGATATGGATAATCACATGGTTATACTACAGACTCGGTTCCTAGCTTTGAGCACCAGGACCTGCATCAAGCTGTTGGAGGAGATGTAGGCGATGTTGAAGCAGACGCACAAGTAGCAGCAGCTACCCGAGTGAATACTTTTTGACTTCATCGTTTCAGTCTGGGGTGACTCCACCCTCGCGATGAGAGCCGACAATATTTACATGCTAGGCTTGTAGGATGCATTTTCCCTACATTTTTACACGTAGGTGCCTTGCCTAGAAACCGTTGGATTACATTAAGATTTGTGCATGTGTGACTAGTATTAACAATAATTAGAAATTGTTAACTCTTTTATTTGGAAATAATTATTGCTTTATATGGACACTTAATGGCCAGACTAGGAAAGATAGAGAAATCACCAATTAATGGTCCATTAAGGCCGGACGAGACTTGCCTGCTCCCCGCGCGTGCGCCCATCCGTGCTCCCCCGTACGTGGCTTGATTTGATTGGAACAAAATAAGGCCCGGCCCACCCCTTTAAAATCAGGGGGGAGATGATTAGATTAGAAAGGAAAAAGAAAAAAAGACAGCCGTAGGATGAAGTGGAAGCACGGATGGGAGCATGAGGAGGGAGCAGGCAAGCCGGATCCATTAAGGCCATGCATGCTCCATGGCACGTGCCCTTCTTTCTCTCTTATTCATGCACTACTTTCTTTTTTACATAATAAAATACGAAGTCATATATATAGTCATATACTTGGGTATATCATCGTGTTTGGGTATATAAGGTATGGTTATCTTTTGTCTCCATGGAAAAATACTCATGTACGGGTATAAAACGTATGTGTCCTTGAGCATGCCTCCTTTCAAAGTATATCATTTTGGGGTTTGTCTCCAATACCCTTAATGGGCATGTCTTCAAGCATATATTTTATATTCAAGAAAGAGTATATTATTATTTTTGGGTACGTCACCAATAAAACTAAATAATTTTCGGGGTATGTATTGAAGGCATATACGTGTATTAAAAACCGAGATGTTGGTACATTATATTAGGTATATGTACGTAAACATTTCGGGTCTGGATGTCTACATGGTATGTATATGTCCAAAAAAGTAAAAAATAATTAGGGTGTTGTTTTAGATTATCTTGTCACCTTACTTAGAATAGGAAAACTAGTCTTCAAAAAGTGTGTCCCACCAATAAAATAAAAAGTGTCGAATACCTTGAAAGTACATCATTAGAAAATACGAGTGTTAATTCAAAAAAATACGAGTGTTGGACACATGAATTACGTTAGTAGGTATATACATAACCCAAAATATCTTAGGTATATACATCAGTAGGTATAAACATCACCCAAAATATCTGAGGTATATACATCAGTAGGTCTATGTCACTAGGTACATACACAACCCAAAATAGATGTCTAATACCTTGAATAAATCAGTAGGTATATACATATATAACCTAAAATATTTTAGGTGTGTATACGTACTCGAAGTATTTTGGAACAGAATGTTGCTTAGGAAAAAAAATACAACTGTTATTATACTCCAAAATATTTTGGAACACAGAATACCTTGAATTCTCCAAAATACCTAGAAGTCACATATACTTAGGTATACGTACTCGAAGTCATATATATAACACACAAATAGTAAGCTGGCTAAGCTCTGGCGAGCGCTCTCTCTCGGACTGGCACGTGTTGCCAGTTTTCTTTTTGGTTTGGCTCCGGTTTTCTGGCCAGTTTTCTGTGCTAGCCTGGTACGGTCAAGGATTTTATAAGGATGTAAGCGGTGGTTAGATCCATGTGAGTGAGCGAATTCTCCATCGGGCTGCCGCTTGAGATGGTTCTGGGCATTCTCGCACCTTCCTCTTCTCCTTCTTCCAATTTCCTCCGGCGACCGACCAACCAGGACAGAGAGAGCGAGGGAGAAGAGAGGGAAATAGTACCAGATCAAGAGGCGGCCGGAAGCACGCACTGCTCTTCCCCATTGTCTTATCCTCTTTGAGATTTCTCCTTGACCTTTTCCCATTTGTCGTAGATAGTGTAAAGGAAACACACTCACAGTCTTGACAGCGGAAGAAATAGGCGCATAACGGGGGCTACTGGTTTCCTATGTGGTTAACCCATCGCTCTGCTTACAGGGACGCCCGACGTATGCCGTCAAATCAATCACGTCGCCCATTGCGCCAGTGACCTAGCGCCACTTGACAACGAGGCCTTCTACATCGGCGCCTTACCTAATTCACACACTTAGACATTAGAGCATCTTCAAGCATGCAATTGTCATGATAATTAACTCAACTGAAATTTGGCATGTTGAGGGTAGCTTCATCGATTTAACATTGTTGCAATGCAAGACGTGTGATGAGCATCCCACAAGGATGATGTGAAAGTTTGTTTCTCCTTCAACTCATCAAAAATATAATATTTAATGTCTTACAGCCCGCCTACGTCATCCTATTGTACTTGCTCTGATTCGCAGCCTCTCGCCTATGTTGGCACCGCCAACAACATGCCAATCTCACCAGCGCGCTGCTGCCTGCCGTTAGGGGCACACATCACCGCTGCAAAGGATGACGAGAGGCTGCTACAAGCCTAGGTCAAGCAGTTGTGCTCCTCCTCCTCACGGTTGTAACGACAATGGCTTCGGTTGTGACGTGACTGCTGCTCGGCCAGGGACTCAGCGTTCCGACCATGGTTTTAATTTTCATTGTGACTTTGATGAAATTTATTGAATTCCATTAATTTCATCAGTCACTAAAATACCTTTCGCCCAGAATATTTCAGCAATCTCAGTAGTAGACATGAAAATAAATATTTTTCTAAAAATACTTTGAGAAAAGTTCAAATAGTAAGTTGACATAAAGTAAATATTTCAGCCTTTTGACCGAAACGCGAACCGAATTCACTGAAATTCACTGTATTTCTGTGATTTTTGGTTAGTGCTGAATTTTTCCAAAAACTGGAACTGAAAACCTTGGCAGTGAATTTGCAGTGGCCAAACAAACCGAGGGCAGGAGGCGCGTGCAGGCCTACAACGCGATGATTTCTGGGGGAGCAGGGGCGAAGTGTTGTGTCCCAGGTGTGTCGGAAGGTGGACCGGAGAGAGGGCAAGAACCCGCTCTCTAAAAACGTGATTTCTGTTACAACCACCTAAAAACTTGTTTGGGATATCTAACTAATCCGTGGATAAGTAATACTGAGTTTCATAAAAATCTCAAAAAAGCCAGTTTATAGAAAAACGACTATTAGTCGTTTTTCTACAAACGCGTTCTCTACCGTCGCGTTGGCCAGTACCCCGCATGGTCTATTTGGCTATTTGGATGCATCGGCGGGTTCAGCTTCATCGTCTACGTATTCATTAATACTTTGCCTTCTACTTTTGCGTCCAAATGTCATCCTTGCCGGTAGCTCTGGCGATCGTTGCCGGCGCCGTCCAACACCGGCACCGTAACAGCGGCGACGTCGAACTCCGCGATGTTTGTCCTCTGCCGAGACAACGTCGGCCGGCAACGGCTTGTCCGGCTCGCCATGTTATCTCCGCCATTCTCAGCTTGGGCGCGGCCGGCAGCACCGTTGACAGCGTCCTGCTTCATACCGGCGTGCACCCGCCCATGTACGGGCGTCGCTGCCACTGCTACGTCGACCTGCCGCGTGCACATCATAAGCTAGCTAGCAGGAGAGCCATACATGTGTGCCATGCAGCATGCAAGGAAGAGGACGAGAGAAACATGCATAGGAAGGCTACGAGCGAAGAGCCATGGCCTCTGCGATGAGCGGAAGGCAACTGCGTGATCGTGTTTTGCCCTTTTTCCACCCAAACAAGGAATTGTATAGACTCGTCGTAACAGAAAAACTAACAAAAACTGATTTTCCTAAAAATCCTCTAAAAACCAGTTTTCCAAAATCCCATGTCTAATTCTCCGTATCCAAACAACCACTTAATTTTTTTGTCACATCTTACCCTCAATTTGCGTCGTTGTTTCAGAATTTACCCTATTTAGCTGTTTGCGCCCACATGTTTGGTCGATATGGATGTTAAATCACGTGCCAACTTAAATGGCCCGTGTTTTGTACCCGGACGACCGGCCAGGCTTTTGGCCAGTTCGCTCGCTCACGTGTAATGCTGCGCACTGGCCCGTGTTTCTTCTCTTCCTTCTCTCTTCTCCGCCCATCTCAGTTCTCTCCGACCCAGTAGCGTCCTCCACAGCCACACGCCCATCCATGCGCTGGCGATGTGTTGGAGCAGGCCGTCGTTGGATTCAAGGCCGCCGCGCACCAAGACCGAAGTGACGTTCAGACAGACAGTAATCGCCGCCCCTGTGCTATGGAAAGTGCCGTTGCGAGGCCATGGCGAGCTTCAGGCGAGCTGCAGGAGGCTGGTACTTGCGTGGCGTGTCTGCTACATTCGATGTGGTGGCGTGCTGGGACGGTCATCGTTCGTGCTACAACCGACGGCCACCGAGCTGCAACCGGCATGAGGCGGTGGTACATCCAGCTGTCGGCAAGGTACAGCCTGCATGGGGTGGTGCTACAATTGGCGGTCCGCGAGCTGCAACCGCCCTGCCGGTGAATGTTGGAACCAGCAATACAAAAAGCTGGTTGTAGCGACACAAAAAGCTGCAACCGGCAAATTTTTTTGCTACATCCATCATGGCGGAGCTGCGACCCCGCGATGACCGCAACTTTTTTGTTGCAACCGTCGTTGGATTTTGCTACTACCGGCTAGGGAATTTGCTACCTCCATGGTGGCGGAGCTGCGATGGCGGCGGCCATTTTTTTTGCTGCAATCATTGGTGTTTTCTGCTACTACCAACGATGTATTTTCCTACATCCATTCAATGTCGTTTACTGGTGGTCGTCGATCACAGCGAACGTCGACAACGAGTGGCGGCGGCGGCAGATCAGGTGCGGCAATCATGGAGCATCGACTGTGGGAGTTGCAACCGTCTGAGTGGAGCTTGCAACTGAAATTGACTAGCGGGAAGGTTCTCCGGCGAGCAGCTGAGGGGCTACGAGGCGTCGGGGTGCAAGCGCCTAGTGGCCGGTAGCCGTTGCCCTCGCCGAGCTACACACGAAGGCGGAGTCACGAGGCAGTGGTGTGGTTTTTTTTGGGGATTCGTTGACAGGAAGAAAACGGGTCAAGCGGAGGCTAAAATGGGGGCGACTAAATTTTTTTGGATGGATGTAGTGCAGCAGATCGAATTGCTGGGTCCCGACCGGCCGAACCTAGCGCCGGTCCGCCGGCATCTAGCACCGGCCACTTAAATACATTTTTTAGTTTCCCACTTTCTCATGCCCCGCTAAGGTAGGTGACCCGCAGAGCCAGGACAACCCAACGCCCGCACGGTTTCGCTCGTTAGAGCCAGAGCAAGTCATCCTATAGAGAAGAAACAAAGCCGCAGATGTCAAATCCTTTAGGATGATGTTTATCATGTTTTATTCATGCATTTGAAAAAATGTTATGTTCAAATCTAAAATTTTGAAATTTATGAATTTAAAATGACTTAAATTGTGTAAGGTTGGAACATGAAACTTCAATTATACTAATGCAAAAGTGGGTTTGAAATAGCACACATATAAGATAAATAGAATGAAATAACATACGTAGGCTCTATAGTTTAGGAAATCTGAAATATCACAGGGCTCTAAAACTTCTGCGAAAGAAGTAAATTGGCATTGGTGAAATAACATACGTAGGCTCTACAGTTTTAGGAAATCTGAAATATCACAGGGCTCTAAAACTTTTGAAGGAATCCGAAAGAAGTAAATTGGCATTGCTGGTCATAGAACTTATGGGATGAGAGCAGTTTAGTCATCCTCCACTTGAAAACTAGAAAATGTGGTAACATAACTTGAGCTTCAGTGAGATCATATAACTTGAGCTTCGGGTGCATATAGGTCATAATTAACTAACTCTTAGTTTTCTTGCAAGAAAGCCCTAAAATTTCTAGCATAATTTTTTTTTGTAATATAGATGCACCCTTCAACCGACTCCTTTTCTGCGGTTGATGTGCAAGACCTACTAATTAAATTAACACTGGTCTCGACTAGGAGTGTACGCGGCAGTGACATCCTACGCGGCTCTGATTGCTACCATCAACGATGAACGATGACGCATCGTAGGGTGCTAGCCACCATGTCGTGCCGAGGGCAACCTTGCGAAGCAGTTGGAGGTGATGGTCAAGTCAGGCGATGGATGCTGTTGAGGCAACACTCAGTAGGGATTGCGGTTGTGGAGCGCCGATGGGCACCTTCCGGCGATTTGGTGGCCTGTCTCCGCTTGGTGGCAATGCATGTCTGCTTTCAAGATCCTCCCACACCATGGAGATTATCGCAAAACTCCAACAACTATAGGTTCACTAGCGGCAAAGTTCGGTGGGGACAAAGGAACATGGCTTCTTCGAGCACTAATGGATCAAATTGGAGTTGATAATTGTTGCGCCTCGACTCACTGGCGAGGAGGCTTCGGTTAGATAAGGATTGGCAATGAGTCGGCGAAGCAACATTTGGCCGGATGCAGGGAAGGGGGTGCCTTCAGTTCTATTCCTTGGGTTAGAGGCTACCGAAGGGGGTGGAGGGGGAAACAATGCTTAAAAGAGCTAGGGGTTGCCTCTAATGAAAACTCGGGGGAGAGACGGATAAGGATGACACCCCCTTTGTCGCACAGATTGCCACCAAGGCTCTCGAGCTTCAGGCAATGGTGCTACTAACCTCCTTATTGATGAGGAACACTTTTGGATGCATTCAAACTCTATGCCCATATCAAACAACGTGAATTCTATGTCTTCAACCCATTTGACAACGTCTTCGTGCTTCTTGAACGATTTGTTCGACCATATGAACTCTTCGATGAGAAGGCATGCATAGAAGCCACACATCAAGCTACCATTCGGTTCTTGCTTGCAAATGAATTGAGTATCAGACTTGAAGCATATGTTACGATTCCTATATATTCTACGAAGATCTTTATCGGTCAGACCGCATAACAACATACGTTGTTCCCTTTGTCATCGGTATGTTACTTGCCCAAGATTCGATCGTCGTTATCTCAATACCTAGTTCAATCTCGTTACCGGCAAGTCTCTTTACTCGTACCATAATACATCATCCCGCAACTAACTCATTATTGCAATGCTTGCAAGGCTTAAGTGATGTGCATTACCGAGAGGGCCCAGAGATACCTCTCCGACAATCGGAGTGACAAATCCTAATCTCGAAATACACCAACCCAACATGTACCTTCGGAGACACCTGTAGAGCACCTTTATAATCACCCAGTTACGTTGTGACATTTGGTAGCACACAAAGTGTTCCTCCGATAAACGGGGGTTGCATAATCTCATAGTCATAGGAACATGTATAAGTCATGAAGAAAGCAATAGCAACATACTAAACGATCGTGTGCTCAGCTAACGGAATGGGTCATGTCAATCACATCATTCTCCTAATGATGTGATCCCGTTAATCAAATGACAACCCATGTCAATGGCTAGGAAACATAACCATCTTTGATCAACGAGCTAGTCAAGTAGAGGCATACTAGTGACACTCTGTTTGTCTATGTATTCACACATGTGTCATGTTTCCGGTTAATACAATTCTAGCATGAATAATAAACATTTATCATGATATAAGGAAATAAATAATAACTTTATTATTGCCTCTAGGGCATATTTCCTTCAGTCTCCCACTTGCACTAGAGTCAATAATCTAGATTACACAGTAATGATTCTAACTCCCATGGAGCCTTGGTGCTGATCATGTTTTGCTCGTGGAAGAGGCTTAGTCAACGGGTCTGCAACATTCATATCCGTGTGTATCTTGCAAATTTCTCTGTCTCCCAGCTGGACTAGATCCCGGATGGAATTGAAGCGTCTCTTGATGTGCTTGGTTCTCTTGTGAAATCTGGATTCCTTCACCAAGACAATTGTACTAGTATTGCCACAAAAGATTTTCAATGGACCCGATGCACTAGGTATGACACCTAGGTCGGATATGAACTCCTTCATCCAGACTCCTTCATTTGCTGCTTCCGAAGCAGCTATGTACTCTGGTTCACACATAGATCCCGCCACGATGCTTTGTTTAGAACTGCAGCAACTGACAGCTCCATCGTTCAATGTAAACACGTATCCGGTTTGCGATTTAGAATCGTCCGGATCAGTGTCAAAGCTTGCATCAACGTAACCATTTACGATGAGATCTTTGTCACCTCCATAAACGAGAAACATATCCTTTGTCCTTTTCAGGTATTTCAGGATGTTCTTGACCGTTGTCCAGTGATCCACTCCTGGATTACTTTGGTACCTCCCTGCCAGACTTATAGCAAGGCACACATCAGGTCTGGTACACAGCATTGCATACATGATAGAGCCTATGGCTGAAGCATAGGGAACATCTTTCATTTTCTCTCTATCTTCTGCAGTGGACGGGCATTGAGTCTTACTCAACTTCACACCTTGTAACACAGGCAAGAACCCTTTCTTTGCTTGATCCATTTTGAACTTTTTCAAAACTTTGTCAAGGTATGTGCTTTGTGAAAGTCCAATTAAGCGTCTTGATCTATCTCTATAGATCTTAATGCCCAATATGTAAGCAGGTTCACCGAGGTCTTTCATCGAAAAACTCTTATTCAAGTATCCCTTTATGCTATCCAGAAATTCTATATCATTTCCAATCAGTAATATGTCATCCACATATAATATCAGAAATGCTACAGAGCTCCCACTCACTTTCTTGTAAATACAGGGTTCTCCAAAAGTATGTACAAAACCAAATGCTTTGATCACACTATCAAAGCATTTATTCCAACTCTGAGAGGCTTGCACCAGTCCATAAATGGATCGCTGGAGCTTGCACACTTTGTTAGCTCCCTTTGGATCGACAAAACCTTCTGGTTGCATCATATACAACTCTTCTTCCAGAAATCCATTCAGGAATGCAGTTTTGACATCCATTTGCCAAATTTTATAATCATAAAATGCGGCAATTGCTAACATGATTTGGACAGACTTAAGAATCACTACCGGTGAGAAGGTCTCATCGTAGTCAATCCCTTGAACTTGTCGAAAACCTTTCGCGACAAGTCGAGCTTTGTAGACAGTAACATTACCGTCAGCGTCAGTCTTCTTCTTGAAAATCCATTTATTCTCAATTGCTTGCCGATTATCGGGCAAGTCAACCAAAGTCCACACTTTGTTCTCATACATGGATCCCATCTCAGATTTCATGGCTTCAAGCCATTTTGCGGAATCTGGGCTCACCATCGCTTCTTCATAGTTCGTAGGTTCATCATGATCTAGTAGCATGACTTCCAGAACAGGATTACCGTACCACTCTGGTGCGGATCTTACTCTGGTTGATCTATGAGGTTCAGTAATAACTTGATCTGAAGTTTCATGATCATCATCATTAACTTCCTCACTGATTGGTGTAGGTGTCACAAAACTGGTGTCTGTGATGAACTACTTACCAATAAGGGAGCAGGTACAGTTACCTCATCAAGTTCTACTTTCCTCTCACTCACTTCTTTCGAGAGAAACTCCTTCTCTAGAAAGGATCCATTTTTAGCAACAAATGTCTTGCCTTTGGATCTGTGATAGAAGGTGTACCCAACAGTCTCCTTTGAGTATCCTATGAAGACACATATCTCCGATTTGGGTTCGAGCTTATTAAGTTGAAGCTTTTTCACATAAGCATCGCAGCCCCAAACTTTCAGAAACGACAACTTTGGTTTCTTGCCAAACCACAGTTCATAAGGCGTCGTCTCAACGGACTTTGATGGTGCCCTATTTAACGTGAATGCAGCCGTCTCTAAAGCATAACCCCAACGATAGCGGTAAATTAGTAAGAGACATCATAGATCACACCATATCTAGTAAAGTACGATTATGACGTTCGGACACACCATTACACTGTGGTGTTCCGGGTGGCGTGAGTTGCGAAACTATTCCGCACTGTTTCAAATGTAGACCAAACTCGTAACTCAAATATTCTCCTCCACGATCAGATCGTAGAAACTTTATTTTCTTGTTACGATGATTTTCAACTTCACTCTAAATTTTTTTGAACTTTTCAAATGTTTCAGACTTATGCTTCATCAAGTAGATATACCCATATCTGCTTAAATCATCTGTGAAGGTGAGAAAATAACAATATCCACCATGAGCCTCAATATTCATCGGACCACATACATCTGTATGTATGATTTCCAATAAATCTGTTGCTCTCTCCATAGTACCGGAGAACGACGTTTTAGTTATCTTGCCCATGAGGCACGATTCGCAAGTACCAAGTGATTCATAATCAAGTGGTTCCAAAAGTCCATCAGTATGGAGTTTTTTCATGCGCTTTACACCGATATGACCTAAACGGCAGTGCCACAAATAAGTTGCACTATCATTATCAACTTTGCATCTTTTGGCTTCAACATTATGAATATATGTATCACTACTATCGAGATTCATCAAAAATAGACCACTCTTTAAGGGCGCATGACCATAAAAGATATTACTCATATAAATAGAACAACCATTATTCTTTGATTTAACTGAATAACCGTCTCGCATCAAACAAGATCCAGATATAATGTTCATGCTCAACGGTGGCACCAAATAACAATTACTTAGGTCTAAAACTAATCCCGAAGGTAGATGAAGAGGTAGCGTGCCGACCACGATCACATCGAATTTGGAACCATTTCCCACGCGCATTGTCACCTCGTCCTTGGCCGGTGTTCGCTTAATTCGTAGTCCTGTTTCGAGTTGCAAATATTAGCAACAGAACCAGTATCAAATAACCAGGTACTACTGCGAGCTCTAGTAAGGTACACATCAATAACATGTATATCACATATACCTTTGTTCACCTTGCCATTTATCCACCAAATACTTGGGGCAGTTCCGCTTCCAGTGACCAGTCTGCTTGCAGTAGAAGCACTCAGTTTCAGGTTTAGGTCCAGACTTGGGTTTCTTCTCCTGAGCAGCAACTTGCTTGCTGTTCTTTTTGAAGTTCCCCTTCTTCTTCCCTTTGCCCTTTTTCTTGAAACTAGTGGTCTTGTTGACCATCAACACTTGATGCTCCTTCTTGATTTCTACCTCCGCAGCCTTTAGCATTGCGAAGAGCTCGGGAATCGTCTTATCTATCCCTTGCATGTTATAGTTCATCATGAAGCTCTTGTAGCTTGGTGGCAGTGATTGGAGAATTCTGTCAATGACGCTATTATCCGGAAGATTAACTCCCAGTTGAATCAAGTGATTATTATACCCAGACATCTTGATATGCTCACTGATAGAACTATTCTCCTCCATCTTGCAACTATAGAACTTATTGGAGACTTCATATCTCTCAATCCGGGCATTTGCTTGAAATATTAACTTCAACTCCTAGAACATCTCATATGCTCCATGACGTTCAAAACGTCGTTGAAGTCCCGGTTCTAAGCCGTAAAGCATGGCACACTGAACTATTGAGTAGTCATCAGCTTTGCTCTGCCAGACGTTCATAACATCTGGTGTTGCTCCTGCAGCAGGCCTGGCACCCAGCGGTGCTTCCAGGATGTAATTCTTCTGTGCAGCAATGAGGATAATCCTCAAGTTACGGACCCAGTCCGTGTAATTGCTACCATCATCTCGCAACTTTGCTTTCTCAAGGAACGCATTAAAATTCAATGGAACCACAGCACGGGCCATTTATCTACAATCAAACATAGACAAGCAAGATACTATCAGGTACTAAGTTCATGATAAATTTAAGTTCAATTAATCATATTACGTAAGAACTCCCACTTAGAAAGACATCCCGCTAATCCTCTAAGTGATCACGTGATCCAAATCAACTAAACCATAACCGATCATCACGTGAAATGGAGTAGCTTTCAATGGTGAACATCACTATGTTGATCATATCTACTATATGATTCACGCTCGACCTTTCGGTCTCAGTGTTCTGAGGCCACATCTGTATATGCTAAGCTCGTCAAGTTTAACCTAAGTATTCTGCGTGTGCAAAACTGGCTCGCACCCGTTGTTGATGGACGTAGAGCTTATCACACCCGATCATCACGTGGTGTCCAGGCACGACGAACTTTGGCAACGGTGCATACTCAGGGAGAACACTTTTTATCTTGAAATTTAGTGAGAGATCATCTTATAATGCTACCGTCAATCAAAGCAAGATAAGATGCATAAAAGATAAACATCACATGCAATCAATATAAGTGATATGATATGGCCATCATCATCTTGTGCTTGTGATCTCCATCTCCGAAGCACCTCCATGATCACCATCGTCACCGACACGACACCTTGATCTCAATTGTAGCATCGTTGTCGTCTCGTCAATCTTATGCTTCTACGACTATCGCTACCGCTTAGCGATAAAGTAAAGCATTACAGGGCGATTGCATTGCATACAATAAAGCGACAACCATATGTGAAAGGATCGATATAGTTGACTAGAGGGGGGGGGGTGAATAGGCAACTAACAATTTTTAGCTTTCCTTTACCAAATTAAACTTTGCATCAAAGTAGGTTGTCTAGATATGCGACTAGGTGGGCAACCTATGTGATGCAACAACAACAAGCACACAAGCAAGCAAGGGATATAACACAAATAAGCTTGCACAAGTAAATGCACGAGATGACCAAGAGTGGAGCCGGTGAAGACGAGGATGTGTTACCGAAGTTCCTTCATTTTGAGGGGAAGTACGTCTCCGTTGGAGCGGTGTGGAGGCACAATGCTCCCCAAGAAGCCACTAGGACCAGCGTATTCTCCTCACGCCCTCACATAATGCGAGATGCCCTGATTCCACTATTGGCGCCCTTGAAGGCGGCAACCAAACCTTTACAAACAAGGTTGGGGCTATCTCCACAACTTAATTGGAGACTCCCAACGATACCATGAAGCTTCACCACAATGGATTGTGGCTCCGAGGATACCTCTTCCGTCTAGGGTGTCAAACACCCAAGAGTAACAAGTTGATGATGATGTAGAAGCCGGGGAACACAAATCGGTTTGGTGGAAGTGTGTATATCAGGGGATCCTCCTCCTATTCTCAAGGTATTGTGAAGTTTTGGTGGTTGAGGAGGGTGATCTCAAGCTTTTGGTGATTTGGGAATGGAGGAGCAAAGCTTGGGAAAAGGTTAGGGTTGAGAGGAAGAAGAAGGGGGTATAAATACCCCCAAGACATTTTTTCCCGTTCAGCAGCCGCCGCCCCTGGTAGCCGAACTAAAGGGGTCCGGGCCCCCGGACAAGATCAGAGAAGTCCGGGCACCCGGGGGTCAGGGCCCCGGGCACCCGGAGTGAACAGAGAGACGGCGGCCCGGGAGGCCGGGCACCCGGGGGCCCCAACCCCGGGCACCCGCACTGGTCAGGGAGGGAAGGCGCCGGGTCAAAAGAGGACCGGGCACCCGGGGGCCCCAACCCAGGCACCCGCACCGAACATGAAGGAGGGGGGGCGCCGGGCAAAGGGGTGGACCGACCAGGGAGGAGGAGGGGCGCCGGGCAAAGAGGTGGCCGGGCACCCGGGGGCCCCAACCCCGGGCACCCGCACTGACCAGGGAGGAGAGGAGCCGGACAAAGGGAGGGGCCGGGCACCTGGTGGCCCCAAACCCCGGGCACCCGCACCAAGCAGAGAGGGGAGAGGTGGATGGCGAAGGGGCCGGGCACCCAGGGCACTAGACCCCAGGCACCCGCATGGATCAGAGAAGAGCATGAGACGGTGGAGGAGAGAAGGAGAATGCCCAGGCACATTGAAAGGATCGATATGGTTGACTAGAGGGGGGTGAATAGGCAACTAACAATTTTTAAGCTTTTCTTTACCAAATTAAACTTCGCAACAAAATAGGTTGTCTAGATGTGCAACTAGGTGAGCAACCTATATGATGCAAGAACAACTAGCATACAAGCAAGCAAGGAAGAAAGAAAAGTAGGCTTGCAAAAGTAAAGGCACGAAATAACCAAGAGTGGAGCCGGTGGAGACGAGGATGTGTTACCGGAGTTTCTTCCTTTTAAGGGGAAGTACGTCTCCGTTAGAGCGGTGTGGAGGCACAATGCTCCCCAAGAAGCCACTAGGGCCACCGTATTCTCCTCACGCCCTCACACGATGCGAGATGTCGTGATTCCACTATTGGTGCCCTTGAAGGCGGCGACCGAACCTTTACAAGCAAGGTTGGGGCAATCTCCACAACAATCGGAGGCTCCCAACAACAACAACACCACGAAGCTTCTCCACAATGGAGTATGGCTTCGAGGTGACCTCAACCGTCTAGGGTTCTCAACACCCAAGAGTAACAAGATCCGCAAGGGATAAGTGGGGGGAATCAAATATCCTGTGGTGGATGCGTAGATCGGGCCCTTGTCACCCAATCCCAAGCAAATCAACAAGTTTGATTGGCTAGGAAGAGAGATCGGACGAAAATGGAGCTTGGAGCAATAATGGAGCTTTGAGGTGGAAGAGGTGGTCAACTAGAGGTAGAAGACACCCCTTATATAGTCGTGGGAAAAATCCAACCGTTATCCACATGTTCAGCCTGCAACACACGGTACTACCGCTCCAGGGGCGCGGTACTACCGCGAGGCTGCGCGGTACTACCGTGGACGACCACGGTACTACCGCGGCAGCAGCACATGCCGGAACTAGCCTGATTAGGGGGCAGTACTACCGCTTGCGTGGTACTACCGCTCCCCCTTGCGGTACTACCGCAAGGCAGGAGAGTCACGGCCTGGGAAGGGCGCGGACGAAATAAATTACATCCGTGCCTACTTCCGCTGAAACTGGGGTGGTGCAAAAACCCGACGCGGTACTACCGCTTGCGAGGCGCGGTACTACCGTGGCCGGCACGGATGTAAAAAATTACATCCGCGCCTACTACCGTGACACTGCGGAACTAGGTCGGAGGGCCACGGTACTACGACTCCTAGGGAGCGGTACTACCGTGAGCCCCCACGGTACTACCGCGCTGGACGAGCGGTACTACCGTGGTGGGCGCGGATGTAAAAAATTACATCCGCCCCTACTACCGCACCGGAGCGGCACAAGGCCTGGGTTCCGCGGTACTACCGCTCAGGAGGGAGGTACTACCGTGACACCCAGCGGTACTACCGCTTGTACCTGCGGTACTACCGCAAGTACAACAGTAGTTGCCAGGTTTCCGCACAACCAAGATAACGAAGGGCAGCTCCAAAGTGCAGGGAAAGGAGGGACAAGTGTTCGTGTTGATTCCACCCAAACCTTTCCGACGCAGACCCCCTCTTAATAGTACGGCTCTCCTACGACTCAACTCCACCAAAGAGAAACGTAGAACAACGCCGACTTCAATAGTATCCGAGGGGCACCGAATCGTCTTGTGCCTAGTGATGAAGTATCTGAGAGACTCAAGGAACACGATTAGTCCGCAAAAGCATTGTCATCAATCACCAAAACACTTAAGGGATAAATATGCCCTTACAATCTCCCCCTTTTTGGTGGATTGATGACAACACGGGATTTGCACATAGATAATATAATTGAGAGCAGGGGCAAACCCCACCTCTCTAAGATATAGACGGGCTCCCCCTAGATGTGTGCACTTTAGATGAATGCTTTGGACTGCATAGCACACAGACTAGGATCAACACTCCCCCTATATTTTAGAGACCAAGGCATGATAATAAGCATAGCATAGCATGATAATAAGCATAGCATAACATAAAGATAGCACAATATAACACATGCTTGCTAGGATAGATAGAGTGCATATGTCTTACACCTTACGAAGTAAAGTAACCAAGGTCCAAATGAGAAAGCAGCAAATAGTTCGACTGAGAAAGCAGCAAACACACGACACACACGACTCGCAAACTCGCAAATCCCTACATTCTCTCTCCCTTTGGCATCGAGACACCAAAAAGGCAGAGAGGACACCTACACAGACACGAGCTGGCTCAAGCAGAGAACTCGTCCCAATCCTCTCCGTCGGACTCCTCTGCAGCTGGAATGGTCTCCTCGACATCCTCCTCAGAATCATTCCACCTGTAGCCTTGCTTCTCCATCCACTCGGTCTCAGGAGTGATGCGCTCCTCAGACCCGCCAGATACTTCCTCACCATAGAGCTGCAAGATCTTGTTGTGCCGGCGACGACTCTCCTTGGACTCCACATGAGCCCTGTACTGCCCCTTGGCTTGTATGCAGAAAAGAGACTTCATCTTATCCTTCAACTTCTTGGCCCATGATGGCCTAGAGACACTCTGGGAGGGCCTAGCAGTACGGCCCTCAGCAACATCCTCGGCGCCAGCATCCTCCTCATCAACAGCAGCCCTAGCAGTAGTCGCCTCGGCACGAGTAGCGGTGTTGGCCCAGTTAGATTTGATACGCAGACAAATGGGCTCATGGCGAATCCAATCTGGAGCAAGGAACTCCTCCTCATGGTACATCTTCTCCCAAGTCTTCGAGATCAGCCAAAACAGATAGGGCCCATAGATAGGCACCTTGCGGTTGAACACTGCAAACCGAAGCTCACACCACATGATGTGTGAGACATCAAGTGGCTGAGACTGAGTCGAACGAGCCTCCTGGCAGATGAGCATCATATCCACCATATAGGCATGAACCTTGTCTTTGTCACCGATGCGTGGGAACAAGGAGTTGCGGAAGATGCGGTACATGATATCCAGAAAGGGGTTGAGTACCAAAGTTGTCTTGCCATTGGCGAGCGCCTTCTCAACCATGAACGGGGTAAGCTTGTCCTTGTTGGCAGAATCAGCATTGCCATGGGGGCGAACACCCACTGGAGTGTTAAGCCCATCATCAGGAACCTGAAGCAGATCCATGAACTCCTTCCAGGTAGCAGACATTTGGCGGCCATTGGTCATCCAGGTCATCCTCCTTTCTTCATTAGGGTGAAAGTACACCGAGGCAAAGAACTGACAGATAATCTCAGGGTCATAGTCCAGGTGGAAAGAGATCACATGCTCAATGCCAAACTGCTCCACCTAGTCCAGAGCCTCTCCAAAGTAGTCACGGAAATTGTCCTTCCTCATGTGGTGCATATCAATCCACTTCACCTCCACATAGGTATTCTGCTTGTTCTTGATGACATCCAAATAGATGTTGGTCTGTGTCTTGTTCCAGAACAGCTCACAGCCTCTGACGGTGGAACGCGGATTCACATAAGGGTGAAGCTGCCTGAGACGAACATACTCAGTGGGGGCTATCTCATCCATGCCCTTGGCGGGCTCCTTGTGCTTGCTAGCAGAGGTCTTGACATTGCGCTTGGAGGTAGACGATCCCTCTGGAACTTCTCCTGGATTGCGCAGATGCTTGGAGCCAGTGTCACGACTGGGATTGGACCGGCAAGAGCCACCACCTGAGACACACACGCAAATCACCAAAGACGCGACGAGAATCAATGCAAAGGCCACGATAAAGCACAAGAAACACATAGAAGGCATACGAGAAAGTTGCCATGCGATAGATGTGAGCCATGGTAGAACTGCCACTGTCTGCGGTACTAAAAGGTTAGTACTGCTCCAGACGCGGTAGTACCGTGCGAGGTCACGGTAGTACCATGGCTGGAGCGGAAGTAAGCTCTTAGTACCGCACAGCGCGCGGTAGTACCTCTCCTGAGGGGCGGTAGTACCGTGCAAGTGGTAGTACCGCGCCATACGGGCGGTAGTACCGCGTCGCGTCAGATCTAACTTGTGATTTGAATCTGAAAAGAACCGCGAAACAATGGCGGTGCTACGGTGATCAGATCTAGCGCAAGACAACAATACAAGTATAAATCCTATGCAATACCACACTCCTTCATCCCACTCTTGCAGAGATTAAGCCTATGAATCTCAAGAACACACAAGCCTCCCCCAAAACCTAAAAGCACCAAACAATCAAAAGGAGAGGGAGTTGGGGAAAAACCTTGGTCCATAGCAAGAGCACGTGGTGGGAAACGATCCCATCGGTCGGAATCACGGGAGGGCAGCTGGTGGAGGAGATCCGGCGACGAACGCCGGCTCCGTTCTTGAGCACGGGAGAGGAGGAGACGACGTGGAGAGAGAGGACATGAATGGGTATGGGGAGTTAGAACTCCCCCTGCCCGTCCTTATCCCCACGCGCTCGAACCGGCGCGGTAGTACCGCGTGTCATCGCGGTAGTACCGCTCGGGCGGAAGTACCGCGCCGAGGCGGTAGTACCGCTCAAACAGGTGGTAGTAAAAAATTACTGCCGCGTGGGGATGGTAGTACCGTGCTCCCACCAACGGTAGTACCGTGGCTGGCTGCGATAGTATCGTAGCTGGCCGCGGTAGTACCGTGAGCTCAAGTCACCGCAGGTTTCAAACACGAGAGGAAAAAGCCTTTGCACGGGAACTTTTCACACACAAGAAACCACAAGAACACACACAGACCAGAGGTAAGAGGACAGCAAGAAACCACCAAGCGACAAAGCCTCTCGAGGAGAGAGGGCGGTGGCCAAGCCACCTATGTTTGAGTTGGATGGTATGGCACCGGGAAGAATTATCCTTGGGCCCATGACCAAAACTCGTCTTTGAAGCACAAGTACCATCAAAAATGGCTAGTGTGAAAGAGGTGATCTATTTATGCATAATTAGGGGAGGGAGAGTTCATCGAGAGAACAACACTCCCCCTATGTCCATGCCTACACCTAAACGAGACAACAAGTTGAGTGTGGTGGGGGGTGCACGGTTTCAAGTCACATTGCTCAAATCAATGATATTTAGCTCATGCCTTAACTCGCGAAATCTTGCTTCATCCAAGGGCTTCGTGAAAATATCTGCAAGGTTATCATGAGTGTTGACATACTTGAGCTCGATCTCCCCTCGCCTAATGTGATCCCGGATGAAGTGATACCAAATCTCAATGTGCTTCGTCTTGAAGTGTTGCACCGGGTTGAGAGAAATCTTGATGGCACTTTCATTGTCACACCAAAGAGACACTTTGTCACAAATGACACCGTACTCCTTTAGAGTTTGCCTCATCCATAGGAGTTGAGCACAACAACTACCGGCCTCCACATACTTTGCTTCGGTGGACGAGAGAGACACACAACTTTGCTTCTTGGAAGACCAACTTACCAAAGAGCAACCAAGAAATTGGCACCCTCGGGAAGTGGACTTCCTATCCACTTTGTCTCCCGCCCAATCGGAATCCGTGAAACCTTCAAGCTTGAAGTTTGCTCCTCTTGGGTACCATAAGCCAAAGTTTGGGGTATACCAAATATCGAAAGATTCGCTTGACCGCCACAAAGAGACTTTCCTTTGGTGCGGCTTGAAAACGTGCACACATCCCCACACTCAACATGATATCCGGTCTAGATGCACAAAGGTAAAGCAAGGAGCCAATCATGGAGCGATATACCTTTTGATCCACCACTTTACCATTGGGATCGATGTCAAGTTGGCACTTGGTAGGCATTGGTGTAGTAGCCGGCTTGACATCACTTAGCTTCAATCTTTTAAGCATGTCTTGAGTGTATTTGGCTTGGTTGATGAAGGTTCCTTCTCTTCTTTGTTTGATGTCGAAACCAAGGAAGAACTTCAACTCTCCCATCGAGGACATCTTAAACTTGGAGGTCATGAGAGCGGCAAATTCTTCATTGAAAGCTTTGTTAGGAGAACCAAAGATAATATCATCAACATATAGTTGGCATACAAACAACTCCCCGTTGACCTTCTTAGTAAAAAGAGTGGGGTCAATTAGCCCCACCTCAAATCCACGATCTTATAACAACTTGGTAAGGTGGTCATACCACGCACGTGGGGCTTGTTTAAGGCCATAGAGTGCCTTATCGAGTTGATACACATGATCCGGAAAGTAGGGATCCTCGAACCCGGGGGGTTGCTTGACATAGACCAACTCATTAATAGGACCATTAAGAAAAGCACTTTTCACATCCATTTGTTGCAACTTAAAGTTGTGATGGGAAGCATAAGCAATCAACAAACGAATGGATTCAAGACGAGTAACGGGAGCAAAGGTTTCACCGTAGTCGATACCCTCGACTTGGGAGTAGCCTTGTGCTACCAATCTTGCCTTGTTGCGAATGATGTTCCCATGAGCATCTTGCTTGTTCTTGAAGATCCATTTGGTTCCAATGATGTTGTGGTTCCCCGAAGGTCTTGGCACCAATCTCCACACCTTGTTGTACTCGAAGTTGTTGAGTTCTTCATGCATGGCATTGAGCCAATCCGAGTCTTCGAGTGCCTCATAGACCTATTGGGGTTCAACACAAGAGACAAACGCGTGATGTTCACAATAGTTTGCCAATTGTCTACGAGTGCTTAGCCCCTTTCTTAGGCTTCCAACCACATTTTCCATGAGATGGCCTTGGGTGGTGAGCTTGGAAGCAATCTTCGCGGCACGACGCTCTAATTCCTCCTCGGATGTGGACGGAGGAGGGTTGACTTGATCATCTTGAGCGTCGTCTTGAGCTTGTTCTTGGTCTTGAGCTTGATCTTGATCTTGAACTTGCTCGAGGGAAAGAACTTGACCTTGGGCATCATTTAGAGGCTCACCACCATCTTGAGGTTGATCTTGCCCTTGGTCTTGTTCATGAGGTTGAGGGCCTTCATTTTGTTCTTTGGAAGCGTGTGGGTCTTGATGAGGTGATGGCTCTACTTGAGTAGAGCATTGTCCTTCTCCTTCGGCCACAAGGGGTTCCTCAATGGGTAGTATTTGACCAATACCCATTCTTCTTATGGCTTGGGGAGGAATTTCATCACCTACATCACAAGTACCACTTTGCTCCACATGGGAGCCATTATTTTCGTCAAACTCCACGTTACACGTCTCCTCAATGAGTCCAGTGGACTTGTTGAGGACACGGTAAGCATGAGAGTTTGTAGCATAACCAACAAATATGCCCACTTGAGCTCTAGCCTCAAATTTAGACAAACGAACACCTTTCTTGAGAATGAAACACTTACAACCGAACACCCGAAAGTACTTGAGGTTGGGCTTGTTGCCGGTGAGTATCTCATAGGGAGTCTTGTTTAAGCCTTTGCGAAGATAGAGCCGATTGGATGCATGACATGCGGTGTTGATGGCTTCGGCCAAAAAGTTGTATGGAGACTTGAACTCCGCCATCATGGTCCTTGCCGCATCCATCAACGTCCGGTTCTTCCTCTCCGCAACACCATTTTGTTGAGGGGTATATGGTGCATAGTATTGATGCTTGATCCCCTCATCACTAAGAAACTCATCCAAGGTGTAGTTCTTGAACTCGGTGCCATTGTCACTTCTTATTGTCAATATCTTTGCATCATGTTGACGTTGAGCTTCATTTGCAAAGTCGATGACGGTTTGTTGAGTCTCACTCTTCCTCTTGAAGAAGTATACCCAAGTGTATCTTGAGTAATCATCCACAATCACCAAGAAATACTTTCTTCCTCCAAGACTATCAAAAGATGGAGGCCCGAAGAGATCCATGTGAAGGAGCTCCAAGGGTCTCTTCGAGTAGATGATGGTTGAAGGAGGGTGAGCCTTTTCATGAAGCTTTCCTTCGATACAAGCACTTCAAGCATGATCTTTGGCAAAACTAACATTTGTTAGTCCACGGACATGGTCCCCCTTGAGAAGACTTTGCAAAGATCTCATATTGACGTGGACTAAACGGCGATGCCAAAGCCATCCCATGTCAACTTTAGCCATTAGGCATGTCGCGGTCTTAGTGGGTCGCTCCGAAAAGTTAATCACATAGAGACCGTTCTCGACATGCCCAACAAAGGCTACTTTAAGAGTCTTGCTCCACAAGAGGGCCATGGTATCAATATCAAAGAATGTAGCAAAGCCCATGAGTGCAAGTTGACGAACGGAAAGTAAATTGAATGCAAGGGACTCAACAAGCATGACTTTCTCGATCGTTAGATCATAAGAAATGACAACCTTGCCGAGACCCAATACCTTAGAATGTGATGCATCACCCCACTCGACATTGGTGGGCATAGATGGAATATCTTGCACGTCCACCACCAAGTCCTTGCTCCCGGTTATATGATTTGTTGCTCCACTATCGAGCAACCATGATCCCCGACCGGAAGAAAACACCTACACGAGATCAATGCTTGGTTTTAGGTACCCATTTAGTAATGGGTCCTTTGATGTTAGTAACAAGGGTCTTGGGAACCCAAATAGACCATTCAATGTACTCATAAGAAGAACCAACAAATTTAGCATAAACACGTCCATCACTAGCACGGCACAACACATATGACGGGTTAAAGTCGCCGGCTTTGTTTGAGGAAATGCTTTTGCCCTTTTGGACATCAACTCCCTTCACTTTCTCCTTCTTCTTCTTAGGAGCACCCTCTCCCTCTTTCACAAACGTTTGTTTGAGAGGAGGAGGACATTTGTTCTTGTTGTTCTTCTTCTTCTTGCTCTTGGACTTGGGTGCAAACCCAATTCCTTCTTTGGCCACAACTTCCTTTTGATTGCTCAAAAGGTCGTTGAGGTTCTTCTCACCTTGAATGCAAGTCACAAGGCCTTTCTCAAGTTGATCATTCAACTTGGCATTCTCCTCCACAAGATGCACATGCTCACAACATGGGTTAGTAGCACATGCGTTATCAATTAATACCATATGAGGAAAGGTGGCATTTTCCTTGATTAGCTTAACTTGGAGTTGAGCATGAGACTCTTTGAGGTTAGCATGAGTACCCTTCAAGACCTTGTTTGCCTTTTCAAGTATATCAAACTCCTCTTTGAGTCTAGCATGATCAACCCCAAGTTTAGCCTTCTCGGATGTTAGAACACGAGACACGACAAGAGCATGATCAAGATCTTTCTTTAACTTAGCATGGTCATCATTGTGTGACTCCTCAAGAGTCAAACGATACACACGCTCTTCCTCAAGAGCATTAGAGAGATCCGATATCTCATCGGCATAGTCACGACTATGACCTTCCATCTTGGAGATGGTTTCTTCGTGAGCCTCGATCATGTCATTGGCCTCACCAAGTTGTTCCAAGAGAGCAACGAAGTGCTTCTTGGACTTTCCCTTGAGCTTACTCATAAAAGACTCAAATTCATTCACTTCCTCATTAGACTCAACATGTTCATCAATGCAATCCTCCAAGGAGGGATTAGTAATGATGGTGGTTGTGATGTTGGGGGTTACCTTGTTTGAAGCTTTAGCCATGAGGCATCTGGCGGTGATCTTTTCGTTGGGTGATTCGAAGAGAGACACTCGGGGAGTAGTAGCAATGGCAACGGACGCCATGGCCATTGCTTCTTCATTTTCATCATCATCGTCATCCTCTTGGTATTCTTCTTGAACCACCAACCCACGAGTGGGAGTCTTCTTGGCGAAGTTGTTCTTGTTGGGGAAGGACTTGGCTTTGTCTTTTCGGATGAACTTGCCACCGTTGTCTTCCCGCTTCTCGTAAGGACAATCCGCAACGAAATGGCTCACATTGCCACAGTTGAAGCAAGTTCTAACTCGTTGCTTGCCCTTGACGCCACTTGAGTTGTTCTTGTTGAAGTTGGGTGTTGAACTCTTCTTGCTCCAAAATTGTCTTGAAGCAAGAGCCATGTGCTCATCGTAATCAAACTTGGTGTCTTCGGGGTTGCTTTCCTCATCTTCCATAGTAACCTTGGCCTTCAAAGAAAGGTTAGGCTTCTTTGCTCTTTGAGAACGGAGCACCGCATTGTCGGCGGTCTTGTCCAAGATGCTCATTGCAACGAACTCATCCAACACTTCACTTGAGGTCATGGAGTGGAAGTCCGGTCGTTGATGAATGACAGAGGACATAGCCTTGTTGTAGGGCATCATGGCCTTGAGAAACTTCCGCTTGATCCAATTGTCATCCCTGTCCTTGCTTCCATGATCTCGAAGTGCGACCGCGAGTTTGGTCACTCTTCGGAAGAGCACACGAGGTTCTTCATCTTCTTTCATTGCAAACTCATCGGCTTCATCTTGCACCACTTCATAGTTGGAGCGTTGAATGTAGCACTTCCACGATAGAGACCCTCGACACATTTCCATTCTTCTTTAGCCATGACATGGGGTCGAAGATGAGGGAGATCTTCGGGAAGGATTGCATCTTGGATGATGAAGAGAGCACTCTCATTGAATTGATTGTCCACGGCTTCTCGAGGGGTGAAGTTGCTTGGGTCATGAGGACAAAAACCTTCTTCCATGATTCTCCAAAGGTTAGTGTTCACATGTTTCAAATGACGCTTAAAGCGATAGACCCAAGAATCAAAATCTTCATGTTTCTCATATTTAGGAGGAGGACCGGCATGATTCAAATGAGTGGAGGGGATTGGCCCTCCATAAGTCGGAGGTTCCACATGGGCAAAGATGCCGGTACCATTTCTACCTCTAATAGAAGGACTCTTATCAATGTTAGCTTCCCCCTTGTCTGAGGGAGCATCCGTCACCTTGTTGGTGGGATCACCCACTTTCATCGGCGAGGTAGATTGTTTAAGTCCTTCTAGGAATTCCTTAAACATGTCCTTGACCTCGGTCGTCATGGAGGTTTTCAATGTTTCCAAAGCCACATTGAATTCCTCACGTGAGATCGAGTTACCCCCATCTCCCGTAGATGAGATCGGGTTCGCACCGGAGTGCTCTCCCACCTCATCTACGACATCAACCATACTCTTTGGATGGTAAAGTCCTTAAAAAGAGACGAGGCTCTGATACCAATTGAAAGGATCGATATGGTTGACTAGAGGGGGGGTGAATAGGCAACTAACAATTTTTAAGCTTTTCTTTACCAAATTAAACTTTGCAACAAAATAGGTTGTCTAGATGTGCAACTAGGTGAGCACCCTATATGATGCAAGAACAACTAGCATACAAGCAAGCAAGGAAGTAAGACAAGTAGGCTTGCAAAAGTAAAGGCACGAAATAACCAAGAGTGGAGCCGGTGGAGACGAGGATGTGTTACCGGAGTTCCTTCCTTTTAAGGGGAAGTACGTCTCCGTTAGAGCGGTGTGGAGGCACAATGCTCCCCAAGAAGCCACTAGGGCCACCGTATTCTCCTCACGCCCTCACACGATGCGAGATGCCGTGATTCCACTATTGGTGCCCTTGAAGGCGGCGACCGAACCTTTACAAGCAAGGTTGGGGCAATCTCCACAACAATCGGAGGCTCCCAACAACAACAACACCACGAAGCTTCACCACAATGGAGTATGGCTTCGAGGTGAACTCAATCGTCTAGGGTGCTCAACACCCAAGAGTAACAAGATCCGCAAGGGATAAGTGGGGGGAATCAAATATCCTGTGGTGGATGTGTAGATCGGGCCCTTGTCACCCAATCCCGAGCAAATCAACAAGTTTGATTGGCTAGGGAGAGAGATCGGGCGAAAATGGAGCTTGGAGCAACAATGGAGCTTAGAGGTGGAAGAGGTGGTCAACTAGAGGTAGAAGACACCCCTTATATAGTCGTGGGAAAAATCCAACCGTTATCCACATGTTCAGCCCGCGACACACGGTACTACCGCTCCAGGGGTGCGGTACTACCGCGAGGCTGCGCGGTACTACCGTGGACGACCACGGTACTACTGCTGCAGGAGCACATGCCGGAACTAGCCTGACTAGGGGGCAGTACTACCTCTTGCGCGGTACTACCGCTCCCCCTTGCGGTACTACCGCAAGGCAGGAGAGTCACGGCCTGGGAAGGGCGCGGACGAAATAAATTACATCCGTGCCTACTTCCGCTGAAACTGTGGTGGTGCAAAAACCCGACACGGTACTACCGCTCGCGAGGCGCGGTACTATCGTGGCCGGCGCGGATGTAAAAAATTACATCCGCGCCTACTACCGTGACACTGCGGTACTAGGTCGGAGGGCCACGGTACTACGACTCCTAGGGAGCGGTACTACCGTGAGCCCCCGCGGTACTACCGCGCTGGACGAGCGGTACTACCGTGGTGGGCGCGGATGTAAAAAATTACATCCGCCCCTACTACTGCACCGGAGCGGCACAAGGCCTGGGTGCCGCGGTACTGCCGCTCCGGAGGGGCGGTACTACCGTGACACCCAGCGGTACTACCGCTTGTACCTGCGGTACTACCGCAAGTACAACAGTAGTCGCCAGGTTTCCGCACAACCAAGATAACGAAGGGCAGCTCCAAAGTGCAGGGAAAGGAGGGACAAGTGTACGTGTTGATTCCACCCAAACCTTTCCGACGCGGACCCCCTCTTAATAGTACGGCTCTCCTACGACTCAACTCCACCAAAGAGAAACGTAGAACAACGCTGACTTCAATAGTCTCCGAGGGGCACCGAATCGTCTTGTGCCTAGTGATGAAGTATCTGAGAGACTCAAGGCACACGATTAGTCCGTAAAAGCATTGTCATCAATCACCAAAACACTTAAGGGATAAATATGCCCTTACACACATGAAGAAACTCCCGATAATGCCCGAAGCGGAAAACAAGGAAGAAAGAGAGAAGATTTAGTTCCCCAACTCCAAGATCATAGCAACCCCTCTTGATAGTACGGATGTTCCTATGACTGAAAAAGAAACCAAAAACTTCTCGAGCCAACATAGAACACCGTCTTCTCTCATTTTGGACTTGATAGGGTTATTGAGTACCGACACCCGGCGACGCACAAGAGGCAATAATGTCCTGAAATAGACCTGACAACCGACATTAGTCCTCGCGAATCATATTGGGATCAATCATCAAAACAAAATTGAGTGACAATTGCACTTTCAATCTCCCCCTTTTTGGTGAATTGATGATAATATGATTCGCACATGGCAAGTACCAAAGAGAGATATAACTTAAAGCCATGCAAAACTATTGATGTAGAAAGCTCCCCCTTGATGTGTGCATCTTTTTTAAAAAATGCTATGAACACATATCACAACATCAAGACGGCTCCCCCTACATCAATGACCAAGTGCTACCTAATAAAAATAACCGAGAGTAATAAGTGCACAAATTAGATTGAGGTCAAGGAAATAAAAGACACGGGAGATACGAGATCTCAAATCAAAGTACTCACAGCCAAAGAACGAAAAGACACATAAAAGTATTACAAGCCCGTAAAAGATCAAAGAAGGGGCAAGGGCTTGCAATCTCTCCAAGCACAAGGCGAATCCTAATAGAACACTTCTCCCCCTTTGGCATCGAGACACCAAAAAGGGGAAAAGGCGATGCTACCGAAACACCCTAAACGAGAGGAGGGGCACTGGTGGCGTCATCATCTTCATCCTCAGGAATGTAAGCAAGGCAAGGGTTGGAGTAGACCGTGGCAGCACCGTCAGTGTCCTCAGGCCCCCTGGGCTCGGTCACCCCAGACTCACGCTCTCTGGCAGCCTTCAACTGTCGCATCTAACTCTTGCGGAAGTTGGTCTCTACCACTTGACGCCTTGCAGTGGACTGGCACATCTTGAACAAATTATTGAACCCACGAAACAACATGTTCTTCTCCTTCTTAGAAAAAGAAGGCGAAGATGCAATAGAGCGAGCAAGACTAGTGGGATCGTCTAAAGCAGCACCTCGTGAGGAGGACCCACCGAGCTCAAAAGCCCAAGCAGCAGCAGAAACCTTCGCAAGCCTGGGCTCCTTGCCCACCAAAGATAACAGATCCTCATGCACTGGTGGCCTGTAGCTGACGTGCCTCTTACACAAAGTGATGAGAAACTTGTGCAAGAGCCGGTCTTTCTCACGGTACTTCATCTCAATGAGAGCCTGAATGAACGGAGGAAACACACAGGACTTCTTGTCAAACACACATGACTTCATCTCCTCATACATGAAATTGAGAACATCCACTTTCCGTCCTTCATGAGAATAAATGAGCAGGTCAATGGTAGTGGACCAGAGCATATCAGAAGAGCCTGTCTTGGGAGCCAATGAGGTACGGAGAATCTGGTGAAGGGCGGCATACTTGGGCAGCAAACCACGAATAGTGCCCACCATGGAATCGGGAGTACCTGGCTTATATGCAAAAGCAAGGGCCTTCTTGGTGCGAATATGCTGAACAACAGTGGCAAACTCATCCTGAGGCACAGGGAAGAAGGGATAACCAGTGATAGAGGCCAAGTCAGCCATAGACCCACGAAGAGTAGAGCCACCGGATCGCCATACAAATGAACAATCCGAGCCAGTCTCGAAGTAGACAGTGGCGTAGAGCTGCATAATGAGCTCCTCATTGTATGCCTTGTTGAAACGCAGAGACGGGAGAAAACCCATCTTGTCAAGAGCCTCAAACACACCTGGAAAAGATCACCACGAGAACAAATGTACTCAAGATCCACACTGCGATGAGGAGCCATCTTGTACTTCTTGATCTTCAGAACCTAATCAAAATTGCGACTTTGGAACTCGTTCCAGAACTTCCAATCAATGCCATCATCACGGTCATGAACATACGGATTCGCATTGTGAACTTGTCGATACTCAGCCTTAGAGAGCTTATTGATATCATCAGTGGCTAAGGGATCAAACTCCTGATCAACTTCTTCTTCATCATCATTAGCATCACCATCAGCATCTTGAGCTTCAGCAAAGTTGGCCACGAACTGCTCTTCTTCATCGTCATCACTGCTAGATGCCTCAATGATGGGATTGCGAGCAGCCTGGCGGCGAGCACGACCCGGGGGAGCAACCTTAGAACACTTCCCAGTGCGTTCCGGAGGAACAAACTTGCCTTTGTCTCCAACAGCTTTCTTCTTCTTAGCGCGACGAGCACCAACAGCCCCACCTGACGAGTCAAAACGCAAAGACAAGATACGGATGAGAGATGAGTGCAAGAGTTCATGCAGCAAAAAAGAAAAGAACAAAACAAAAAAAAAAGAAAAAGAAAAACAGAGACGGCCAGGCACCCGGAAGGCCCTATTTTGGGCACCCGGGGAGACGCCCAGCGGAGGGCCGGGCACCCGGCCACACGGGACTAGGCACCCGGGGAGAGGGGCTCCAGCGAAGGCCCGGGCACCCTGCCACATAGGGGCCGGGCACCCGGGGAGGGGAAGGGGAGAGGCACCCGGCGACGGCCCGGGCACCCGGCCGGAGGCCGGCCAGCACCCGGCGACGACACAACCGCTTGGGAAACAGCAAAAAACGGCACAAGAAGACTAAGCAAACCTAGAACAAACTAAACTAAGACAAGAAGAAAAAAAGAAAAAGAGCCAAGAACACAAGGAAAATACCAGAGGAAGCCATGGAGGGGAGAAGAAACACTCCCGGGAGGGAGCTCGGGGCGCCCAGAGAGGCTCCGACGGCGACCGGTGGCAGAGGGCAAGCGGCGGCGGCGGCTGGTGAGGGGGAAAATGAGGGGAGACCCCTTACCCCGTCCCCTCGAGCCCGACTTACGGCGGCTTGGCCCCAGATCCTGTCCGGGTGCCCGGACCAAAGAGGCCCGGGTGCCCGGAGAGCTCAGAGAGCCCAGCGCAGAGGCCCGATCTGCCGGGTGCCCGGACCAAAAACATCCGGGTGCCCGGACCGCCCAGAGAGATTTTTTTAAACCCAAAAAGAGAGAAAGAGAAAAAGGAGGTCTAAACAAGCAAGGAGAGCATGATCAAAAGGGACTCTTGCAAGGGTGAAAGCATGTCTTTGGTAAGGGAAGGGCATGAAACGGATCGCAAACAAAGTGGAACACACAACAACACTCAAAAGAAAAAGAACCAACCAACGGACCCACACAAGAGTACAAAGGAAGCGAGAGAAAGGCAAATAAGACAACCAACAACCGACTCTAGTAACTAACTCTCGCTAAACGGTGGGCGGTGGCCGAGGCCACCTATGTTTGAGTCACTTGGTATGGCACCGCGAAGATTTTAACCTTGGGCCCATGACCAAAACTCATATTTGAAGCACAAGTACCATCCAAAAAATGGCTCATGTGAAAGACTTGATTGATTTATGCATGATGGGGGGAGAGAGAGTTCATTGAGAGAACAACAGTCCCCCTATGTCCATGCCTACACCTAAACAAGATAGCATGATGAGTATGGTTGGGTGTGCAGGGGTTCAAACCACATTGCTTGAATCAATGATATTTAGCTCATGCCTTAACTCACGAAATCTTGCTTCATCCAAGGGATTCGTGAAAATATCTGTAAGGTTATCATGAGTGTTGACATAATTGAGCTCGATCTCCCCTCGCCTAATGTGATCCCGGATAAAGTGATACCGAATCTCAATATGCTTCGTCTTGAAATGTTGCACCGGGTTGAGAGAAATCTTGATGGCACTTTCATTATCACACCAAAGAGGCACTTTGTCACAAATGACACCGTACTCCTTTAAAGTTTGCCTCATCCATAAGAGTTGTGCACAACTACTACCGGCCGGCACATATTCCGCTTTGGTGGACGAGAGAGACACACAACTTTGCTTTTTGGAAGACCAACTCACCAAAGAGCAACCAAGAAATTGGCACTCTCCGGAAGTGGACTTCATATCCACTTTGTCTCCCGCCCAATCGGAATCCGTATATACTTCAAGCTTGAAGTTTGCTCCTCTTGGGTACCATAATCCAAAGTTTGGGGTATGAGCCAAATATCGAAAGATTCGCTTGACCGCCACATAGTGGCTTTCCTTCGGTGCGGCTTGAAACCATGCACATATTCCCACAATCAACATGATATCCGGTCTAGATGCACAAAGGTCAAGCAAGGAGCCAATCATGGAGCGATATACCTTTTGATCCACCGCTTTACCATTTGGATCAATGTCAAGTTGGCACTTGGTAGGCATTGGAGTAGAAGCCGGCTTGACATCACATAGCTTGAATCTTTTTAGCATGTCTTGAGTGTATTTGGCTTGGTTGATGAAGGTACCTTCTCTTCTTTGTTTGATATCAAAACCAAGGAAGAACTTCAACTCTCCCATCAAAGACATCTTGAACTTAGAGGTCATGAGAGCGGCAAATTCCTCATTGAAAGATTTGTTAGGGGAACCAGAATAATATCATCAACATATAGTTGGCATACAAACAACTCCCCTTTGACCTTCTTAGTAAAAAGAGTGGGATCGATTTGCCCAACTTCAAATCCACGATCTTGTAACAACTCGGTAAGGTGGTCATACCATGCACGTGGGGCTTGTTTAAGGCCATAGAGTGCCTTATCGAGTTGATAAACATGATCCGGGAAGTAGGGATCCTCGAACCCGGGGGGTTGCTTGACATAAACCAACTCATTAATAGGACCATTAAGAAAAGCACTTTTCACATCCATTTGTTGTAACTTAAAGTTGTGATGGGAAGCATAAGCAATCAACAAACGAATGGATTCAAGCCGAGCAACGGGAGCAAAGGTTTCACCGTAGTCGATACCCTCGACTTGGGAGTAGCCTTGTGCTACCAATCTTGCCTTGTTGCGAATGATGTTCCCATGAGCATCTTGCTTGTTCTTGAATATCCACTTGGTTCCAATGACGTTGTGGTTCCCCGACGGCCTTGGCACCAATCTCCACACCTTGTTGTACTCGAAGTTGTTGAGTTCTTCATGCATGGCATTGAGCCAATCCGGATCTTCGAGCGCCTCATAGACCTTTTGGGGTTCAACACAAGAGACAAACTCGTGATGTTCACAATAGTTTGCTAATTGTCTACGAGTTCTTACCCCCTTTCTTAGGCTTCCAACCACATTCTCCATGAGATGACCATTGGTGGTGAGCTTGGAAGCAATCTTCACGGCACGACGCTCTAATTCCTCCTCGGATGTGGAAGGAGGAGGGTTAACTTGATTATCTTGAGCACCGTCTTGAGCTTGTTCTATATCTTGAGCTCTTGCTCTTGATCTTGGACTTGCTCGAGGGGGAGAACTTGACCTTGGGCATCATTTGGTGGTTCACCACCATCTATAGGTTGATCTTTCCCTTGGTCTTGTTCACGAGGTTGAGGGCCTTCACTTTGTTCTTAGGAAGCGTGTGGGTCTTCGGGAGGTGATGGCTCCACTTGAATGGAGCATTGTCCTTCTCCTTCGGCCACAAGGGGTTCCTCAATGGGTAGAATATGACCAATACCCATTCTTCTTATGGCTTGGGGAGGAATTTCATCACCTACATCACAAGTACCACTTTGCTCCACTTGGGAGCCGTTATTTTCGTCAAACTCCACGTTACATGTCTCCTCAATGAGTCCAGTGGACTTGTTGAGGACACGGTAAGCATGAGAGTTTGTAGCATAACCAACAAATATGCCCTCATAAGCTCTAGCCTCAAATTTAGACAAACGAACACCCTTCTTGAGAATGAAACACTTACGCCCAAACACCCGGAAGTACTTGAGATTGGGCTTGTTACCGGTGAGTATTTCATAAGGAGTCTTGTTCAAGCCTTTGCGGAGATAGAGCCGATTGGATGCATGACATGCTGTGTTGATGGCTTCAGCCCAAAAGTTGTATGGAGACTTGAACTCCGCCATCATGGTCCTTGCCGCATCCATCAACGTCTGGTTCTTCCTCTCTGCGACACCATTTTGTTGAGGGGTACATGGTGCAGCATATTGATGCTTGATCCCCTCATCACTAAGAAACTCATCCAAGGTGTAGTTCTTGAACTCGTTGCCGTTGTCACTTCTTATTGTCAAGATCTTTGTATCATGTTGACGTTGAGCTTCATTTGCAAAGTCGATGACGGTTTGTTGGGTCTCACTCTTCCTCTTGAAGAAGTATACCCAAGTGTATCTTGAATAATCATCCACAATCACCAAGCAATACTTTCTACCTCCAAGACTATCAAAGGATGGAGGCCCAAAGAGATCCATGTGAAGGAGCTCCAAGGGTCTCTTCGAGCAGATGATGGTCGTGGGAGGGTGAGCCTTCTCATGAAGCTTTCCTTCAATACAAGCACTGCAAGCACGATCTTTGGCAGAACTAACATTTGTGAGTCCACGGACATGGTCCCCCTTGAGAAGACTTTGCAAAGATCTCATATTTACGTGGGCTAAACGGCGATGCCAAAGCCATCCCACGTCAACTTTAGCCATTAGGCATGTCGCGGTCTTAGTGGGTCGCTCCGAAAAGTTAATCACATAGAGACCGTTCTGGACATGCCCAACAAAGGCTACTTTAAGAGTCTTGCTCCACAGGAGGGCCACGGTATCAATGTCAAAGAAAGTGGCAAAACCCATGAGTGCAAGTTGACGAACGGAAAGTAAATTGTATGCAAGGGATTCAACAAGCATGAATTTCTCGATCGTTAGATCATGAGAAATGACAACCTTGCCAAGATCCAATACCTTAGAATGTGAGGCATCACCCCACTCAACATTGGTGGGCATAGATGGAATCTTTTTCACGTCCACCACCAAGTCCTTGCTCCCGGTCATATGATTTGTTGCTCCACTATCGAGCAACCATGATCCCCCACCGGAAGCAAACACCTACAAGAGATCAATTCTTGGTTTTAGGTACCCATTTAGTAATGGGTCCTCTAATGTTAGCAACAAGCGTCTTAGGAACCCAAATAGACCATTCAATGTACTCATAAGGAGAACCAACAAATTTAGCATAAACATGTCCATCACTAGCACGGCACAACACATAAGAAGGGTTAAAGTCGCCGGCTTTGTTGAAGGAGGAGGAGGTGGTTTTGCCCTTTTTGACATCAACACCCTTCACATTGTTCTTCTTCTCCTTAGGAGCACCCTCTCCATCTTTCACAAAGGTTTGCTTGAGAGGAGGAGGTCGTTTGTTCTTGTCGTTCTTCTTCTTGTTCTTGGACTTGGGTGCGAACCCAATTCCTTCCTTGGCCACAACTTCCTTTTGATTGCTCAAAAGGTCGTTGAGGTTCTTCTCACCTTGAATGCATGTCACAAGGCCTTTCTCAAGTTGATCCTTCAATTTGGCATTCTCCTCCACAAGATGCACATGCTCACAACACGGGTTAGTGGCATATGCATTATCAATTAATACCATATGAGGAAAGGTGGCCTTTTCCTTGGTTAGCTCAACTTGGAGTTGAGCATGAGACTCCTTGAGGTTTGCATGTGCACCCTTCAAGACCTTGTGGGCCTTGTCAAGTACATCAAACTCCTCCTTGAGTATAGCATGATCAACCCCAAGTTTAGCCTTCTCGGAAGTTAGCACACGAGACACAACAAGAGCATGATCAAGATCTTTCATTAACTTGGCATGGTCATCGTTGTGTGACTCCTCAAGAGCCAAACGATGCCCACTCTCTTCCTCAAGAGCATTGGAGAGATCTGATATCTCATTGGCATAGTCACGACTATGACCTTCCATCTTAGAGATGGTTTCTTCGTGAACCTCGATCATGTCATTGGCTTCACCAAGTTGTTCCAAGAGAGCAACAAAGTGCTTCTTGGATTTGCCCTTGAGCTTACTCATAAAAGACTCAAATTTATTTACTTCCTCATTAGATCCCTCACTTTCATCAATGCCATCCGTCAAAGAGGGATTAGTAATGATGGTGGTTTTGATGTTGGGGGTTACCTTGTTGTTGGCTTTAGCCATGAGGAACTTGGCGGTGATGTTCTCGTTGGGTGAATCGAAGAGAGACATCCGGGCAGATGTGGCAATGGCAACAGATGCCATGGCCATTGCTTCTCTATCTTCATCATCATCGTCATCCTCACAGTATTCTTCTTGAACCACCAACCCATGAGTAGAAGTCTTCTTGGTGAAGTTGTTCTTGTTGGGGAAGGACTTGGCTTTGTCTTTTCGGATGAACTTGCCACCATTGTCTTCCCGCTTCTCGTAAGGACAATCCACAATGAAATGGCTCACATTGCCACAGTTGAACACAAGTTATAACTTGTTGCTTGCCCTTGAAGCCACTTGACTTGTTCTTGTTGAAGTTGGTTCTTGAATTCTTCTTGCTCCAAAATTGTCTTGAAGCAAGAGCCATGTGCTCATGATAATCATATTTCGTATCTTCGGGGTTGCTCTCCTCATCCTCCTCTTCTTCATCTTCTTCCACAATAACCTTGGCCTTCAAGGCAAGGTTGGGCTTCTTTGCCCTTTGAGAACGGAGCACCACATTGTCGGCGGTCTTGTCCAAGATGCTCATTGCAACGAACTCATCCAACACTTCACTTGAGGTCATGGAGTGGAAGTCCGGTCTTTAACGAATGACGGAGGACATGGCCTTGTTGTAGGGCATCATGGCCTTGAGGAACTTGCGCTTGATCCAATTTTCATCCGTGTCCTTGCTCCCATGATCTCGGAGTGAGACCGCGAGTTTGGTCACTCTTTGAAAGAGCTCACGAGGTTCTTCATCTTCTTTCATTGCAAACTCATCGGCTTCATCTTGCACCACTTCATAGTTGGAGCGTTGAATGCTAGCACTTCCTCGATAGAGAGACACAACACATTGCCATGCGTCTTAGGCCATGGCATGGGGTCGAAGATGAGGGAGATCTTCGGGAAGGATTGCATCTTGGATGATGAAGAGAGCACTCTCATTGAATTGATTATCCACCACTACTCTCGGGGTGAAGTTGCTTCGGTCATGTGGATAGAAACCTTCTTCAATGATTCTCCAAAGATTAGTATTAACATGATTTAAATGACGCTTGAAGTGATACACCAAGAATCAAAATCCTCATTTTTCACAATCTTAGGAGGAGGACCGGCATGATTTAAATGAGTAGAGGGAATCGGTCCTCCATAAGTTGGAGGTTCCACATGGGCAAAGATGCCGGTGCCATTTCTACCACTAGTAGAAGGACCCTTCTCACTATTAGCATCCCCCTTGTCGGCATTAGCATCTGTCACCTTGTTAGTGGGATCACCCACTTTCAATGGCAAGGTAGGTAGTTTAAGTCCTTCTAAGAATTTATTAAACATGCTTTCAACCGTGGTTGTCATGGAGGTTTTCAATGTGTCCAAGGCAACATTGAATTCCTCACGGGACACCGCGGTTTCCCCATTACCCATAGACGAGATCAGATTCACACTGGAGTGCTCCTCCTCCCCACCGTCTATGGTGTCAACCATACTCTTCGGACGGCAAAGTCCTTAATAAAGAGACGAGGCTCTGATAACAATTGAAAGGATCAATATAGTTGACTAGAGGGGGGGAGTGAATAGGCAACTAACAATTTTTAGCTTTTCTTTACCAAATTAAACTTTGCATCAAAGTAGGTTGTCTAGATATGCGACTAGGTGGGCAACCTATATGATGCAACAACAACAAGCATACAAGCAAGAAAGGGATATAACACAAATAAGCTTGCACAAGTAAATGCGCGAGATGACCAAGAGAGGAGCCGGTGAAGACGAGGATGTGTTACCGAAGTTCCTTCCTTTTGAGGGGAAGTACGTCTCCGTTGGAGTGGTGTGGAGGCACAATGATCCCCAAGAAGCCACTAGGGCCACCGTATTCTCCTCACGCCCTCACACAATGCGAGATGCCGTGATTCCACTATTGGTGCCCTTGAAGGCGGCAACCGAACCTTTACAAACAAGGTTGGGGCTATCTCCACAACTTAATTGGAGGCTCCCAACGATACCACGAAGCTTCACCACAATGGATTGTGGCTCCGAGGATACCTCTTCCGTCTAGGGTGTCAAACACCCAAGAGTAACAAGTTGATGATGATGTAGAATCCGGGGAACACAAATCGGTTTGGTGGAAGTGTAGATCGGGGGATCCTCCTCCTATTCTCAAGGTATTGTGAAGTTTTGGTGGTTGAGGAGGGTGATCTCAAGCTTTTGGTGATTTGGGAATGGAGGAGCAAAGCTTCGGCAAAGGTTAGGGTTGGGAGGAAGAAGAAGGGGGTATAAATACCCCCAAGACATTTTTGCCCATTGAGCAGCCGCCGCCTCGGGTACACCGACTAAAGGGGTCCGGGCCCCCGGACAAGATCAGAGAAGTCCGGGCACCCGGGGGGTCAGGGCCCCGGGCACCCGGAGTGAACAGAGAGACGGCGAGCCGGGAGGCCGGGCACCCGGGGGCCCCAACCCCGGGCACCCGCACTGGTCAGGGAGGGAAGGCGCCGGGTCAAAAGAGGACCGGGCACCCAGGGGCCCCAACCCCGGGCACCCGCACCGCACAGGAACGAGGGGGGCGCTGGGCAAAGGGGTGGCCGGGCACCCGGGGGCCCCAACCCCGGGCACCCGCACCGACCAGGGAGGAGGAGGGGTGCCGGGCAAAGAGGTGGTCGGGCACCCGGGGGCCCCAACCCCAGGCACCCGCACCGACCAGGGAGGAGAGGAGCCGGATATAGGGAGGGGCCAGGCACCCGGGGGCCACAAACCCCGGGCACCCACACCAAGCAGGGAGGGGCGAGGTGGATGGCGTAGGGGCCGGGCACCCGGGGCACTAGACCATGGGCACCCGCATGGATCAGAGAAGAGCATGAGACGGTGGAGGAGAGAAGGAGAATGCCCAAGCACATGAAGAAACTCCCGATAATGCCCGAAGTGGAAAACAAGGAAGAAAGAGAGAAGATTTAGTTCCCCAACTCCAAGATCATAGCAACCCCTCTTGATAGTACGGATGTTCCTATGACTCAAAAAAGAAACCAAAAACTTCTCGAGCCAACATAGAACACCGTCTTCTCGCACTTTGGACTTGATAGGGTTACCGACGCCTGGCGACGCACAAGAGGCAATAATGTCCTGAAATAAACCTGACAACCGACATTAGTCCTCACGAATCATATTGGGATCAATCATCAAAACGTAATTGAGTGACAATTGCACTTTCAATATGGCTCCTGCCAGTTGCCGATAGCTCGGTTACAAAACATGATCATCTCATACAATAAAATATAGCATCACGTCTTGACCATATCACATCACAACATGCCCTGCAAAAACAAGTTAGACGTCCTCTACTTTGTTGTTGCAAGTTTTACGTGGCTGCTACGGGCTTTAGCAAGAACCGTTCTTACCTACGCATCAAAACCACAATGATAGTTTGTCAAGTTAGTGCTGTTTTAACCTTCTCAAGGACCGGGCGTAGCCACGCTCGGTTCAACTAAAGTTGGAGAAACTGACACCCGCCAGCCACCTGTGTGCAAAGCACGTCGGTAGAACCAGTCTCGCGTAAGCGTACGCGTAATGTTGGTCCGGACTGCTTCATCCAACAATACCGACGAACCAAAGTATGACATGTTGGTAAGTAGTATGACTTGTATCGCCCACAACTCACTTGTGTTCTACTCGTGCATATAACATCTACGCATAAAACTTGGCTCGGATGCCACTGTTGGGGAACGTAGTAATTTCAAAAAATTTCCGACGCACACGCAAGATCATGGTGATGCATAGCAACGAGAGGGGAGAGTGTTGTCCACGTACCCTCATAGACCGAAGCGGAAGCATTAGCACAATGCGGTTGATGTAGTCGTATGTCTTCACGATCCGACCGATCAAGTACCGAACGTACGGCACCTCCGAGTTCAGCACACGTTCATCCCGATGAAGTCCCTCGAACTCCGATCCAGCCGAGTGTTGAGGGAGAATTTCATCAGCACGACGGCGTGGTGACGATGTTGATGTTCTGCTGATGCAGGGCTTCGCCTAAGCACCGCTACAGTATTATCGAGGTGGAATATGGTGGAGGGGGGCACCGCACACGGCTAAAAGATCAAATAGATCAATTGTTGTCTTTGGGGTGCCCCCTGCCCCCGTATATAAAGGACCAAGGGGGGGTGCGGCCGGCCAAGGGGAGAGGCGCGCCGGAGGAGTCATACTCCTACCGGGAGTAGGACTCCCCCCTTTTCCATGTTGGACTAGGAGAGAGAGGGGGAAGAGGTGGAGGGGAGGAAGGAAAGGGGGGCGCCGCCCCCCTCTCCTTGTCCTATTCGGACTGGGGGGGAGGGGCGCATGGCCCAGCCCTAGCCTCCTCTCCTCTCTTCCACCTAGGCCCACTAAGGGCCATTAAGTTCCCGGGGGGTTCCGATAACCTCCCGGTACTCCGGAAAAATCCCGATTTCACCCGGAACACTTCCGATATCCAAACATAGGCTTCCAATATATCAATCTTCATGTCTCGACCATTTCGAGACTCCTCGTCATGTCTGTGATCACATCCAGGACTCCGAACAACCTTCGGTACATCAAAACATATAAACTCATAATATAACTGTCATTGTAACGTTAAGCGTGCGGACCCTATGGGTTCGAGAACTATGTAGACATGACCGAGACACGTCTCCGGTCAATAACCAATAGTGAAAACTAGATGCTCATAATGGCTCCCACATATTCTACGAAGATCTTTATCGGTCAGACTGCATAACAACATACGTTGTTCCCTTTGTCATCGGTATGTTACTTGCCCGAGATTCGATCGTCGGTATCTCAATACCTAGTTCAATCTCGTTACCGGCAAGTCTCTTTACTCGTACTGTAATACATCATCCTGCAACTAACTCATTAGTTGCAATGCTTGCAAGGCTTAAGTGATGTGCATTACCGAGAGGGCCCAGAGATACCTCTCCGACAATCGGAGTGACAAATTCTAATCTCGAAATACGCCAACGCAACGTGAACCTTCGGAGACACCTATAGAGCACCTTTATAATCACCCAGTTACATTGTGACGTTTGGTAGCACACAAAGTGTTCCTCCGGTAAACGGGAGTTGCATAATCTCATAGTCATAGGAACATGTATAAGTCATGAAGAAAGCAATAGCAACATACTAAACGATCGTGTGCTAAGCTAACGGAATGGGTCATGTCAATCACATCATTCTCCTAATGATGTGATCCCGTTAATCAAATGACAACCCATGTCAATGGCTAGGAAACATAACCATCTTTGATCAACGAGCTAGTCAAGTAGAGGCATACTAGTGACACTCTGTTTGTCTATGTATTCACACATGTATCATGTTTCCGGTTAATACAATTCTAGCATGAATAATAAACATTTATCATGATATAAGCAAATAAATAATAACTTTATTATTGCATCTAGGGAATATTTCCTTCAATAAGTGTACCGAATTCACACCCTTAGACGTTAGAGCATCTTCAAGCATGCAACCATCATGATAATTAACTCAACTGAAATTTGGCATGTTGAGGCTAGCTTCATCGATTTAACATTGTTGCCATGAAGGACGTGGGATGAGCATTCCACAAGGATGATCGATGAATAAGTTGTTTACTCCTAGTATTATAAAAGGGTCATTGCCTTAGGTTGAGTCTTTTCAGCCGAGATATCACATCCCTACTCTTGATGAGATGAGTACAATTAAAACAAGTCACCCACATCATTTAGATGAGATACTAGAAGAAAACTGAAGAAACTGATCTAGAATATGTAGGTGTAGAAGGGATAGGCCACCGCCGAGTGAGGGCTTTTGGTGGTTGGGCTACAGGCAGGCCGCAATCTGGTCCGTTGGGATGGGCTTTGGGATTGTGAATCAGTCATTTCATTGCAGGAGTGTGGTGGGCCTAGTGGGTGAAATACGGTTCGTGATACACCTAGGCTCGCATAGGCGTATTCCCACCAACCGTTCCTGTCCCCCGGCCCGCGGGATCACTCATTGGCCTGGAATTTTGGCACATGGTTTGTCGTTCGAAACAGCACAGGTTAGAGGTTCCCCAACCACATATACAGCCGAGCTTTTACCGTGTGGAGTAGAACAGAGCCACGAGGCACCTTTCGGTCCCCATCCCCTTCTATTTCCCACAAGCGAAGGGCGGCGACGGATCTGCTCCGATGAGATCTCGACCGTAGGTGTCGAGCTCAATGGGTATGAGTAATCTTCTCCGCTGTTCTTCTTCCATCGTCACTTCTGTGCCAAGTCGTCGTCCTGGATTTGGAATTTTTATTTGGCTCATCCAGTATAGATTTGATTTGTGCAGGAGCGTTGCCGGGCAGCGGGGTGTAGCTTGTAGTGGTTCTGTCCTACCACTGGAGTCCCAGGATTCTATGAGTGCCGCCATTGCCGGGGGCGGCGCGGACGGCAAAGAACAGCAATGTGGAGATGCAGCCCCAGATGAGGTGTGCTCTGAAGCCACGAGTGGCTGGACACGAAGGTTAGTGAGAAATCAGAGTGGGAACACCGCATATCCTATGTTTTTTACACTTGTTTTATCAAGTTGCACTTTTAGCTATGGGGGGTAGTTTGCTTTCGCTAGTTAGCATATAAGGTGATCCGAAGCTGAATCTTTCAGCACACATAGTTTTAGTTTTGAGTTAGTTATGGGTGCAAAGATGGTGGGACGGCAGTGTTAATTGGATTGTCAGAGTATATGTGATCTGAAGCTGAATGTTGCAGTACACATGGTTTTAGTTTTCAGTGAATTCTGGTTGCAAAGTTGGTGGGATGGTAGTGGTAATTGGATTTGGCATAGTATATATGATCTGAAGCTGAATATTTCACCACACATGGTTTTAGTTGGAAGTGTTTTATAGGGGGGAGGTTGGTGGGATGACTGTGCTAATTGGATTGCCACAGTATATATTTATTGGTTTTAGTTTCAGTGCTATGGGGTTGTCAGATCATATGCTTTTTTTGGAAAGTGTAATTAGGGTCGGTGCTAAATTAGATTCTGTCAGTCTGTGTACGTTTTTGGGACATGACCAAATGTTGGTCGCTTGAGATTTGATTCAGTATTTAACATTCTTGGAACATGACCAAAGTGGTATTCAGTACATGGCCAGATTGGATTCGCCTGAAAAAATGGATTCACATGAGTTTTAGTTTGGTGTGAATCAGTAGTAGCGTGCTTTTTGATTCGTATGTGGATCGCTTGAGAGTACAACTGGATTTTATTGCACACATGATTTTGATTAAGTATTAGCATATTTGTTGTAAAAATCTGAACAAGCTGGGTGCAGTATCACCAATCTGCGGTTTGATTTAATTACCGTACAGTTCAATCAAGGATTTCTTAGAAGCAAACTGATTGTTCTTTAGGTTGTTGTTTTGCCGTGTCAAACCCTTTTCTGCTGGATGCGTGTTCATGCGGCGAAGCCGGGAACACCGGCTTTGAGGTGTGCTCAGAAGCTACAAGCGGCTGGACAAGGAGGTAATTGTGGCTTAAAAACTCTCTCATCCAGCATAGCACACGGTTTAATTTTCGGGATAATGCTAAACGGCCATGGTTTTTAGTCAAAAGATGTTTCTTGTTCAAACCAGAAGCATCCAAATTTGCAAAACAGATAGCCTCTTTTGTGCCTTGAATTCCAAAGTTAACTGAGATTTCCTGGTTGTTTGTTATTAGTATAGCATACCTTTTTTTGGGCCTGAATTCTGAACCTTACTGAATTTTTTTGGTTGTGTGTTATCAGTGTAGTGTACATTTTTTGGCCTGATTTCTTAACCTTATCCGGGTATTGGTTTTCTGCAAATCAGTGATGCACTCGTGATCATGTTTATTTGTTAGTCTACATTACTTAATAGATTTAGTTATTTTTCTCTGTATCCACCCATTAGGTTTTTCGAGAGTACGCCAATAGCGTACCGTATTTTTATAGAAGGGAGAAAAAGTTTTACAAGAGACGAGCGATCAATGCGAACATCGATCACCCAGCACCCACTCACACCTACGGTAGATCAATCGTGATCTCTCACAAAACGTTCTAATCCACCCACTCCAACACCTGCAATATGCCAATCGCGAATCGCCTCAAGGATGGCTCTAGCTAACTCATTGTAGTCCTTGACCTGTTCCGATCTGTTGAAAACTTTAGCGTTTCTCTGTTTCCATAGCGACCAAGCCGCAACAATTATGAGTGAATCGAAACCTCGCTTTTGCTTCCCATGGAATCCAGCTCGTGTCCTTAGCCACCAGTCGACAAAAGTGTCCGTGCTGCTGGGGTGGGGTATGTCAATTTCCAGGGTGTCCAAGCACTTATGCCACACTTGTCTAGCATAGACACATTGCACCAAGATGTGCTCAGCCGTGTCCTCATCCTGCAAACAAGTATAGCATGGCGATGGGTTATCTTGCAGTGGTGCATTATGTTCCACCCGTTAGTTAGTTAACTGAAATTTGTTGGCAGTGGTGCATTATGTTCTTTAACTGCTATACTGGAGCAGCGGATCAAAACATTTAAAAACAATCAGTTCTTAAGTAATTATTAAATAGCACTTAATGGTTGTTTTATTATTATAGTATACATTTTTGGGCCTGTCGAGCGTGAGTGGGGTTTCACTCTGATTTTGTGAATATTTCTGTTTTGCAGAGTAGAGTTTCATTGGGAGCTAACCTGCCAATCCAGAGGGGTGCCAGTAATGTTTACATCCGGGTGATTTTTGAACAGAGCCAGGTGCATATGTGCTGGACGAACTAGAACTGAATATATGTCTGCATTTGGATTTTATAGTGTGTAAGTGCTAGTAATGTACAGATTTGCTGCAGATTAATTAATTGGTCTATGGTACTACGAGGTGGTAACTTAATTATGTCCCCTGACTAATTATCTGAACATTTTTATGGTGTTAGCTGACTATACCAGTGTGTATACTGTTATAGGTTCGGTTTAAACCACAGACTATCCAAAATTCTGATTTACAATGTGTAGCTTTGAGTGTTGCTAGCTTTGGTTGCAGATGGAATACCAAAGATCACTCTGATTTTTTTAATTTTTCTGACAAAACTTCTAGGACCTGAGTTGAATTTTGTATTGGTTGGTATAATAAATGAAAATGTAGCCTTGGCTTCGAATTTTGGAAGTTGAAGTGTAAGATCATATTACCTGTGTGGCTGATGCTTGTTGTGACTACCATTTTCAGTACGCCCTACTCGTGCATTTCTTGAAGATGTTTTTTGAATTGATGCTCGCTAATACAGATGTGCTAGGCGTCTTATTTTTTATTTAAATTAGAGCACTAAATAAATCCGCTAGTTATCATGTGTCAGTCTTGAGCAATGAGCATTCCACCAGTCTCATTTTTTTTAGGATCATCCCAGCTGGTCTCCTCAAAGCACTATGCGTGCTCGACACATACATGGCCTAGCTGTACGAGGTGACAACTGATGGAAGCGCTGCTCCCAAAAACTTTTCTCGTCGAGATGATGACGATGCTTTCCCGCTGCGCCACGCCGGGCAGTTGGGTGACAAGAAGGCCAAACATGCAATGAGCATGGCCCTGCCGCTGGGTAGTGTTAAGTATCTCAACTAGCTAAAACTTTTTACCCTATGATGGACTTCATTAGCGAGCTCAAGTATCTCGGCTAGGTGGATTTTCTAGCGTGTCAAACTGACAAATTTTATTAACAGAAAAATAAAAGTTTTCACACGGATGGTGCTGCACCTTGCTCCTTGAGAGCGGTGTTCCTTCGGCGGAGAAGAACAGAGAGACCTAGCGGTCCCTGAGTTAGGTGGAGGTACGGGAAAGTATCAGGTGATACCAGTCCTTAGATGATACCATGATACCAACTTGTAAAACTCAAATTTAAACATGTCAAAAAATTCTGAAAAAAATTATGGATGTTCACAACACATATACCAACAACCCCTAAAAAATTCAGATCAAAATTTGAAATACACAAAGACAAACAAAAAAGACAAATTCATATGTGAATAGTAGCATTCTAGCTTTTGTCTTCTTTTGACACTATTCATGGTGGATTTGTCTTTTTTGTTTCTCCTTCTCTATTTGGCATTTTGATCTGAATTTTTTTAGGTATATGTATTGTGAACATGCATGATTTTTTTTCAATTTTTTTTGATATGTTTAAATTTGAATTTTACATGTTGGTATCATGGTATCATCTAAGACATGGTATCACCTGATATTTTTCCGTGGAGGTATGTGAAAACATGGGCTTGTTGATGTGAGCGTGTAGTAAATACTCGGACAAGACGTGATAGGATGGAGGGAAGTAAAGCACAATGCACGGCGAAATGCTGTTGCGCAGGAGCGGGCGTCTTCGTAAAAGTGAAGTCGCTAATGCAAAACGACAATTATACACAACCATGCCGACGTGGCATGATTAATCAATACTAAAACTTCTTGTATCCTAATCTGTTACGATTTTCTAGCGTGTCTGCTCACCAGCTTGTTAGCTGATGATGCCAGGAGTTCGTTCGTTGAATAAAGCTCTCTGGTTGGAACGTGAAAAAAAAAGATTTTTAGCGTGTAAAAAAGATAAAACTAAGCTCGAGCTTAGTAGTAATGGGTTTTAAACACAACGACGGTAAAAACGTGCTCCCTTTGCTGGTCAAAACGGACACACGAATTAACATGGAGCAAATTAAGCTTGTTTACTTATTGGGCAGCTAATAGTAAACAAAAACGGGTGTTTGCTGGCCCAAAATGCTCCACGTCGGCACTTGACATGCTGGTGGTGTCCCCTGGCAAGCAATCCTCCACAGCATGCATGCACAAGACGTACAGGTCTCCACGCATAAGGCCATGTCTGCTACAGCTATCGATGATGTGAGTACATGTCAGACGAACGTATGAAACCTAGGTGCTCTTGCATGTGGGTGGGATCTCCCTGGTTCAATACGGGGCAAAAATAAATCGAATAGACCCTATACACACTGGCAGCATGGATCCCCTACCTGTAGCCCGGCCTCCATTGGCATTTTCCGACCGCATGCATGGTTATATTGCAGATCCGGTTCCTAGCTCTAGGCACATGTACCAAGTGGTTGGAGGGCGATGGCGATGGTGAAGAAGACACACAAGTCACAGCAGCCGCCCGATTGCTTACTTCTCCACCTCATCGTTCCAATCTGGGAAGCTTCCACCTTGGCGGCCCGGACTGACAACTTCTACCTGCTAGATTTACGGAAATGTTAGCGCCCACACGTGTGGGAGTTCACCACCCCGTCCACACGCAAGCATCTCCGTTGGCTTCGGTACGCATGAATCTTGGAGCAAACATGCCGGTTTTCGGCGCCACGTAGGACGAGTCTCGTGTGCGGTGTGCGAGTCAGTTCGCCCGCACGGTGGTTGCCATCCCGTGGTCAGCGGTTGCCACTAAGAGACGTGCGGTGGAACTGCCATGCGCCCGCACGCCACGCTCCGACTGCGGTTGACGTCAAACACGGCGCACACCCCTCCACCCTCTCCCTCACGGTTCCATTTACTCACCCGCGACGCATTTACTGGCACAACCCACTCGCACTTCAAACCACTGGAGGAGAAGGCGAGTGGAGAAGGCGACGGCGGAGGCAGAACAGTCGACGGTGTTCGCGGCCGTCGGTGGTGCTCGCCGGAGCGGAGCAGCTTCGCCGGAACCCGTGCGGGTTGAAGGTAATGCTCGCTTCATCTCTCACAACCCCTCCCTGCATTTTTTCCCCTTTCCCTCCCTGTTCGATTCCTAGATCGATTCCTAGAGATTCTGGCGACGTAGTTGTTTGCTAGCCGTTTTTTGGTGGGACTGGGCAGTTTCGTCGCTGCCGCCGCGGCGGCATCGTCGGTGCGGTTATGCCTGTTCGGAGGCACGCATTAGTCTTGCGTATGGATTTGGGAGTTGTCCGCCGGGTTGTTTTGATGCGCATTGGTTCGAAATTTGGGTTTGCAGTCAGTTCGTGCGAGAATTTTGAGGGTGATTTTGAAGTCGAAGTAGTTGCCATTGAAACCTAGATCTAGTTAGTTTGGTTTTGAAACTGTAGAATGAGGCGAACTTGGAAGTATGACTGAACGTGAACAAATGTGTGGCAACTAAACTCTCTGAACAAATGTGGTAGTTGCCACAAACGTGTTTTCCTTTGCGGCAACAGATTTCTGAAAATGACTGTCATAGTTGCCACATTCAAGCTTTCACATAGGGCAACTAATTTTATTGAATGACCATGATAGTTGCCACACACACGCTCTTCCATGTGGCAAACTAAATTTTGCTGAATTTATATGATAGTAACGACAAACATGCTTTTTCATTGTGAGATCTAATTTTTTCTGAATTATTTGTGATAGTTTCCACATTTTGATAGTTGCCACAATCGGTAGTCAATGCAGTTTTGGCATCCAGCAGCACTGGACGGAACTAATGTGCACATCGAGTGTGCGTGTTTGCCACTTGGATTGTATAATCATGTGGCAAATAGAATGTGAACACAATGTCTGTTGCCACAATGCAGATATGACAGTATGGCAAACTGGCTGCATAATATGGCAACCACATTTGCGTACAAATTGTGCCAGATGCCATATTATGTCTGTTGCCATGTTACAGTCAGTACAATGTGGCATTTTCATTGTACTACGGACGCAAATTTTTTGTTTTGCCACAATGACTTTTGTGATATTTGAACACACTGTGCCTGTTTTCAGGTTATCGATTCAGATGTGGTTTCATTGTTTTTTTGTACTATACTGAGATAACATGGCAACTTCAACATTTTGTTTTCAAGTGCATTTACCAACGTGCTTACTTGCCACGTTTATGTTCTTGACAATCATAGAGGTGGGGGGGGGGGGGGGGCGTGCGTGTTCTTGCTATTTTTTTGCATTCACTAGTTTACATTTTCTGTTAGTTGGCAAATGCTTACCTCTTGTATTTACATTTTCCCCCTTAACAATTTGGTTTGTTCCTACATCAGTAGAATGGCTCGTGGGGATCATCAAAATGATGACGATGATTTCATGGATCCACCACAGCGTAACCGGGCAACTGGACGGAGAAAAGAGGGCGATGAGGTAACTGTCCACAACCCGCTCCATCTCCTCCCGATTTTTGTTATTGGTTGGCACCTATATTTTTTGTAGTCGTCTGTCATGAACTACATTTTCATGACATTGCAAAACATGGCAACAGCTGATCACTTTTGTGTCTGTTTTTTGCAGAAGAAGAAACGTATTCGCAACAGAGCCTCCCAGGAACGTCTGACTGTGTTGATTGAAAAATTCACTGACGATCAAAAGGGAGCTGCTGCTGAGATGGGTATGCAGGCTCTGATGGATGTCCGGTGCATGAACCTTGTCAACCCTGTATGCGACTGGCTTGGTGAGATCTACGAGCCTGCCTCCAGGGAATTCGTGATTTCGGGACGTGGAAGACTCCCGTTGAACGAGGAATCTGTGTTCTGCACTTTGGGTGTGCCTCGTGGACATATCAAAGTCCCGTACGAGGTCAATAATGAGATCGAGGAAGAGCTGTTCGCCCGTTTGTTTCCTGGATTGGAGTCCATGCCGAACACGTCTGTACTGGCAGATTCGCTGCAGGCCAGGACGACGCACGGAGATGTTTTTAAGATGAAGCTACTCATGTACCTCATCTCAGCTGTTTTCGCGCCGACCACTTCCCTTCGCCCAAGCAACAAATGTTTCCCCATCCTGGTGAATGATCCTTCCTTACTACTTTATTTTCCTTCAATCTTCTGACTCCGATGTCACGTGTTAAGCTAATGACTGCCAGTGTTTTCGTTGTTTTTTTCCGTTTGATTTCTGATGCGGCAAAAATTTTGCCCTGAAATTTTGTGTGGTGCAGGCGAATCTGAAAAATGTGAAGAACATGAACTGGTGTAAGTTTATTGCCGACTTTCTCCACGATGCTTTCAAAAAAAAGATGTACCAGAAGGGTTGTCGACTGCATTTAATGGTATTTATTTTACCAGATCTCTGTGTGAACTCTTGTTTTATAACACGGTTTTATTGATGCATGACAATCTAATCATAACAAGATGGCAACTTCCATAATGACAATGTGGCAACTGCCATAATGACAATATGGCAACTGCCATCATATTAGCATGGCAACTGCTATCACAGCATGATGGCAACTGCCAGCACACTATGATGGCAACTAGCAGATACATACTACCATTGGATCATACATTATCCTGCTCTTTTTCCCAACTACAAAGTACCCACGATGGCAACTGACATTTCTTTCTTTTTAAAATTGTTTTCAAATCAACTCATGTATGTCGACTGTCTTGATCTGTCCACCGTGGATTTCTCTGGGGTAGGAGGCCCGCCTCCTACGCACAAGTTTGTTGTTTCTGCGTGGACCATCAACGCTGTCAAGGCTGTGCTTGACGCAGACAGGGCAACTGATACCACATACGGAAAACTAGAGGTTAGTTTTTGTTTATCTCTTCACACGGCATGCTTACAAATTTGACATGAGGCAACCGTCCGTGGTTTATAAGGCATGCTTACATTTTCTTTTTGTTTTTCATAGCTGATGGTTAAGAAAATATGCCCTAGAGGCAATAATAAAGTTATTATTTATTTCCTTATATCATGATAAATGTTTATCATTCATGCTAGAATTGTATTAACCGGAAACATAATACATGTGTGAATACATAGACCAACAGAGTGTCACTAGTACGCCTCTACTTGACTATCTCGCTAATGGAAGATGGTTATGTTTCCTAACCATAGACATGAGTTGTCATTTGATTAACCGGATCACATCATTAGGAGAATGATGTGATTGACTTGACCCATTCCGTTAGCTTAGCACTTGATCGTTTAAGTATTCTGCTATTGCTTTCTTCATGACTTATACATGTTCCTATGACTATGAGATTATGCAACTCCCGTTTACCGGAGGAACACTTTGTGTGCTACCAAACGTCACAACGTAACTGGATGATTATAAAGGTGCTCTACAGGTGTCTCCGAAGGTACTTGTTGGGTTGGCTTATTTCGAGATTAGGATTTGTCACTCCGATTGTCGAAGAGGTATCTCTGGGCCCTCTTGGTAATACACATCACTTAAGCCTTGCAAGCATTACAACTAATGAGTTAGTTGTGAGATGATGTATTACGGAACGAGTAAAGAGACTTGCCGGTAACGAGATTGAACTAGGTATTGAGATACCGACGATCGAATCTCGGGCAAGTAACATACCGATGACAATGGGAACAACGTATGTTGTTATGCGGTCTGACCGATAAAGATCTTCGTGGAATATGTGGGAGCCAATATGAGCATCCAGGTTCCGCTATTGGTTATTGACCGGAAACGTGTTTCGGTCATGTCTACGTTGTTCTCGAACCCGTAGGGTCCGCACGCTTAAGGTTTAGATGGCAGTTATATTATGAGTTTACATGTTTTTATGTACCGAAGGAGTTCGGAGTCCCGGATGAGATCGGGGACATGATGAGGAGTCTCGAAATGGTCGAGACATAAAGATTCATATATTGGATGATATGGTTAGGCCAAGGGGTCAAGCCCATGAGGCTTTAGGTCGGTGCAAAAGGAGTTTTGCGGAGGCCAGGGGCCAAACGCCGGAGACCCTGGCGTCTGGCCCTAGGCCAGACGCCGAGGCCCATGGCGTCTGGGCGAGAAGCCAAGGATTGTGGCGTTTGGTCCTGGAGTCCGAGTGGGACTCTTGCCTTTCGGGCAAAACCGACTTTTAGGAGGCTTTTGCTCCAAGTTTCGACCCCGGGGCTCAACATATAAATAGAGGGGCAGGGCTAGCACCAAAGACACAACAATTGATCCCTTGGATCTCTTAGCCGTGTGCGGTGCCCCCCTCCATCATAGTCCACCTCGATAATATCGTAGCGGTGCTTAGGCGAAGCCCTGCGACGGTAGAACATCAAGATCGTCACCACACCGTCGTGCTGACGGAACTCTCCCTCGACACTCGGCTGGATCGGAGTTCGAGTTACGTCATCGAGCTGAACGTGTGCTAGAACTCGGAGGTGTCGTAGTTTCGGTGCTTGATCGGTCGGGCCGTGAAGACGTACGACTATATCAACCGCGTTGTTCTAACGCTTCCGCTTACGGTCTACAAGGGTATGTAGACAACACTCTCCCCTCTCGTTGCTATACATCACCATGATCTTGCGTGTGCATAGGAAATGAAATTACTACGTTCCCAACAGTGGCATCCGAGCCAGGTTTTATACGTAGATGTCATATGCACGAGTAGAACACAAGTGAGTTGTGGGCGATACAAGTCATACTGCTTACCAGCATGTCATACTTTGGTTCGGAGGTATTGTGAGATGAAGCGGCCCGGACCGACATTACGCGTACGCTTACGCGAGCACTGGTAGAAAAAAGCCCTTTAGTCCCGGTTCGCAACAGCCTTTAGTCCCGGCTGTGCAACCGGGACTAAATATGCGCGACTAAAGACCCCCCCCCCTTTAGTCGCGCCTCTTACGGACCGCGACTAAAGGCTTTAGTCCCGGTTCTTGTGGCTGACCGGGACTAAAGGCCCGTCCACGTGGGCGCCCGTGGTCCGTCGGGGCGGAGGACCTTTAGTCCCGGTTCTCGTGGCCAACCGGGACTAAAGGCCTCCTCCGCAGGTTTAGGGTTTCAGCCCCCCTAAACCTGGTTTCTTTTTAATTTGTAGTGTTTTATTTGTTTTATATTTTGTTTTGTGTTTTATTTTATTTTTGATGAAGTTTCAGTACACATATTCTACGCTACTATATACATGCATATGAAATTTCAAACAAGAAGAATTCAAGAGGAATATATAATATATATTCAATCTCGGGTGACCATATACAACTTCGAACAAGTTTCCATACACAATTAGGATGGATGACCATATACAACTTCGAACAAGTTTCAATCTCGGGTATGCATATAAATTTCTTCGTCCTCGGTATAGCGTTCTCCTTTAGGATTGATGACTTCCCTCATGAAAAATCCTGCTGATTCTTCTTGAATTGGTCGGAAGCGAGCTTCTGGACTAAGCCTCCTCCGCAAGTTATCCGTCGCGTTCCGCACGCTATCTGATGCCTTTCGCTCAGTGGTGTGTCTCCGGATGTTCTCACAAACATAGTATCCACATAGATTGGTCCCCGGTGGCTGCTTATCCACATTAACTAACCTTCTGAAATCTAGTTCATGTTTGAATTCACCGACAATTTCTTCTGAGAACCGTCTCCAAACCCTACAGGGCAAAGAAAATTAAATGAATAAGGGAGTTATTAGTTACTTGATATTAGGAAATGAATGAAAGAGAACGATCGATATAGAGCTCAAATGATTGAAAATAATTACTTTTGCAGCATTTTTCTCATGTCGGCCAACGCTTTGGATCCGAATCCATAGAGTCCATGATTAGAACTCTGGAGGTGTGAAGTTCAATATTTAGCAGAATCCAGTGGAACCTGCGGACACGTTACATGCATAGTCATGCATAACTCATCGATTAGACATACCATGCATGGAGTAAACAACACAAGAGAGAAACACTCACCCAAAATGGTAAGGAAATAGAATATGACTTTTGAGTTGATGCTTTCTAAGAAACTTGTACAGGTCTTTCTCCACGTCTTCGGGGTGATGTTGTAACACATGTCCATTAACGACATTTGGGTCAATGAACCCAACATCATGGATGTTTCTTATTTTGCATTCCCAAATCTTCAATCTGCATAATAGCGTATGCAACAATATAGTTAGGACAATATATATATATAGTGCAGGCAATGAAGAACGAGATGAGGTAGAAATAAATCACTTACAGAACGTAGCAACTCAGCATAGATTTGTCGAGGTCGCGCAGATTGAACAGCTGGAACAATTCACTCATATGAACTTCTACAGAGTACCGTTTGGTGTGATGCTCATCTGTAACATCCGCATAAACATATTCTTTGTCGGCCCATGTTATGAATTGCTTGTACCAACGTAGCAGATTTCGCATTTGTGGTGGTAGACTCTTTTCCTGCGCAGGCTCGACGAGAGGCCCATTCCGCACATATTGTAATGCTATCTCACATACTGGCGCATCCTCAAGGTCTAAGAAGGCACGAAGAGTCAAACCCATCTCGGACGCTTGTTTCATGGCACCCTCTACAGTCAATCCAAGTGCTGCCGCAGCTGCTACGATCTCGGGGTCCTCTTCCGGACCGGCTTTCACTATGAGCGGGGGGATCGATTGTTTCTTCTGCATCCCGAGCTGGTCAACTTGTTTCCCGCTTTTTTTACTTTCTTCTTTCTCCTCCTTCAATATTTTTGCTTGCCTACGAAGTTCATGTCCATAGTCGTCAGGCATATTCAGCTCGGCTTGGGACGGTGTCGTCAAAAAATCCTTAGCCCACTTCTTTTGCTTCTCAGTGAATACTTGCTTGGGCTCAGGCTCTTTTTTCGCCTTCATATCCGCCTTCCATTTCTCATAATCAGCAGACGCGGCCAATTTGATTTCAGCTTCACTAAGTTCCCCAGGCCTTGGGAGGAGAGGCTTCAGTGATGGCTCCGGTACCCTTGTGGTCTTAGGTACATAAGGGTCCGGGTTAGTAGTCCAGGAGCAGGTTTCCTTGCTGTCCGCCTGCTTCTGCTTCTTCGCCGGAGGTGGATTGGGGGGCGTCGTACCCGCCGGAGGAGGATTGGGGGGCGTCGTACCCGCCGGAGGTTGTGGATCGGGGGACGGCGTCGAATGGCGTGAAGGAGGTGTAGGTGAACCACCACGACCACCACCACCGCCACCACCGCCACCACCACCACCACCATCGGAGGGGGGTGGACTTGCTAGCCTTGGCGCCTCGCCTGGAAACACTATGTACTTCTTTTTCCATAGAATGAACTGGCGCTTGACATCTCCAAGTCTTCTCTCCCCTTCGGGTGTAGGTTTGTCAATCTCCAGGTCCTCAAACCCTTGGACTATGTCTTCCACCGTGACACGAGCATAGCCATATGCAATGGGGTTGTTGTGGTGGAGTGCTCCAGGTGTACAGGGTAAAGCACTGCCGCTAGCTACCTTCATGGAAACGTTCCCCACGGGATAATGCAGATCACATTCTTTCATCTCCTTTACATCATCCACGGGGTAGTGAGGCTCCGGTGCATGAATCTCGATCATCGGTGCACTAGCACCAGGCGGGGCATCCGTGGAAGCCACGCTGCTTCTCCGCTGCTGGCTTCCGCGATCCGCTTCATGATCTTCATGCGGCCCTGCAGCCGATTTTTCTTTCACTAGTTCATGCACGGTCTGCTTCAACTCATGGAGTTCCGATGCAAACTTCGTCATAAGATCTGCATCCCGGTCCGTCTTTCTCTTACGGCTTCTGTAACAGTACGGGTCATTGTCCTGGGAAAACCCTACTTTCCACGGAACTTTGCCTTTGCCTCGTACACGTCCTCCGTGTTCATCATTCCCGAGGGCTGTTGTCAGTGCGTCTTTCTCTCTGTTGAACTTGATCAAGCCCTCTTGAGCTTGGGTCATTGCGTCAATAAGGGCTTGGGTGGGAGCAAACTGTCTCTGCCGGTGAACACACACCCCTGTCTCCGGGTCTAGCGATCCCCCATGCCCGTACCACCAGCTTTTGGCCCTTGGGTCCCATCCCTCTGTACCTAGAGGGATTCCTCGCACCCTCAGGTCCTCCTCCATCTTCTGCCACCTAGGCTCCGAAAGGCGGTATCCTCCTGGCCCCATAATATGATGGAACTTTTTCTTACTCGCATTATCCTTTTTTTTTGATATTTCCTTGAAATGCTCCGATTGCTTTTGCCTCACAAATTCTGGCCAATCATCTTTCAGTTTCTCATGTTGTCCATTGAAATCCGGAGTCTTGCCCTTGTTGACATAGTCACGGGTTAAATTTTTCTTGAAGTTCCGGAATGCTTCACCCATCTTCTGAAGAGCGAACTCTTTAACTAGCCTCCTCCTCTGACGTCCACCCGGAACCTCGTTACCGAATTCATCGACTTTGTTGTATTCCGGAGGTAGAATGAAATGTTCCATAAGCTTTCTCCAGCAATCCTTTTTCGTTCTCTTGTCGACAAAACTGAAACCAAGACGTGCCTTCTTTGGCTCCTTCCATTCCTGGACGGTGATCGGGACGTTGTCTCTAACAACGACTCCGCATTGGTTGATAAACTTTGAGGTGTGCTTTAGGGGCTTGCCGATTTCACTGACAAACTCAATGGCATATGTTTCTCCTGTTTTCATCGCCTTGGATTTGCCACGCTTTGTCGTACTCGATCCGGAGGGCTAAAAAAAGAAAGAGAGTCGCGCGCGTTAATACATATGTATTCACATTTCGGTAAGTTTGTATCACGAGAGGCTCAATGTATATATATACCTCGCCGGAGGTGGTTGCTACTTGCAATTCGAGATCGTCGGTTGTTGACGGTTGACCTCCGTCGACAATGTCCGTTCCTTCACCTTCTTGATCATCAACAATCTCTGTTCCACCGTCAAGGTTCAGATAAGAAGAGACTACATCCTCTTGTTGCTCATATTCTGAGCCCGGCACATAAGGAATCTCGTTGTTGATGATGCCCATTAAATAACGTTCAGCCTCCGGATCCCTAAGCGGCTCGGTTCTATCGTCCGCCATATGTCACTCCTGCATGTAGTAAAAATTCTTTAAGTATAAAGGAATTAAAAAATAAGATTAAGGGGACATAGAGGAGGAGGAATTAAAAAATAAGATTCTTTAAGTAAAAATTCTTTTTTTCTTCTTCTTCCTTTCTTCTTCCTCTTTCTTCTTTCTATCTTCTTCTTCCTTTTTCTTTCTTGTTTTTTCTTCTTCCTTTTTCTTTCTTCTTTCTTTCTTCTTTCTTTTTTTCTTCTTCCTTTTTTTTTCTTCTTTCTTTTTTTCTTCTGTTGTTTTCTTCCTTTTTCTTTTTTTTCTTCCTTTTTCCTTTTTTCTTCCTTTTTCTTGTTTTTCTTCTGTTTTTCTTTTGTTTTCTTCTTCCTTCTTTCTACTTCTTCCTTTTTCCTTTTTCTTTCTTCTTCTTCTTCCTTTTTCTTCTTCCTTCTTCTTCTTCTGCCGGTGCGCGGAGGACGGCAGGCAGGGCCAGCGGGCGGCGGGCGGCAGGGCGTCGGGCGGCGGGCGGCGGGCGGCGGGCGGCGGGCAAGGGCGCAAGGCACGGGCGGCGGGCAAGGGCAGGGCACGGGCGGAGGCGGCGCTCACTGGGGACGGGGGCGGCGGCGCGCAGGGCTTCGGCGTCGGCGTCGGCGTCGGGGCAGGGCTTCGGTGTCGGCGTCGGGGCAGGGCTTCGGTGTCGGGGCAGCGCTTCGGCGTCGAGAGAGAGGAGAATGGGAAGTGGCAAAACTGCTAAGTGCAGTATTTAAAGACGCACCTTTAGTCGCGGTTGGGGAGGCGGACCGCGACTAAAGGTACCCTTTAGTCGCGGTCCGCCTCCCCAACCGGGACTAAAGGGTTTTGGCGCCGCTTTCGTTCCCGCGCAGAAAGACCCTTAAGTCGCGGTTGGGGACAACAACCGCGACTAAAGGGTACTCTTTAGTCGCGGTCCGCCTCCCCAACCGGGACTAAAGGGTTTTGGCGCCGCTTAAGTTCCCGCGCAGAAAGACCCTTTAGTCGCGGTTGGGGACAACAACCGCGACTAAAGGGTACCTATGGGCCTGCTGGGCCTTCTGCGGGCCTGAATCCTGGCCCTTTAATGGGTTTCTAGTCGTATTCAGGCCGTGGTGGCCCAGTAGGTGGCATGTTTTTTGTTTTCTTTTTTGCTTTATTTATTTTGTTTTGTTTTTCTTCTTTTTTTTCTTCCTTTTTCCTTTTTTCTTCTGTTTTTTCTTCTGTTTTTTTCTTATGTTTTTCTTCTGTTTGTTTTTTCTTCTGTTTTTCCTTTTTTCTTCTATTTTTTTCTTCCTTTTTCCTTCTTTCTTCTTCTTCCTTTTTCCTTTTAAAATCAGAAAAATAAAACTAATTCATTTCAAAATCTTAAAAATACAATTATATATCAAAAAAATCAGAAAAATAAAACTAATTCATTTTAAAACCCCTTGAAGGTTTGACAAAAGGTTTGATACATCATTCAGTTCATCGACCAAATACAAAGTTTGGTACAATAAATTATTACACATCAATTCTTCCCTTGTGTCCCTGCTTGCTTACGATTGTGCCGTATCCATGGAGCATCCTCATCATTTAACTTAATGCTTGCGTCAGTGTTCACTTTGAAGGGCGGAATTTCACCAAACATATTATAATCTTCTGACATGTCTGTCTTGTCCTCCACTCCCACGATGTTTCTTTTCCCTGAACGAACAATGTGGCGCTTTGGATCATCGCATGATGTACTGATCGTTTTCTTATCTTTCCGTTTCCTCGGTTTGCTACTCATGTCCTTCAAATAAAAAACCTGAGCGACATCTTTGGCAAGGACAAATGGTTCGTCAAGGTAACCAAGATTGTTGAAATCCACCATTGTCATTCCGTATTGCTCGTCCACCTTTACCCCACCTCCTGTTAGCTTGAACCATTTGCACCGGAACAAAGGGACCTTAAAGGAGGGTCCATAGTCAAGTTCCCATATCTCCTCTATGTAACCATAATATGTGACCTTTTGCCCATTCTCGGTTGCTGCATCAAAGCGGACACCACTGTTTTGGTTGGTGCTCTTTTTATCTTGGGCAATGGTGTAAAATGTATTCCCATTTATCTCGTACCCTTGGAAAGTCGTTATAGTCGAAGATGGTTTCTTGGCCAACATGTATAGCTGATCTCCAACATCATTGTCATTCATTAAATGTTTTCGCAACCAACTGCCGAAAGTCTCCATGTGGGCCTTTCTAATCCAGGATTCAGGCTTCCCCGGGTTGTCCGAGCGTAAAATATTCTTGTGTTGCTCGAAGTACGGAGCCACCAAGCTGGAATTTTGCAGAACTGTGTGGTGTGCTTCAGTCATAGAATGACCGTCCATACATATCGTGGATTCCCTTCCGATCTTGCCTTTTCCACTTAGTCTCCCCTCGTGCCGCGATTGAGGAATACCAATCGGCTTAAGGTCAGGAACATAGTCAATACAGAACTCAATTACCTCCTCATTTCCATAGCCCTTGACGATGCTTCCTTCTGGCCTAGCACGGTTACGAACATATATCTTTAATACTCCCATGAACCTCTCAAAGGGGAACATATTGTGTAGAAATACAGGACCGAGAATGGAAATCTCTTTGACTAGGTGGACCAGGAGGTGCGTCATAATATCGAAGAAGGATGGTGGGAACACCAACTCGAAACTGACAAGGATTTGGACCACATCGTTCTGTAACCGTGGTAGATCTTTTGGATTGATTACCTTCTGAGAGATTGCATTGAGGAATGCACATAGCTTCACAATGGCTACTCGAACATTTTCCGGTAGGAGCCCCCTCAAAGCAATCGGAAGCAATTGCGTCATAATCATGTGGCAGTCGTGAGACTTCAGGTTTTGGAACTTTTTCTCCGACATGTTTATTATTCCCTTTATATTCGACGAGAAGCCAGACGGGACCTTCATACTGCTCAGGCATTCAAAAAAAATGACCTTCTCTTCTTTGGTAAGAGCGTAGCTGGCACGACCTTGAAACCATTCCGGATGCCGGTCATCTGGGTCTTTCAAAAGTTGTTGATCCTGCCGTGCTTCCTTTGTATCATTTGTCTTCCCATACACGCCCAAGAAGCTTAGCAGGATCACGCAAATATTCTTCATAACATGCATCACGTCGATTGCAGAGCGGACATCTAGGACTTTCCAATATTCTAGCTCCCAAAATATAGATTTCTTCTTCCACATGGGTGCGTGCCCGTCAACTCCCCGCGGAACTGATTGTCCGCCAGGACCCTTTCCAAAGATGACTTTCAAATCCTTGACCATATCAAATATCTCAGCACCAGTACGTTCCGCAGGCTTCGGCCGGTGATCTGCCTTCCCGTTGAAATGCTTGCCTTTCTTTCTTACGTTATGATTTCGGGGAAGAAATCGACGATGACCCAGGTACACGTTCTTCTTACAATTAACCAAACGTACACTTTCAGTCTCATGTAAGCAGTGCGTGCATGCATTGTATCCCTTATTTGTCTGTCCCGAAAGGTTACTGAGAGCAGGCCAATCGTTGATGGTTACAAAAAGCAACGCTCGTAGGTCAAATTCCTCTCCTTTGTGCTCATCCCAGACACGTACACCAGGTCTGGCCCACAACTGTAAAAGTTCTTCAACTAATGGCCTTAGGTACACATCGATGTCGTTGCCGGGTTGCTTAGGGCCTTTGATGAGAATTGGCATCATAATGAACTTCCGCTTCATGCACAACCAAGGAGGAAGGTTGTAGATGCATAGAGTCACGGGCCAGGTGCTATGGCTGGAGCTCTGCTCGCCAAAAGGATTAATGCCATCAGTATTTAGACCAAATCTTATGTTCCTTGCGTCAGCTGCAAAATCTTTGAAAACTCTGTCGATCTTTCTCCATTGCGTTCCATCAGCGGTGTGTCTCAACTCCCCGTCGGACTTACGGTCCTCTTTGTGCCATCGCAACGACTTGGCATGCTTTTTGTTCATGAACAGACGTTTCAACCGTGGTATTATAGGAGCATACCACATCACCTTGGCGGGAACCCTCTTCCTGGGTTTCTCGCCCTCAACATCGTCACCAGGGTCATCGCCTCTGATCTTATAACGCAATGCAGTGCACACAGGGCATTCATTCAAATTCTCGTATTCACCGCGGTAGAGGATGCAGTCATTAATGCATGCATGTATCTTCAGAACCTCTAAACCTAGAGGGCAGACAACCTTCTTTGCTTCGTACGTACTGGCGGGCAACTCGTTATTCTTCGGGAACATATTCTTCAACATTTTCAGCAAATTTTCAAATGATGAGTCACCTACACCTTCCTGTGCCTTCCATTTTAGCAAATCCAGTGTGCAGCCCAGCTTTTTCAGACTATTATCGCATCCTGGATACAACGACTTTTTGTGATCCTCTAACATGTGATCCAAATTCTCCCTCTCCTTGTCAGTTTCGCAGCGTCTCCGTGCATCAGCAATGGTCCGACCAAGATCATCAGCGGGCTCATCATGTGCCTCTTCTTCACCTTCACCTAACCCTTCCCCACCTTCAGCATCATCCTCCATGAAAGTATCACCGAAATGATCATGATAGTTGTCATTGATATCATCCCCTTCTTCATCTTCTTCCATTCTAACCCCTCTTTCTCCATGCTTGGTCCAACAATTATAGCTTGGCATGAAACCATGCCGAAGCAGGTGCATGTGAACGTCTCTTGAGGAGGAGTAACCCTTCTGATTCTTACAGACAGCACATGGACAGATAATAAAACCTTGCTGCTTGTTCGCATTTGCCACTACGAGGAAATCTTTCAAACCCGTAGTGAACTCGCCGGAGAGTCGGGGACCGTACATCCATTGCCGATTCATCTGCATTATTATTATATAAAGTATATAATTAACCATGATGCATTTGTTAAACTAACTAGCTAGAAATAATACAAATTAAACAATGAACTACACACATGCGTATTTTATCAATGACACATGAAAGGTTCAAGTTGCTAACCGCGATCGCGGAGGAAAAATAAATGAGAAAGCTCAAGTGTGGCTCGGACACTTCATATCATGTTTGTTTCAGGCTCTCAGGCATTTCATCAAACACCTTGTGTGCATAGGAGAAACCAAAAGCAAACCCACCACCACCTTCTGAAAATTGTGAAGTGAGCTGAGTGAAGTGAAGTGAGCTGAGTCCTATATATAGGGATGGGCCTTTAGTCGCGGTTGGCCAGGCCAACCGGGACTAAAGCCCCTCCCGTCCGCCAGCTGGATGGGCCTTTAGTCCCGGTTGGCCTGGCCAACCGTGACTAAAGGCCTTCGGGGAACTTTAGTCCCGGTTGGCCAGGCCAACCGGGACTAAAGCCCCTCCCGTCCGCCAGCTGTCGATCGAGCGCGCTGGGCCCAGATAGTTGGTCGCGGGTCTTCTCCCGAACCGCGACTAAAGACCCCTTTGGTCGCGGTTCGATTGTTTTGGGGACTAATGGGGGCGTATGGAAGCCTCTTTTTCTACCAGTGGAGACTGGTTTCACCGTTACGAGCACTCGTGCATAAAGGTGGCTGGCGGGTGTCTGTCTCTCTCACTTTAGCTGAATCGAGTGTGGCTATGCCCGGTCCTTGCGAAGGTTAAAACAGCACTAACTTGACAAACTATTGTTGTGCTTTTGATGCGTAGGTAAGAACGGTTCTTGCTAAGCCTGTAGCAGCCACGTAAAAATTTGCAACAACAAAGTAGATGACGTCTAACTTGTTTTTGCAGGGCATGTTGTGATGTGATATGGTCAAGACGTGATGCTATGTTTTATTGTATGAGATGATCATGTTTTGTAACCGAAGTTATCGGCAACTGGCAGGAGCCATATTGTTGTCGCTTTATTGTATGAAATGCAAACGCCCTGTAATTGCTTTACTTTATCACTAAGCGGTAGCGATAGTCGTAGAAGCAATAGATGGCGTAACGACAACGATGCTACGATGGAGATCAAGGTGTCGCGCAGGTGACGATGGTGATCACAATGGTGCTTTGAAGATGGAGATCACAAGCACAAGATGATGATGGCCATATCATATAACTTATATTGATTGCATGTGATGTTTATCCTTTATGCATTTTATCTTGCTTTGATTGACGGTAGCATTTTAAGATGATCTCTCACTAATTATCAAGAAGTGTTCTCCCTGAGTATGCACCGTTGCGAAAATTCTTCGTGCTGAGACACCGCGTGATGATCGGGTGTGATAGGCTCTACGTTCAAATACAACGGGTGCAAAACAGTTGCACACGTGGAATACTCAGGTTAAACTTGACGAGCCTAGCATATACAGATATGGCCTCGGAACATAGAGACCGAAAGGTCGAGCGTGAATCATATAGTAGATATGATCAACATAGGGATGTTCACCATTGAAACTACTCCATCTCATGTGATGACCGGACATGGTTTAGTTGATTTGGATCACGTGATCACTTAGATGACTAGAGAGATGTCTATCTAAGTGGGAGTTCTTAAGTAATATGATTAATTGAACTTAAATTTATCATGAACTTAGTCCTGATAGTATTTTGCAAATTATGTTGTAGATCAATAGCTTGCATTGTTGCTTTCATATGTTTATTTTGATATGTTCCTAGAGAAAATTGTGTTGAAAGATGTTAGTAGCAATGATGCGGATTGGATCCGTGATCTGAGGTTTATCCTCATTGCTGCACAGAAGAATTATGTCCTTAATGCACCGCTAGGTGACAGACCTATTGCAGGAGCAGATGCAGACGTTATGAACGTCTAGCTAGCTCAATATGATAACTACTTGATAGTTTAGTGCACCATACTTAACAGCTTAGAATCGGGACTTCAAAGACGTTTTGAACGTCATGGACCATATAAGATGTTCCAGGTATTGGAGTTGATATTTCAAGCAAATACCCGAGTTGAGAGATATGAAGTCTCCAACAAGTTCTATAGCTAAAAGATGGAGGAGAATCGCTCAATTAGTGAGCATGTGCTCAGATTGTCTGGGTACTTCAATCGCTTGAATCAAGTGGGAGTTAATCTTCAAGATAAGATAGTGATTGACAGAATTCTCTAGTCACCATCACTAAGTTACTAGAACTTCGTGATGAACTATAGTATGCAAGGGATGACGAAAACGATTCCCGAGCTCTTCGTGATGTTGAAATCGACGAAGGTAGAAATCAAGAAAGAGCATCAAGTGTTGATGATTGACAAGACCACTAGTTTCAAGAGAAGGGCAAAGGGAAAGAAAGGGAACTTCAAGTAGAATGACAAGAAAGTTGTCACTCCCGTGAAGAAGACCAAAGCTGGACCAAAGCCTAAAACTGAGTGCTTACACTGCAAAGAAAATGGTCACTGGAAGCGGAAATGCCCTGAATATTTGGTGGATAAGAAGGATGGCAAAGTGAACAAGGGTATATTTGATATACAAGATATTGATGTGTGCCTTACTAGTGTTTATAGTAGCCCCTGAGTATTTGATGCTTGTTCGGTTGCTAAGATTAGTAACTCGAAACAAGAGTTACAGAATAAACAGAGACTAGTTGAAGGGGAAGTGAAGATGAGTGTTGGAAGTAGTTCCAAGATTGATATGATCATCATCGCACACTCCCTACACTTTCGGGATTAGTGTTAAACCTAAATAAATGTTATTTAGTGTTTGCGTTGAGCATGAATATGATTTGATCATATTTACTGCGATACGGTTATTCAGTTGAAGTTAAAGAATAATTGTTGTTCTGTTTACATGAATAAGACCTTCGATGGTTATACACCCAATGAAAATAGTTTGTTGGATCTCGATTGTAGTGATACACATATTCATAATATTGATGCCAAAAGATGCAAAGATAATAATGATAGTGCAACTTATTTGTGGCACTGCCGTTTGGGTCATATCGGTGTAAAACGCATGAAGAAACTCCATAAAGATGGGTTTTCGGAATCACTTGGTTATGAATCATTTGATGCTTGCGAACCGTGCCTTTTGGGCAAGATGACTAAAACTCCATTCCCCGGAACAATGTAACGAGCTACTGACTTATTGGAAATAATACATACCGATGTATGCGATCCGATGAGTGTTAAGGCTCGTGGCGTGTATCGTTATTTTCTGACCTTCACAGATGATTTGAGCAGATATGGGTATATCTACTTGATGAAACATAAGTCTGAAACATTTGAAAAGTTCAAAGAATTTCAGAGTGAAGTGGAAAATCATCGTAACAAGAAAAATAAAGTTTCTACGATCTGATCGTGGAGACGAATATTTGAGTTACGAGTTTGGTCTTCATTTGAAACAATGTGAAATAGTTACGCAACTCACGCCACCTGGAACACCACAATGTAATGGTGTGTCCGAACGTCGTAATCATACTTTACTAGATATGGTGCGATCTATGATGTCTCTTATCGGTTTACCACTATCGTTTTGGGGTTATGCATTAGAGACAGCTGCATTCACGTTTAATAGGGCACCATCTAAATACATTGAGACGACACCGTATGAACTATGGTTTAGTAGTAAACCTAAGCTGTCATTTCTTAAAGTTTGGAGTTGTGATGCTTATATGAAAAAGGTTTTCAACTTGATAAGCTCGAACCCAAATCGGAGAAGTGCATCTTCATAGAATACCCAAAGGAAATTGTTGGGTACACCTTCTATCATAGATCCGAAGGCAAGTTATTCGTTGCTAAAAATGGATCCTTTCTAGAGAAGGAGTCTCTCTCGAAAGAAGTGAGTGGGAGGAAAGTAGAACTTGATGAGGTAATTGTACCTTCTCCCGAATTGGAAAATAGTTCATCACTGAAATCAGTTCCAGTGATTCCTACACCAATTAGTGAGGAAGCTAATGATGATGATCATGAAACTTCAGATCAAGTTACTACAGAACCTCGTAGGTCTTCCAGAGTACGGTCCGCACCAGAGTGGTACGGTAATCCTGTTCTGAAAGTCATGTTACTAGACCATGATAAACCTACGAACTATGAGGAAGCGATGATGAGCCCAGATTCCGCAAAATGGCTGGAGGCCATGAAATCTGAGATAGGATCCATGTATGAGAACAAAGTGTGGACTTTGGTGGACTTGCCCGATGATCGGCAAACCATAGAAAATAAATGGATCTTCTAGAGGAAGACGGACATTGATAGTTGTGTTACTATCTACAAAGCTAGAATTGTGGCAAAAGGTTTTCGACAAGTTAAAGTGTTGACTACGATGAGAGTTTCTCACTCGTATCGATGCTTAAAAGTTTGTCCGAATCATGTTAGCAATTGCCACATTTTATGAAATTTGGGAAATGGATGTCAAAACTACATTCCTTAAAGGATTTATTAAAGAAGAGTTGTACATGATACAACCAGAAGGTTTTGTCAATCCTAAAGGTGGTAACAAAATGTGCAAGCTCCAGTGATCCATCTATGGACTGGTGCAAGCATCTCAGAGTTGGAATATACGCTTTGATAAGTTGATCAAAGCATATAGTTTTATACAGACTTGCGGTGAAGCCTGTATTTACAAGAAAGTGAGTGGGAGCACTACAACATTTCTTATAAGTATATGTGAATGACATATTGTTGCTCGGAAATAATGTAGAATTATTCTGCAAAGCATAAAGGAGTGTTTGAAAGGAGTTTTTTTTTCAAAGAAAGACCTCGGCAAAGCTACTTACATATTGAGCATCAAGATCTATTGAGATAGATCAAGACGCTTGATAAGTTTTCCAATAATTACATACCTTGTCAAGATTTTGAAATAGTTCAAAATGGAACAGTCAAAGAAAAAGTTCTTGCCTGTGTTGCAAAGGTGTGAAATTGAGTAAGACTCAGATCCCGACCACGGCAGACAATAGAAAAGAGAATGAAAGTCATTTCCTATGCCTCAGTCATAGGTTCTATAAAGTATGCTATCCTATGTACCAGACCTATTATATACCTTGCTCTGAATTTGACAAGAGAGTACAATAGTGATCTAGGAGTAGATCACTGGACATTGGTCAAGAATATCCTTAGTGAGGACTAAGGAAATATTTCTCGATTATGGAGGTGATAAAAGAGCCCGTCGTGAAGAGTTACGTCGGTCCAGATGACTCTAAGTCTCAATCTGGATACATATTGAAAGTGGGAGTAATTAGCTAGAGTAGCTCCGTGAAGAGCATTTTAGACATAGAATATTTGCAAAATACATACGGCTCTGAATGTGACAGATCCGTTCACTAAGCTTCTCTCACGAGCAAAACATGATCACACCTTAGTACTCTTTGGGAGTTAATCACACATCGGTGTGAACTAGATTATTGACTCTAGTAAACCCTTTGGGTGTTGGTCACATGACGATGTGAACTATGGGTGTTAATCATATACATATATGAATATTGGTGTTAAATCACATGGCGATGTGAACTAGATTATTGACTCTAGTGCAAGTGGGAGATTGAAGGAAATATGCCCTAGAGGCAATAATGAAGTTATTATTTATTTCCTTATATCATGATAAATGTTTATTATTCATGCTAGAATTGTATTAATCGGAAACATAATACATGTGTGAATACATAGACAAACAGAGTGTCACTAGTATGCCTCTACTTGACTAGCTCGTTAATCGAAGATGGTTATGTTTCCTAACCATAGACATGAGTTGTCATTTGATTAACCGGATCACATCATTAGGAGAATGATGTGATTGACTTGACCCATTCCGTTAGCTTAGCACTTGATCGTTTAAGTATTCTGCTATTGCTTTCTTCATGACTTATACATGTTCCTATGACTACGAGATTATGCAACTCCCGTTTACCGGAGGAACACTTTGTGTGCTACCAAACGTCACAACGTAACTGGGTGACTATAAAGGTGCTCTACAGGTGTCTCCGAATGTACTTGTTGGGTTGGCGTATTTCGAGATTAGGATTTGTCACTCCGATTGTCGGAAAGGTATCTCTGGGCCCTCTCGGTAAGACACATCACTTAAGCCTTGCAAGCATTACAACTAATGAGTTAGTTGTGAGATGATGTATTACGGAACGAGTAAAGAGACTTGCCGGTAACGAGATTGAACTAGGTATTGAGATACCGACGATCGAATCTTGGGCAAGTAACATACCGATGACAAAGGGAACAACGTATGTTGTTATGCGGTCTGACCGATAAAGATCTTCGTAGAATATGTGGGAGCCAATATGAGCATCCAGGTTCCGCTATTGGTTATTGACCGGAAACGTGTTTCGATCATGTCTACATTGTTCTCGAACTCGTAGGGTCTGCACGCTTAAGGTTTCGATGGCAGTTATATTATGAGTTTACATGTTTTGATGTACCGAAGGTGTTCGGAGTCCCGGATGAGATCGGGGATATGACGAGGAGTCTTGAAATGGTCGAGACGTAAAGATTCATATATTGGATGATATGGTTAGGCCAAGGGGTCAAGCCCATGAGGCTTTAGGTCGGTGCAAAAGGAGTTTTGCGGAGGCCAGGGGGCCAAACGCCGGAGACCCTGGCGTCTGGCCCTGGGCTAGACGCCGAGGCCCATGGCGTCTGGGCCAGAAGCCAAGGATTGTGGAGTTTGGTCCTGGAGTCCGAGTGGGACTCTTGCCTTTCGGGCAAAACCGACTTTTAGGAGGCTTTTGCTCCAAGTTTCGACCCCGGGGCTCAACATATAAATAGTGGGGCAGGGCTAGCAACAAAGACACAACAATTGATCCCTTGGATCTCTTAGCCGTGTGCGGTGCCCCCCTCCACCATAGTCCACCTCGATAATATCGTAGCGGTGCTTAGGCGAAGCCCTGCGATGGTAGAACATCAAGATCGTCACCACACCGTCTTGCTGACGGAACTCTCCCTCGACACTCGGCTGGATCGGAGTTCGAGGGACGTCATCGAGCTGAACGTGTGCTAGAACTCGGAGGTGCCGTAGTTTCGGTGCTTGATCGGCCGGGCCGTGAAGACGTATGACTATATCAACCGCGTTGTGCTAACGCTTCCGCTTATGGTCTATAAGGGTATGTAGACAACACTCTCCCCTCTCGTTGCTATATATCACCATGATCTTGCGTGTGCGTAGGAAATTTTTTGAAATTACTACGTTCCCTAACAGATGGCCAAGCATGCTATAGACTATAGCGTGTTTGGTGGGCCTCAAAAATTTGAAAAGTGGATGGACGTGCACTCAGCCCCGTTTTGCCCTTCTGAGGTAATCAAAATATCAACATCCATTGTTTGCCGTGGATTACATGTTGATGTCGCGCAAGCGACTACAATACGGGTTGTTGTTGATGCTTCTTGTTTTCGTGCACAGGCGAGGGCACCATTTGAGCATCTAATTGGGAAGTTTGCATCCGGAATGACCGGCTTGCTCGGGAAGTTGGTTGACGGGTGGACGTCCCTCAGTGCCTCTGACAGCGACGCGGTTGTGAGGCAGTTCACTTCATTTGTCCCAGAACGTACACATCGACCAATCGGTTGCCGTGGCCGGTATGACTACAACAGTTCCCAAGAGCCCGGTGACACACAAGATGATGTAGATGGAGATGCTGGCCTCAGCAAGGATGACAACGACGACATGGATAATGTGCATCAGGACACAGATGACGATGAACATGCTGAATTTCGCACAGGCGGCAACAAGGGCAAGGATGCAACAGATGCCCCCCCACCGGAGAAAGTGAAAGAACATACGGCTGCGAGAGGCCAGGGGGTGTTGCCATCAAGGAGGGGAAGGGCTCCAGATGATGTTGGGCAGGGTTCTCATGGCAAGAGGTCTAAGACCGATCCCGTAGCTGCCAGGAGGAGGTTCGACTTTCAATTTTAGTTTTCTGCTGTGTCTATTTTCTTGGAACAATCTCATCCATTTCTTTGCACTTTTTTTTGTCAAGCGCGGCAACGGGTTTGTTGTCTGACAATTGCCACCTTCCTTTTTTCCCTCCATCTATTACATGAAGCGAGCCGACCGCTGGTGGACGAGCAGTTACGAAGAAACAGGTGCCAACTCCAACCCGTGTTTCTGCTCGCTTGAACAAAGGTGCCCCCATTGCCGGTGACACCCCTTCCACCAGGTCTTCTCCTCGTACGACGACGACCAACACCGGGGATCCTGTCGTGTTGCCAGACCTGAGGAAGCCAGTCAAGAAGTATGTTTATCCATGTGCTTTCATTTACATAGTGGTTTTTTCCCTTGAATTTCCAATGCTACTGTTCAGCTTGTCACATGTTCTTCTGTCATCGTCCCCCACGCGGCAACCGCTGTTTTCCCAAATGATTTCTTCCTTCATTTTTTTAGTTTACGGAAACTGCTATTGGTCTTTACATGGCAACTGGCATCTAGGCCAACTGGCAACTAACCCTCTACCTAATGGCAACTGCCATCTTTTACCTTTGGCTTTGTGAGCTCATCCCACACACAGGTTTCAAATTGCATTCCTGACAGAACATACATTTGTTTCATTCTTCAAGTTTGCTAACATGGCAACTGCTGCTGGATGGCAACTGCTAACCATGACACATGGCAACTCATGTTCCCATTACATGGCAACTACCAACTTTTCCACTTGTTTTTCATTCTTTTTAAGTTTTCTACCATTTGCAAACATATTTTTGTTCATTTTTTCATACCTTTCTCATGTGATTTTTTTCTTTTTGCAGGGTGAATAAGACTACTACGCGCGGGGCCAAGCATAGCAGTAATGACTCGCTCGAACGACTACATTCAAAGTTGTCAACGGGGGGCAACTCAAATGTACATGAGGCACCCGGTGACAATACTGCTGCTGCACCGATGACCGCTCCCACCGACTCTGATGCAAGTGGCCGACCATCTCCGCCGGCTGCGGATGCCCAGGCTAGAACAACAGGCATCCGTACATCGGGGAGTGACGAGTCAGTATCTGCCAGGACAGCTGAAATATTGCCAACTCTTCTGGCAATGAAGGATGCTGCAGTGAGCCATGCCACCCCATCAGCAAGTGTTGAAGTGGACGCTCCCGAGACGAACCTAGGCAAGGAAGATTCCCGCTTTTCTGACACTGATTCCAAGCGCGTGCGTGGTGGCACACCTGTGTCCACGACAGAAGTCGCTGAGGCGGCAGTTCATAAGGATATGCCATCTAAAGGTGAGAGTCCTGGCACAACAGCTCCAGCCCCTGTCGGTGCAGATACTGCTAAGGTTACCGTGGCGCGTGCTGGTCTTCCACCTAGGCGTCGCAGCCCCCGTAAGCAACCAACAGTCATACCCAACGCACCGGCTGTATCTAGGAGTAGGAGAGACGAGTCTGGGTATGTTCCTGCGTCCACACTGTTCCCGCCAACTGCCAAAAGCAATGTGATGGAGAACCCGCAAGACCGGAGCACAACTGACGCAGGTGTCAAGCCGGGCACGAGTGACGCAGGTGAATGGCCGGAGCAGACTGCGCCTTTACCCGCAGTGGAAATCCCCAGCATAAATCTGCGTATTTCCAGGCTGCCAGTCAATGTCGGTGTCCCCTACAGCCCAAACAAGAAGATTGCCATGAAAGCTACTGCTGATACCGCTGACAACACGCCCCGCCCTACAAATAAGCCCGAACATTCTGTAGCGGCCGATTCAGATATGTTTGTTGATCTTTCACCATTGGATTCTGCCCCGCAAATCGTTCGTGGTCCGGCCAGTAAGAATGAGAGGCACCCAATGGCATTTACCCCACCGAGCTTCAGCCTTGGCATCAGTCAAGATCAACCGGTGGTGCATGATCCTTTGCCAGTTGCCTTTGCTTTCCCAGGAGGCATACCCGCAATGATGGCGCAGCCAATGGTCGAGGGCAGGAAGGCTATCAAGTTCGCGGAGCCAATTGTGCAAGGTACACTTGTCATGTCCTTATGATTTTCCTGTATACATCTTTGTAGTTTGAATTTTGTCCCAATCATATTCTTTTGGGGTGTTCTCACTTGTGATGGCAACTACCGTGTGATAACATGGCAAGTGGATTTTGATGCACCATGTCCTACATTTTTTTTGTTGTTGCCATGCTGTATTTTGACATTTGGGTAAACACGTAGCAACTGAAGTTGATTCATCATGGCAACTGTATTTGCTGGCACATGGCAAATATAGTGCATTACATATGGCAATTGGATTTGCCACACCATGTCACCTGCATTTTTCTGTTATCATTCTGCATTTTTTCTATACGGCAATCACATGGCAAGTGGAGTTGACACAACATGGCAACTGCATTTGATGTGACATGGCAACCACATGCCATCTAGACGGTAATTCATCACAACTGCATGGCAACTGTAGTTGCCATGACATGGCCACTGTAGTTTCACCACACATGACAATTTCCCCACTATTTTCTACCTACATCTCACATCATACACCCTATTTCCTCACAATCCATATGTTTTCTGACTTTCTCCTTATCCTAACACACTTTTTATTTTTTTGAATCATTGCAGGCACGCCTGAGAAAATTTCACCGTCACTTGATGAAGCTTACCGCAAGATCGAGGAGGCAGCATTGCAGAGGAGGACATCGCGAGGGCAAGGGCAATCAAGTTCCAACTTGCCTGTAGAGACGACAACTGAGGATACCATTAGAAGTGCGACCCCTGGTTCTGTGAGACAGCAGAGGGTAGTTCACGCACCTCCTGCGGAAGACCACGAGCCCGAATTAAGGGCCACTAAGGAACAGACCCAGCTGTACGACATCATCAAGCGATTTGGAAATGCGAGGGCCAGCAGCAAGCACATAAAGGAGTTGAAAGCGTAAATGACCACACCCTATAAGCACTCATTTTGCTTTCTTCATTTTTTAACATTTCATCTTTCTTCGTACTCTCTATACATGATGCGCTTACGTTTTAGTTCTTTCATATATTTTTTACTTAGCAGGCATGATTCTTCCATGTTATGTCGTTTTCATACAGCTCATGTTTGGACAGAACCAAAGTCATTCAATGCGGAGCGACGTACGTCGACCTGGGCGATCTCGCCGAGTCCGTGAGGCCAAACGGTAAAATGTCGATGAATGTAATTGCATGCGGGATCGACTACATCAACAATCACATCGATGTGTGTGTGCCGACAAGATCATCATGCATTACAGCGTGACATGCAAAATATGGGATGGTGACTTCCACCACAAAATCCTGAGGAAGAATTTCGCTCAGCACGGTGAATTCAAGCTAACACTAAACAAATATGTGAGTACTCCTCCCCTGTCTGCACTGTTTTTCACATGGTGTGGTTTTTGCCATCTTCTGCATTTTGTGATTGTGTGGCAGATGTTTTTCATGTGGCAACAGCTGCCATGCACATTTTTCTTCTTTTGTTTTTTGCATCCCGTGCGAACTATGTGGCAATTTGATAGTAAAATGCACGGCACATTTTGTTCATACATGGACGGCAGCTTTCCTTCAAGTACCCCCACCCATAACCAAAAACATTCTACGTGATTCTAATTTTTTTGTCCCTCTACTGTTCTTTATGTGAACTCTGCTTCTCATTTCTTCACTTTTTAAATGCAGGTCATGTTCCCCATGTTCCAGGAGCTTGCACCACAGGACCAACACGACAAGTGTGGTCACCACTACGCGATCTGTCTTGACCTGAAGAACCAACGTTTCGAGGTGCTTGATTCAATCCGTTCGGGAGCTGATTCAGATCTTACTATGCATGCCGAATTCTTCATCAACAACCTCAAAGAGACATGGAACCGTCACTACGAACATTCAAAGGTCCAGATCAGACATTTCCCGATTGAGTATGTGGCGACTGTGAAGCAAGGGAACACGTAATTTCTTTTATCCCTCCTTTTATGTGTCATTTACATCAATGCAACCCCTCTTTTTATTGTCACATCTGAATTGAAGTTTATCTTTGCTACATCTATCCTTTTTTGCGTGTTCATCTGATTCTTTTTCTCGTGCAGTACGAACTGCGGTTTTCATGCACTGGAATGCTTTGCAAAGTGGGAAGGCAGAGTTGTCCCCGCTATCACAGCTGCAACGGTCATTGAGCTCCGGAAAATCCACACGTGGAACTGGTTGACGAATGAAGATTTCAACAAGCGGTCCGGAGCACGCGAGTTCGTGGAGGAAGCTGTCAAGAAAATCAACAAGAAGTACAAATGATCACGTGGTGTTACACACCGGACGCATACCTTACATTTTGTTGCTGAGGAATGTAAGGTACTTATTTATTTGTTATTGACAAAAACTATGTTTGTGTTCTATGTTACGACTGCAACCCCACGTAGGATACTATGTAGTGGTGGTGTGTGAGCGACATTTTAGTAGTTTCTGTAATATATGTGTGGACGTGAACCTATTTTAGGCGTTAATGCACGTATGTTTTTATGTTTTATCATTATTACAATGGTTTCATCGCATACAGCACCAGTTTGCTATTTTTGATTGCGTCTATGATGTTTTAAAACAGATGGCAAATGTAGTTCAACATACATGGGGTAGCACCGGCTAGCACGGGGTAGGGTTGATCATGCAGCCACAACCTTGGGCTGCGGTTTATGCACGTTACGCCTTTTTCCAACTTGTTTCCCATACATTGCCCACAACACACTATGTTTCTCTAAACCGCGTGGTATTTGTCATGGAAATATATGTCATGCACAGTCATTTCAAATACCATGGCATATTTTCAGCACAGCTAACATGGCAGATACAGTTCAAACAACATGGCAGATCAAGCATAATTAACATGGGAGATACAGTATAACTAACATGGCAGATCCAGTACAACTAAAATGGCAGATCCAGTACAACTAGCATGGCATATTCAGTACAAAGTAGCATGGCATATATTTAGTATAAAATAGCATGGCATATATTTAGTACACACAACATGGCAGATTTAATACACATAACATGGCAGATTAAGAACCCATAACATGGCAACTGCATTTCTCCACTCAATGAATTTTCCTTCCATTTCTGGTGCTCCTCAAGAGTTATTCTCCAAATTTTAAAAAAAATCTCATCGTCTAGGGTACAAAACAAAATGTCCACAAGGACCATGTCACATCGCCCCAATTTTTGCTCATGGATTGCCCGCCCCTTTCGTCGTTTTCTTGTGTTTTGCTTGAATCTCCAATCCTGACTTGTACCTTATCTCTCTTGGGTGACCCTTTGTGATGGAACGGGGTGGGTTCCTAACCTGGGTTTGTGTGCTTGCTGTTCCAGATCCTATCTCCGAGTTTTCAAATGATGGCCCCATCGATGAAAGGCACACTTGATGTGCGGGGAAACCGGTGTAAGGCTTCCTCAGCTTTCCTCTTCTTGATCTCATCAAGCTCTCTTTTCAGCGCCTTCCTGTGTTTTTCCGCGACTCTCGCTATCTCATCACTCTTGCACGCTTCATCAATTAGCTCAGCATAGTTCTTTGTCAGCACAACGTGCCTCACGGCTTCCATGGTTGACTCAGGTCTCTCGTCATGCACAGCCAGAACCGTGTGTGTTGTCTGCGGCGCCAACGCGTCGTCAGCGTCCCAAGTCCATCGTCGCCTTATGAAATGGCGGAGCATCCGTGTCACAGCGTTCATGTCCATCACTTTTAGTATGTGACAACGCACAATGCCGTCCTGTTCGAACTTGCAGCATTGGCAGTAGTACTCGCCTTCGCCTATCGAGGCTTACACGAAGTAGTTCCTTCCTTTGTCTGGGTCTTCAGGTTCTGAATCCGACATGCCCAAAATATAACACACCTTGAACGTATGTTCGTCCACCTGGAAAGCCGTGAACATGCTGGCACGCTTTATTTCTTCCTGGAATCTGCAAGTTTTGTGTGTTTTATTTTAATCTATCGTGCGATCTTTTTTTTGTAGCACGTTACGCTGTCATGGGAATAGAAATAGATTTTTGTTTTGAATATGGCAATCATAGTATACTGAGCATGGCAAACATAGCACACTGAACATGGCAATTGTAGTACACTGAACATGGCAACTGTAGCATACCATATATGGCAACTGCAGTACACCAGACATGGCAACTGCAGTACACCAGACATAGCAACTGCAGTACATTGAACATGGCAACTGTAGTACACAAGACATGGCAACTGCAGAACACCAGATATGTCAACTGTATTACATTTTCAACTGACCATCGTCATTTCCACACCAATATTTCCCCCAAATGAAGCACATTGCATAAAACATGGCATCTACAGTTGAGTAAACATGGCAATTGCATTTTCAAGAAACATGGCCGTTGCATTTTAGTAAACATGGCAATTTGCATTTCAGCATATGTGTTGACAATATAACATTTTTCAGTTGACACTGGCATTTGCATACCAACATGCCCCAACGGAAGTATAGTTCATTAAACATGGCATCGGCACTTCATTGAACATGGAAAATGTATCCGAGTAAGCATTGTAAACAGAATTTTCATCGAACATGGCAACTGCAGCTGAGTAAGCATGGCAAATAGAATTTCATTAAACATGGCAACTGCATATCATGGCAACTGCATTTGCACTCTATATGGCAGCTACTGCCTTAGTGCTTTTTGCGAAAATAAGACCGTAACGCAACTGACTTACTTGTTAAAGATCTTGTTTGTGTATATCTTGCTTATTTGCCTCTCCATTGGTAAATACGTTTGCAATTTCGGCTGCTTTAGCGCGGTGGTAGCTTCTTCCTACAGCTCAGATCCCAGAATTTTTTGTTGTAGAGTTGTGTACTGCTTGGCAAACTGTAGTAATGAGTTGCCAGGGCTCACGTATCGCTTCAAAAAAACATTGAACCCCTCGCTGCACTGCGTAATCTGTAGAAAGGGGAAGAAGCACTGCATGAAGTAGGCGGGCACCCAGTACATTCGCTTCTCCCACAGACTAGCAAGCGTCTCGTTGTCTTGGACTTGATGTGTTTCAACCATGGCCATCCAGCTCCTTTCAAACTTCTCGACCGTCAAGCTGTGGTCCACGCATAGCTCGAATGCCTTGTGCAGCTCTGGACGGTCAGCAAAGAACGGTCCTAGCGGCTCCTCAGCCTTCTTTATTATGTGCCACCTGCAGTGCCTGTGCACTGCCAACGGAAAGACCTCCTCTATGCCTGCACGCATGCTGAAATCCTGGTCTGTTATTATGTTCATCGAAACAAGTCCATCCATGCACTCCAAGAAGGTCTTGAACAACCAGACGTACCCATCCGTGTCTTCGTTCCGAACGAGCCCGCAGCCGAACTGCAACGACTGATTGTGGTTATTTATTCCTATGAACGGAGCGCATGGCATCTTCTACATATTGGTGAGGTACGTCGCGTCGAATGAAATGCAATCTCGGAAATGTTTGTAGGCTCTCCTTGCAGCACCATCCACCCAATACATGTTCCTGACACGGTCCTCATCATCCAACCTTATCCTGTAGAAGAAATCTGGATCTTCCTTTGCTTTCTCATCGAAGTAGGCAATTGTACCCTCTATGTCAGCCAGCCTGCTCTCTCTACGGTACTTGGCCTGTAGGTTTGTGACGTCAGCTGGTATGTAGGGCATGCTACTCAGTTTCCCCTTTTTGCTGTGGATGAGTGATAGTATCTGGACCATTCTCGATGGACCGACGTTACAATCATGTAGCAGCTTTACGAATTGCCTTTCGAATGGGGTGAATCCTCTGTGGGCGGTCAGAAATTTGACCAGGTCGAACTTCTTTATGAGTTTGTGGTTGTGCTCGTCAAAATATTCAGTGACCACATATTGTGTTCCATCTACGTTTAGCTTACACCGGACAGGGCATCCCGTCTTGAGAATGATTCCTCTTTTTCATTCCGGCACGACAGGCGCAACACCTTTCACCTTCTTGTTCCTCCGTGCCTTGTGGCACCTCATCTCACCTCTGCTGTACTCGTTAGTTTTCTTAATTTTCCTATGGTACTCGGTGTTGACCGCAAATCCAAGGAACTTTGCATATGTCTGGTAGTATTCCTTTGCTTCTTTGAACGATTCAAATCTCTGCCCAATGTAAGGTGGCTGAGGTGCCACGATCTCTGATTGCCCACCATCTTCATCCCCTTCTGCCTCGTCGTTAGTTTCATCATTCACTTCAGTATCGGCGGCAGTTCCTTCTACTTGAGTGTTGGCAGTGATTGTGTTCAAAGGGGTGCTTGTCGGTATTGCTGGAATGATTGTCATTCCTGACTGTGACTCGAAATTGTCTGCGGCATGAGTGTCCGCTGGCTGGTGGAACGCGTCTTCTGTGCGCTCAGAGCTCCCCGCAGTAGATGTCCCCGCGCTGCTGTTAACTGTAGTTGTAGGCCCTGTAATAGGAAAAACAGGTACGAGATTTAAGTTTTTTGTTTGAATAACATGTGTATCGCAACGGATCACACCATCTACGAGTGATTTGGCATGACATCATTTTCAAACAGCAAGTCGTGAGTCTGCGCGTGGACATGCACGGCAGCTATAGCTGTCCAGTGATGGCAGCTACTGTTCAACAAATATGGCAACTATTTGTTTTTGCATGCAAATAACTTCAAATAACAAATGTACTGTTGTTTTTGTGGTTCAGTTTTTTTCCCTTACCTTGGTGTGTTGCATTCGACCTTCCTGTGTGGCCTGTGACACCAAAATGACGTGCTCCACCTGCACTTTGTGAAGCTTGCCACGAGACGTTTGCCGGGGTACCACCAGCGTAATAATCTGTATGCATAGTAGTGGTTGGTCAATTCATGGCAAATGCATTTTGTGCTAGCACGGCAACTGGCAACTGCAGTTTTATTGGCATGGCAAATGTATTTGCATCGGCATGGCAACCGCAGTTGTTCCTCCATGGCAGCTGCAGTGCCATAACATGGCAAATGTAGTTGCACTGGCATGGCAACTGCAGTTGTTCTCCCCTGGCAACTGCAGGTGTCCATGGATGGCAACAACAGTTGTGCATGGATGTCAAATGCAGTTTCTAATACATGGCAACTGTAGATGACCAGTCATGGCAATTGTAGTTGCCAACTATGCTCCTTCTGCTAATTGATCATCCGCAACTTCACCTTTTTTATGGACTGGTCTGTGTATGACGTCGATGGCAGGTACATTGGTGGTGCCTGATGCCACGCACTGCATGAAGGCTCTGCATTTTCACCCGCGGTAACTCATGAGTCCTTTTGCCAGTTTTTTTGCAAGTTCATTTTTCATGTCCACAACAGCATGCGCTCTTTTCTCGTTTTTGCACTACCTTGATTATCCATACAATCTAGTTGAAGTTGGCTGCCGGTACATTTGTCAGTGTTAGCGCCTTGTGAGTGAACTTGCCACGGGGCCTCCCTAATTGTGTTTTCGTCATAAGAACCTGCTAAAAAATGACAGTGTACGACATAAGTAGAATGTCATCTTCATCGTCGCAAAGATGGCAACTGTTCTCTTATTTTTGTTAGAACGCATCATACCTACGCCTGCATACTGTTCTAGTAGTGGCAGCAACGGCCCTGAAGAGATGAGCTGACTGTACTCTGTTGCATCCCAAGGGGCTGTTTCTGGCCTTTGAGAACCCCAATCACCAGCGTCGCCTTCGTGATTCATTCTTTTCCGTGTCTTCCTTCTTTTCTAATGTGTTCTCAATCCCTGCATGAACAAGAAGGCGTCAACAATCCACAAGAATTGTATTCTTCTGCTGCTTGCACACAGAAGATATGGATGGCAAGCGACGGGTCATTAATAGATGGCAGCTACTGACAACGAAAGGTGGCAACTGTCGTTATACACAAGTGGCAATTAATTTCTTCCAGCCCTCTTCATTCCAAAATTTTGCCACACGTGTCCTTTCTTTAGTGATTCCTGCTCATCCATTTTTCATACCCAACTACTTGCGTCAATTAAACTAGGAAATTAAGTCAATTTCAAACGTAGTACATGGCAGATCTGGTGTACTCTGCCTGGCAATTGCGACTACACACTGAACCATGTAGCGTTCTACCCCTATAGCATAGATCCAGCACAAGATCGGGAGATTTTTAGCCTTAAGGATGAGAAGGTTGAGATCGGGAGATTTTCACCTGGTTTTTGGATGATCGTCTCCGGAGGGCTTGGTTGGAGTTTGGGGCTGGGGGGAGGGAGGGTTGGGGTGTGGTTTTGAGGTGGGAGTGCCCTACGGATCTGCTCTGTTTGCCATGGCAACGAAAGAAGGCCGGCGACGGAGGTCAGGGTTCGAGAGGTGGGGGACGATGTCGGCAGACGAGGGAGGGGATGGATCGGAGGCCGGGAACTGGTTGGTCGTGCGGGCAGCGGGTCGGCTTGCCCGGACGGGGCAGTGCGGGCGGGGTTGGCACGCAACGGACGTGCGGGCCGTGCGTTTGTGCGCGGACGTGGTCGTGCGGGCCTGTTCCCGTCCATGCCACACGAGGCGTGCGGGCGGGTTCCCGTCGACGCAACACGTGTGGCAGTTATTCGGACCCTAGATTTATTGATGACTTGCAAAAATGGCAAACCTTTGAAACCACCGTGACCAAAGCTTTTATTCTTTTATTATTGATGATATTTACAAGAAGAGTTGTCAAAAAATAAGGGGTGTTTTGTAAGGATCTAATTCCCAATTTGTATGAATAAAACAAAGAGAGAATTTTACTTTTACCCCTGACAGCCCGAGCCCACTCATCACATCGATGTGGATGTTAAATCAGCTACAATGGCTGATCCCCTAAAAAATAGAGGAGTAAACCTCCGAGTAAACCTTAGCAAAGTATACTTACTCCACTAAGTTTTGGCCGGTTCTAGCTAGTCCTCTAAATTTAGCAGAGTAAAAATATTTTTTTGCCAAATCTTTCTAATTTTAGTTTGCATGGTATATTTCAACTACAAATGAATATATTCTTCCTTCTCGAGCGGTTCTGACCATGTCTGAACTGAAATTCAGAACACGGCAAAATAAAAAAAGACGCGACTATGCAAGAGATCTCAAGAGCATCACCAGAGATAGGTTAATTCTAAAATAATAGTAGAATATAAAGTACAGTATGTCTAGCAAAATCCCAACTACTCCCTCCGTCTAGGTGTATAAGTCACCTTACGAAAACCAAATAATCTCAAAACACTTAGGCATGGGGCATTAACTCACATCTCGTTTCTTGTTTCTTAACATATCAACCAATAAGAGATGTGAAGTGTGCATGCTTTCAATGACTTGAGACTACCAAACACTACATGAAGTGGTTATTTCATTACATGCAATGCTATTAATTAGTAAATAAACATTTAGTTCTGTCGTTTCCCCCTCCTCCTTGGTCACGGTGCACAACCTAAATGACTTATTCACCTAGGCGGAGGAAATAGCTAGGATCATATCTGAATTTGGAAACTCTACTACCTACATATTGCATTCAGAGTTGAAATCGCCACCGGAAGATCGCAATACTATTGCAGAATTCAGTGTCTGAGTGAAAAATCACATTTACTGAATCTACCATCAATTAAGTCAGAAATAAATATACTTCCACGCTTCCTCGTGACTCGAACCAGGGACGGCGGCGGCTCGATCTTCACCAGAGGTGAACGAAACGGCGGGGGGTGCTTGGGATCTTGCGCAGATGAGATGTGGAGGCGACGTGTGGTACTCCAGTGGCACGGACGCGGAGCGGTGGGGAGCTCCAAGCGGCCATGGCGCAGCGACATTCTTCGGTTTCTGGATAGAAAGAATATGTGAGAGAGAGGGGCCGTTTAGGGAGGCAAAGGGGCGCGCAGGCGAGGCTGGTCGCCAGGGTCGACGGGTGATTGGGGCCTCCGGCCTCGGGCACGAATCGAGGGAGGCGCGCGGGCAAGAAGCGAGTGCTCGGGCTCTCCCCTGCATCGTGGCTGCGGTGGAAGAAGGAAAAGCAGCAGCAATGTTCGAACTACCCAAGGATGAAACACATCTTAGCAACAATGAGTATTTCTTTAGTGTGTCAAAGGGTCAGCGAGTCTGCCAATGACGTGGCTACGAGCTTCGACAGGGACAAAATAGTGGCTAGAGATGGCTCGCTGGCCGGGATGAGGGATAAGACCTCCTCCAATGCAATGCTAAGTATATTAAATGCTTTAGCAACTTAAGCCCCAATGTAAAGGTGCTAAGCTTTTGGGTGCTAAGCTTCATACATTTAATTAGTTGTAGACTTAAAATTAGGGCCTGTTTGGTTCCAATAAGTCACCTGACTTATAAGTCAGGTGACTTAAAATCAGTGGCTTATAAGTCACGCCTGTTTGGTTGTCACCTGACTTATAAGTCAGCTGACACACCTTCTCACACCAATCAACATCATGCATGTGGTGGGACCCATGCAAAAGAGAGTGACTTATAAGTTTTAAGTTGGGGTGAAGCAACTTATGACTTATAAGTTGGGGTGACTTATAAGTCAGGTCTGTTTGGCAAAATAAGTCACTTTTTTCACTTTTCGACTTATAAGTTGGTGACTTATTTGAAACCAAACAGGCCCTTATGCTTCCACCTAGGTACATGTGCTTAGCATCGTTTCTTTCTGGGTCACCATACTACTCTCTCTTTCTCTCTTCTTAATTAACATGCCACATCAGATTTTTCTCTTAGTTGGCAATCTTAGCACCTGTACAACGTGGAGCAATTGAAGGGGCGTAACGCTAGCTACTACGGGGTGCGGAGGAGGGGATCAATGACCAGGGCATGCACATTGGCGGTCATGGTCGAGCGGTGTTGTGCGCATGGATCGAGGAGACCAAGACCATGCCAGGTGGTGGGAGAAGCCCTTAGCGGACGGCAATTTGCTGACAAAGACGGCTTCAACGCCCCATTGGGGAGCATTGACGGTTTAGTAATTTGATTGTTTGTTCAGACATTTTGATTATTTGTTTCATGCTGAAAGGCGGATCTCGACAGGAGCACTTTTCTTTAATTCCCCTTTCATTCATTCATATATGTTGCAAATCCAAAATTAACGAAACTAAAAGGTAAGCTAGCTATTATACCCAAACTGTAAAGTTATTTATTCGATGAAAAGATTTGTTGTACATTCTTTGATTTGGATGGAACACGTCTTTTCATGGTTCTGATGATCATCTAATTTCCCTGCTCATGATTTGCTACAAAAATATTATGTGCATTGGTGCTGGTGCTATATATGGTTTGTTCAGTTTGTTATTCGTTTGAAGTAGACAGTCTCCGTTTGTTGTTCATAGAAAGCAAGGATGAGAGGAGAGCGGTTGCCGCTTGCCTCGATGGGGGTGAGGGGACGACGCTGCGGCAAGTGAGCCATCGCAGGAGAGGAGAGCAACGGGGTGGTGAGGAGAGTGGGGGAGAATGGTGTGAATGGAGCGTGGGCGGTGACACGAGAGAGAGGGGAGTTATTGAGACGTCCCATCCGTCTCACGTGCTCCTTTATATGTGCAACCAAGAGCCACGCGTGGCCGCAGCGAGCCTCGCTACAGAGAAACTACCGATTCGGCAGTAGCTCGCAGCTAGCTCGGGACTGCTTAAAGTTCCGTGCGACCCAAGATGTCGATGCAGCCTAGGCAACCAAACAACCAGTTTTCATCCCGTGTGGGCCTGTTTGGGTCTTATGAAGTCAACCAAAAATGCCCTTAGAGAGAGTAGTGTTGATTATAACATGTGGGCCTGTGACCAACTCAACTATCAACCAAACAGAGTTGACCTTGTGGTCCCATGTGGACCTGACCGCTGGGCGCCATCGCCGATGATGTTGCATGTTTACCCTTTTGACGATGGACGACATAGTACTCGTGGCAGATCGACGGAGCTCTGTTCCACATTAATCACTCTTTAGCTTGTTTTATAACGAATTACTTCAATTTTGTCCAAGGATGTACTCATTTATTTTCTGCACGAACAATTGAAATATTATTCCTGACCAATAGATGAAATAGCCTGCAGAGTGGTGTCAGCTACATCTTGCAATGTCACCCAGAGTGACAATCTGATATGCACAACATGCCCACTTGGCCCTATTAATTTTCTGCGATGTACACCTTTCTCATATGAGGGACGATCTTAAAAAATGCGGGTTGTCAATATTATCTTTTGCTTGGAGAAACTTCATAATCAGACAGCCATACAACTTGAGATATCTAATGTTTAGCTCCATGATCGACTGTGCAAAACTTCAGAATTGTTTAGCTCAACCAGGCCCTGAGCATATGACATGCTTCCTCGACCCATGTCTTCTTCTCGGGGGATACAACACCGGTCGTGTTGAACCTCGACAACCTTGTAGGATCTCCGAAAACTAAAGCGTGATGCATGAGTTCGTTGAATACCTGGATATAAAAACACAATGTTTAGTTAAATTCCATGACTAACTCTTCACATAGCTGCAGGACAGTAAGCAACTTACATGCGAGATGAAAGTCTCCAAGGTAAGAGAAGCACCAAAGAGAGGAAACAGAGAAGAACAATCAAAGCTCCGACCAAAGGGCACTTCTCCAAGAACAAAACCCACAGACTTCAGGTTGAGAAGTTTGCTAGATTCCATTGATAAGTTTATATTCTGCACAAGGATGTCAGACTAATTCTAGTAGAGTAATCATATTAAACACACAAACCCATATATTGTTTTGGTAGAGCGTACGTACCTCCCTGCTTGGCATGCTGGACGCCAACTCCGCTTGAGTGGAGCAACGAAAGCCGTCACATGTTATGCGTAAGTTTCTTACTTTTAATGCTTCTCCAAGTGAAATTTGTACATGGAGGACCTCGCCTTCAAACTTAAATCTGGAGAGCTTTGGAGCTTTGCTCTCTACCACTTGTAGCTCTCTGCAACGTTGCACCTTCACGTAGCTTAGCCGCTGAAGATGGCAAGGTATTTTCAAGCAGACTGTGTTGTTGCAATACTTGAGTGCAAGACGCTCTAGGGCTGAAGAACCAGAAAGAAGGCACCATAACTTATCCCCCGTGATATGCACAGAAGTCAGTTCCAATATGGTCAGGCTTCTCAGGCAACAAGGCTCAACTGCAGGACAAACGAAGCAATCCTCAAGGTGAAGATGTTGGATCGAGTCTCCCTTCCCATTTGTTAAAAGAGACAAGGAGAAGTTGTATTCGTCCTTTTGTAAACAGGGAACAAGGATGAGTTCTTGAATCCCTTGTGTAACAGCCATCCGAAGCCATTTGTCCACGTAGCTACATTCATTCGCATTGGTAGCTGGAACATACAAAAGCTTGAGAGTTCTCATGCCAGTGCCTGAGTGTTTTCTCATAATGTGGTCAATTTTGCGTGTAAACTCTCTAGATGTTTTCTTTTTGTATGATTTCTTATCCAAGCCCAATGCCTCACTACTGAAGGTGAGGTTGGGATAGCTTCTCCAGGAATCCCGAAATAAGCGAGACACACATGCGACTCGGGCAGCAGCTCTCAGTGGCATTAGAGAATGTATGTGACACCAGATATCCTACATACGCAAACATGAGAGAAAAGCTCTACATCAGCACCATTAGTATGGAGTAGGTCTCTGTGCATCATTGCACAGAGTGCACTATATTGATTGCATTGTAATGTAACCCGGGTTATTATTCTCCCGTAAAAAGATGCTACTGTACTTTCTCCATCCGGGCGTGTAAGATGGGCATGTATCTTTAGGTCTTTAATAACATGTGTGTACTATGCCACAAAAAGTATATGCTCATAAGTCTATATGCGGACGGACCCAAACGATGAAATTTGTGTCTGTTTGGGGCACATCTAGATGCGCCTTAATTATTGCACATTTAAATGGCTCAATCAAATATAAACAGAAAAATACCCACACGATTTTCTATGTAAAATCAATACATAAGACTTAGATGTGCAAATATTTAAGACACATCTAGGTGTGCTTTAACAAAATCGATAAAATTTTAATGGCGAATAGTAGTACATATATATTTTGCTAGTCAAAGTGAAGACCTATAAACCAGTGGCCGCCATACAATTCCGGATAAATGACCACTAAGAAAACGAGGAGGATAGCATGATTTAAATGCCATTAGATAAAGGATGGGCTCATAGCTAGGCATGCACTTGAGAGGATACGTACGTACGTACCTCCGGAAGACTTGAAGGAGCCCAGCATGCATCCGCCTTTCTTCTTCTTCGGCCCCGCATCATGCCTGTCCCGTCTTCTGCGACAAACAAACGCATCATGCACAAGGTTAGACTAAACTTTCGAGCGATTTTTTTTATCGCCTTCCCGGATGCCGGATCGAGTAGGGCTGCCGAGCTGCTTACCGTGGGTGATCGGATGAGGCGGCTGTTGGCCCAGTCGTCCGACGGCGCGAGTTCCCTGTCCGGCCAACGACGAAGCAAGCTGACTACCGATCGATCGTGCTCCTTGCCGATGCAATTCCGACGACGAGAAGCTAGCCTCCAATCTCACGTAGTATAAAGCTAGCAGACCTTGATCGATTGCTAAACAGGGCGTGTACTAGTGCTGCTAGCTCGCGCCAAGCCGATCGATTGATTACTTCTAGCCGCAAAAAATAATTTGGATGGCAAACACACGCAGCCTGAAAAACCCTAGGGGCCTGTTCGTAAGCTCTCCAAGCTCTCCACTAAGCGATTCGCAGCCAATATCTTCACCCTGGCCACCTAGGCCTGGTAGCGGTCGTTGGCCTGTCTAGCGCCATATTGGGCCGGTTGGAACCAGCCCAGGTAGGCGAACCTGTGTAAATAGCCCGAAAGTTCGATGGGAAACGGGCTCGGCTGTAGTAGGCCGAAATAACTAAAAAAATATTCTCATAGGGATTATTTTTCTGCGATTTTAGGCTGTACAGAGAGCATCTGTATACTGTATGGACTGTGAACTGTATAGCACGAATGTATTTTTGTCCCTGAATGATCACAAAATTTCCCAGTTAAGACAAGTTATAATATAGAAGAACAATTAGTTTTCTCATGTGTCATACAAAAAACCAATCATTTGCATATAAGTTTGCAAATAAAAATGGTCACACATCTAAAAACATGAACATGATTACTTCACCATCTAAGAGCAATGGTGGTAGCTAGTCCATTCCTATAAAAAAATCATGTTAGGACCACTTTCCACCGGAGTTTAAGCATCCGATGCACTTGGAGGAATATCATACTTCTTATGGAGGAATAGTTGGAACATAATCTAGACCCCTCTCGCACTGAAGAAAGTGGAGATCATCCTTGTCATGGAGGCTGACGCAGTTGTGTAGTGGCAGACTAGCTTCCAAGCCTCACTTTATATGCACTACTTGTTGCCTGAGATGTCTCATCATTGGTATCATACAAATCATGATCTTCGATTTCAGCAACATTGATGGTGGCTTTTAGTGCCACATGCACTAGCTCGAGGGAGGAGGCATGCTCGAAGATGCATTCCAATGGTCGGTATCATCACTCGTGATATCTTCAAAAATGATCCGCAATTTTCCTTCATTAAGAAATCCTCAAACCCGACCGTTCCTTCACCTCCCTGATGATGGTAAGTTTTCCCAAGTGTTTTCCTTAACAAATGCATACTTAGCTTAAGAAATGACCTACTTAGTTCCAAAATGACCTATACTTAGCTTACTTTCCTCGAAAATGACAGAATAACCTTACTTACCTCCAAACTGATATATTCTACCTAGGATAGTTATAAAATGACCTATAGTTAGCATTTCTTCCTCTAAAATGACTTGATATGATTTGTTAGCTAGAAAATGGCATAACTACCTAGGATAGCTCAATAATGATCTATAGCTAGCTTAGCTAGTTCATTTATGACATAATTAGCTCACTTAGGTAAAAAATGGCATAACAACCTAGGATAGCTCAATAATGATCTATAATTAGCTTAGCTACTTCATTTATGACATAATTATCTCACTTAGGTAAAAAAAATGGCATTATAACCTTGGTTTAGCTCCAAAATGACCTATACTTATCTTATTTTCCTCGAAAATGACATATAACCTTACTTAGCTCCGAACTAACATACTTTACCTAGGATAACTATAAAATGACCTATACTTAGCCTTTTTTCCTCCTTAATGACTTAATATGCTTAGTTAGCTGAAAAATGTCATTACTACCTCGGATAGCTAAATAATGATCTATACTAAGCTTACCTAGTTCATTTATGACATAATTAGCTTACTTAGGTAAAAATGGCATAATAACCATGGTTTAGCTCCAAACTATCATATAATTAGTTTATTTTCCTCCAAATTGACAAAATAACCTTACCTAGCTCCAAAATGACCGGTTTTAACTAGGATAGCTCTACAATGACCTACACCTACCATTTTGTCCTCCAAAATAAATAAATATGCTTAGTTAGCTCAAAAATGGCATAACTACCTAGGTTAGCTCCAAAATGACCTATTTACCTAGCTTAGCTCTAAAATGACCTGCACACTTAGCATTTTTTACCTACCTTAGCTAAAGAATGGCATTTTTACCAACCCTAGTTAGAAGAAGAAGAAGATAAAGAAGAGGAGAGGAGAAAAAGAAAGAGAAGATAAATTCTTCTTCTTCCTCTTCTTCTTTTTCTTCTTCTTTTTCTTCAAGCTAGTATTCTTCTTCTTCTAACTTTCATCTCTCCTAATTTACAGATTTGATTGAGATGAGGAATTAGCTTGAATTGATGGAGTGTGTACTCTTCTACTTGTGCTTTCTTTTTGTTTATGGAAACTTGTGGAAATATATGTATGGAAATGTTGTTGGAAACCATTGTATGTCGTTGGAAACTTGTATATGTTGCTGGAAACTTATTGTTGTTGTTGGTATGCTTGTTGAAATTATTTTGAAATGTGTGTGTGTGTGTGTGTGTGTGTGTGTGTGTGCGTGTGTGTGTGTGTGTGTGTGTGAGTGTGAAATTCTGTCATATTGAATGAATTTAGGAAAAAACAAAAAAAACAGGGGCTATATAGCCACTTTGTCGTCTGCTGGCAGACGGCAAAGGTCTTTGCCGTCAGCTGGCAGACGGCAAAGCTGCCACGTGGCAGCCACCTGTACAACCTGGGGTGTAGTGTGTTGGCCTATTTGGCAGATTTGCCGTCAGCCAGCAAGCGGCAAAGGCCTTTGCATCTTTGCCGTCTGCCCGCTGTCAGCAAAGCACACCGTTAACCAGTTAACGGACCTGAACCGTCACCCGTGCCATCCAGGCTCTTTGCAAAGGCCTTTGCATCTTTGTCGTCCGCCAGCAGACGGCAAATAGGCCTTTGCCTCAGTCGGACCTGTTGCCGTCTGTTGGCCCTTTGCCGTCAGCCTGTCATGCCTTTGCCGACAGCCATGGCTGACGGCAAAGTGCCTCATTCCTGTAGTGTATGGATATAATCATGTACTTAATTGTATGGATATGTGTTGCGAGTAGGAACAGTAGATTGTTATGTGGTACTCCCTCCGTCCCATAATATAAGAACATTTCTGACACTAGTGTAGTGTCAGAAACATTCTTATATTATGGGACGGAGGGAGTAGTTTTTGTAATTTGGATATCTATACTGCCAAGTATACGTGATGCTTTGCAGGGCTGGTACAACAAGCAAAGAAAAGAAAAAACCTACTGCATAGTATGCCTAGTGCCGCTATGGACGTATAGCAGAATGTCGGGCGGGACACTGAGCCTACGAACCACGTGTCAAAATCAAGGGGATGCCGAACAAAATGGCATCCTTATCAGGATGAAAGCCAAGTGTTGCCGTAGGGCACCTGGCACACATATATATGACATGTGTCAACAATTGGGAGGGACAACCTCCGACGCTGGTGCGGCTGCATTGGTGTTAGCCGAGGGTCAGGGTGGACACGGTCCGGGCCGGTCCGGGCCCTGACCGAGCCACCATTTTGACCGGCTGCTGGCGGTCCGGACCGGAGCGGACCGACCAGCCTAGCGGTCTTGTTTTCAACGACCGGACCGGTGGCGGCGAAGCTCGGGCCCGGCCGAGCGGACCGGCGAACTACTACCGGCGACGATATGCATGGGTGCAACGGCAAGGTGGGCGACGTCCGCAGGTACTGTGGCGAGGTGGGCGACATGGGCGAGCGTCGGTGGCGAGGTGGGCGACGTGGTATGGGAACTGCACTGGGCGGCGAGGTTGTTCCTTAGCAGTTTTTCTATTGCATGGAAAGAATGGAACGCCTGGATGAGCGCCTTGCCGTTATTAGCGAATCAAATCAGACGTGGAGTTGATCGTCAAATGGCGCCGAGATTTTCGGATCAAATCCTCTTTCTCTCCAACTTTCTATTTTCTGTTCGACTCAATAAAAGAAAACGGCAGGGTGGGATTGATATGGCTCGTGATTACAGGAATAGGGTGCTACTAAATATTGCGCCTTCCAAAACAATACTGCCATGGCACTTCATTGCACCACGAAATGCGCTGCCATGGCAGGAATTGCTGCAACGGTTGGGTGGACGCCATGGTCGAGAACTCGAGATCGGCGGCAGTCCACGCACAACAGCGATGGCGAGCGGCTGCAAGAGGCTACGGCAGAAGGGGAGGAGAGGAAGGAAGGAGAGAGGAAGCTCGGGGACACGGTGGTTCATTCGAGGACTGCCGGTGGCCGCAATGACGAGGAACGGCGATGGCCGTGATCGTGTTCTCTCGGTCGGCTCGGTCGGCTCGGTTAAAGACCGGACCGGACCGAGATTTTTTCGGGCCGAATTTTGCAGACCGGACCGACTGTTTTCTCTAGCGGGCCAGGACCGAGCGGGTCAAGACCAAACGGGCCACGAGCGGGCCAGAAAGACCGCTCGCTACGTCCAACCTGAGCCGAGGGGCAGTTGGTGCTCTACTTACCTCTTACCATTCACGTCGGTTGGCGCTCGGCTTACTCCCGGTGCCGTTAGTGCAGGCTGACCGTCAGTTCCACTGTTTTGCTGTGGGCTGCTGAAGTCATCTCGGCGTATTTTTACGCCAAGCACCCGACGACAGACACTCGGTTTACACGCATATGCCGATGGACTATAGGCCGAGTGTGTGATGCCGAGTGTCACGCCCGGCATAGTGCTCGCCGAGATGAATTTAGCCTTCGTCGGGTGGTTTGCACACTCGGTTTAGTATGTTTTTCCCGTAGTGTCTAGCCCAGATCACTTACATATGCAACGCACTTGCCACAATCTGCCCTCCAAAATCGCAGAAATAACACCAACATTTTGAATAGGGTTCTATTAAAGATATATTATGTGGGTATAAAATGATGTAGTGCAGAAAGTTCAGGATAGATACATCCCTGCTGAGTGGGCAAAAAGGTCACTGTCAGTCTGTCACCAAAAGCAAAATGATTTTAAGAAGGTGAACAGCTGAGCCAGCCTACCTTAATTCTTTGGCTCCGTAGCCTCATTCTATGTACACACTAGAACATGAATGCGCGCTTTGCCGCGCCCGTTCATCTTAATGCTAAAATAAATAAATATTATCAGAGAAAAATTAAATAGTGGAAATATTTCATAATTTGAAAGTTTTTCCTTCATATGTTGAGTGGGGTATCTATGGTAAATACGCTCCAGAATAGTTGTGGATTGCTTCATATGTTGAGTGGAGCATATATGGTAAATACGCTCCAGGCTAGTTGTGGATGAGAAATACAGGAAAGTATGTCCAGCGCTTTCTCTCCTTTTGTTTCTGATTTAGATTTGGTTGATGGTTCTGATTTATTATTCGTTCATGTGTTCTCTCTAGCGTTCCTTGATTTTCTAATCTTTCACTGGTCTCTGATGATGTCATATGTTCTAATGCTTTTGGGACCATGTCCGTCAGTGTCCAAATCAGGGAAGTCATCGCTGCAGGCATGTGTAAGGCAGAACTGCACTAATAACATAAAACGTGCGTCTGTTCTACTCCATTCTCTCGGGGTAGGTCGGCGGGATGATTCGTAAGGAACCGTGAGCAGGTGCCGTAGTAGGCCATCGAAGCAGCCGTCACCGAGAGAAGCCTGTGGAGCGGCCCATCCACTGCAGCACCTGCGCGAGGCTTCTAAACTGGGCCTTAAAAGAATTTACTGCGTGAGACGGCCCGGTTCACAGGAAGGCTCCGAAAACGATGTGCAGAGTAGCAGCCCAGTTACGTTAGCCAGCTCGGCTCGTGAGAATTGACCCGGCGAGGGAGACCCAAGTGGGCGCTCCGGGGCAGATGTTAAATCTGATCGTTCGTGCATGGGATCGGACGGTTCACGAAGTCTAATCGCTGAGAGGGCTCTTAGGTGGCTCAGTTATACTGTTTCTTAATGAGACATGACCTCAAAAATAAACCATGGACGTATCAAGACTGAAGCTGCGCGGAGGAAAGGGCCACTTTGCGTAGGTTTGTGTTGTACTGGAGGAGTACCTTCTGATCAGCTTCATCCTCCTAGGAGTTTAGCTTCTCTTAGTTGCAGCATCTCACATCTTCAGGCCACATTAATGTTTCGGCCCCCACGAGGAAGAACGTCAATGTCGGCTCCGGTATACCACCTCCTGCTGGAGCTCCTCTACCATGCATTGTCTACAGTTGGTGTCACTGACGTCTCGGCCGCCAGCCATATGTGCCGCTCGAGGCAGGGCGTGTTGCCTGCCTGCATCCGCTATGCAAGGCGATGGGGCCGCACATGGATGGGCGTGAACACATGCATGGCTCTGTCGTTCCTACCACCCTCGACGATGAGAGACGCTAGGTAGTGAGGACTGGGGTAGAGGGCGCTGAGGCTATGAGTGGGTGGCCAAGCTAGGGTGTGCGGCTGCTGGATCGCCGACACCGACGACGATTAGAAAGTTTGTTTTTAAGTAAGGAGACAACTGAAGTATATGAGTAGATATCGATTTGTTTCTGCGAAAGAGATAAAGATTTTTGTTGTTGAAATTGATAAAGATTGCTTTAGTTGGGCAGGAAGGGAGACGCACCACACGTCTCTAATGTAAACAGATTGCCACGTCATCGCATGCATGCATGCAGGAATCTTTTTGGATTTTCAGTTTTTAAAATATTTTATCTCTTAAACGAAAAATCCGATTGAAAATTCGTTTTCACCATTAAATCCCTCGCGATGAGATCTTCAAAACTAGATCCCATATTGATATGTTTTGATGAAATTTCTTTTGGACTAAAAGTTGCCATGTCTATTGCATATGAATTGCCATGATGTTTACACCGAAGTTGCCATGATATGTTTCAGCTATTTTCTTCTACATTTAAAAGTAAATTTTGACATTTATAAAACGGGGAATTAAGAAACTAGACTTGCCATGAACCATAAACTAAAATTGCCATGATACATGACTTGCCATGAACCATAAACTAAAATTCCCATGATACATGCACGTAAAATTGCCATGGTTCATACAAAAAATAATTTTCATGGTCAAATTACTGGAGTTGCCATCATCAAAATACTAAAATTGCCATGATCTACAAACTAAAATTGCCAAATGGCAACTTTAGTTTAAGCCCTATGGCAACTGCAGTGTAAACATCGTGGCAACTTCTGGCAAAAAAAAAATTTCGTTGAAACATATCAACATGGGGTCTAGTTTTGAAGATCTCGTCGAGACGGATTTAAAGGTGAAAACTGATTTTTAGTTTGCTTTTTTATTTAGGAGATACAACATTTTTAAGCCGAAAACCAAAAAAAATTCTGCTGATGTCATCTATTCATACGTGGCAAAATGAGTTGTGATGGAGGCGTGTGGGCGATGTGCAAACGCCCACACGTGTGGGCGTTAACATTTCCGTTCATTTTTACAGCCAACAGAAACGATTGTGGGCCTTGGAGCGTTTGTATTTTCTCTTTGCATATACTCCCTCCATTCCTAAATATAAGTTTTTCTAGAGATTTCAATCTAGACTACATACGGATGTATATAGACATAGTTTAGATTGTAGATCTACTCATTTTACTCCGTATGTGGTCCGTACTGAAATATCTAAAAAGACTTTTATTTAGGAACGGATGGAGTAACAACAAAGCAAAATTTTAACCGAGAATAATATAGATCAATTCACACCGTAATAACCTGGTCCCACCAGATTAACGCCTCATAATTTCTGCTTATTGTAGATATGTCCAGAGTCTCTAATTAGTATAAGTATATGAGCCTCTAATTATAAAAAGAATAAGTCTTTATTCTTAAGAAAACTAGGAGGGAGACAATTTTCTATAAAAGAAAGCGTATGAGAGAGAGAGAGAGAGAGAGAGAGAGAGAGAGTCGGGTAGTCTTCACAGTAATAAGGATGGTCGTTGTGGGTTTGATAGAAGCCGATCAAACTTGGTCTTCGAGTGGGTAATATGACTTTAGTTTTTTCTATTCACATGTTTTGAAGATCCTACGAATTAACGAAGCCCTTGGAAGTTAGATTATCTTCAAGCATGCAATCATCATGATAATTAGCTAGATTGAAATTTGTCAGGTTCATGCATGGGGCACGGCTAGCTTCATCGGTTTAACATTGTTGCAATGCAGGACATGAGATGAGCATTCCACAAGGATGGTGTGAGATCTCGTTTCCCCTAGTAGTATAAAAGGGCCATTGCGTTATTGCGAGAACTGTTCCACGGAAGATATCAATCTCAACTCTAGATGAGAGTATACGATTGTAAGGAGTCATTTAGATGAGATATTAGAAGAAAACTAAAGAAATGGGTCGAAAATACGAAGATATAGCAGGGTACAACTGTTATGTTGATTGGCATTACCCTAATCTGATGGTCGGAAAATAGGAGTTACAAAATTGAACTTACAAGAAGGGGAGGGCATGCCACCACCGTCCTGGATTACAAGAAGGGGAGGGCATGCCACCACCGTCCTGGATATTCTTCCATCACAAATGATGCAACCGGGACACCATTATATTAGCAATTATGTCAGAAAATTTGTATGTGGCACGATTCACCAAGAATTTGAAAGTCTGGCATGTTTTTAGTAACAGGGCGCGCTATAACTTAATTGGCCCTGATCAAACTTTGAGATTTGGGGATGATTATGGTACTCTTATTGGTCGGGTTGCAGGAACAGAACAAAATAAATTCAGAAATAGCAGAGCAAATACAACAAATGGATTGAGATTGAGCCGCGGGGAGTGAGGGGGGAGGGGGGTGCGCTCTACCCATCGTCGGACTAATGGTTGGTGTTGCTGGGTATCACCGGCTGCTCGGCGGAGGGAGGCAATGCAGGGGGACAGTGGGCAGGGGAGGCTCAGCGGCCTCGGCGAGCCGCAACGGAGGATTTGCAGTTCCTATCGGCGGGCTGGAACCCTATGGCAGGAGCGAGACTAGGCTGGCGGACCGTGCTGCTTGCCTGGACCATGGCCGCTAGTGGACTGCTTGATCGAAACGACGGGCAGGGCGGCGGCGGCTATGGAAACGGAAATGGATACATTTGCGTCTGCATCCGGGACGGGCGATGTTAGCGTGCTGATGAACCGATTGGAAGAAGTGAATGGATTACCGCTTTACTATTCTACCCTTTTTTGAAAAAATAAATCTTTAAAAGATTTCCTATATCCGACGGTCAGAAAAAATTAGGCCGAGTTACATGAAACTACAAGTTGTAACTCACCAATCACCATAAAAGAGCAGCGATATGGATAATCACATGGTTATACTACAGACTCGGTTCCTAGCTTTGAGCACCAGGACCTGCATCAAGCTGTTGGAGGAGATGTAGGCGATGGTGAAGCAGACGCACAAGTAGCAGCAGCTACCCGAGTGAATACTTTTTGACTTCATCGTTTCAGTCTGGGGTGACTCCACCCTCGCGATGAGAGCCGACAATTTTTACATGCTAGGCTTGTAGGATGCATTTTCCCTACATTTTTACACGTAGGTGCCTGGGCACCTCGCCTAAAAACCGTTGGATTACATTGAGATATGTGCATGTGTGACTAGTATTAACAATAATTAGAAATTGTTAACTCTTTTATTTGGAAATAATTATTGCTAATTATTGCTTTATATGGACACTTAATGGCCAGACTAGGAAAGATAGAGAAATCACCAATTAATGGTCCATTAAGGCCATGCATGCTCCATGGCACGTGCCCTTCTTTCTCTCTTATTCATGCACTACTTTCTTTTTTACATAAAAAAATACGAAGTCATAGTATATAGTTATATACTTGGGTATATCATCGTGTTTGGGTATATAAGGTATGGTTATCTTTTGTCTCCATGGAAAAATACTCATGTACGGGTATAAAACGTATGTGTCCTTGAGCATGCCTCCTTTCAAAGTATATCATTTTTTTGGATTTAGATTAAAGTATACCTTTTTTCCGCGAGACCTAAAGCCTCTGGCGACTAGGTTTCGAGCGGAACTTGACGGCGCACGACGGATCTGCACGGCGGGGCGCCCCTGGATTCCGTGGGAAGATGGCGGCATCAGCCAGCGGCGATCATCGGGCAGCGGGCCCGGTCTCCCCACGGCCGGCCAGGGCCATGCTCGAAGAGAAGCTCGGGAAACTAGGGATCACCGATGAGGAGGCGACACCACTGGTCATCGATGATAGAGAAGATGGCAAACCGGAGAAATGGCTGTTGGCAGGTAGGGTTTTGCATCGGAATCTCCTCCACATCCAAACCATAACCAACGCACTTCGGCCGGCATGGGGAAACCCTAGGGGACTGCAATTCCGATCGATGGGAGAGAACACTTTCGTGGCAGAATTTGAATCCCAGCGCGATCGTGAACAAATCAGGGAAGGATCTCCTTGGCATATCAACAAAAACGCCGTTATCTTGGCTGACTTCGAGGATTGCATGAGACCTGATGAGGTTCAGTTTGATCGGCTCAGTTTATGGGCTAGGGTTCCGAATCTTCCGTACAATTTGCGGAACGAGGTTTGGGGAAAGTTGATAGCGCAGCAAATTGATAAGGCGGCCACCCATATACAGTTTGATCATGTTGGTGGATATTTGCGTGCGAGAGTCTCTATAGAGGTCAAAAAACCATTAAGGCGATGGATCTTGATCGAATCGGCAAAGAGGGGCAAAACTGATCTCTATGACATACAATATGAGCAAGTGCCACACTTTTGCTTCTCTTGCGAACGTCTAGGTCATTCCGACCCTTACTGCCCCAATCCTGGTCCGAGGGACGAGAAAGGGGAGCTACAGTTTGGATCCTGGTTAAGAGCACCAGAGGATAAGAGAAAGGCTACTTCTGGCGATGGTATACCGAAAGAACAGCATACACACACAACTAGTCAGAGGGAGTCTCGGAATTCTACTAATGCGGGTACGGAACAAGCAGAGGTGAATTCTCCAGTGAAGAATAGATCGCACAATAAGAGGAAGGAGGCGCCAAAACAAGTGTACCGTCCAGTTGCTAATCGTCAGCTTCTCCTTACTGATGGCAACATCTCTGCACACCCTGAACATATAGCTGGTCAAGTAAGGGAGGACGACATGCAAACTTCTCATGAAGAAGACGATGAAGGGGCTGTGAGGGAATCAAAGAAAAAGAGACCCACACCTGAAAATTCAGCAGAGGCTGCGCAGCAGCCCTGCCGATCACAATGAATTGTTTAAGTTGGAACTGCCGGGTGCTTGGGAACCCCGAGGCAGTTCGAGAGCTTCGCAGTATTGTGAAGCAAGAAGTTCCTGCCCTGCTATTCGTTATGGAGACCAAAATCAGGGCAAAAAGAGTTGAAGATTTGCGTTATCAGTTAGGTTTCGCGGGATGTTTTGCAGTGGACAGTAAAGGACTAAGCGGTGGCATAGGCCTCTTCTGGTCCAAGGATTATGAGGTTTAGTTGAAGAACTACAGTTCCGGCCATATCGATGCAATGGTGCGGATGAAGGATCAAAGCTCGAACGAGTGGCGATTCACGGGCTTCTATGGAGCACCCAGAGCTGAGAATAGACACCATAGCTGGCGCTTCATGAGAACTTTGTATGCACAGCCGCATGATGCATGGCTATGCATGGGCGATTTCAACGAGACTCTGTATGGTGATGAGCACTTCAGTCGTTCGGCTCGGCCGGAATGGCAAATGCGAGCTTTCAGAGAGGTTGTTGATGAGGTTGGTTTCCAAGATTTAGGGTGGACTGGACTGCCCTATACTTGGGATAATAGGCAGGATGGAGATGCAAACGTAAAGGCCAGACTTGATCGTGCTTTTGCAAACGAGGCTTTCCGTCGGCATTATGAGTTCATCCGAGTACGGCATATTAGTGCAGTGGAGTCGGATCACTGTTTCATAGTCACGGAGATCAGAGATAAACCACTTGATCAGAGGGGGCGACGACCGAAGCAGTTTCGATACGAGAACGTTTGGCAAACTCATATGGACTATGAGAATTTGGTCACGGAAATATGGCTGCAGCAGAATCGCGCGCCTGGGTTGCAGGGGATAGTTGAATCGCTGGGCGTGCTCCAGCGTAAACTTGAGCCATGGGGAATGCGTGAATTTGGATGTCTCACAAGGTCAGTTCGGCAGCTGCAGAAAAAGCTTGATAAGCTGCGGAGTCAGTCCATCGGTCGTGGACCATCAGACGAGGAGAAAAGGACTGCGGCCAAGCTTCGGGAGGCCCTCAAGTTAGAAGAAATTTGGTTTCGGTAGCGGTCACGTGTCAGTTGGCTCCGAGAAGGAGATCACAACACCGGATACTTTCAGGCTCAAGCTAAACAGCGCCAACGTATGAATAAAATCAGTGGTTTAAGAAAAGCGGAAATACAATCATTCTATCAAAACCTATATACATCACAAGGAGCGTTTGATATGGATGAGATGTTGAATCATGTCCCTATAAAGGTGACGCCGGAGATGAACATGCTTCTCGACAGACCGTATGAACCACGAGATGTTCAGGAGGCCCTATTCCAGATGGCTCCTTCTAAAGCCCCTGGGGTGGACGGATACACTGCGGGTTTTTTCCAGCGTCATTGGCAACTTCTGAAAGATGATGTCACAGCCGCGGTGCTGGGATTTCTTAATGGAGGGGATCTACCGGTGGGACTGAACGACACCTCGATAACTCTCATACCCAAGGTGAGACACCCTCAGATGATCCATCAATACCGCCCCATTGCATTGTGCCCAGTCTTATACAAAATAGCTGCAAAAGCAATTGCGAATCGTATGCGGGGCTGTATGGATGAAATTATAAGCGAGGAACAGAGCACTTTTGTTCCGGGACGCTTATTAACTGACAATGTCTTGGTTTCTTTCGAAAGTGTTCATACTTTGCGAAGAAGGAAAAGGGGGAAGAATACGGCATGCGCGGTCAAGCTTGACATGATGAAAGCTTACGACCGTGTGGAGTGGCCCTATCTGGAGGCTATTCTTCTCTTACTTGGTTTCAGTAACACATTAGTTCGTTTGGTTATGAAATGTGTTACTTCAGTGCGCTTCTCGGTTCGAGTGAACGGGGAGCTGCTACCCTACTGCACCCCATCGAGAGGGCTTCGGCAAGGTTGCCCAGCTTCACCATTTTTATTCCTCTTGTGTGCAGAAGGCCTTTCATCGCTTCTGAAATTTTATGGTGCCAACATTGACAGGGGTGTAAGAGTGAGCATTCGGCCGCCCTGGGTTAGTCATCTACTTTTTGCAGATGACTGCTTGATTTTCCTCAACACAAATACAGCCAGTGCAGAGCGACTCAACCAGATTTTGCGGATTTATGGGGAAGCTTCGGGCCAGTGTGTTAATCGGGATAAAAGTGCAATATATTTCAGCCCAAATACCCCACATTCATCCAGGCAAGCTTTGAAAGGGATTCTTGGAGTGTACGCTGAGACCTTCAGTGAGAGATACCTCGGACTCCCAACAGCCGTTGGAAAGATTACAAGCGGCACATTTGAGCATATTGTGGATCGATCAAAAGGCAAAATGCAAGGATGGTCTGAACGGCTCTTTGCATGTGCAGGACGAGAAACTCTGTTGAAGTCCATAGTGCAGGCGATTCCCACTTTCAGTATGAGCTGTTTCTTATTGACAAAGAAAGTTTGCAAGAGCTTGACTTCCTGTATGGCCAAATACTGGTGGAGTAGTTCCATAGATCGACGATCTCTTCATTGGATATCATGGAAAGGACTCACAGTTCCAAAATGCAAAGGTGGTATGGGCTTCCGGGACTACCATCTCTTTAACTTAGCACTATTGGGAAAGCACGGGTGGAGGTTCATGACAAATCCAAATTCCCTTTGTGCTAGAGTTATGCGGGGGAGATATTTCCCAGACACTGATTTCATGCAAGCCAACGTTCCTCATTCTGCCTCGGCAATTTGGCGCGCAATAGTGGCTGGGCGTGAGGCCCTCAGTACGGGCTTAGTACAACGGGTGGGCGATGGCTCCACTATCAACGTTTGGACAGATAAATGGATACTCACCACGGCTCCCAGAACCCGTTGCTAAAACCTCCTAATACTAATGTGGAGCGGGTCAGTGATCTTATTGACACAGCCAACTGGACATGGAATAGGGAGTTGGTTTTGGAAACCTTTATCACACCAGACGCCGAAGCAATTCTCAATATACCGAGCTCTTATGAACCGCATGTGCAGATTTCCTAGCATGGGCGCATGAGAAATTAGGAAACTACAGTGTGAAAACAGCGCACCGAGCTCTTATGAACCGCAACGAGCAATTAGCTCTAGGTGAAGGGCAGGCTACAGGAGCTTCAGTGGATCAATCACACTTGTGGAAATCACTATGGTCTCTCAAAGTTGTCCCAAAAGTGCGTGTTTTCTGGTGGCGAGTCCTACGGGGCGTCCTACATGATGAAAACGTTGTGCTACAGGCATATCAAAGATGTAAGCTTATGTAAAGTATGTCAAGCCAAAGAGGAAGATCTGGAGCATGCATTGCTACACTGCTCACATGCGCGACAATTCTGGGAAGAAGCTAGGTTGGTGCTGGATATCAAACTACCAAGGCTTCATCCCTCCTCTAGGGCGAGCGATATTTTATGCGGCTCTATGTTCAGTGGAAAGGAGCGCGCAACAATAATCACCATTATGTGGTCGATTTGGAGTTCTCGTAACAGGTACACACATGATGGAGAGAAGTATGATCCGGTGACGTCTATTAGACTCACCAGAGAAGCGCTGGCCCTGCTTGATGGTCCTCAACAGCAGGCAGCTCTCTTGCCAGGTCATTGCTGGAGACCACCGGAATTGGGCCAGGTAAAAATCAACACCGATGCCGCCGTTCGTCACTTGGCTGGAATGAGCGGAGCGGGAGGAGTTGTTCGTTCTAAGGATGCGCTTCTAGGCGTATGGTGTAAACCTTTGCAGGGGGTCACCGATCCGATGATTGCCGAGGCATTAGCTTTGCGGGATGGAGTTATCTATGCAAATCTACGGGGCTATGCACAAGTGATGATGGAAACCGACTGTCTAGAGATCGTTAATCTCTGGAACACTCGCCTCAACAGTCGCTCTGTTGTGGCACCAGTATTTTACGAAATTGAGGAGCTTGCTGCTAGTTTTGATTCTTTTGTAATAAACCATGTAAGCAGATCAGCTAATGGTCCAGCGCACTTGTGTGCGCAACGGGCATGTAACGTGTCTGTAACCGAGAGCTGGATCTCTGAAACTCCAAGTTTTCTGGTCAGTAGCCTCATGGCTGACTGCCCAGCATACACTTTTGTTTGAATAAAGCTCGAAGTTCTCTGCAAAAAAAGAAGTATATCATTTTGGGGTGTGTCTCCAATACCATTAATGGGCATGTCTTCAAGCATATATTTTATATTCAAGAAAGAGTATATTATTATTTTTGGGTACGTCACCAGTAAAACTACATAATTTTCGGTGTATGTCTTGAAGGCATATACGTGTATTAAAAACCGAGATGTTGGTACATTATATTAGGTATATGTACGTAAACATTTCGGGTCTGGATGTCTACATGGTATGTATATGTCCAAAAAAGTAAAAAATAATTAGGGTGTTGTTTTAGATTATCTTGTCACCTTACTTAGAATAGGAAAACTAGTCTTCAAAAAGTGTGTCCCATCAATAAAATAAAAAGTGTCGAATACCTTGAAAGTACATCATTAGAAAATACAAGTGTTAATTCAAAAAAATACGAGTGTTGGACACATGAATTACGTTAGTAGGTATATACATAACCCAAAATATCTTAGGTATATACATCAGTAGGTATAAACATCACCCAAAATATCTGAGGTATATACATCAGTAGGTCTATGTCACTAGGTACATACACAACCCAAAATAGATGTCTAATTTCCTCCGGCGACCGACCAACCAGGACAGAGAGAGCGAGGGAGAAGAGAGGGAAATAGTACCAGATCAAGAGGCGGCCGGAAGCACGCACTGCTCTTCCCCATTGTCTTATCCTCTTTGAGATTTCTCCTTGCCCTTCTCCCATTTGTCGTAGATAGTGTAAAGGAAACACACTGACAGTCTTGACAGCGGAAGAATTGGCGCATAACGGGGGCTACTGGTTTCCTATGTGGTTAACCCATCGCTCTGCTTACAGGGACGCCCGACGTATGCCGTCAAATCAATCACGTCGCCCATTGCGCCAGTGACCTAGCGCCACTTGACAACGAGGCCTTCTACATCGGCGCCTTACCCTGCCGTCCCATGCAGTTCTCCTGCTTTCACCCTGCGAGGTCGTCGTCATCACTTTCTCGGCTGCTGTGGCGAGCTCTCGGGCGGACAAGCTCCCTTGCGCAGCCGCCCCGTCCTATTTGATCTGCTGCCTTGCACAGCCGCCCCGTCCTCTCTGATCTGCTCACTTCTGCCCACCCCATCAATGTACCTAATTCACACCCTTAGACATTAGAGCATCTTCAAGCATGCAATCGTCATGATAATTAACTCAACTGAAATTTGGCATGTTGAGGGTAGCTTCATCGATTTAACATTGTTGCAATGCAAGACGTGTGATGAGCATCCCACAAGGATGATGTGAAAGTTTGTTTCTCCTTCAACTCATCAAAAATATAATATTTAATGTCTTATAGCCCGCCTACGTCATCCTATTGTACTTGCTCTGATTCGCAGCCTCTCGCCTATGTTGGTAACGCCAACAACATGCCAATCTCACCAGCGCGCTGCTGCCTGCCGTTAGGGGCACACATCACCGCTGAAAAGGATGATGAGAGGCTGCTACAAGCCTAGGTCAAGTAGTTGTGCTGCTCCTCCTCACGGTTGTAACGACAATGGCTTCGGTTGTGACGTGACTGCTGCTCGGCCAGGGACTCAGCGTTGCGACCATGGTTTTAATTTTCATTGTGACTTTGATGAAATTTATTGAATTCCATTAATTTCATCAGTCACTAAAATACCTTTCGCCCAGAATATTTCAGCAATCTCAGTAGTAGACATGAAAATAAATATTTTTCAAAAAATACTTTGAGAAAAGTTTAAATAGTAAGTTGACATAAAGTAAATATTTCAGCCTTTTGACCGAAACACGAACCGAATTCACTGAAATTCACTGTATTTCTATGATTTTTGGTTGGTGCTGAATTTTTCCAAAAACTGGAACTGAAAACCTTGGCGGTGAATTTGCAGTGGCCAAACAAACCGATGGCAGGAGGCGCGTGCAGGCCTACAACGCGACGATTTCTGGGGGAGCAGGGGCGAAGTGTTGTGTCCCATGTGTGTCGGAAGGTGGACCGGAGAGAGGGCAAGAACCAGCTCTCTAAAAACGTGATTTCTGTTACAACCACCTAAAAACTTGTTTGGGATATCTAACTAATCCGTGGATAAGTAATACCGAGTTTCATAAAAATCTCAAAAAAGCCAGTTTATAGTAGTCGTTTTTCTACAAACGCGCTCTCTACCGTCGCATTTGCCAGTACCCCGCACGGTCTATTTGGCTATTTGGATGCATCGGCGGGTTCAGCTTCATCGTCTACGTATTCATTAATTCTTTGCCGTCTACTTTTGCGTCCAAATGTCATCCTTTCAGGTAGCTCCGGCGATCGTCGCCGGCGCCGTCCAACACCGGCACGGTAACAGCAGCGACGTCGAACTCGGCGATGTTTGTCCTCTGCCAAGACAACGTCGGCCGGCAACGGCTTGTCCGGCTCGCCATGTTATCTCCGTCATTCTCAGCTTGGGCGCGGCCGGCAGCACCGTTGACAACGTCCTGCTTCATACCGGCGTGCACCCGCCCATGTACGGGCGTCGCTGCCACTGCTACGTCGACCTGCCGCGTGCACATCATAAGCTAGCTAGCAGGAGAGCCATACATGTGTGCCATGCAGCATGCAAGGAAGAGGACGAGAGAAACATGCATAGGAAGGCTACGAGTGAAGAGCCATGGCCTCTGGGATGAGCGGAAGGCAACTGCTGATCGTGTTTTGCCCTTTTTCCACCCAAACAAGGAATTGTATAGACTCGTCGTAACAGAAAAACTAACAAAAACTGACTTTCCTAAAAATCCTCTAAAAACCAGTTTTCCAGAATCCCACCTCTAATTCTCCTAAAAACGTGATTATAGAAAACTAGATTCCTAAAAACGTGATATCAGTTCTAACCACCTAAAACCTTGTTTGGGTTATCTCTCCCTAATAATAAAGCACAGATTGGGTCTCCGGGTTCACCGTCACAATACGCTTTCTTCACATGTCATAATACGCTTTTACGATTTATATAGATAAAATTGTAATATAAACGAGGTGGTACTAATTGAATTGAATCGGTACGAAGGAAAATAAAAACGCAGCCACGCTCTGCCTCGCGGCGCTCCGCCCCGCCCAACCCACCGTTCCCTCCAGCCAGGCCCCGCGCGCCGCCGGCCGACTCCTGCCTCCCAATCCCATCTCCTCCCCACCCGGGGCTTTCTTCGCCGTTCACAGCTCCCCTCCATCGACTGGCCGCGACCTCGCTGGAGGCAGAGGATGGGAGGGTGCGGAGCTGGCATCCGCCTCACGAAGATCGAGCGGACCGATCTGCGTGCCGGCGACCTCGCGGGAGGCAGAGGATGGGATGGCGTGCTGCACTCGAGACGAGCGGGCTCGATTAAGGGGACCGGAGGTTGGCGCCGGCGGGCTCGTGGACGGGGATGGAGAGGGCAGGTGCCAATCCGGCGTGACAAGAAAGTTGTTGCGGCGCCGGCCGACCAGCTCCGTCTCCGCGATTCCATGGACGGCGGTGGCGTCTTCGCGGGGCCGGCCTGCCGGGAGGGCGAGTGGCTGCGCGCGTAGGCCGTGGCGATGATGCCGCAGGTGGAGGCGCTCGCCGCCGACCACGCGCGGCTGGAGGCCGTCAACGCGCTGCAGCACGAGTCCTGGCCCCTGGGAGGCCCGCGACGTTCGCCTCTAGTGGCGCCTCCTCAAGGTGACCCCTCCGCTCCATCCACTCCCTCCTCTTTATCCTAGGATTTCGATCGGCTCCTCACTGATGCTACTGACTAGCGTGTGCTCGCGGAGATGTCAGGCGGATGAGAACTGGAGGATGTGGGAGGCGACGTGCATGGCCCTATGGCGCTTCGACGATGACCGGATGTTCCCCGGTAAGAGGAGCATTTCCTCAGCTGCTACTCTGCTTGCTACTAGCAGCGCATATCACCTAATCTTTACATAATCAGGTTGCTACGGACTGCTACCCTTGTCTGCTGCACTGAATATAGAACACCTAATTCCCTAAAGAGTGAAAATGAGGATCTAAAGATTTTATACAAGTGTGAGCTGGAAAACGAGGAGCTTAAGGTACGTTACCGAAACATGAGTTGCGTCCCAGCTTGTGCATCCTGTCAGTTTTCTTAAATCATATTCTGTGTGCCCATGCCTGCTTCTTATACTGTTAGATAAGAGCCAACGGCCGGGAGGAGGAGGAGGACGCACGGCAGCGTCAGAATCAGCACGTCGGATCCGGCCGAGGCTTACGTCGACACGGATGCGGAGGCTCTAGCTGCAGCCGCCGCGCTCTATGCCCCGCCCCTGCTCGCCGAGCCCTGCCTCTCTGGATCTCCAGCAATGTACGCTGCCATTGACCTGGACTTTTCAGAAATCTTATGTTCAAAGTGTAGTGATCAGGTGTTAATTTGTTATTAAGTGTCAGTTTAGTGCAGCTGCTCCCGTGATTTGCTTTCTAGCTGGACCATTGATCTAGAAAAGATGACACACTAGAACGTACATGGAAACTTTCAGATAAGTTTGTATACATACATGATTGAATCCTCTCCGTGCAAGAACTGACGATACACAGCTTGTTGGAAAATCATTGAGGGGATGAACTGCAGTCTTCCCTTACCACCCAGTAGTTCCCAATTTATATTTGGAATTTTATTTTTATTTGATAAGTATAACACCTAATTTACAATGAAGTGCATCCATCAAGCAAATTGTTTGACCATTAATACAGAGCACCTCCATGTCCATGTCGTCAACATGTTGCTCGCCGACCGTGTTGTTCTTGAGATCCGCCTTGAAGACGGGGGATCGGGCCTCCAGCACAAATCGTTCTTTAGCATGTCATCGCGATATGCTTCTATAGGAAGAGAGATCCTCCCCCATATTTATGCTTTTAACCCGCATGGATAGTTTTTTTTTTGCGGGGAAACCCGCATGGATAGTTCTATAGAAAAAAATGTTATTCTGTAGTCTTCGTAACTTAAGCAATGTATAAATGAATATCCACTATTCATATGTGACAAGAAGTGCATGAACTTGGCTAATGTTTAGGGGCATAAACATGATCATGTCAAAACTGCATAGAGGCACCATGTTATTATGTTCTTACAGATAAAACGTTCAAGTTACTAATTTCTCTTTGCTGAGTGATTTTACTGTTCCTCATTAGTACGTGTTAGAGCTATGAATGCTGAACTCGCTAGATTCCTTTTTGCTATGTCCGCAGGGAGGTCGCTTCTGGCATGTTCCGCAAGTTCAAAACGAAGAAGATCTCTGTTTGCACAGCCCTTCAGGGGAACAAATGGATTTCTGCACTCCGTCAGGTCAACACCACCGAGTTAGTTCATGAATCCATCAAATTATGGTTGTTGATCAGAGAGGTGCAAATACCACAGGCCAAGATGTCGTCTCCTGGTGTTGGACAACAGATGGAATGTATATGACGCGCTCAACCTACAAGGCAATGTTCTGGGGCTCTTACTCGAGCACTTGTTCTCGAACTTTCTGGAAGGCTTTGGCTGAAAACAAAGTAAAAAATTTCTGTTGACACCTGTCGCTTGGGAGGATTCTGACCGCGGACAAGCTGATCCAGAGAGGATGGCAAGGAAGCGAGATTTGTTCGATGTGCAGTTCACAGGAGGAGTCAGTGGAGCATCTTCTTCTGAACTGTTATTTTGCTCGCCAAGTTTGGAGGAGGATCGCGGCTTGGTCTTGTTTCGATTCGAGACATTATGACGTGAAGATGGCCTCCGGGAGGGCACGGTGTACTCCTGGTGGCTGGAGCGAGCCTGCCAAATCCTTACGACCAACCAGCGAAAGTTTGATGGGACTGTTGCTTACACAAAAAAAACTTTTCAAAGAAAGCTCTTCAAAAATGTTCTTCTTCAAAGAAATGCACTGATTTTCATAAAAATAGTAACTATTCTTAAAAAAGTGTCAGTTTTTATGAAAATGTTAACTTTTAAATAAGGAATTTTCCGCATTTTTCAGAAAAGCAAAAAGAAAATGACAGACAATCTATTCCAAGAAAAAATTACTCTTCCATAAAAACAGATGGATAACGCTAAGGCGGCTTCTTCACGTCCGAACTTCATGCTACATAAAGAACTAATCAGTTTAACCTTATTATCAATGTATATTGAAATTATTAAAATTAGATACAAAAAATGGTGCCCGGTGCAAGGCACGGGCATTTGTACTAGTCCAACTAAAACGTGGATAAGTATAAATGAGTTCTGTAAAAACTCAAATCCCGGTGCGGCGCAACTGCATACTCGAATCAAAGAGTATCGTCATGGCGAACTCCGTCAACGCCTGGCCGGCATGCAGTGCCTGAATTGGCCGCTTATCTCGCAATGCATATCTCCTCGGTGCCCCTAGACATCTCCTTCGCCTTCCTCCAGCCGCCGGTGCGTACCTGGCTCGTCCACGACCGCCGCGATGGCCGCGTCTTCCTCGGCCGCTCTGCGCCCTGCCGGTTGCACGGCGTTCATCGAGCTCGCTGTCTGCGACCCGCTCTTCCCGTAGTTCCTCCTGCTCTCGTCATCCCCAACTCTCCCTCCGCCTTTGTCGAAATCCCGTCGGCGACGGAGAGCTCCAGTCGCGCAACAACCGAATCTTCCTTTCTTCTCGCTGCAATGACGACCACGTTGAAGAGTTGCCCTGCGCCACGACCTGAATGGCATGCTGCGGAGGAAGCTGTTGTTCTCCTGCTGCTCTCAATCTCGGCAGTGGCAAGAGCTTTCGCCGCCGGTACACCATGCGTTGAGTATGCGGAGATGCATGGGCGTTCGCACGGGGCAAAGCAACCTGCATGCTCATGGGTGCTTCCTCGAGGTTGATGATCACCCGAAGTAGTAGTAGCATCAAAGCTCGCTTGCATCAGATATTGCGTCACATATATGTCTCCTGTTTGAAGTTTTGAAGTCCAAACAAAGTATCCTATAAACCAGTTTTAACAAAACAACTACTTAAAACTAGTTTTCCTAAAAACACTCTATAAACTGATTTTGCTAAAACTCGTTCCATATACCAGTTATCCAAACAACCACTAAATGTTTTAGCAACTCAAGCCCCAATGTAAAGGCGCTAAGCTTTTGGGTGCTAAGCTTCATGCATCTAATTAATTGTAGACTCAAAATTGTGCTTCCACCTAGGTACATGTACTTAGCATCGTTTCTTTCTGGGTCACCATACTACTCTCTCTTTCTCTCTTCGGCTAGCCATAGTGGGAATAACTTAGGTAGTAACTTAACACATACCAAGACAATTTTGCTTATGTGGCAAGTATTTAATAAGGATATGTTACTGTAACAAAGCGCTTCCGAGGCAAAATGAGTCTATGAGATAATAAATAAAGCAATCTATGATACTACTACTATGTTACTTTGCACTATGGAGGTAGTAACTTACACTAGTGTCATATGCATGACACTAGTCTAAGTTACTCCCCACTATGACCAGCCTTCTTAACTAATATGCCACATCAGATTTTTTGCTTAGTTGGCAATCTTAGCACCCGTACAACGTGGAGCAATTGAAGGTGCGTAACGCTGGCTACTACGGGGTGCAGAGGAGGGGATCAATGACCAGGGCATGCACATTGGCGGTCATGGTCGAGCGGTGTTGTGCGCATGGATCGAGGAGACCAAGACCATGCCAGGTGGTGGGAAAAGCCCTTAGCGGACGGCAATTTGCTGACAAAGACGGCTTCAACGCCCCATTGGGGAGCATTGACGGTTTAGTAATTTAATTGTTTTTTCAGACATTTTGATTATTTGTTTCATGCTGAAAGGCGGATCTCGACAGGAGCACTTTTCTTTAATTCCCCCTCCATTCATTCATATATGTTGCAAATCCAAAATTAACGAAACTAAAAGGTAAGCTAGCTATTATACCCAAACTGTAAAGTTATTTATTCAATGAAAAGATTTGTTGTACATTCTTTGATTTGGATGGAACACGTCTTTTCATGGTTCTTATGATAATCTAATTTCCCCGCTCATGATTTGCTACAAAAATATTATGTGCATTGGTGCTGGTGCTATATATGGTTTGTTTAGTTTGTTATTCGTTTGAGGTAGACAGTCTCCGTTTGTTGTCTGTAGAAAGCAAGGATGAGAGGAGAGCGGTTGCCGCTGGCCTCGATGGGGGTTAGGGGACGACGCTGCGGCAAGCGAGCCATCGCAGGAGAGGAGAGCAACGGGGTGGTGAGGAGAGTGGGGGAGAATGCTGTGAATGGAGCGTGGGCGGTGACATGAGAGAGAGGGGAGTTATTGAGACGTCACATCCGTATCACGTGCTCCTTTAGGTGTGCAACCAAGAGCCACGCGTGGCAGCAGCGAGCCTCGCTGTTGAGAAACTATCGATTCGGCAGTAGCTCGCAGCCTAGCCCGGGACTGCTTAAAGTTCCGTGCGACCCAAGATGTCAATGCAGCCTAGGCAACCAAGCAACCAGTTTTCATCCCGTGCGGGCCTGTTTGGGTCTTATGAAGGCAACCAAAAACGCCCTTAGAGAGAGTAGTGTTGATTATAACATGTGGGCCTGTGACCAACTCAACTATCAACCAAACAAAGTTGACCTTGTGGTCCCATGTGGACCTGACCGCTGGGCGCCGTCACCGATGATGTTGCATGTTTACCCTTTTGACGATGGACGACATAGTACTCGTGGCAGATCGACGGAGCTTTGTTCCACATTAATCACTCTTTAGCTTGTTTTATATCGAATTACTTTAATTTTTGTCCAAGGATGTACTCATTTATTTTCTGCACGAACAACTGAAATGTTATTCCTGACGAATAGATGTAATAGCCTGCAGAGTGGTGTCAGCTACATCTTGCAATGTCACCCAGAGTGACAAACTGATATGCACAACATGCCCACTTGGCCCTATTAATTTTCTGCGATGTACAACTTTCTCACATGAGGGACGATCTTAAAAAATGCGGGTTGTCAATATTGTCTTTTGCTTGGAGAAACTTCATAATCAGACAACCATACAACTTGAGATATCTAATCACTAGTAGAAAAGGGGGCAATGGTCCAGGCCAGGTCAGCCCATTAGTCCCGGTTCAATCCAGAACCGGGACCCATGGGGGCATTGGACCCGGTTCGTGAGCCCCGGGGGCCGGCCGGGCCACGTGGGCCATTGGTCCCGGTTCGTCTGGACCTTTTGGTCCCGGTTGGTGGGACGAACCGGGACCAATGTACCTCGCTTCTGGCCCACCACCATTGGTCCCGGTTGGTGCCTTGAACCGGGACCAAAGGCTGCCCTTTAGTCCCGGTTCATGCCACGAACCGGGACCAATTAATTGCCTATATATACCCCTCGCCCGCGAGCAGAGCACTCCCACTGCTCTGTTTTTTCTGGCAGGCGAGGAGAGAGCTTTGTGGTGCTCTAGCTCACCTTCTATGCACACGAGGTGTTCGATGGAATGTCCGAGCCACACTACTTAAGCTTTCTCCTCTCCAAGCTCGACCTCCAAGCTCCATTTTCCTCAATATTTGTCTAGGTTTAGCGGTCCGTCACGTCCCGTCCCCGTCTTCACCGCCGTCGATCGCCCGCGCCGATCTCGTCGCCGGCACCACCGTGGTGAGCCTCTTGTTCTTATCTTCTTTTTGAAAGGAAAAAAAATTCTTACTTGTATGTTTATATAGATACTTGTATAATTTTCTTACTTTTATTATTGCATCTTATATAGTGCGATGGTTTTGGTATCCGCCCCCGTCGGCCCTCGTCCTGTCTATGATTCGGATGTGGTATATATTATCTTTTCATAACTATTGGTTCATTTATTGTTTATGACAATTATGCCGACCAACGTGACATAGATTTTATTTATCTAGGAGGTTGTTGAACCGGAAATTCCAACAGACCCTATTGTCGAGAGGTTAAATTTAGTTGAAGAAGAAAACAATTTCTTGAAGGAAAAAATAAGAAAAATTGAGGAGGAGAAGATGATATTGGAGTTGCATGTTGCGGATGTCGTTGATGATCACAAGATCAAGATGGATGCAATGCGCTTGAAGATTAAAAAGATTAGAAAATATGCCATTCATACCGAGGCTTGGTATCATTATGCCGTTGGATCAGTTGTTACATTGGTTGCGATTATGATCACATTTGTTTTCGCATTGAAATGATTTACATAGTTTCAATGTATGGTTTAATTAATTTAGATGCTCTGCAGAGCTTTATGTTGTTAGATGAGAACTATGTATGTACTTTGGTTTTAATGTGATGATGAACTTCTATTAATTTGGTCACTTAATTATCTATTCATGATGTTCTGTAATGATTTTTGACACACTTAATTATATATAATGCACGCAGATGAACCGGCAATGGATGTACGGTTCAAGACACACCTCCGAGTACATTAAGGGCGTGCATGATTTTCTCGAAGTGGCTGAGGCAAACAAGCAGAATGGTTTTATGTGTTGTCCATGCCTTATATGTGGGAATACGAAGTCTTACTCTGACCGGAAAAACCTTCACACCCACCTGCTTTACAAGGGTTTCATGCCACACTATAATGTTTGGACGAGGCACGGAGAAATAGGGGTTATGATGGAAGACGGCGAAGAAGAAGAGTACGATGACAACTATGTGCCCCATGAATACGGTGATGCTACTGAACATCAAGAGGAACCAGACGATGTGCACGATGATGCTGCAACGGGCGAAGCTGCTGAAGATCAAGAGGAACCAGACGATGTGCCCGATGATGATGATCTCTGTCGGGTCATTATCGATGTAAGGACGCAATGCGAAAGTCAAAAGGAGAATCTGAAGTTCGATCGCATGTTAGAGGACCACAAAAAAGGGTTGTACCCCAATTGCGAAGATGGGTTGCGGGCTTTGTCTCAAGTAATAATAATTATTTTCATTTCCTGATATCTCATTTCCTGATATCTCAAGTAATAATAATTATTTTCTTTGTCTTGCAGGGTTTGGAAACAGTTCACAGCAGAAGCTCCGGGACTGCCGAAGGAGCTGCGATATACATACCCGAAAGTAAGTACTACTGGCTAGCTAGTTGCACGCATCTCCCGTTGATTTTATAGCTATACTTTCATAAATGCCATTTATAATGCTTCATTATCAGTTTGATTGACCTCTATTTCTCGTAAAGTGCTTGTGGCAGGAACAAGGGAATGATTTCTGTGGATACTACGTGTGCGAGTTCATGTACAACGCGACTTTGAAAAATAAGCGGGGCTAATCTAAAAGACACTATGAAGTGCGTAAGCAATAATATTCACAATTTCATTTTATTACACCATCATTTCTGTTGACTTTTATTCATATATATGTATTAATTAACCCCCTTCTTCAAATTAGACGTGACAGATGCGGAATGAACTCCTAGAACAAGATCGCATGAAAGCAATTCAAGAGAAATTGGCGGGATTCTTTCTTGACCACGTCATCAATAAAGCCGGAGAATACCATGTGGAAGTTGATTTCAATTGCTAGGGGATTGTAATTGAGAGATCTTACATATTGTATATGTATGTAGCCAGTAGCGTCGGATAGATAATACGAAAACTTGTTGTTCGACCAATCTCTCGGAGAAGGAGAGGTCGATCGATCACTTCTCTCGGTATGCATGACGAACTTCTGTACTTAATGGTTCCCTTTATTTTCTTACTAGCTAGCGTGTCGAGGGCCTCTCTATGTATAGTACGTAGCATCGACCAAGCACGGACATAAGAGAGGACACTTCTCTCTATTAATTAGCTAGCTAACACAATATATGAAACACCTAAATTAACCCCCCAAAACCCCCAACCCCCCCCCCCCCCCCCCCCTTCAAAAAAAACAAAAACCCCAGCCACTGGAATGCTGACGCGTGGATGCCTTTTGATCCCGGTTGGTGGCACCAACAGGGACCAAAGGCCCCTCTGCCTGGGCTTGGCGCACCGGCCACGTGGAGGACCATCTATCCCCGTTCGTGTTAGAACCGGGACTAAAGGGGGAGGTATTAGTAACGACCTATTAGTCCCGGTTCATGAACCGGGACTAAAGGCCCTTACGAACCGGGACAAATGCCCCTTTTTCTACTAGTGAATGTTTAGCTCCATGATCCACTGTGCAAAACTTCAGAATTGTTTAGCTCAACCAGGCCCTGAGCATATGACATGCTTCCTCGACCCGTGTCTTCTTCTCGGGGGATACAACACCGGTCGTGTTGAACCTCGACAACCTTGTAGGATCTCCGAAAACTAAAGCGTGATGCATGAGTTCGTTGAATACCTGGATATAAAAACACAATGTTTAGTGAAATTCCATGGCTAACTCTTCATGTAGCTGCAGGACAGTAAGCAACTTACATGCGAGATGAAAGTCTCCAAGGTAAGAGAAGCACCAAAGAGAGGAAACAGAGAAGAACAATCAAAGCTCCGACCAAAGGGCACTTCTCCAAGGACAATACCCACAGACTTCAGGTTGACAAGTTTGCTAGATTCCATTGGTGAGTTGATCATCTGCACAAGGATGTTAGACTAATTGTATTCGAAGTAGACCACTTCTGTAATCCCATTAAACACACAAACCTATATTTTTAGTAGAGCGTACCTCTCTGCTTGGCATGCTGGATGCCAGCTCTGCTTGAGTGGAACAATGAAAGTCGTCACATGTTATGCGTAAGTTTCTCACTTGCAATGCTTCTCCAAGTGAAATTTGTACATGGAGGAACTCGCCTACAAACTCAAATCTGGAGAGCTTTGGAGCTTTGCTCTCTATCACTTGTAGCTCGCTGCAACCTTGCACCTTCACGTAGCTTAGCCGCTGAAGATGGCGAGGTATTTTCAAGCAGACTGTGTTGTCGCAATACTTCAGTTCAAAACGCTCTAACGCCGAAGAGCCGGAAAGAAGGCACCATAACTCATCCCCCGTGACATGCACAGAAGTCAGATCCAATATGGTCAGGCTTCTCAAGCAACAAGGCTCAACTATTGGACAAATGAAACAATCCTCAAGGTGAAGATGCCGGATCGAGTCTCCCTTCCCCTTTGTTAAAAGAGACAACGAGAACTCGTATTCATCATCTCTTGGACACGGAACAAGGGTGAGTTCTTGAATCCCTCGTGTAACAGCCATCCGAAGCCATTTGTCCACATACATATATTCATACGCATTGGAAGTTGGAACAAACAAAAGCTTGAGAGTTCTCATGCCTCTGCCCGAGTGGTTCCTCATAATGTGGTCAATTTTGTGTGTAAACTCCCCAGATGTTTTCGCTCTGGATGATTTTTTATCCAAGCCCAATGCCTCACTACTGAAAGTGAGGTTGGGATAGCTACTCCAGGAATCCCGAAATAAACGAGACACACATGCTACTCGGGCAGCAGATCTCAGTGGCATTAGAGAATGTATATGGCACCAGATGTCCTACATGGGCAAACATGAGAGAAAAGCTCAACATCAGCACGTATCGTTATAGAGATGATTACTTGAATTAAAGAAAGAATAGCAAGGAGTAGGTCTGTGCGCATGATTGCACTATATCCATATCTATGCTTAGCAGAAGGTAGGATATTAAAAAGCGTGACAATAGATATGATATATGTTGAGCATTTTTTTCCAGGAAGCGTTGGTATCTCGTAAGAAGCATCTAAATCTGAGATGTGTTCCAAGTTCCAACTTCATCGCGGCCAACAAGCATACATGTATGAGATGTATCTGATTAACCAAGAAGATGGCAAGATGCATAGAATGTACAGCCTCCGTTTTAAAAATATACTTGTCTTAGATTTATCTAGATATAGATGTATCTAAATTTGTGACGGAGGTATGCAATATGCCACAAAATTATATGTTTATAGATCATGGGCATGCACGCATACTTGAGAAGAGAAGGTACATACCTCCGGAAGACTTGGTGGAGTGCGAGGAGGAGTAATGATGCTACATCTAGCATTATTGGTGCGAGGAGGAGCCACCTTTCCTCTGCGTTTATTATTGCCCCGCATCATGCCTGCCTAGCCCGTCTGCAACAAACACACAGACAAACACATTTTTTTTTAGAGAAAAGGGGGTTTTAAGCACCCCGGCCCCATTTTATTGATGAGACAAGGAAAGGAACACAAATACAGTCATGCTCAGCATGTTCATAACGACTAGGCGAAAGGAAAGACAGACAAAACCGCTAATCGGAAGACAAACTACTAACACATCATGCGTGGCTAGCTACGGACGTACTATGGCAGAGTAATAAATAAATAAATAAAGCTATGAGCGACCAAGTTATCATCAATCAGATCCTACTACCCCCTCTGCCTTAAAATATAACATGTTTTCTTTTTTGGTCGAGGGAGTATCTATCACGCAGCTAGCTAGCGAGATTGATTCCCCAAGAGTAACCTCTAGCTGCTGACCTGCTTACCAGGGGAGGGGGCCGGGTAGTAAGATCGGATCAGGCGGCGGCGATTCTGCTGCGCGAACAACACCACCGTGGCGATTCTGTCCCTGTCGAGCGGCGGAGCTCTTATTGGCGGCCGGTCGGTGCGTACTAGTAGCATATATTAAGGAAAAGGTTCGAAGTTGCAGTATCTCTTTTGTGTCTCTACACTAGATAGATAGAGACCCAACCCCTGGGTACAGCGTTACGTACGTGTCTCGTCCGACCCGGACTGCAGCTCATGGAGGCTGCACCATACCGGTTGTGGAGCTGCGGCCGCCGCACGGAGTGGAAGCTAGGTTTTTGGATCGAAGGATAACTAATACCATGTAGTTTGGCATGCAACTCACGATAATTGGTCGGGTGCACATATATAGAGGTAGCTCACATCCTCATCGACTATACAAGGAAGTAATTAAGAGGCGTACCATGCATGTGATAGATAGCCTATTCAACTGTTGGATTCTACGGTAGGGTGCGTCGACTGCAAATTAAAATTTTCCTACCCGCAGAACATTCAGGAACATGCTAATAGAGTTGGATCACATATTGTTACCACTAGACGTGCAGTACCGTGCAGCGGAAGTAGAGTTGAGGCAGCGCGTCTTCGGAGTCGTCTCCTCCTCGTCGATCTTCGTCAAAAACCGGTCGTCGGATCACACATACTGATTCGTCGGAGCGGCGCAAATGCACCGCCTCTAACGGCATACGCGTGTGGAGGAGGAACGCCGTGTTGCGGACTATTAGGTCCGATCACATAGTCGGCGACAAGTGGAGGTGACTAGTTGCAACGCATGCAAAACCCTAGTGACAGACTGAATGAATGTGTCGCACCTTCACTATATATAGGCATATGTCGTGAGCTCAACAGTTGGGCCTCACTCGGATCCTAAAGCCCAAGTTTTGTTCGGCATGGATCGGAGACCGATCGAGTAGGATCACATCTGACTCGTGGAGTCTGATCCGGCCTTACAAGTTCCTTCCCTTAAGTGTGCGAGGCTTGGACACACTTCGAATCACCTCCAACCTGCTCGGCTAGTGGTGGCCTCTAGCAAGGCGTGCCTACCCCCAAGTAGATACTGAAGCTGGTTGGCGAACCTGTACAACATGTCACACTTCTGTTCCCTTTGCCTCATGATATATGATGTCGGGCTCAAGGCGAATCTGTCATCCTTGTGCTAGTTTGACCTCTTTCTCATTCCAGTGATGCCAACTACAGACCGGATTATCTCATAATCTTTGTCGCATGATGATACGTCTTCAACGTATCTATAATTTTTTATTGTTATTATATTACCGTTTTAGATGTTGATGAGCTTTACTTTACACTTTTATATCATTCTTGGGACTAACCTACTAACCGGAGGACCAGCCCGAATTGCTGTTTTTTTTGCCTATTTCAGTGTTTCGAAGAAAAGGAATATCAAATGGAATGCAAACGGAATAAAACCTTCGGGAGCAATCTTTTTGGAATAGACGCAATCCAGGAGACTTGGAGTGGACGTCAAGAAGCAGCTGAGGCGGCCACGAGGCAGGAGGGCGCGCCCTAGGAGGGTGGGCGCGCCCCCCACCCTCGTGGGCCCCTCGTGGCTCCACTGACCTACCTCCTTCGCCTATATATATCCACGTACCCTGAAAACATCCAGGAGCACCACGAAAAACTATTTCCACCGCCGCAACCTTCTGTATCCGTGAGATCCCATCTTGGAGCCTTTGCCGGCGCTCCGCCGGAGGGGGAATCGACCACGGAGGGCCTCTACATCATTTCCAAGGCCTCTCCGATGAGTTGTGAGTAGTTTACCACTGACCTTCGGGTCCATAGTTATTTTCTAGATGGCTTCTTCTCCCTCTTTGAATCTCAATACAAAGTTCTCCTCAATCTTCTTGGAGATCTATTCGATGTAACTCTTTTTGCGGTGTGTTTGTCGAGATCCGATGAATTGTGGGTTTATGATCAAGTTTATCTATGAGAAATAATTGAATCTTCTCTGAATTCTTTTATGTGTGTTTAGGTATCTTTGCAAGTCTCTTTGAATTATCAGTTTGGTTTGGCCTACTAGATTGATCTTTCTTGCAATGGGAGAAGTGCTTAGCTTTGGGTTCAATCTTGCGGTGTCCTTTCCCAGTGACAGCAGGGGCAGCAAGGCACGTATTGTATTGTTGCCATCGAGGATAAAAAGATGGGGTTTCTATCATATTGCATGAGTTTATCCCTCTACATCATGTCATCTTGCTTAATGCGTTACTCTGTACTTATGAACTTAATACTCTAGATGCAGGCAGGAGTCGGTCGATGTGTGGAGTAATAGTAGTAGATGCAGAATCGTTTCGATCTACTTGTTGCGGATGTGATGCCTATATACATGATCATGCCTAGATAATCTCATAACTATGCACTTTTCTATCAATTGCTCGACAGTAATTTATTCATCCACCGTAATACTTATGCTATCTTGAGAGAAGCCACTGGTGAAACCTATGGCCCCCGGGTCTATCTTTTATCTTATAAGTTTTCCGTCTACTTTTATTTGTATCTTTTACTTTTCAATATATATCATAAAGATACAAAAATTATTTATCTTATCTTATTATCTCTATCAGATCTCACTTTCGCAAGTTTCCGTGAAGGGATTGACAACCCCTTTATTGTGTTGGTTGCGAGGTTCTTGTTTGTTTGTGTAGGTGCGTGGGACTTTTGAGGAGCCTCCTACTGGATTGATACCTTGGTTCTCAAAAACTGAGGGAAATACTTACGCTACTTTGCTGCATCACCCTTTCCTCTTTAAGAAAAAACAAACGTAGTGCTCAAGAGGTAGCACATGACCATGCTTATCTTGGTAGGATCACACGAGGGGCCCAGAGTATATCTCTCCTGATCGGAAGGGCAAATCCCATCTTGCTCGCCCAAGTCTCGCAGCATGTGGCTGGACAAGACCGAACATTTTGTAACTACCCAGTCACACAGTAGTGTTTGGTCAGCCCAAAGCAGGTCTATCATTATCCCGAGTACATGCGTCAGCTCAGGTCTTAGGACATAGAATGTATGTTGTACTAGAGACTCACAGATGACCTATCGCTGCGTCTCATATTTGGGTCTGTCCGACTCAGACCTTATCTCGACTCGGATTCGACTATGTCGAATCCGACCAGATCCTTCTGAGTCCATATTATCCGGCTAGCATCCAATGCTCCATGGATAGTGAGAACGAGCCATCCAGCGTGTCATATGCTAGTCTATTTGGTTGCGCGTTCACACAATCCTTTCGACCAGGAACCTTTTAGGATAGTTATCGTACAATGCATAGTCCCACAAACAAGTCACGTACTTGTTGTTACACATCATTGATGACGTTCAAGGATTATCTTTATTCAGAAACACATAGGAAATATCATCATACATGATTGCCTCTAGGGCATAGCTCAAATAGTATCCCACTTGTACTAGAGTCAATCAAATAGACATCGTATGCCCATGGCTCTATTGTGCCCCTTATGCTTGGGTTGTGGAAGCGGCTTAGTCAACGGATCTGCAACATTTGCATCTGTGTGAATCTTGCAAAACTTTATATCACCACTCTTTACGATCTTTCGTATCAGGTGATATTTTCGATCTATGTGTTTGGTCTTATGGTGATTCCTCGGCTCCTTGGCTTGTGCGATGGCACCAGAATTATATCAAAATAAAGGTCCAACGGTTTACCGAGGCTGGGAAAATACCAAGATCATTCAGAAAGTTCCGGATCCGAACACCTTCCTTTGCAGCTTCACAAGACGCAATGTATTCGGCTTTTGTGGTAGAATCGGCCACCGTATCATGCTTGGAACTCATCCAGCTCACTTATCCTCCATTCATGACGTACACGAATCCATACTATGACCGATAATCATCTCTGTCGGCTTGGAAACTAGCATCAGTGTAACCCTTTACGCAGAGCTCCTCCTCACCTCCATAAACTAGAAACATTTCCTTAGTCCTTTTCAGGTACTTTACAATATTCTTCACCGCTGCCCAATGACTCTCACCGGGGTTTTCCTAGTATCTGCTTGTTAAGATTATTGCAAATGCAATATCAGGCCAAGTACATATCATGGCATACATGATGGATTCGATTGCCGAGGCATATGGAATCCTACTCATCCTGCTTTGCTCATTAGATATCGAAGGACTCTAAGACTTGCTTAGCTTTATACCATGTCGAGTGCACTAGTGCAAAAAAGCCTAGCTATGGCGTGTCCAAAGGGCCTTGCTGGCGTAGACACATGACGCTACAAATATGTCACCATTCTTAAAACATAGTTTGGGTGTTGGTACCCACTTCAGCAGTATTGTATGTGTTGCTAGCGTGCCATGTGGACAACGCCACTAGTATAATCGCTCACCTACGGACGCCATGAACATTTCGTGGAGCCACAAAATATATTTCCCCCATCATGTAACATTTAGCATTTCACATTAAAACTAAGCACATATAGAACATATCAGTTAATAGAACATTACAAGTTAATAAGTGACAATCTCACAAACAGTAGTTAGACCATTAATATAATGACAAACATCTCTTGACAAACACGAGCTAAAATAGTAGTAGATAGCGCTAATAAGAAGTTAATTTAGCATCGATGGCCCCGCCACACACATACTTTCAAATGAGGCCGATGACGATCATCATTCTCAAGTCATGGTGACAGGTGTTCCTGACAATGACTAAGATGGCATGTCCAATCCGGAGATTCTTGCCGGTAAGGAAGTTGTTCCACCCCGCGGCGCTGAAGATAGTGCGACCATCCGTGTCCACTACGTAAGCACAGGGGTTTTATTATAACACCTTTTGCGATTAATGCATCGCACACAGTTTGGTCGAATGGTCTCTGATTCATGTGTCGCGTTAGCAACATCCTGTAGTTGTGACACGGTTTGAAAGTTCAGCTTTTTAAAATTTTAAAAATGTGAATAAGTGCACACACATCCATCAGGCCCAGAATTAATTGTGCTGATACTGCCCACTTACTCATCCTATCCCCATGCCAGGTCCGAATCAACAAAACCCATATGTTTTAGAGGACTAGCTAAATACCCACGCATTGCTACGGGATGAAGCAATATTTGAAAAGTGGTGGCATGTGATCTATTGTTCTCGGCCACGGTTGCATCGACTATGTTGTGACGACGTTGGTGGCTAATTATTATGAGCGCATGCGAAGTGGTAGAAATGGGGTGTTTTGGAAAGAATCCCTAATATTAATTATCTGCAGGCCTAATTAATTGTCTGATTAATTAATTAATTGCATTAATGGCTCGGTTCTAAATTGATTTGGCGTGAAAAAAATCTCTATTTAAAAAACCTAATTAATTGCATACGTTATTAATTGTCTGGCTAATTAATTTTATTAATAGCTTGATTTCCAAATTGATTCATGCTTAATTTCCAAATTGTTTTGCATTAATAACTGCACGTCACCCGCAAAAAAAAAAATTTAACGACATCAAACCAACTCCTCTTTAATACTTCCTCCGTTCCTAAATATAAGTCTTTATAGAGATTCCACTATAGACTATATACGGAGTAAAATGAGTGAATCTACACTCTAAAATATGTCTATATGCATCCGTATCTAGTTTGTAGTGAAATCTCTAAAAAGACTTATATTTAGGAACGGAGGAAGTAGTAGAAATGAGAGTTTGTTGAAGATCCTTGCCAAAGACTTGAACTAATAAGCCTCGTTGCTGGACGTTCGTACAAATAGTCTGTGTGTGACGATCGTTCGAGAGTGATAACTTTTTCGGGCTAGTGTGTATGGCAATGGCTCGCCCGTGGCTGCTGTATAAAACAGTGGTTTGGCTGAGCCTAGTCCATCATAACAAAGGAAGTATAGTGGCCTGGTTTTTATTGATGGTTGTTTGATTTATTTTGTATGAAAGGCGATACGCTAGGGCACACGTTAGGATGCATCGTAATGATGGAAGGATCAAAAGAGAGGTGATATGGCTGGCAAACCAGATTTACTCGTGTATGCATCTGACTGTGAAACCTTTGTTTCTAAAAAAGACTGGTGGAAGAGTGGTGTGGGGGGGGGGGGGGAGCGGGTTGATGCCAACGGACAACTCCTCTTTTAATACTCCCTCTGTATCAAATATAAAGACATTTCTTTATACTCCCTTTTAGATACAGAGGGGTAAAAATAAACATAAAATAAGGTATCATTACATATCTGTAATCTCAGACCAATGTACATATATACTATATTGCTTAAATAAGTATATAGTATAAGCACACACGAGGGGTCATCATATGACATTGTTTCTGTTGTAACGAACATCTAGATATAAATATGCATCAGCGATCGAACTCAGTAATATGTTATCGATCGAGCACGATTTATACATCTGGATATCTCCATGACGCATGTATATTTTTGAAGTTAACCCTTATACCATATTGCACTAGTATGACGGGGATCATGCAAGGTAACTGTCGCCGTAGTTGGAGGTCTCCATCGGCGTAAGGCGGCGGGCTGGGTGGATGGGGGGCGCCGGTGGCGTGGGGGCGGGCGCAGGTCCTGGATAGGGTGGCGTCGGCTTGGGTTTGGGAGCAGGCGGCGGCTTGGGTTTTGGAGCAGGCGGCGGCTTGGGTTTCGGAGCAGGAGGCGCTGGCGGCGTGGGTGTGGGAGCAGGCGGCGCTGGCGGCGTCGGTGTGGGAGCAGGCGGCGTGGGTGTGGGATAAGGTGGCTCTGGCGGCTTGGGACCCGGCGGGGAAGGTGGCTTGCCGCAGCTGAACATGCAGACGATGCCCCTATCGTTGCAGCCGATGACGCAGAGCGGCAGGTCAATGCCCTTGCGCACGCGCAGGCACTTGAAGGCGCAGCCCAGAACAGTCGTCAAGCACCCGATCAGGCACTGCACCGTCCCGTCCAGCTCCTGATCCGCCATGCTCATCGTCGCCGCCGCCGCCAAGGAGACCTCCGCGGCGTGAGCGGGCGTCGGGGCGGCCGCGAAGGCCTGCAGATCGACGAGGCCCGCCAGGGCCACCAGGGCGAGGAGGAGGAGGGCGGAGCTAGCCATGGTGGTACTCCTGTGGTGTAAGGATCTGATGAGATGGTTTTTTATAGTGATCGAGGTGCTCAATGATAAGCGTGGCGTATCTCGCTCGACTTGCGTTTTTGGTGTGTGCTGCTGTTGCTTTCCCGCCCACGCACGCACACGAAACGGGTGATTAACGTACCGATGCATGGAATATGTGTGAACGGAAATGTATATGTATTTATTATTTTTGAACTCAGTAAACTCAACATGCTGCAATAGCGAGACTCCTAATTTGATGTTAACTTGAAAAACAAATTATCAGGTACGTATATATGATGCTAGCAGCTTCACTGTACCTGGGTTTTACTGCATTGATTTGTAAAACTGGGTTGTTTTTAGCCTATCGACGTTGGGTTGAGCCGGTAATAATTTTGCTTTCCGATTATCTATTTAGTACCCATTTTTTTATCTGGTTCACGATATATCATATATGCCCGTTTGCACAGGGCACATATCTTACTTGTGCTACCCTCAGTGATGCAAGAGACAGTAACTTACCCGATGGTCCAACTTTAGGAACCTTCAATGAAGAATTTTGGGTGTGTTCGCTTGCAAGCAGATGCAACGCACAATAGCTTTTGTTACTATTATTAAAACATGCCGAGCTACTTTAGCAGTTGTTCATACGAACTCATACCTCAAAGTGTTGTTTCTGTTACTTTCTGAACAGTTACAAGGGTAGAATGGTGTCTCACATAGTGACTTATATTACATTTGAATTGTGTAGGTCACTGGGCATTTGATCTTACTTGCTTTACTGAGAAATGGGCAGAATAGCATCTCAATCCAGAGTCATGTGTTATTGTCTTATTTGAATCATCCTCTCTTCCGGGGAGTTGGCTCTTCCCTCCCTTCTATTCTCTCTCCTCCATCGCACAATTAGAGAAATAGTCGTCTAATGGAAACAACATACAAAAATCAAAAGGGCAAATGAGGGTGACGAAAATTTAAGATACTTCCAAGCCTTCGCCTCCTCCCATCGTAAGAGGCACACAAAATCCCTATGCTTATTCATCACGGTGTCGAGTTCACCTATTAACCAGCAATTAAAACCCTAACAGATTTCTACAAATACCTTCTTGGCATCTCCTCCCATGCAACCTGGGACTTTTCTCTCAATGAACTTTATCCTAACCCTGTCCCACAAGTGCTCGCACTTGACACACGTTTCTCTTCATGGGAGACCACTAACGCCTTCTTATGAATGAATGCACAAGCTAGACCTAGGTCTGATGGCTTCGGGCCATGTTTTTACCTGAAATTCCGGCTTTCAACAAAAACCTAAATCCTCAACCTTTCTCATCAGTTCCATAACCACTCAACCGGCACGGAAAGTATAAATAGGGTCCTACTCCCAAAAAAAGAAGTGGCCATCTCTTCCTCCTGCTTTTGTCCAATCTCTCTTAGAAATTGCCCCATCAAAGGCACCGCTAAGTTACTCACCAACATGTTTAAACCCCTAAGCCCAATCTTCCTTCACACTGACCAAACGGGGTGCATTTCTGGTTGATCAATCACGGAAAACTTCTTGTACACGGAAGATCTACTCAACTAGTGTCGTTGAGCAAAAAGCTCTAACCCTTGTCATCAAAATTGATTTCCATAAAGCATATGACTGAATTTCCCAGCCCTCCCGATTAATCATTCTTAAACATCAGGGTTTCTACTAAATCGACATGGCTGACGATGTGTTGAATATGCCGGAACACCTTACGGTTATCTTGTTGGTCCTGGATCAGGTCCCTCCCCCGCCCGTGGAGGTCACCATCGATGTCATTAGGGTCGAGCTATGCCAGCGCATGTTGGACTCCTTCGCTAGGAGGCCAGGGAGACCTCCCCATCCATGTATGCAGTTGCCTTCCTCTCCGCGGACACTCTTAGGATATATTCCATGGTTGGCATGGGTGGCGAACACAGTTGTTGATCATGTTGTTCGGCCATCCCAAACGAATTTCATGCAAGGAAGAACTCGATAGAGTAGTTATCCTTCACAATACCATCATGAGATGCACCAGACATGAGTGGGGTAGTATTCACAATTGACTTTGAAATGCATACGACAAAGTCAAATGGTCCTTTCTCCAACAAACTCTGAGAATGAAAGATTTCTCCGGGAAATGGCGCAAGTTGGTCCAAAATTTCGTCACTGGATAGTCTGGCTATCAAAATCAATGATAACCTAGGCTATTACTTCTAGACGAGAAAATGACTATTTCGGGGTGAACCCTATCTACAATATTATTTAACATTGTCGATGTTCGCTATAGGATAACCAAATTGCAGGAGTAGTGCCCATCCGGGTCCTCTCCATCTTGCAATACGCCAATGATATGATTCTTTTTATGGAACATGACCTGGATAAGTCTAGAAATATGAAACTCTTTCTTTCATATTTTGGAGATCAAAATTAGATTACAAAAACCTGAATTGTACTGTGTTGGGGAAGCCAAAAAGGCGATCATACAATACACTAACATGTTTGGTTGTGCATAAAGCTAGTTCCTGATTAAATGTTTGGGAATTTGGATTCATTATCGCTGTCTCACTGTCGCGGAGTGGAAACATGTCGAAGAACACTTAGAGCAATTGTTGAGTACTTGGAATGGTAAGTTTCTCTTTGTTGGCGGACGACTGGTTTGATCAATTATGTTCTGACATGATCTCGTCTTTTTCAACTTCCAAAAGGGTTCATGCAATGGGGATTATTTATTATCTAGATTCTTTTGTCAATGAGATAATAAAAAGAAAAGGTATAAGCCAAGCAAATGGAGTGTGATTTGTCGATCAAAAGACTAGGGAGGTTTAAGCATTATGGACCTGCAAGTCAAGAATGACGTCTTTCTTAGTAAGTATATGTTCAACCTACTTACCGGGGACGGAATTTGACAAACCCTGTTATGCAACAAGTATCTAGGTCAAAAAGTTGGTTCTCGGGCATTTGAAAGCCAGTTCATTCGCATTTTTGCGTTGGTTGTTTTTTTCGAAAAGGACGGACTCCCCGGCCTCTGCATCAGAACAATGCATACGGCCACATTTATAAATAAAATAGGTTCAACAAGGTCTTAAAGTCGGGAAACAAAAGAACGGCTAGCTCACAGAGAACCTCAACGCCAAAGATAAAAAGGCCATAGAGCCACAACCGACTGGCATAAGAAAGATAGGAAAACTAATCACCTATCCTATTACATGACCGCCATCCAAACCGGTTGAAGATATCCCGCGCTACCATCTCCCACCGGACAGATCCAGTAACCAAACGCTCCCTGGCCTCCGTCGGAGTGAGTAAGGACCACATACGGATCAGCGTCGTAGCTCGGAATAAAACCTGCAAAAAATGAATAGTTGTTGTTCTGTTAAAAGCCAAATCATTTCTGCAGTTCCAAATTGCCCATAACAACGCACATACTCCTACACGAATGTGTCTAGCTGTGTCGGACTCTATCCCATCAAGCCACGTTCCAAATAACGTATCGACCGAATTCAGAGGAGTAATGTTAAAAGCAATTTGTACGGTGCGCCACAAAATTCTCGCTAACGGGCACTCAAAGAAGAGGTGCTTAATGGTCTCGTCCCGATCACAGAAACTACACCTAGTAGATCCTGTCGAATTGCACTTAACTAAGTTGTCCTTTGTGAAAATGACTTGTTTATGTACAAACCACATAAACACTTTAATTTGCGGCAAAGAAAAATATGTTTCTCTTTTGATCCTCCGCGATAAAGGACGGCTATGAGATTCGTTTTTGGGAGAAAAGGTGGATAGGAAACACCTCTTTGATAACAATATCCAGCCTTATACCAGTGGCGGAGCTAGGAAAAATTAGGAGCCGGGGTGGACTGCAAACTGTCTAAAAGAACCGACTAAGTGCAGCCGAATAATTGGATACAAATTATACAACTATAAGGCACTAAACTGGAGACTGATAAATTCAGAATAGTTTCAAAGTCAAACAATCGATATTGTATTGTTCATGCACATAATTTTAATAAAAACTAAAATTAAATACAACAACTAATATCTCAATAAATGATAGTACTCGCGAAACAATACTTGATATCCAAATGTCCGATCAAGCACCCAAAAAGAGACCCTGCAATTGGAAAATGTAAGAATTAGTAGTCTATAGTGGAGTTGTAAAAACGTATTCACATGGGAAATGAAACATACCAACTAATGATGCCTCGGTAAAATCCCTTTTCGAGCCTTCATGGCCTGAAACCTTCGAGTGATAACTTCATCGTCGAGTGATTTAAATATTTAACGTTCAGTGTAGCATATCATCAAGTGATTAAACCAATCATCATTGATCGTGCTGCGTAGTTTAGACTTGATAATTTTCATTACCGAGAAAGCTCTCTCAACAGATGCCGTGGACACCGGCAGTAGCAAAGCTAACTCAATGAGCTTGTAAACCAATGGAAAGACCAAATGTTTCTCTGTTTCAACCATTTTTATAGCTAAACTTTCGACATCTTTGCAAGTAGAAAATGCAGCATGATTTCTCAAATGAAGAACAAAAGTCTCAAGTTGGTCCCTCAATATTGTACGATCACTATTTGAGAAATCAGCACTATATATTTCAGCTAGCCGAGAAAGCTTCTGTACATCAAACTTGGAGAAAGAATTCTTGGGATCAAGACACGAGAAACATGCAATTACCTCTTGGTTTGAGTCACTGAAGCGATGATTCATCTCAACACATATTTTGTCAATAACGACATAGAAAATCTCAGCCCTGTAATAATGAAGATTAGTGATAGTCCTTCCCTCTAGCCTCGAGCGACCTTGAACTGGTATTTCATCATCCATATTTGGCACTAGAATACCTTTGGAATTGCAGAATTGTTTGACCTCATCAAAAATACTCCCCCAACCACTATCTCTCATGGTAGCCAACCGGAGTTTAACATCATGAATTAATTCCAAGGCAAGCACAATATTTGTATCCCTTCTTTGCAAAAGTTGTGAGAGCTCATTTGTTATACCAAACAACTTTAGCATAAACTTCAAAACGAGAGCAAATTTGAAGCACTCCATTTTTTCTATGCAACCCGCAGCATGGCTCGGATTACACCCATTTGTGTCAACTGTGCTAAGAACTTTTATTACAGAGGCCCACATTTGGTCCAAGCGAAGCAAAGTTTTATGATGTGAACCCCATCTAGTATCTCCAGGTCTAGCAAGACTAGTCTGTTGATTCAAGCCTCTTCCTGTAGATATCTCACCCCTCTCAAGCCTTTCCAAAATATCATTGTGAGATTCTTCCACCAACACTTCCATCTTCTTGCAAGATGAAGTTGTAGTGGTCACAATCATTGATATGTACTAAAAAAATCATGAATATATGAGCAAGAAGAACTAGCAACGGCAACCACAACCAACTGTAATCTATGGGCAAAACAATGGACGTGGAAAGCAATGAGGGTTTTCGTCGAGAATTTTTCTTTGCAAACCGTTAAATTCACCTCTCATGTTTGAAGCACCGTCATATCCTTGCCCTCGTAGCCTTGAAATTGATAATTTGTAATGATCAAGAAGCTTTACAAGAGCTAACTTCAGTGACTCGGATGTAGTATCTTTGATGTGGTGCAGACATAGAAATCGTTCCACAACCTTCCCTTCATTCACATACCTACAAAAAATTAGAATGAATAGATAAATCATGGATGAACGAAGAATTGAAGTAAATAAAGAACCCAAAAAATAAAAGATAGTTACTAACCTCAACATTACTGCCATTTGTTCTTTCACCGATATATCGCGTGACTCATCAATAAGAACAGAGAACTTTTTATCACCAAGCTCCCCCATAATCACTTCGGTGACTTCTTCTGCACAACACCTTGCAAGGTCCTTTTGTATTTCACCGGAAGTCATCTTGCAGTTTTCTCCACCATGATCAAAAGCATCTCTTACTTCTTCATTGCTATCCTTTAACCAATCTATTATCTCTAGAAAGTTTCCCTTGTTCAATGAAGTAGTAGATTCATCATGGCCACGGAATGACAAACCTTGTGATATGAGATACCTTACACACTCTAGAGAGGAAGTCAAGCGAATCTTATATAATATGTGAGATTCCACGGTTCCACGAGCGAACTTGGTTGACACACTTTGTCTTTGATTTTTGAAATCATCATAATGCCGAACACAATTGTTGTGCCCACTATTCAGACCACCTACATGCTCAGGTAAGTCTCTATATGCATGTTTCCAGTCCCTAAATCCTGTTTTGGTGAAGACTTCAAACCCAAAGTGTTCAGCCCTTCCAGGTTGCTTGAAAAAGAAACAATAGAAACAAAAGGCTGCATCCTCGGACTCGCTATATTCTATCCAGTTATACTTTTCATACCATGACTTAGAAAATGCTCTTGAATCCGTTCGGCGAAATTCTAATTCTGGTTTGGTTCGACCCTTTAATATGTATGCCCTCCTAACTTGGTCCTGAATTTGTGGTGCATATTCAGCAATTTGTTTTCTCAGTGCGGGATCAGATTGAATTTCGTCCGGATTAAACTCACTATTGTTAGCAACATGAATAGGAGGGTCTTGTTCTGATTCCGGCTGCACAGCACTTGCATTCTCAATGCTTGCTCTAGGAACCAAAAACCTCCTCATATCTTAAATTAATAACATAAGATTAAAGTTGGATGATTTGGACTGATTGAATGAACTAACTAACAATGGTCAGGTTAGATGTGTCGACAACAAAAGTGACAATACATGTGCCAAGTGGAGATCGATATTCCTTCAATCAACCTGCTGCGGGGTGATAGAATCTTTAATTACACATGTCGCTGCAAATTACATGTCGAAATTAGAATCCCCAAATTACTCATGCGTGTGCCTACAGCTGCACAAGACTAAGCCCTAAACTCACCTCAACTCCTCTCCTAATTAGAATTTGGAAGACAAGCCACAAACTGCTAGGAGGAGGCGCCGTCGATTGCCGTCCTTCCGTGGATTGCCCGATGATCTGCCGCTGCTGTCGAATGAACTGAACAGTCGCGGTCGATCGCGGCGGGAGGAGCAGGAGGCGAGAAGGCGTCAAGGGTTTCGCTAGCCCCTGGCGATTTTACTAAGCCTTTATGCGCAGACGTGCGGGCGTAGAGCCACGAGCATTGTGCTAGGCCTACAACGTACTTCATAAATGTATTAATTAAATGGGCCTAGGCCTCTACATTGTGCAAGGCTCAGCCACCTAGGAACTTTTTGCCCGGGCAAATAACGCCAAACTCTGCTAATTATGACGTGGTTTATTAGTCACTATCAAGTGCTGCTGGGCTAGGAGCCCGGGCAGCTGCCCCGGGTCGCCGGGTACCAGCTCCGCCACTGCCTTATACCGCATCGTACACGATAAGAATGATAGTCTTGTGCATGTGCTCAGGATGGATATATTCTTTAGGCGAAGATTTGATCGGTTTGATAAAATATTGATAGTTGTACCCTGTTCAAAAATTCGTCCGATTAACCAGTGAACTTGCCGATTATTCCATACTTGTTGGGTCACTGGGTAGCCGATAAACTGATTAATCTTCTGATTGATTGATTAATTAGCCGAGTAGCCTATTAATCTCTTACTCACCAGCCAACCAAGCAACTAACAGTTGACAATTTCCTCAACAGTGGTTGTAATATTTATGCTCTGTTGATCTGACCCTTGTACAGGGTATACATATAGTACAATGTTAGGGAGAGAAAGTTGTACAAGACAAGTTACACATGGTTTAAACCTATTTTATCTCTACATCGTTATCTCTAACTTAAACACAATATACTTCTAACACCTTCGACATAGGCATAGTTTCGGTCCCACTCATCATGTTTTGTATCGGTTTGATACTATATTTTGAAATAATAAAAGTACCCTTCATCTAGAAAAATGCATACAGTGAGTGCAAAACGCATTCAAGACAACCCCACATACACCATTGACAGACCTAGATTACGGTACAGAACAAACAGCGATGAGAAACTAAGATGAGGAGGGTAATAACTACTCCCTCCATTCCAAATTACTTGTCGCACGTATGGATGTATCTAGATGTATTTTAGTTCTAGATACATCCATTTCAGCGACGAGTAATTTGGAACGGAGGGAGTAATAATATATGATCAAAACAGCAGCACTGCAAAAGCGTGTCTCCGGAAGATTTGGCCATGAACACCACTCTCCTTGACCCGTCTGAGTGTGAGAATTACTATCATTCTCTTGTTGGCAGGGTGAGCCCTCTCTCTGGCTGGTCATCAGTTGATCCACCTGGAACACAGTCTTGAACTCTTGATCGCGGCGGCAACGACCCTACTGCAGGGACAGGCACAGGAGGTGGCTGAGCTCCGGCAGCCCCATGGTCCTCCGCCCGCCGTCGACGCGGGAAGTCACCGGCTCGAAGCGAACGTGTGCCGGCCAGTTAATTTTCCTGCTCACGAGTATTCGTGATACATCCGGACTGCGTCCAGGGCCGGCCCTGGAGTTTCGAGGGCCCCAGGGCAGACTTCATGAGTGGGCCCAGTGGCTGTGGGGGAGAAAAAAAGGAATTCTATACTTTGATACTGAAAAATTATTGTAAAGCCATAAACTACGATACATTTTTTCATTGTAAATAGTAGTCCGTCCCAAATTATTTGTCTTAAATTTGTCTAGATATGAATGTATCTAAAAAGTTTGTCTAGGTACAAAAAATAAAGACCAGGCGACCAAGACCAGCCATCTCCTTCAAGACTAAAAATTTACCTCTGTGGTTCGGCTGTTCCTCGCCCTAGGCGCAGCCGGCAGCCGTTGCAACGCTCCAGCCTACGGCAGAGTTGCACGGTGTTCGCCCGCTCCATCCTTCATGTGTGACGGAAAATGAAGCCATCGGCCTCGAGCAAGTGAAGATTGCTAGATTGGGTTTGGAGAATTGAAGAAGCAATCAAACTAACAGCCACGACTCCACACCAACAGGTACACACACGTACAGCAGATCCGTATTCTGCAACGAATTCAACTATGTGTGCGTTGCCTCTAATCATATCACCGATGGGCCTCTCAGGCCTTTTTGGTTTTCCATTAATATTGGGCTTGTACGTCTATACCCAAGCCTTTCATACGTATATACATATGGCATGGATCAGAGCCCCTAATTTGGCTGGGCCCCAGGCCGTCGCCCCTGCTGCCCTGGCCCAGGGCCGGCACTGACTGCGTCCGGTCTCGTTAGGGATTCGGAGTTCCGGACTGCGTCCACAAAAGCGCACAGATACAGCACGGGACGGCACAGATCGATCATGGCCACGGACCAGCTGCCCGAGGACCTGCTCGCCGACGTCCTCGGCCGCCTCCCTCCGCACGTCCTCGCGGCGGCGCGGTGCGTGCACAGCTCCTGGCGCGCCGCCGTCGACGCCCGCCGCCTGATGGACCCCCCACGCCTCCCGCTGGCCGGCATCCTCATCAACATCCAAAACCACGAGTTCACGCACCACTTCGCATGCCCCCACTCGCCGGCCTCGTCCGCGGCCACCGCCAAGTTCCTCCGGCGCCTTCCCGACCCGGGCTGGGACGTGCCCGTCAACGTCAAGGACCACTGCAACGGCCTCCTCCTCCTGCTGGGCGGCTACGTGGCGAGCCCCGCCGCGCGGCGGTGGGCCGTGCTGCCGCCGCAGCCGCGCCGCCACCGCGACACCAAGGAGCTATTCTTCCGCCACTACGACTACATCGCGTTCGATCCCGCCGTGTCGCCGCACTACGAGGTGTTCGCCGTCCCGGAGGTTCCTTGGAGCCGGGGGACACGGGCGGCGCGGTGGGAGTGGCCGCTGTCGCCGATGCTGCTGCACGTCTACTCCTCCAGGACTAACAGGTGGGAGGAGAGGTCCTTCCGGCGGCAGGGGGAGGCCTTCGGGACCATCGCCGACGTGCCTTGGTCCCGCATGAACCAAAGATGCGCCGTCTACTGGCATGGACACCTCTACGTGCACCACCATTTTGTCATGAGGTACTTCCCTTCTCTCTCTCTCTCTCTCTCTCTCTCTCTCTCTCTCTCTCTCTCTCTCTCTCTCTCTCTCTCTCTCTCTCTCTCTCTCTCTCTCTCTCTGTGTGTGTGTGTGTGTGTGTGTGTGTGTGTGTGTGTGTGTGTGTGTGTGTGTGTGTGTTCCAAATTACTTGAAATTGGACGGCGTTATCTGACGAACGTTTGATGAGAGCGTCTTACCAACTAACGCGCAAACTTGCCATGAGTTTTCACGTAAAGTTGCCATGTGAAATTTACAGAAATTGTCTTGTCACAAAAAAAAAAATGGCAAGCTGTGCAGAAAATTTTCCTTCCGTTAGATCATCACTCGATGGATCTAAGGGAGTTTGCTGGGAGGCCTTAAAAATCTGACGTTTCCCAGATAACTTTAAGGTTGAAATTTGACCTAGATTGGATGAATTCGGAGCTTCAACATCAATGGATGCTTGCAGAGGCTAAGGGATTATCCTCTCTTTTTTTAGTAGAAAAAACTGCCACTAAAATATCATTCGATCTAGAACATATGCATGTTTTTTAATTTGTAATTTTGTAACTACTATATATATTTGTCTATCTGCAGAATATCTTTGTTAAGTAGCAAGTACCAAGTAATCAAACCGCCCCAGGGTATTACTACCATGACCCAAGAAGTTCCACAACGACGACTCGGGAAATCGGAGAATGGAGTATACCTCGCATCAATCGCTCATCATCGCTGGCTTCAAGTATGGATCCTCGACGATACTCGTGCTCCTATCGAGTGGGTCTTAAAGTATCAGACGGATCTTGTCCTTGGCCGTAAACTGGCAGATCTAAAATACAATCCGGATGCTCACGGGTCTTGGATCATAGAAGATGTCAACGATAATTCCCCTCGTGATGGATTTCCAGATTACAAAGAACAAGCAAAACAAGAAAATAAGGATGTCGTTGGCACCAAAGAATTTTACATCCTTGGATTTCACTCTCATAAAGAAGTTCTCTTTCTGAGCGAGTCGTTGCGGAGAGGAATGGCCTATGATTTGAGTAGCTCAAAGTTCCAATACCTAGGAAACATGCGCCCGAGACGCTACCATGGGTTTGCTGAAGGCTATGAATCCATAGAAAGTTCATTTCCATACATGCCATGCTTGACCGTAGAGTTCCCTATTATGGACTGTTGATTCAGAAGTTCATCATGGGTTCCCAAACATCGGCTGTGATGGAGGGTCCTGAATATGCTATAGTATATAATGGAGTGGCCTCCCAGGCCTTATTTTATACCAAAATCTAATCCCATTCTTCTTTTGGAATCAGTGGATATGTGTAAGGGAGAAATTGCATAATGAAAAGGTTCTTCTGGAATTTAGTGAGTATGTCTAAGAGAGAAATTGCATAACAGAAATGGTTGTTACCATTTGAATATGTAAAGCAGACAACAGCAACGTTATGATCTCAGACCAAATTACAGATGCTTTTGGAATTTTGGTCACCCCTTAGCTCAGCAAGGCAAACATCCACATGCCTACTGGACATGCCTGAACTTACACATGACCAAGGGCAGGCATTCAAAAGGCTTACAAATACGCTGTCAAAAACATTGAGGAAAGCTGAAAAGATTCTGGTACACTGCCGAAAATAATAAGGAAGCTTGTGATTTGAAGGGGTAGCTCCTTCAAGAACACTCTTAGTTCATCGGCAGAAAAGAAAGCGAGTCTGAAGCGTTACTACAGAAGATAATGCAAATTGTAATACATACATTGGTACATATACACAAATAAATTAGAACACGGAACAACAACCACAAAATACAACACACATACAACACAGTTGAGATGTACTAATGGAATCGCAAAATGAACGGCAAACATAGGTACATGTCTAGTTTTTAGACTAATAGTGCCGCATAATTCATGGAAACATGGTTACTGAGAAAACAAGTCATGCTAAGTCGATTAGCCAGTTTGATGTCGAAGAGATGCTCGGAGTGGATTGCCGAAAGAGGCCTTGGGGACACAATCCCATCAGCCTTACGAGCTCACCATGTTGAACTGGAACCTAGACAGCTGCTGCGGGATGGTGGAAATTACAGGTCCATACCGCTGCATCCAAGTAGAAAACAGATTTCAGATTTTCATCACAGGAACCTTGATAACAGCACGATGTAATAATATAAGTCGCAGAGCAAAATATAGACATGCTTGGGCAAACTTTGTGTGGGGTCTGAATCTCATTAAAAAATTGCATGTTACAGCCATCCTATCCCTATTGCCTGGTTAAACAGAAATGAAAATGGTAAAAACTTATAGCGCTGAAAAGAATCCAGATTGAAGTGGTTTCATAACTACAAGAGATGGATTCTTTCTCACAGAAATCAATTCAATAGTACCATCATTCATTTATGTGAAGCAAGACAAAAACAGTTGTATGGGGTCAGATTCTTGTGATGGAAATTAAAACATGTCACTGGAAATTTATTAAGGCATATATATCTAGACACACTCGAGGGATGAATACAATGTTTCTAAACATCAAGGAAAGCTAACATTCAGCATGGGGGAGTGCCACTTACCTGAACATTGTCATAGAGTTCAAACAGTGGAACAGCAAGTAGCTTCAAGTTCCTTGGAACAGCGAAATACTCTCTTTCAGTTAGATGAACAATGAAAAGCTTCTTGCATTCCTGTTCATCACATTGCTTGTTTTCATTATCTAATCCCAAATCCCAACAATAGATGGTAAAAAAAACTCTTAAAGCAAGAAGGTACCTTTGGCTTGGTTATATGTGGAGGGCAATAAGGATACATCACGGTCTCAAAGTTTGGCCTCCACCAAACAGCAACACACTCACCAACCTGTAGGTGAAAAACACATTACAGCTTTATAGGAATGGATACAGTTTACATTACACAAGGTTTATGATAAAAAACATCTCATAGCAACAAAGTGAGCTGTGAGCATGCTGTCAATAGGACTGGAACCCAGGAAACATCTCATAGCAACAAAAACATCTCATAGCAACATTACAGTAAGAAGCTAGACACGCAAGTTCATTCTAATTCAACATATTTCATACTTTGGTAAGTAAAGACTACAGGGCAATGTTGCATGTCTTCTACAGATGTCCACTTCGAATATTGTTTCATAAGCATGTGGACACAGGAAATTATACTGGGGTGTTAGTATGATGATAGGTAGTTCATGTTTTAAATATTGAAAAATTGTGATAGCGATAGTTAGCACTTAGCACCCATGTCACTGTTCCATTTAGGCACAGCCACAACATAGTACATACAGAGCTATATAATGTTAATGACATGCCATAATTTTTCTCTCGGACACATGACATGCCATAAATATGAGTCAAAGAAGCTGAAATAGCAGTTCAGTCTTTTATTTCTTCAAGATGCACATAATCTTCAGTGCTGTTGGACTAACTATGATTCAGTGAGGTACAAAGTGACCAGTTCCAACATAATTATGCGAAATGATATGGCCATTCACCATTAACAAAAAAGGAACTGAACTTCTCTCGGACTCAAATACCTGCCAGTTAGGTGGAAAGGAAGGTGAGTTCACTGCAAGTTTGCTGCACAACTTTCTTTTCAGACCCTCAATTTCTGTAGAATTCAAGTCACGTAAGCAAACAGCCAAAGAAGATGACCCCATGTATGAGGAACATAATAGAAGAGTGAAGCAACAGAAAACTCACCATTTTCTCCAGGCTTCAAACGTCCACCAGGAAGTTTGCAAAATGTGTTCCCAATTTGCAATAACAGTATGTGGGGATGATTGTGCTCTTGCACCTGAATAGGATAATGCAAGTGAAAATTTCAGTTTATTTGCCAAATTAATGCATCCACTGAACAATTGTTACTGCAGGAAGTTTGCCAACAATTGGATGTCTTCAATCACAAAAATGTATATGAACATAATGATGAGATTGAAGAATAGGAACATACCAGTAGGATTGCTTCAACACTTGTCCGCATTCCTTCTTTCATGTAGCTGCCATTCCAAAGTAATTAGTAAGTTGATCTATTTGACAGGACAGGGTGAAGAAACATATTTAGCAAAGAAGCCAAACTGTTCGCAGGGTACTTAAGACACAAAATAGAATGAACATAAACCTGCAACCAATTGAAGAACCACCGAAGCTTCTATATGTATTTCCTTTATGATACACATTGACATGACATTCCAGGCCAGAATACAAACAAATTATCATGTATAACTACTTGTTACATAGTGCACCATAATTCCAAGTTACATCCTTGGCAAAAAAAGGATCTACCAGGCACCAGAACCCTTCTAGTTCCTCTGCTACGCACCTATTACAGAACCTACACAAAGTAATACAACCACGAAACAAGAGGGAGTAGTTGACCTCAGGAACTATATTGCTCAGCATTTCTGCTGTTATTTCAAGCCAGCACTAGCTTACAACCCGCAACAGAAAGTCACCGAACTAACAAAAACACCTATTTTAACATACAGACAGATTTACATAACACTCTGTTTTCATCAAGTAATTTCCACAGTGCCTAAATCCAAGCTAAATAAGAGCAGCATTAGCATGCAACAATTTGGTCGTCTCCCAATAATGCTCCATCGTATACTCCGACATAAGGAACCATTAATTACATAATGCTCCATAATTACAAGTTAAGTCGTTAAAATATCAGCGAAGCCCCATAATTGTTGCAGTTCCCCTGCTAAGCACATCTAGTAAAGGAACTACACAAAGTAATGCAACCACGAAAGGAGAGGAAATAGTCGACCTCATAAACTAGACTGGTCGGCATCTCTGCTGCTAATCCAACCCAGCACAGCATACGACCATCAACAGACAGCCATCAAACTAACAAAAACACCGATATTAACATACAGACAGATCCACACAACACTGGGTTACCACAAAGCAATTTCTGCAGTACCTAAATCGAAGCTAAAAAAGAGCAATCTTCAGCAACATGATGTTCAAAATTTGACTACAGATATGTAACAATTTGGTCTTCTCCCAAAAATACTCAATGTCGTAAACTAGATTGCTCTGCAATCCTGCTGCTATTTCAAGCCACCAGCACAAAAGAAAGCCATCTGAAAAGAAAGCCATCGAACCAACACAATCTATATCAACACACAGATCCGGATAATACTAGGTTTCCCTGAAGCGATTTGGGGAGGACCGAACTCTGATCTGAGCTAATACAAAGCGTCTAGGAGGAGTAAATTTAAAATTTTGACCAAAGTACGAAACGATTTGGCCACCTCCAGACATTCCCCCGTGGAACTCTCCAGCGCAGGGACTCTGCTGATGAACTCGAAATTAACGGCGGGGATCTTCGACCGGGGAATAATCCGAGCTCTAGTGTTTAGGGCTTCGGTGTGTGGAGTGGATCAGGGGGGCGGGGGACGGGGAGGCGCACTTACTTGACCTTCATGCGGGCGAGGCGGTCGGCGACGGAGGTGTCCTTCTCCATCTTGGGCTCCTTGGTGCCGAACGTGTAGTTGGCGAGCGGGTACACGTTCACCACCGACGACGTCGAGGCGCCCACCATCTCCTCCGCTTCGATTCGCGGGGCGCTCGCGCTTTTCTTCTCGGGCTCCGGTGGTCGCCAGTGGTGGCGGCGGCGAGGGAGGCGAGGCTGGTGGTGGGGGGTAGGGGTCGGGTCGGGTCAGGTGGGTGTCTCGGTCGCTGCTTGGGCTCGGTCGGTTTCGTTCGTGATATACAGACAGGCCCACTTCCTTCCGCTTACGCCCACGGTTTGTCTGGATTTGTCTGGATGCATTTTTCTCTTCTGTTTCTCTTATATTGTGCTTAGACTAGCCACAATGCATGGTAATATACACTAGTAACATACTCCCTCCGTCTTTTAAAGAGTGTACTTCCAACTTTGTTGGAGGGTCAAACTATCTCAATGTTTGACCGAGTTTGTACGAAAATATATCAATGTTTATGAAATCAAATAGGTATATGATGAAAATATATATTATCATGAATCTAATGCTACTAATTTAATGGCATAAATGTTGGTGCATTATTGTATATATACGGTCAAACATAAAAAAGGTTTGACTTTTCAACAAAGTTGGAAGTACACTCTTCAAAGGACGGAGGGAGTACACAAATCCCTATACTATGTTACTACCTTCATAGTAGGTAGTAACATAAGTGTGGTAACATGCAAACCTTCATTTATTAGGTTATAGACTCATATTGCATTTGGACATATGATGTTACAGTAACTAGCTAAGTTACTGTAACTACCTCTCTCCTCATTAACTCATTGCCACATAAGCAAATTTGCTAAGTTGGACTCGATGTTACTGCTGAAGTTACACCCACTGTGGCTAGTCTTAATTCTTTGATGTCTCAGCCTCACGCAATACAAAAATATTTCAATTCATAATTTCTAGTTTCAGAATTCAGATTTAAAGATAGCATATTATGGTCCAGATGCATGAATAAAACATGGTGAACCCCATTGAAAAGGAAGGGGACACTCCCGCGACGCGGGAGGAGACCTTGTCGTCACCGCCGCCAGAGAACCCGCCTCCTCCACACCTCCCACCCTCGCCTGGGCGAAGCCCGGTCGGCGCCGGTGCCGGTAGGGCAGCTTCTCCTCTTCACTTGGCCGCGGGAGGGCGCATCTAGGCGGAGGCGCGGCGTGTGTGTGGTGGCATGGCAACAGGGCGATGTTGCCTGGTCGTGGTGGCTACGTGGGCGGCTAAGTGTACACGGGGGTGGCCGGAGGGCGCTAGCGGCCATTGCTGGGTGTGCCCAGATCTGGCTCCTGGTGTGCCTCGGGAGGCTCGGGCTCGACGGCGACCGGCCTGGTTCAGAATTATTTTCCAGCCTCACACAATACAAAAATATTTCAGTTCATAATTTCGAGTTTCAGAATTCAGATTTAGAGATAGCATATGGTCCAAATGCATGAATAAAACATGGTGACCCCAATTCAAAAGGGTATTTGCGAGGGGACGCTCCCGCAACGAGACCTTGTTGCCACAGCCGGAAACCCCTCCCCCTTCCCTCCTCCCTCCCTCACCGCCGCCCGAGGGCACGGCCGGGCAAAGCCCAGTCGGCGCCGGCGACTGCGGGGCGGCTTCTCCTCTTCGCTTTGGTAACGGGTGGCGTGGGAGGGTGCATCTCGGCGGAGCCACGACGCGTGCGTAGTGGCGTGGCGACCGGCCGTCAGGCGATGTTGCCTAGCCGTGGTGGCTGCGCAGGCGGCTCAGTGTCCGCGAGAGTAGCCGGGGCCGCTGCCAGCCATGGCTGGGCGTGCCCAGATCTGGCTCCTGGTGTGCCTCCGGGAGGCTCGGACTCGACGGCGGCCGGGCTGGTTTGGCTCGCGTGGGAGCTCAGCGGTAGTGGATTTGGTTGTCGCTACATCTTAGGGTCTGTTCTGTAGACGATGGTGGTGGATGGCGCTGGATCTGATGTGTGGATCATGGCGGATGGTGTTGTTGGGGCAGTTGCTCATCGTGGTGGCTGCTCTGGCTGTGTGCGGTGGCAGCACAGTGAGGTCTGGCTTCGCGGCGACCTTCCTGCGACATGTCGGCTACATGGTAGTTCGGCGGTCTCGGCTGCAGCAACGACCGGACTCAGCTCCGGCGCCAGCTCATCCGCGGGCGGATCGCTTGGCAGATCAGCGGCGGCTGGCTTGTTCCAGCGTCGGCTCGTCCACAGGCGACCAGTGTCGGCCTTTGATCCCTCTCCTCGTCGTCTAAGCGCTACTTTCGTCGAAGGGTTGGCCTTCTCCTAGTTGTGGTCCATGGCTCATCTCGCACCCGGTGCTGCAGGACCGAACTCGTCTAGCGTCCGGTGGCAGGACTGAGCTGGTGGCAGGACCACGCTCGTCTTGCGCCCGGGGCTATAGGACAGATCGATGGAGGCCAGTTTTGGCCAGCCTATAGGGACTCGGTGCTGGGGCCGCCCAGGGGTGCCAAAGGCGGGGCCTTCCTGCTCGTCTCTTTGGTTGAAGTTGCGGCGGGTCTCGGGTGAGGTGGCGTGTTCACGGTTAAAGACCCTGATTGCTCTTGTAGTGTTATGGGTGGTGTTATTGCGCTCAGCGTCAATGTATCCTGCCTTGGGTGTGTGCGTATGTTGTGGTGACGTGCGTTTGTACCAGGTATTGATGATCGTTGCTATATATCTATAACAGGACAAAAGCCTTTTGGGTATTTTCTCTATCTCTTCTCTTTTCTTTTCTTTTCTACCTAAAAGAAACATAAGGTTCCCTCTCCCCTCTTACGTTAACCCGTTTCGTCCGACTCTCGCTCCCCGCATCGTTCCTCCCACCCCAGGTCATCGTTCCACCTGGTTTTCTTTTCCCCGGTTTTTTTCTCAAACCGACTTTGGTGCATCAAGAAAGAAAATCCATAACCTGACCCGCTCCTCAAGCCATCATCTATTGCCCCAGTCGCATCCCCGTAAGGGTTTCCATGCCTCCAGAGCGGCGGCGGTGGCGGCGGCTGGTAACAATTTCACGAAGGCGTCGGCCACTGTGCTCCCCGGTGGCGAGCCCGAGGGGATCTGGGCCAGGCGCGTGCCGCGGCGGAAGAAGCTGCCCTCGGCGACTGCGGCCCGGGCATCCGAGTTCTACACCCCTCTTATGCCATCGGACCAGTAGCAACACAGGATCCGGCCGCTCGAGGTGTACGGGGTTGGAGCCGAGGTGTACTCCCTGAGCAGCGCTCCTCCCTCAGCATGATGGCGCTGCTCCTCCAACTTCCCTCACTGATGATAGTCTTCAAAATTTTGGCTCGTACTACCACCACCTTCTCTACGCAGGTAAACTCAATCTGGTTGCTCCCGCCCTCCGCATGGCGAAATTAGCTGTTCGTGCATGGCTGTTAGATAGGCAGAGATCATCAGATAAAAAGGGTTCATGCATACAGCAAGCGCGGTGCACGCACACATACATGTCATCTTGACTGCAAGTGCAATTAACCAGTCCATCGGCCTCGTGCATGTGACTGCACATGCCATGTGGTCCTTGATCAAGTACTTAACTGAGTGATAAAATTACTATGGTTAACTTCAGGGGAAAAGATTTATTGCAACTTCTTCATTCAGGAATCAGGAGCAAATTATTATGCACTAGCACTAATATGGTTACCTTCGATGGGATTATTGTCTGCATGTGCTTCTTCAAGTTTGTTTCTGTGTTTTCTCTTCTGGTTGTTCCTTTTCTACAAGTGTTGTCGTATAAACGGAAATGAAACTCACACTATTTTTCAGATGTATAATAAATGCGAGTCGGCGTTCAAACTCGCCAAAAACTGATATGTACTTAGATTTAAGGGTGATCATTCACTTAAATCTTGATGAATTGATATCTGTTTACATTCGGAACTGAGATAAATAGGAATCATTTTGTTCATGATACTTGGTTACATGAGCTTTTTCTCTTCTGTGTAGGCCAAAATTGTACAAAGTTATCTTCGGAAGTTATATCGAAGGTGACTTTTGTGAGGTAACCATCTAAATTAGTTTTTAATATTTGTTACAGGCTCTTGTGTTGAAGGGATTTTCGCTTGGTCAGTCTCTTACCTTTTATTATTTCAAGAATGAATTTATAAATGCCGCAGTAGCAGGGGATGAAACTATTAAAAAAAAGGACAATTGTGTTCAAAAAAAATAGGTACTACTACCCGCTTCCATACATTTGGACTAATGTCGTGTGTCCATTTTAGGTTCTGAAAAATGAAATGCGGTAAAAAGTAAAGCTTAGTTGCAGCAGCATGTTTAGGCTGCAATGAAGAGGGGTCGTTGTTGATCAGCCTGCAAGGTCAATAAACAATGTTAGTCCATAATGTTGCTTAATATAGATAAGAATCGTGAAAGATATATTTTTCAACGATTGATAATGAACCTCTAGAATGCTTAGAACCCGGTGCAACGCACGGGCAATTACCCTAGTCCATTAACAAAACTCAACCGCATGCTTAAAGCGGTGTTAAATAAAAGCCACATTGGTATGGTACAATAGGGGGTCGTGTTGACCGCTCTAACTAGCTAGAGGTTGGATCGAGTAGTCGATGCATGCGAATGCCTGCCATTACTTGATGTCATTCGTATAACCTAGCACGTAAAAATTGCCCACCCCATCGTGGCTGCTCTACCTAGCATGAGGTTGGAGAGATTACAACGCTCCTCGGAACCTATGACAGTGTAGTAATCGCCGACGAAGATGATTGTGGTTGATCCAGGGATGGAGATGGAGATGGAGATGGCGTGCGCCCGAGATGGTTCACCGGACCTGAGTAATTACTGAATCCAATTTCCCCTCAGAAAAAAGAAAAAAAATTACTGAATCCAATTCAATCAACTACTACTACTAGGTGCTAGTCCAAACACATTACATGCGTGCACTCAAGAGTAAGAGTAAGAGGGAGGCACGCGCTGCCCATGTGCGTGTCTTGTCACACCACGGTTGCCTCCTACCTGACATTCAGAGCGCGGGCGCCGCATTCGTGGATGAAGGTTGTGGATGCAGATGGATGGCGCGAAGGACGTGAAAGAGATGCCGGCGCCGTTATTTAAGCTTCCGCCCCGGTTTATGCATGCCGCGCAATTAATCTGGCAGGAGCAAGAGCAATGCCGCCGTGTGATTGCCCCGTCCTCTTCGTTCTCTTCGCCGTCATCGCCCTGGTTCCAGCGAGGACGATCGACCCGGCTGTATTGGTGCTGCCATTGTCCACCAAGACCGCTGTCAGCTTCCTCATCTGGACCTACATATTCTACAACCGGCAGAAGATATTCATAGAGCTCTTTTATACCTACATACCGAGACTCATTTCTTCAGTTTTCATCTAATACCCCATCTAAATTAATACCATTGGGCATTTCTTTTCAATATGAATCCAATGGTATATTTTTGGGATGCATAACTCATACTTCATTGGCCAGATTTATGGCCGAAGTAAATGACGTAAAATTTAAAATACACGCAGACATTATAAATCGGGTTGGTAGGAGTATATCGAGGATTTGCAGTGCTGACAACTAGTGGTTACGAGAAATGACCGATTGTGGTAGTAAAGTGGAGGATATATATACTGATGAATAGCTTCATAAATGTGGCATGCTCTAACCGCTCTTCATAATAAATGTACTATTCTCATGGGAACTTCATCAATATGGCATGGTCTATCTCTTGCCTATTAACTTCATGAAATGTGTTCCATGTGATTCATGTTAATTGGTCCGTCATCTCTGTTACGATTGTGGTACACATGAGAAAACTCGTCGGATTACTTGGCTGGCAAGTGACTTTGATTCCGTTCGATCCTTGGTACATTTCGAAGGAGATAGTAACATTTTATTCATGATCCTAGCTTTTGCAACCATATCCATCTGAACTTCTTTCTTAAAGATTGGAAATTACTTATTTTCACCTTATGGATCAAGAAGATGAAATTGACTAACAATCTTGTGATGAAGTATCAATGCACTCACGCACGTGCAAAAAAGAAAGCAGGAAAACCCAACCAGTACTATAAAAGCAGATTACTCATGGGGGCATACATGTTTCCTCACACATCGAGCATGAAAAATAAGAAGCTTGCATAATTAACTCGTACAGCCCGGCACGTACATGTGCATTATGCATCAATCTTGCAGTACCACACCTTGGTATGTCTGACCACTAAATATTGTTTTGGGTATGATTTTCACCTTTTCAGCCACTTTGTGGAAATAAAAAATTTAACTCACTACTGATGATGAAGTTCACCATCTAAATATCATTAATTATTTATTTTCTGCAACAGCTGGCAGCACATTGATAAACTTTCCTGTCTTTACCCGTGTCAAAAATCTCAATAATGTGTACTAGTTCTGACAGTCATGAACCGTCAAGATCAATAGATGTCATACTATCTGAACTTTGATGAATATATTTCATCACATCTCGTTACATTTTTTTTAAGAAGTACTTGGTTACCTTTAATATTTAACTGTCGGTTATTTCTGGCTCTTACCCGCACCACCTTGACTGAGACTGTGAACAAAACCTTGCAATCCAGAAAACCAAGTATGAGAAACATAGATGGTGTTGTCAAATTACTCTCATGCAAGCTTAAGGTTAACTTATGGTTAGCCCTGTATGATGTAAACGAACATATTGCAATAAAGATCCAAGCAAATATACTAAAACCATTTTATTCCCACAATATTTTTCAAATTTCGTCAAACTCCAAATGACTTCTCACTGAAATAGTGTCCGGAAGTGCTTACATTCTGGAAATTAATTTGGTGTATTTTGGTAGGTGATTTTCCTTTAGGAAATTTGGGGCTGTTTGGATTACGCCCAGGATTTTTTTTCTTAGAAAAGGAGGATGACCCCCGGCATCTGCATCTGGGAGATGCATATGGCCACTTTATTGATTATTCTCGAGGACCTTACAAACTATTACAACAATGCGCCTGAGTCCACCATCTTGGCAACATATGCCCCTACTCCTATCCAAAATGATGAAGGGGTGCTAGCTGGGCCACTACCCAAACCACTCACCTAAGCCTAACATCAAAAGCCGGAAGCCGAAACTCATTTGAAAGCCCCAGCCGAGCCACATACCGGGTCTGGGGCACAATCCGGTCAGACGCACTCGTGTGTCGTCGCCGCCATCTTCCACAGGTCTTCAGATCATATTGAGGCTTCTACCTTGTCTGGTCACTCTGCTATCGACGTCACCATGACGCCAGACAGCAACCTCCTCCTGCGCGAGCCCATCTCCGTGCATCGGGCGCCGAGTCTCCACAGTGCCATGCCATCGATCTCCGCCGCCATCCAATGTGTGAGATGAAACACCGCTCCACCATCCCTCCAGCCAGCACTTGCTCCAAGATGATGTCCCCAGAAGGGAACGCGATAGAACGCCGTCATCATCCGATCCGGAAGACCCAGATCTGGGATTTCCCCCTGAGCATCCCAAACCTGATGGCGCAGATTGCCGATGATGCCTCGACCATTGGCAGTAGCTCCACCAGACGAGCGTCGCCTACGTCGCCGCAGCCTCCAAGATGAAACTAACCAGAATGCATATGTCGACACTGAACCGCCGCCACTTCCACCGCCGCTTGAGCAGCCCCCGAGCAACGCCTTCAGGAAGGAGCACGCCACCATGGTGTCGTCGTCGCTTGGAACAGGGGGGGTCTGAGGTTTTCACCTGAGCTCCTAGGAGGGGTGGAAGGAAGGAGGTCCTCTCCGAAGCCTCCAACGAGGGAAGCAACACCCAAAGGCACTGCTATCGGAGTGGCCGCCACGCCGGCCAAGAGATTCCCCCGGAACCCTTCCAGCCACCGGATCTACAAGGCGAGCACCCAAGAACGGTGACCGAAGCCACCAAGGGCCGGATCCGCTGCAGATCGGAGTAGTTCGGGGTCGAGGACGAACATCACCATGGCCACCAACATCCAGCGAGGAACCGCCGACGCAGCCGAAGCCCACCACCTCCCCGCCATCCACATGGCCAGGGAAGTGGCCCACCTGTCCACGCCGGTGCCGCCCGCCGCCAAGCTGCGCCGCGTGCCACTAGCCATGGCCGCCGCCATGGATCCGAGCCGCAGGCGGGCTGCCAGCCGCGGTGCCCCGCGGGAGAGGAGAGCTGCGCCACGGGGGGAAGGCCAACCTCAGCAGATCGGCTCTGGGGCACCCCCCCGGCGCGCCACCGCGTCGCTCGAAGCGGCCTCGCGCCGTGCACGCGGGCCCCTGCGCCGCCGCGTCGCCAGGGCGCGCCGGAACCCCAGATCGGGTCCAGCCCGTGCGCCGCCTACCTCGCGCCTCGCCGCGCCTCCTTCTGCCGCTGCCTCGGAGTGGATCTCCTTTCCGAGACCAGGACCTGGCTCCCCGCCGCCGCCTTCCTTGGGGCCGGCCCGAGCTTCGCCGGGGGCGTCCTCTGGCGGCGGCAGGACGGCTGGGGGGAAGGGGAAGAGGGTGGCGGCGCTAGGGTTTTTTTACCCCCGAGTCGCCAGACGAGGCGACGCGAGGGTCTCCAGAAATACTTTGGAGATTACACCACCTGTCTGTGTTTGCTGCAGGAGAAAAGAAACAAAACACCAAATTACGCCTAGGATGGCCACGGCAAATCAAGGGCGAGCCAAAAATTTGGCTGAGGAATCGGTCGCCCGCATCTCGCCCGCGCTTTGGTGTTGATTCTGAACTAAGCTACCAAAATATTGGCGTGGCAATGGAAGCTGGGCCACGATCCAAACATCCACCTATGCAGCCAGTCAACGCCAAGATTTTGGCGTGGTAGCCATCGGCCACGATCCAAACGGCCCCTTTATTTGAACTGCAATAACTTCGGAATGGAACAGATACTTTGTATGTTTGACCACTAAATAGTGTGCTGGTATAACATTTACCTTTTCAGCAAGTTCGTGGAAATAAAAAATTCACTTACTATTGATGATGAAGTTCACCATCTAAATATCATTAATTATTAATTTTATACAACAGCTGGCTGCGCATCGATAAACTTTCCCGTCCTTACGGTGTCAAAAATCTCAATAATGCATACTAGTTCTGACAGTCATGTACCGTCAAGATCAATAGATATCATACTGTTTGAACTTTGGTGAATATATTTTAGCACATTAGCTTACATTTTTTTGAAGCAACATTTAGTTACCTTGAATACTTAATGGTCAGTTATTGCTAGCTCGTATCCCACACCTCCTTGACTGAGACTCTGAACAAAACTTTGGAAGACAGAAAATGAGTTACGAGCGACATAGATAGTTTTGTCAAATTACTCTCATGCAAGCTTAAGGTTAACTTATGGTTAGCCCAATATGATGTAACCTTTTTATTCCCATAATTTTCTTCAAGTCAAACTCCGAGTTATTTCAGACCGAAATAGTTTCTGAAAATGCTTACATCCTGGATTTTTTTTTTTGAATTCTCTGGATTGCTTACAACATATTAATCTGGAGTATTTTGGTAGGTGATTTTCTCTTAGGAAAAAAAATTTAGAACTTCAATAACTTTAGAATGGAAGATAAATTTTGTTATGAGTAGTCGCTGGATTGGATCGAATAGTCGTTGCACGCGAATGTCTGCCATTGCTCGATGTCACTCGTATAACCTAGCACGTGAAAAGTGTCTGCCCCATCGTAGCTGCTCTACCTAGCACGAGGTTGGAGAGATTACAACGCTCCTTGGGACCTATGACAGTGTAGTAATCACTGATGAAGACGAGTGTGGTTGACCCAGGGATCAGGTGCTCACTCCCTAATGCCTCATTTAGAGCTACATATTCTAGAACTTGCTGAAGATCTGCGGAGAGCTCTATTATACCTACATGTCTTTTTGCTAGGATTAGGAAGCACCAGATAGAAATTCATCCCCAAGATGCTCTGCTTGGAGATAGCCGGTGCCCGGTGGTCTGCTTCGCTGTTTTGCTCTTGTCAAGTCAAGATGACATGCGCGCCCGAGATGCTTCACATGACTTGAGTAATTACATAATCCAATTTTCCCTCATTTTTTTTACTGAATCCAAGTCAATCAAGTAGTATTCCAGTACTACTAGGTGCTAGCCCAAACACATGTGTGGACTCAAGAGTAAGCGTAGCGGAGGGAGGGATGGAGGCGCTTCCCCTGTGCCTGTTCTTTGTCACACAACGGTTGCCTCCTACCTGACTCTCAGAGGACGTGCGCCGAGTTCATGGCTGGAGGTTGTGGATGCAGATGGATGGCATGGCATAGAGGGCGTGAAAGAGATGGTGACGCCGTTATATAAGCTTTCACCCCGGTTTATGCCACACAATTAATCTGGCAGGAGCAAGAGCAATGTCGCCGTGTGATATCCGCCTCCTCTTCATCCTCTTCGTCGTCATCGCCCCGGTTCCGGCTAGGGCGATCAACCCGACTACATTGGTTGGGTTTACGTAAGTTGATCCGACCGTATTGGCTGATATTTCTTTCTCGGTACTGACATGCGTGTGCGCCTTGTTTGTGTTTTGGCAGGGGCTCTATTCTACCTATATATTCTAGGCTGTGACTCATTTCTTCAGTTTTCCTCTAATACCCCATCTACAATAATACGATCGGGCATTTCTTTTCAATATGAATCCAACAATATATTTTTGGGGGTACATAACTCATACTTCATTGGACAGATTTATGGTCGAAGTAAATTTTAAAATACATGCAGATAGTATAAATCTGGAGGATTTGCAGTGCTGACAAGTAGTGTTGAGGATTAGAGGTTAGGTGGCTCGGGCCATTGTTACGAGAAATGACAAATCGAGGTAGTATAGTGGAGGATATATATGCTGATGAATAGTTTCATAAATGTGGCATGCTCTAACTGCACTTCATAAAAAATGTACTATTACCATGGGAACTTCATCAAAATGGCATGGTCTAATTATTGCCTCTTAACTCATGAAATGTGTGCCGTGTGATTCATCCCTTGGTACATTTGGAAGGAGATGACATTTTATTCATGATCCATCTGAACTTCTTTCCTAGAGATTAGAAATTGCATGCTATTTTCACCTTCTGCGCCAAGAAGATGACCACAACTACCAATCTTCTGACAAACTACCAATGCAATCACGCACGTGCAAAAAAAGAAAGCAGGAAAAACCAACCAGTGCTACAGAAGCAGATTACACATCGACCGTGAAAATAAGAAGCTTGCATAATTCACGTACATCCCAGAAAGTACATGTGCATTATCCATCAATCTTGCAGTACCCCACCTTGGTATGTTTGACCCCTAAATATTGTGTTGGTCTGACTTTCACCTTTTCAGCCACTTCGTGGAAATAAATTTTCACTGACTACTGATGATGAAGTTCACCATCTAAACTTCATTAACTAATTATTTTCTGCTACAGCTGTCAGCGCATCGTTAAACTTTCCCGTCTCGTTAAACTTTCCCGTCTTTACCCGTGTCAAAAATCTCAATAATGTGTACTAGTTCTGACAGTCATGTACCGTCAAGATCAATAGATACCATACTGTCCGAACTTTGATGAATATATTTCATCACATTTCGTTACATTTTTTAAAGCAGCATATGATTAGCTTGAATATTTAATGGTCGGTTATTGTTAGCTCGTATCCACCCACACCACCTTGACTGAGACTCTGAACAAAACTTTGCAAGACGAAAACGAGTTACGAGAAACATCGATTGTCTTGTCAAATTACTCTAATGGAAGCTTAATGTTAACTTAAGGTTAGCCCAATATGATGTAACTTTTTTATCCCGTAATTTTCTTCAAGTCAAACTCCCAGTTATTTCTGACCGAAGTATTTTCCGAAAATGCTTACATCCAAGATATTTTTTTAATTGTTTGAATGGCTTACCACATATTAATCGGTATATTTCGGTATGTAATTTTCTCTTAGGAAAAAAATTAGAACTTCAATAACTTTTGAATCTAAGAGAAATTTTGTATAATTAAACGTTTCTGTTCAAGCCTCACACATTTCAGCAACATTTTGAATTAATGGTTTTTTAAATTTCAGATTCAAACATAACAAATGGTTCGAATATGAATAAAACATAGTAAAGATAATCCAAAAGGACTTGGTGTTACCCTTTGCCATTTGCAAAATGTAATGCCTTCTATGCGGCCTTAAGAGCCACATCGTCACTTGTGGCCCTATGGTAGGATAGGATGATATTCACTGCGTTGATTGTTGCAACTCGAGGTTCACAAGGTTGACACAGTTCATGAGCCCTCTGCAATGGAGTAGTCTTTGTTGAAGCCCAGAGTGGTTGACCCGGGGATCATGTACTCCATCCCAGGAAGCTGAGCCATTGTTGTAAGTCATTAGTGAAACCTACAATGTACAAATGGGCTTCTCTTCCTAGCAGGCGCTTGGATAGGTTCAAACACTCCTTGAGACCTGTGACGGACTAGTAGTGGCTAATAGAAGGGAGTGCCGTTGACTTGGAGATCAGATGTTTGCTCCATAATACCTCATCCTTCCATACATACAATTCTAGGCCCATTTTTTCAGCTTTTCTTCTAACGAAAGTGCTTTGCACACGGCGGTCTATGAACGATTCAGGGACGATGCATACTTCCAACGGCGGTGGTTGGTAATATGTTGCAATCTAATGGCTGATTCGCCCCAGCGTGTGCAGATCGGCCAGAAAATTGTTGTCCCTATAGCAGTGTTATTCTTCTAATGCCTCATCTATTTGGGCGGAGCATTTCAATTGTCCTAATCATCTCATCTCAAAAGTCAAGATATGATATCTTCCCTGAAACATTGCCCTTATTATATTAAAAGAAATGAACTTTCATAGTGGTAGTTTGGACATGCGATCGGTACATGTATCAATGCTCCTGAGCTAACCACTACCATTGCTTGGCGCTTGCGTACACAACTACTTCATGTGACAACACACTTTTATAGTGAATGCTTAAGCAGAGGTGATTTCAGACTATTCATTAATGGAGATGCCATGATCATATACTATAACCTACACTACTAGGAATGGGCTTATAGCTGAACCCCACTGAGTGGCGGACGAGATGGGGCACCCGTCACAGATATTTTTGAAAACTAGAAGTAGCGGGTAACAAAACCTGCCCGCCACAGTAAACTGACTAACTGTGGCGGGCGCTGAGGACCACCCGCCACACATATGTTCACCTGGGCAGGACTCCCTTGCGTAACTCAGCTGTGACAGGCAGTACCTAGCGCCCGTCACAGGCAGATGGCGCAGCAGTGGGGAGCACTCTTCTCTACCCGCCACATGTGAACTCCCTTCAGGATCCGTGCTGGATGGAAAACGCTAGTGGCGGGATGCGAGCTATGCTCGCCACTGTTCTGTTAGTGACCTATGGCGGGCCCCCAGTAGCGCTCGCCACACGTATCTTTGGGCAGCTCGCGCGTGACTATTTCAAAAATTCCAAAAATATGCTATGGCGGACCTGTTATGGCCACACTATGTCAAATTCCTACTCTTCATCGTTCGCCTCCTTCGTCCCGCACGGTTCGTCTTCTCCCGCCGTCGTCTCTTCCCCGTCGTCGAGCCTGTCTGTCGCTCTCCCACTGGTATGTCCCAATCTCCCCCACTCTCCTCCTTGTAGGGCACCGCCGCCAGGGCTATGGGTACATACAACACTGCCGCCACCCTCGCTAGGGCTACGGTTAGGGCGCCGCCGCTGCTAGAGCTAGGATTAGGGCACCGGCCATCGGCGGTAGGGTTAGTTTGGCACGGCCGCTAGCCAGGGAATATGGTTAATTAGTGTCTATATATCCTTCATCTTATTATAGTAGTACTTCTCTGATTCTAAAACAAGTTTGAGTAGTAGAATAGCAGACCTATGTTAAATAGGCTGCATGCATGTGTTCGATGTGCGCGCGTACATTTGTGTTAGAAATTTTGCTAAGAATAAAGAGCTTATATATGATGAGTACATCCAAATGAGTTCTTAATGGTCGTGTTATACATTATTTTCATGGATCCAAATATCAGTGCCAACGTTTTGGCGAAACGTTGATTAATTTCCATTTCACCAAATACTTCTCCGATTCTAAAACTAGTTTGAGTAGTAGAATAGCAAACCTATGTTAAATAGGTTGTGTGCACGTGTTTGATGTGCGCGCGTTACATTCGTGTTAGAACTTTTGCTAAGGAAAAACAGATTAAATATGATGAGTACATCCAAATGAGTGCTTAATGGACGTGTTATACATTATTTTCATGGATCCAAAAATCGGTCCAGCATTTTGGCGAAACGTTGATTACGCCAAATTTCCGGCAAATATGTTTGTTTTCCAGCAAAGGTCATGCCAAATTTTTCCATTCATTTTCACCCTTTGTTAATAATAATAAGTGCATCATATGATTAATAGGGATCATGGTGCTTCCAACGTGCAAAATCTGCAAAAGTAGTTGTGCCGACAGCTTGGATAGTGCAAAGGAATCCGGGATATGTTTGAACGAGGGGTTCCAAAAATCAGTGGTAATGGTCTTTAACTTCAGCATACCACTAATTTGCTTCACATTTTGCAGTCATTTACTGTCATTACCACTAATTTGCTTCACATTTTACTTTACTGTTGCATAGTGTGTCCCCTGCAATGTAAGGCTGAAATTCAACAGTGCAATAGGTAGAGCACTACTGCCCATTGTGGCTGCTCTACCTAGCACGAGGTTGGAGAGATTACAACGATCCTCACGACCTATGACAGTGTAGAGCTACATATCCTAGAACCGGCTGAAGACTTGCGTTGAGCTCTATTATAAGTACATGTCTTTTTGCTAGGTTTAGGAAGCACCGGTAAGATATTCATCCCCAAGATGCTCTGCGTGGAGATAGCCACTGGTCTGCTTCGCTGTTTTGCTCTTGTCAAGTCGAGACGAGATGGAAATGGAGATCAACGTGTCCACGATGGAGTTCATCCTGGCCCTGGACATGGACAACCTGAACGTCAAGCAAGATATATTTATAGCCGTGGTGACAGCGAGAAGCCTGAAGACCGCCCAAGGACTCCGAGTGGCGGTGAGGCAGACCGACCAAGCGGACTTGCCACATGCAGTGACCTGCTGAATTTGGTGGTGCCGAAGCGGGCCTCCTGCACGCTCGCGATAAGATCTGATAATTTTTATTTACTACTGTAGGTTATACCAATGATATGTTTGAGTGGCAGGCCTTCCTCGGCAAGGAACCCACGGTTCCTACCCCCATGCCATTCCCGTTCACCTCTGACTACAATGAACAAGGTATAGGGCTCCGCTCCAGCTGAGGTTGGAGAGGTTAGAATGCTTGTCAGGACTTGTGTCGAAGCTCTAGCCCACGATGAAGGCTGATGTGATTGACCCAGGGATTAGGTGTTCGCTCCCTAATACCTCATCCATTTCTTCTTCTTTTTTCTTCTTTTCAGTTTTCTTCTAATGCCTCATCTCTCATCTCTGTGAATGACTTCAATTGTATGCTAATCATCTCATCTCAGTCAAGACATTGTATCTTCCGTGAAACTGTAGCACGATGGCCTTTTATAATGAGAGAAACGAACTTTGGTAGTGGTAGTTTAGGCATGCTAGTTGTACATGTATCCATGCCTCTGAGCTAGCCACTACCATTGTTTGGCGCTTTAGTTCACAAAAGCTTCATGTGACAACACATTTTTCTTGTCATGGGGATCATGCATGCATGTACGCATTAGCCGGCAACAACAAATTACAAATGCACCACGCCATATTTGTGATGTTAATTAGCGGCAGCTAAGACCACCACATACTCATGAAGTTCGAGTATATATAGCCTCTCTACTTCTCTACCTCAATTGACTAGTCGTAGATATAAGCCTCACACGTCTTAGTTATCCTCGCATTACTCCTTGACACCCGTGGCAGCTTCCGCCGTGGCCACTGTACAGTTCCTCCAATATACCCTCTCCATATGTATATATAAAACTCGCACACATTTCACAATTTGTTTATCCTTAAATATGATAAAAGAAATATGATTTGTATTTCAAAAAATTATATTATCGATCTCATAAATACGAGTTATATTCCACATAGAGTATTCATAAATACGAGGCTTTATCATTTGCAAATTTTAGTGCCTGCCCAGTGTGACCACCAGAGGTTGACAAAGGTCGATGTCTATGCTCGATAGGATGACCTGGACGGCGTCTATAGTTGCAGCTTTGCCCAATGGGTGGTTGACGAAATCGACATGGTCCATGAGCCCTAGCTATGCGTGATGGAGTACTCTATGCCACCGTTGCAAGTCATTAGCGAAACATACAATGTACAAACGGGTTGCCCTGCCTAACAGGTGGTTGGATAGGCTGGAACGCTCATCGAGACCTATGATGGTGTAGTAACTTCCAATGAAAGGCAGTGTCGCTGACTTGGGGACTAGGTGCTCGCTCCTTATAATACCTCATTGGTACCTATATATTCTAGACCCATTTTTGCAGTTTTCTTCTAATGTCTCATCTACTGGGTGACCTCAATCGTACACTAATTAATCATCTAATACATTGTAAGATGGGCGCTGCTACGCGTCGTCCGGTGGATCTTTTTCAAAAGATCAGCGGCCTCGCGAGCCATCATATCTGGCGGATTGAGCACCTGAACGTCATTTTCTACCATTGCAACATAGGTCGTGTTGCAGGATTTTCTGCAACAAGTGTAATGTTGCAGAAAATTTACAACATATGTCTTGTTACAGTTTTTTTTTGCAACAAGTGTAGTTCTTTTTTTTGCAAAACAAGTCTTGTTACAGTTTTTTTTTGCAACATGGGTCTTGTTACAAAAGAAATTGCAACATGGGCGCAGAGCAACAATGACATAAGCCAGCCCTGGAGGCTTCCATGGCGGCAGGGGCGTCCAAGGGTGAGTCGAACCATCGCCGGCATCTCGTGGGTGGTAGTACCTGACCAGATACGACTTTGGAGCTTTCTCGAGTGGCCGTTCTTGGCCAGATCCGGCAAAGGAGGGTTCAAAAATGGCCGTGCTTGGCCAAGTCCAGCGATGGCACGACAGCCATCAGTCGAGTCTGACGACAAGAAGTGCAGATGTGCTCTCCGGTGGTGTGAGGGTGACATAGGTGTGCCAATCCAGTAGCAGGCCGTCGGGGCTGATCATGGGGAACAAGGATGGGGCAATTGGCCTTGTGTCTTGTCTGCAATGATTATTTTGTTGCGGACAAAAGAATTGCAACTGGGGCCAAGTTGCGAACCTAAATTATGGATTAGTACTTGTTTCGGCGCCATCTGATCAAATGAGATCCGACGGTTACGAAGGCAGCGGTGCGCAGAAAAATAATCCGCCTGATTCCAAACATTTCCCTTGTAAGATACGACATCTTCCCTCAAAACAGTAGCACAATGGCCCTTTTATAAATAAGAGAACAAGAGAAACGAACTTTCCTAGTGGTAGTTTAGGCATGCAGTCTGTACAATGCCGTACCATTGTTTGGCGCTTGTGTTCACAAATACTCCTTCTGTTTTTATTTAGTTCGAGTATTAGCTTTGGTCAAAGTCAAACTTTGTAAACTTAGACCAATTTTGTAAACAAAAATATTAACATATACAATAACAAATCAATACCATTAGATTTATTATTGAATGTACTTTCACGTCATATAAATTTACTATGGTAAATGTTTATATTATTTTCTATAAACTTGGTCAAACTTTACGAAGTTTAACTTCAGTCAACTTTAATACGCGGAGTAAAAAAACGGAGGGAGTACTTCACAACACATTTTTTAGTGAGTGCTTACCGAGAATGGAAATCATGCATGCATGCTGTGTGATGTCAGATGCGTAATGCATGCATGTACGTGCCGCCGCGCTTTAATCGCGCATCATGCATGCGTGTCATTTTCAAGGCCGATGTGTGTGCAAATACATGCATGTCCGCGTGAGCAATCTACGCACTTTTTGCAGCATGTGCTTAGCCACAATAGAGAGTAACATACACTATTATCGTACACGTATCTCTAGATTATGTTATTATCTTCATAGTGGGTAGTAACATAAGTGTAGTAACATGCAAAGCTTCATTTATTAGGTTATACACTCATATTGCATTGGGACATGTGATGTTACAGTAACTAGCTAAGTTACTCAAACTACCCCTCCTCATTAACTCATTGCCACATAAGCAAATTTGATGAGTCGGACTCGATGTTACTGCTGAAGTTACTCCCACTGTGGCTAGTCTGATACTCCATCAGAAGATTGTAGTCGTGTTCACCTTATAGTACTACGTAATTTCCAGTTTAAAATAAAGAATAACGTATGCTTGCAGCATATCAGGTCGTATCAGTGAAATGCCATATTCTTTCGAAGGTACCAAGGATTGAATAAAACCAGAGTCACTTGTCAGCCAAGTAATTGAGTTTTAATTAATTCTCTAGAAGGCCAGGTAAAAAGATCTGTGAGGCCCACGCGTCATCCCAGCGGGCGACTGGGGAGGGACGCCGCTGCACAACGCTAGCCTTCCAAACCCGCTCCCCGCCTCTCGGGCAAAACCCCTCACGGTGGTTGGTGGGGGCGGGAGCTCTCCCCTGCGCGTGTGGCCCCCTCTCTACTTCTCGTCTTCCCATGCCGCCCGCCCAAATCTCACACCACTGCCGGCCGGTCCCTACCTCCTCCTTGTTGCTCGCCTCCCCGCAGCGCTATCCCAAGCGTGGCCTGCATCACTGCATTGGGTCGTGACTCCGGTGGTCGGATTCCAACCCTGGCTGCTTCTCTTGTCGGTTCTGACTACCGGCTTGCACCACGGTTGTGCCTGCCCTGGATCCGGCAGCTCCACCTCCCTTATGCCCGGCCCAGCTATGGCTCACGCATTTCCAAGGCGGGTTGTGGTGGTGCAGGTGGCGGCAGATTTGGGCCTCCCTGACTAAGTCTAGCCCGAAGCTATGGGCGGCGAGTCGGCAGCCCTCCTTGCTGCGAGGTTGGAGTGGTTGCGGTGATTCCAGCGGCGAGGTTGGTGTGGTTGCTTGTTGCCTCCTGTGCATGTGAAAGTGCAACTATCCCTAGGTGGTTTTGGTAATTCATAACAACATATAGCTCATTGAGCTAATGCTATTCCAAGACTATTATTTCAGGAAAGCTCAATGGATGGCATGGAATGGATGATGAAAGTGGATCCCTCAAAATACTAAGGACAAAGGATTGGCTCAAGCTCAAAAGCTCAAGACTCTTCATTTTACATTTTAGTGATCCAAGATCACATTGAGTCTATAGGAAAAGCCAATACTATCAAGGAGGGATGAGGTGTTGCTTAATGAGCCTCTTGCTTCATGTGCTTAGTGATATGCTCCAAAACCCTCAACTACTTTCCTACATCCACAAATGACCTAAACCCAAAGCCAAAATTGGTCACACCGATTCTTCCTATCCGGCGCCACTGATTCCAAAAGTCATAGCCATTGCCACAAACCCTAAGCAAATCGGTCTTACCGATAGGGATCTCGGTCTTACCGAGATGGTGTTGCAATCTCTCTGTTTCCCTTCGTAACGTTTCGGTCTAACCGAAGTGAGCGATCGATCCCACCGAGATTGCAATGTAAACTCTCTGTTTCCTTTTTGTAACATTTCGGTCTCACCGAAAAGAGCAAATCGGTCCCACCGAGTTTACCTGACCAACTCTCTGGAAAGCTTATTACCAAACCGGTCCCACCGAGTTTGTGTAATCGGTCTTACCGAGATTACGTTCTGCCCTAACCCTAACCGAATCGGTCTCACCGAGATGCATGTCAGTCCCACTGAGAATCACTAACGGTCACTAGGTTTACTAAATCGGTCCGACCGAGTTTAACGATTCGGTCCCACCGAGTTTGGTAAATTGTGTGTAACGGTTAGATTTTGTGTGGAGGCTATATATACCCCTCCAGCTCCTCTTCATTCGTGGAGAGAGCCATCAGAACGAACCTACACTTCCAACTTACCATTTTTGAGAGAGAACCACCTACTCATGTGTTGAGGCCAAGATATTCCATTCCTACCATATGAATCTTGATCTCTAGCCTTCCCCAAGTTGCTTTCCACTCAAATATTCTTTCCACCAGATCCAAAACCTATGAGAGAGAGTTGAGTGTTGGGGAGACTATCATTTGAAGTACAAGAGCAAGGAGTTCATCATCAACGCACCATTTGTTACTTCTTGGAGAGTGGTGTCTCCTAGATTGGCTAGGTGTCACTTGAGAGCCTTCGACAAGATTGTGGAGTTGAACCAAGGAGTTTGTAAGGGCTAGGAGATCGCCTACTTCGTGAAGATCTACCGCTAGTGAGGCAAGTCCTTTGTGGGCGACGGCCATGGTGGGATAGACAAGGTTGCTTCTTCGTGGACCCTTCGTGGGTGGAGCCCTCCGTGGACTCGCGCAACCGTTACCCTTCGTGGGTTGAAGTCTCCATCAACGTGGATGTACGATAGCACCACCTATCGGAACCATGCCAAAAACATCCGTGTCTCCAATTGCGTTTGAATCCTCCAAACCCTTCTCTTTACTTTCTTGCAAGTTACATGCTTTAATTTCTGCTGCCTATATACTCTTTGCATGCTTACTTTGAATTGTGTGATCATTGCTTGACTTGTCCTAAAGTAGCTAAAATCTGCCAAACTCTAAAATTGGGAAATGGTTAAGTTTTTATTGGTCAAGTAGTCTAATCACCCCCCCTCTAGACATACTTCAAGGTCCTACAAGTGGTATCAGAGCTTTTGTCTCCATTTGCTTTGATTTCCATAGCTTTTGGTGGTCATAGCCTTGGTTTCACAACCTAGGAGAGTATGGCGTCTAGCGAGGGAAATTATCACCGTAGAGGTCCTTACTTTGATGGTACTAATTTCACAACCTAGTTGCAGCATATCAGGTCCTATCAACGAAATGCCATCTCCTTTCGAAGGTACCAATGATTGAATAAAATCTAGGTCACTTGTCAGCCAAGTAATTGAGTTTTAATTCTCTAGCTAGAAGGCCAGGCAAAAAGATCTGTGAGGCCCCCGCGTCATCCCAGCGGGCGACTCGGGAGGCGACGCCGCCGCACAACGCTAGGCCTCCGAACCTGCTTGGGCAAAACCCCTCACGGTGGTTGGTGGGGACGGGAGCTCTCCCCTGCGCGCGTGGCCCCCCTCTTTACATCTCGTCTTCCCCCGCCGCTCGCCCAAATCTCGCACCACTGCCGGCCGGTACCTACCTCTCCCCGCAGCGCTATCCCAAGCGTGGCCTGCATCGCCGCATTGGGTCGCGACTCCGACGGTCGGATTCCAACCCGACTGCTTCTCTTATCGGTTTTGACCACCGGCTTGCACCATGGTTGTGCCCGCCCTGGATCCAGGAGCTTCACCTCCCGAAGACCCAACCCAGCTACGGCTCACACATTTCCAAGGCGGGTTGTGGTGGTGTAGATGGCGGATGATTTGGGCCTCCCTGGCTAGATCTGGCCCGAAGCTATGGGCGGCGAGTCAGTGTCCATCCTTGCTGCGAGCTTGGTGTGGTTGCGGTGATTCCGGCGGTGAGGTTGGTGTGGTTGCCTGTTGCTTCCAGTGCATGGCATCGGCGGTCTACGGCCGTGCCCGCATAACTTGGGCGCCAGCACACTGGCCCCGCACATGCGGTGACGGCATCCTCCTTCTGCTGGAGGTGGGCATCAAGATATGGTTGATCTTGGGATCTCATGTCTCACAAAGTAATCGGTCAGGCGGTAGACCTAGTAGTCTTCGCGTGAAGTCACCATTCTACCTTTGATTAGTCCTCTTTGATCTGGCCATCGGCGAGTTGCAGACTTTCCCTTCGAATGAAAACAAGGACTAGCGTGTATGCCGCTTTTGGACACCTTGATTGGGTATGGGTCGGTCTAATGCACCCGCAACATCAGCATAACGAGCTTCATCGGGGTATCACGAAGCTTTGTTTTTGTTGTCACCTTGGGACATGTCTGCATCAAGATTTCCAAGGAATCAACACATGCGGAGAATGACATGACGTGTTTGCAGGACCTGCAAGTGGGGATCGCGAGGTCTAGGATGCGAGGAAGACTTTGCTTCACAGGTAGTTGCTCAGACTTGGCTCGTGGGATACGTTCCTGTCCAGATCGGGCACGAGTTCATGTGAGCCTGGTGGTACGTGACTTGTAGTAGTAGCCTCCACAAGTGGGGGCGACAACATTGGGGGACTTTTTTTGTTGATGGTTGTGCCTGGCAGTGGCCTTGTTGAAGGTATTGTTTTGGGAACGAGGTCTTTCTCTAGGTTGAAAACCTACTATCTTTGATCGGGAAACGACGATGCTTCTGCGTTGTTTCCTTCCTGGAGATGTTGCTTTTGGAGAACCTTCTTTCTAGTCTGGGTTTTTTCTTTGGTGTTGGTTAGAGTGCTGCTACTGCGGCTGATTGATCACCAGGACAGGGTCTTTTTTCTCTTCTTTCCTCTTTTTATGTTATTTTTTGGTTGTGTGCATTCTGGATATTTTTAGGCATCTTGTTGGTGCAGAGGGAGGGTCTAATTGATACCTACTTGATATCAATATATTCCCCCTTTTGAAAATATAAGGCACCATAAAAAAGTTGGTAACAGAGCACAACAAAGATGATAATAGAGGATGACATGTTAATTCATGAGTATTCCGTGGAAACGTATCAACTATCAACTAGCTATCAATATAAGAAAGAAAAGGTGATTTTGTTGGCGACCTAGGTTTAACACCCTTGCCTCCGCCGGTGCCGATCCGGCGCCGACATCCACCCTTGACTTTTTGCGTTGGTTCGGCGTGTTTTTATCTCTCCATGCTAGTTAGGTGACGTGCACTTCGTGTTTCTAAGGAAGTCTGACGTCTAGTCGCACATGCGGTGGCTAGGGCATTCCTAGAGATGGCGACCTAGTTCATTTCTCCTGGTTTGGGATGAAGTCCAACTCTGATCCCCATTATCTATGTGTATGGGTGAAAGATCCCTGTTGTCTACGTATGGAAGAATGCGATGTTGGCTTGTCTGTGTCTACGATCAAATTGGGAATGAAAGATTGCAAGATCAACCAAATACCATCATTGGTCGCTGAGGCATATCTCTATGCATTGGTGGAAGCGGCATCTCTCGTTTTGGGCGGCAACTGGTGACTTGCTATATCTTTAGTCTTAGCTTCTACTAGCGGTGGGGGTGGTAAGGAGCACCCGATGAGGTGGCCACCCACCCAAAGCCGACCAGTGTTGTGGTACCCAGGTTCTTGTAGAGGTTATGAATGACAAGGAAGTGGTTGGGAAGAATGCGAGAATGTACTTGGGGAAGAAAAGGTGGTTTTGGAAGCAACCGACCCTAGAGCTGCCATTAACCTGAAGGGGACGCGTGTGCCGCTCTGTTAGCAACATGAGAATAGCTCCCTACAAGATGAGTAAACGAACCATTTGTGTTCAACTTCACCCAACCCTCTAGTGGAAGAGATCGCCTAGCAGGAGGAGTTGCAGTCGAGATCGCATGCGTAGGTTTTGACAGATGGTTAAGATATCACTTTGTTGCCTTTGACAAGATCACAATCCAATTTCTACACAATTTTCCAGCTACGAGTCTAAATGGCTAGACAAATAGCTCCTTCATACTTCCATTGGAGGAGGGGGGGTTGCCATGTACTACTTCATTTCGGTTGTGCCAAGAACGCGGTAGTGTCATCAATAGCATACACAGATCAATCTTGGATAGGGGATGTAAAGTGCCAAGTAGCCATTCGGTACAAGTGTTTCGAACTTCTGTGATATTAGGTAGGCGCGAAAGAGACGAAATGCAGGGGGTTGGATAGGTAGGAACACTTCTCAAGACCTGTGATGACGTAGTAGCCACCGATAGAAGGGATCGTCAATGACTCGGGCATTACGTGTTCGCTACCTAGTAACTCATCGATACCTATATATTCTAGACCCATTTTTTCAGTTTCCTTCTAATGTCTCAACTATCTGGGTGACTCTTTTCAGTTGTACATTAATCATCTCATCTTATAGTAAGATATGGTATCTTCCCTAAAAACAGTAACACGATGGCTCTTTTATAAGAAGAGAAATGAATGTTCATAGTGGTAGTTTAGGCATGTGGTCTGTACATGCATCCATGCCCATGAGCCAGCCACTGCCGCCTTTTGCCGCTTGCGTTCACAAATACTTCATGTGACATCACACTTTTGTAGTGAGTGCTTAACCAGAGTTGACTACAGATAATTCATTGATGGAGATCCCGTGGGGATCATGCATGCATGCTATGATGTGACATGTGTCATGCATGCATGTACGTGTCATGCCATTTCCAAAGGTCGATGTTTGAGCAAATCCATAGATGCCAACCACAGCAATCTACTTTTGCAGCATTAGTTGTGTTTATGCTGCTTTTGTTATATCATGCGTGTGGTTGCACTGATACTTCATCAGAAGATTGTTAGTAGTGTTCACCCCATAGGTACAGAAGGTGAAAATGATTTGTAATTTCCAGTTTACAAGAAAGAAGATCGAGGTATACTTATCGGCGCTGCAGCCTGTGCGGCGGCCATTGTGCAGACCATTCTTGCTGTTCAAATTTCAAAAGTCCTCACACGCATTTTAATATTTACTCCCACTATAATTTTGATCAAAAAAACATGGATTATGCGCCTCAAAAAATATATAATTGTACTCATATGCTGAAGAAGTGTCCAATGATACTCCGTTTTCTGGCACATTAGCTATCAATTACTGCCGTGAATTATTGCTCTGATCGATGATTGCTATAATACTCCCTCCGTTCCAAAATATAGTGCTTCCTCAATTTCCGTGCTTCAACTTTGACCATAAATTTAACCAACGAGACCGACTGCCGCGGGACAAAAAGTTGTACCAGTGAATTCGTATTCAAAAGAAGTTTTCAATTATATAATTTTTTCTTCCGCCGTAGTCGGTCTCGTTGGTTAAATTTATGGCCAAAGTTGAACCTCGGGAAGCGTGAGCGCACTATATTTTGGAATGGAGGGCGTAGTACATTTTCTCTGGCACATTAGGTATCAATTATTGCTCTGATCATGATTGCAAAAATATCTTGAAATGCATGCAAACCTTATTAACTGGATGGGAGGTGGAAGCAGCAGAGCGGAATTTGCTACAACATCAGACGTATGAGGGAGGACCTGCACGAGAAATTAGGGAAGATTTATGGGAGTTCACAACGGAATTTGCTACAACATCACCGCCGTGGGATAAAACATAATCAACGACGAACGATTGGTCCGGCGATTTCCTTCCACCAGACGTATGATGAGAAGCTTTTTCCAAACATGTACTATACCCAACCAAAAACTCCATTGACATCATCACCTTCGCAACAGGGGTGGGGCACCGCACACCGTCATCCCACCTAGTTATTCTGGACTTACAAATGTCAAGAGCTCCTCCTCATGAGATTTGCCCGACTAAACATTGTGTAAATGGGACGGCTTACATCATGGACCAGCGAGAGATTAGTGGCATGCTTTTTATAAGTGTCACCGACTGAGTATTTTCCCGGAAAATCTCTACTATTAAAGGAGGATCGAACGTCGTGATGGTTCGACCTCCACGAAGGAGAAAAAATCGCCAGAAAATATCGAAGGAGCCAACTCAATGCACGCAACGCACGAAGGAGAAAAATCAGGAGTCTAACTGCCCGCACGATCGGCCAGGGATGCCACACACCCAATCAACAAGCGACTTTTCGAGATATCCTGCGTCGCTCCGCCGAGAAAGACGGTGTACCTCGAGCTGCCCTGTTCCCCTGCTGCAAGGCCGCAGGTCCCCGTCCCCTCCTCCAACTAGAAACCGGTGCTGTTGCAGAGGTGGATCTGTCCTCCAGCTCGCATTCAATCCTTGCAAGTCGCATACGTGCTCTCCCGCCTCTTCTTGATCAAGATGGGTTCCAGATGCTCTCCTTACTGCACGACCTCGAGCGGCGGCCGCCGCCGCCATGGTCGTCTCGGTGCTGGCCCCGTGCCAGTTTGAGGAGCCATGTCGCGCCTTCGCTGCGAGAAGCAGCCGCCTGCGACCGTGCCCCTACCCTCTTTCTCCCCAACGTGCTCCTATTTGCTCCTATCCCCTGTCAGCCGCAACCGTGATGCCCATCGACATTGATACCCGTTCATTTGTTCAATGTCTATTCATCGACATTGAACCCATAGCAGCCAGATCATCTATGGGTTCTCGTAGGTGAGTTTCCCTCTCTCCATTGATACCCGTTCATTGTTCTGATGGCATATCATTTGATTTGATTCGCGCACCTGCAAAAAAATTATGAACTCTAGCATGGGAAATGAATCTTGGGTGATGGATTTACCTTCACGGGATGCAATTTTCTGATCCATTATTAACTCTAATGGCACTATGGCAGTGAAGGTTGATCTTAGGCTCTTTATGGTGGATAGCTTGATGTTCTTGAGGCGCCCAAGTCTGGTTGTGACATGTAAGTACTTTTTGCCTATGTTCTTTGCTTGATGAATTGAATGAATAATTTTTTCTCCTCAATATTGTTTCAGACAATGGTTTTAAATTAATCAGATTGCCTCTGTTAGGTAGTTTGATATTTATGCAGCTTCAAGCTTTGTTTCTTGTGCTCGACCATAGTAGTGTCTGTGCAGCTTCAAAGTTTATTTTCTTGTGTGCTTGATGGTAGCAGGGATTTCTAGATACTGCCACACCCTGATATGGTCATCCTTGTCTTTTCAGGCGCCCTCGCTTGGCAACGGTAAAGTTGCCATGTGGTGTATTGGAAGACTGAGACGCCGGATGCCAGAGCCCATCGACTACCCCCCAACTCCTCGTCGGCATAAGTCTGAGCACATCAACACCGCACTGCTGCTCCTATCCTGCTAACAGTGTAGACAGAGAAGGTGCAGTACGAGTAGCTAGCTAATTGAAATGGGGATAATCGAGGCTAATAGTGAGATGCTGCAGCCCCTGCTATCTCCCTCACAATCAGGAAGGTCAGGTGAGTGCTACCTTTCTCCTGTGAACACAACACATGTGTGACATTTTTCCTATAACACTAATTTCCTATTTGAGAAGGGGAGCCTTGGCGCAGTGGTAAAGCTGCTGCCTTGTGACCATGAGGTCACGGGTTCAAGTCCTAGAAACAGCCTCTTGCAGAAATGTAGGGAAAGGCTGCGTACAATAGACCCGAAGTGGTCGGACCCTTCCCCAGACCCTGCGCAAGCAGGAGCTACATGCACTGGGGCTGCCCCCTTTACTAATTTCCTATTTGAATGTACTTCCTCTTTAAATTAATATAAGATTATTCTTGAAACTTTCTACGACCATGTTCCACTGAGAATAACTTTCACATTGCCTCCACTTGTTTGACGATTTTCTTATTTATATTCTCAAGCAAAAAATGTTGTTTGACATATACTACGTGGTAAATTCATGCCATGGGATATCTGAATCTAAGCTGTAAAGATTAGCTTGTGCATGCACCATGCAGTGACTCTGGTTTCCTATAAGAAGTATTTAGTTGATTGCTTTCTTGCATCTTATATCTCACTAGAGCATTCCATTCAATCATGTTACTGTTCTTAGGTTAAATTTGGTGGACAGACAACACAGATATATTTATCCACAGTTAGCATACTTTGTTTGGGGTCTTATGCTGGTGGCGAACATCGGCGGGCGAGAGCAGAGGGCCAAAGTTTGCCGGCCAGGACGAGGCAGACATTTTGGCGCGCACGTGGAAGGAAGATGACGCAGGTTGGTCCCGCGAACAATGGCCTGGCGAGCCTCTTGTTATGTGCAAGTAATGTTTATTACTTGCATTTCTCCTTCTGTGTCTTGTTCACAAGGTCACGTGATCCCTCTATTTGTACTGCTTGATTCGTTTTTTGTTTGCTCAGTGAAATGGTGAAAATAAGCTGACTACAGTTTTTGTTATTTTCGACCGCAGAATTATTTGTTATTGATCTCTAGGCTCTAGCCGATCTCTGAAATGGAGAAAATGATACTTCTTCATCTTCTTGTGTTCTGCATGCCTTATTGATACCTCTGTCGTGGGTTGCTGGCCATGTGTTTGCTTGCCAGTCACGGCTGTCAGATGCGACACAAACGGCTTCTTCCTTGAGGAGACGAGGACAACAAATCTAAAATTCCAGCAGCTTTGCTCCTGCTGAGTAAACCAGGGGCCTTTGTACATGTACACTTAGCTGCATCCTTGTCATCGTAGATGCTTGCCTGCAGCCAATTGTAATTGCTACCATACGTTCTGAACTCGGTTGACATGTTCTTCTGATGTGCTCAGTGGATGTATAGATCTGAAAAGTGTATGTGTTTGGGTCCAACGAAAAGAGGTGAGGCATACCATGCGTTCTCCTTAGCACAACTATGGAACATGGTGAAGAAAGGTGTCCTTTTTTACCGCAAGGTTTTCTTTTATTAGCAAGCAAATTAGCTTCACACCAAGGATGGTAGTGTTTGCTGGGCTGTGTTAATCGAATACGGAGGATGCTGCAGCGTTTTCTAGGTTGTGAGTTTTTATGGCAGATTGAATGAGGGCTATTTACCATCGTATATCGTTTATCCTTCTAACAAAAAACTTCGTGTGATGGACTATGTTATCCATGTTCAATTACTTGATTTCTAATAACATTTGACGTGTAAGGAAGTACTCCTCTCTAAAGATGAAATATACTTTTGCGGATTAGCTCTGTAATTAGGTTGGTTTACAGACCATCACTTTCCCAGCACCTGCAGTGATCTGGTTGTTATATACACTAGATCATGAGTGGCACGCGTTGCTGCACCCGTCTATTATTACACTGTGTAAGAAAGGTTTTGGTAGTGCAGAAGTTGTGATCAATGCAAGATTTTTCAGTTTCATATAAGATCACAGAAAAAGCCATGATTCTGGATATATACAGGCCCACAGTGGTCGCCGGTGGTGGCGGCGGCGGGGGAGGCGAGGCTGGTGGTGGGGGGTCGGGTTGGGTCAGGTGGGCGTCTCGGTCGCTGCTTGGGCTCGGTCGGTTTCGTGATATATACAGGCCCGTAGTTTGGTATGGATTTGTATGTATGCATTTTTCTCTTCTGTCTCTCTTATATTTATGTTTTTCTTATATTGCGTGCATATGGATCTATTTAAACTTCAATTTCTCATTTTTTAGGTAAAATTAATTCTTTTTTGTTCAGCCCCATGCAATACAAAAGTATTTCAATTCATAATTTCCAATTTCAGAATTCGGATTTAAAGATAACATATGGTCCAAATGCATGAATAAAACATCCATTCAAAGGGATACTATTTGCCACTAAAAAAAATTCAACCGCATGCTTAAAGTAGTCTTAAAATACCACATTCGTCGCTCATGGCACTATGGTACAATAGGAGGGTGTTGACCGCTCTGGCTATATAGAGGTTGGATCGAGTAGTCGATGCACGTGAATGTCTGCCCTTACTTGATGTCATTCGTATAACCTAACGCGTAAAAAGTGTCCGCCCCGTCGTGGCTGCTCTACCTAGCACGAGGTTGGAGAGATTACAACGCTCCTTGGGACCTATGACAATGTAATAATCTATACTCCTAAGAAAAACCAAGTGGGTGATGATGGTATGCCTGCCAACCTTGTTTCCCGACCGTTTGATTTGTATCTAATGCACGCGAGGTAATCCGTGGCGATTTTGCAAAATGGCGCCCGCCACTCCATCGCACATCTTTAGATAGGCCCATGTTTCCCGACAGTAGACCGGGAGGGGGGCATAACGCCATGGGCTCGAGCTTTCCTTGCCCACGAGTCAGGATCGGGCAGGGATGGGTGATCCATCTAAATGTTGGGTGGTGAAATCATTTTCTCCGGGAAGGTCAGACTGTACAGTCCGCTACCTCCAGATCAGTTCATGTCATCAACCCCAGCGAGGCCAGCTTGGATGCCGATTATGTACTCGCTGGTGGAGTACATAATATGTCAAATAGCTGACTTGGATTCTTAATTTTACACATTTTTTTGGGCAGAATTTGGCCAAGTAAGTTTGTCTATTTATTTTTCTGATTCTTCGATGCACATTATGCTACTCTCACCAGCAAAGATGTGACATGTTAACTTAAAATATTTAGGTGCACCTCCATTTTAACATTCAAAGTCAAAACCTGAACCTTTCTACCATCTCTTACGCTCTTTCTTTGGGTATGTTTACACACTGTAGTGTTCTCTTAAGTTGTCTCTACTTGCTTTTTGTTTAAATGGTGATAAGTTTTTGAGTCAGGTTCAGATATCCCGGTAATATAGATTGCCCCTTTCATGCAGCATACATCATGTGATTAGTCTTGGTACACATAAATTTCCAATGGTACCATAAATGGCCAGTGGCGGTTTTTCCTAATACGTCACAGTAATTGGAAGGACGGTATCCATGGTCTGTCGTCAAGACCCAAGCCAAAGGATGAGATTTTTTTTTAGAAAAGAAGGAGGACCCCCGGCCTCTGCATCTAGACGATGCATGTAGCCACTTTATTAACTATTCACACAAAATGTTACAAAGTCATACAACAGTAAGACTAAAGACACCGTCTAGGCAAAATCTGTCGCTACTCCTATCCAGTTGATGAAGGAATGCTGATAGTCTGGGCCTAATACAAAACAAACCTCACAGCCAAACCTAACATCTAAGACCTGAGGTCCCAACCAGGACGCCTGCCGGGTATGGGCACCCACCAGTCCGGCGCACTCCTCAACCAGGACGCCTGCCCGGTATGAGGCCGCCGCAGCCACCTGTCGTCAATCCATCTTCAGTGTTGTACTGCTGCATCAACCTTGCCAGGCATGCCATCGACGCTACCACGACGCCAGACAATGCCACCATCCTGCGCGTGTCCATCCACGCGCGCCCATCACCGAAACTTCGCAGCGCCATGCCGCCGTGATCCGCCGTCGACCTTGCGGTAGATGTTACACCGCTCCTCCTCTTGCCACCTCCATCCAACACTTGCTCCAAAACGATGCCCCCAGGAGGAAAAGCGAAGCGATACAGAGAACGACATCATTATCCGATCCGGAAGACCCAGATCTAGGGTTTTCCCCGGAGCATCCCGAGCCTGATGACGCAAACTGCAACGACGATGCCTCGACAAGGAAATGACATAAAAGACGTCGCCATCGTCCGCCATGACCGTAGTCAGCGCGATTTCCGTCGGCACTTGCGCCACCGGGCGTGCGCCGTCGGTGTTGCTGGTGCCGACGTGCCGCACCCGCCATCGCACCGACCGCGACTCGGAGACCAAGCCCACGCCTGGGCCCTGATCCGGCCGCGCCGGCACCGATCCGGTCGCGCCGCAGCCGTCCCTGACGACCCCGACGCCCCAGACCTTGAAGCCGCCTACCGTGGAGGTATGGAATCGCCGGAGCGCCGCCATCCCCCGCCGTGACGTCCGGCCGAACACCACGCTCCGGCCTGGGGGTGCCGGCCCGCGCCAGCCCCTCGCGAGCGGGAGGGCCCCGTGTCCCCGCCGCCACCGGCGACGGCAAGGCTTCGCCCTGCCGCGCCCTCGGGCGGTGGCGAGGGAGGAGGAGGAGGAGAAGGGGAGGCCGGGCGATGGGATCTGGGAGCCAAAGGATGAGATATATCAATATCCTTCTCTTTTTTGTTTCTTGCATACAGATTGACTTAATTCATCATACTTGTTAACTCGGATAAGTTAAGCCATCTAGTAGATGTTATTGGTTTTTGTTCATGCTCTTTCCTAATGTTGTTGTTTAGACCAACATCATACACCGTCGAGTAAGTACTCAACATGTTGATAGATGAGCGGCCTGCTGTTGTCGTCCGCTGCGCACTATCATGTCCCAAGCTAGATAGCGTCCCAAAATACCAATTCTCAATCGGTCCATCGTTTTATCATTAGCAACACTTCTCCCTGTTTCTCAAAACGACAATCCTGATGCATGCCAGTTGATGTTTGCGCCGTAGCGAAGCACGAGCATTGTGCAAGTTAGGTTTTAAAGTTATAAACATTCCCTTGCATTGGCGCGGTTCAATAACGGGTGTCGCGCGGTAGCTCATCTCATTGGGATTGGCCACGTTAGGATGCATCATGATTAGGTGAAGACCACGACCACCGTTAGCGAGGGCAAAAAGAAGGATAAGCGACGAAATGGTTAGGACATGGACCAGTGTGGAAAGGACTTTGAGCCATATTTATTGGACTAGGGGCATGTGATATATTTTGTCTCTCGTTGCAACGCACGGGCATGTTTGCTAGTCACTTAATGAGGACGAGCGTGGTTGATCCAGGGATTAGGTGCTCACTCCCTAATACCTCATCTAGAGCTAAATATTCTAGAACCGGCTGAAGATCTACGTAGAGCTATTATACGTACATGTCTTTTTGCTACGATTAGGAAGCACCGGCAAGAAACTCATCGGAAAGATGCTCTGCTTGGAGATAGCCACCATGTGGTATGCTTCGCTGTTTTGCTCTTGTCAAGTTGAGACGAGATGAAGATGGAGATGGCGTGCGCGCCCGAGATGGTTCACCGGACCTGATTGAGTAATTACTGTATCCAATTTCCCCTCAGAAAAAAGAAAAAAATTTAGTGAATCCAGTTCAATCAAGTAATACTAGGTGCCAGCCTAAACACATTACATGCGCGCACTCAAGAGTAAGAGTAGTGGAGGGAGGGATGGAGGCGCTGCCCATGTGCGTGTCTTGTCACACCACGGTTGCCTCCTACCTGAATTTCAGAGGGCAGGCGCCGCGTTCGTGGCTGGAGGTTGTGTAAGAGATGCCGACGCTGTTATTTAAGCTTCCTCCCCGGTTAATGCATGCGGTGCAATTGCTGGCAGGAGCAAGAGCAATGGCACCGTGTGATCCTCCCGTCCTCTTCATTCTCTTCGTCGTTATCGAACCGACCGTATTGGCGCCACCATCATTCACCAAGACCGCTGTCAGCCTCCTCATCTAGATCTACATATTCTACAACCGGCAGAAGATATGCATAGAGCTTTATTATAGCTACATACCGAGACTCGTTTCTTCAGTTTTCGTCTAATACCCCATCTAAAACAATACCATTGGGCATTTCTTTTGATTTTGAATATGAATCCAACGCTATATTTTGGGGGTACATAACTCATACTTCATTGGCCAGATTTATGGCCGGAGTAAATGACGTAAAATTTAAAATACACGCAGACATTATAAATCGGGTTGGTACGAGTATATCGAGGATTTGTTGTGCTGACAACTAGTGTGAGTATTAGAGGTTAGGTGGCTCAAGCCATTGTTACGAGAAATGACCGATTGTGGTAGTAAAGTGGAGTATATATATCCTGATGAATAACTTCATAAATGTGGCGTGCTCTAACCGCACTTCACAAAAAATGTACTGTCCCATGGGAACTTCATCAATATGGCATGGTCTAGCTCTTGCCTATTAACTTCATGAAATGTGTGCCACGTGATTCATGTTAATTGGTCCGTTATCTCAGTTGCAATTGTGGTACGCATGGGAAAACTCATCGAATTACTTGTCTGGCAAGTGATTTTGATTCCATTTGATCCTTGGTACATTTGGAAGGAGATAGTAACATTTTATTCATGATCTCAGCTGTTGCAACCATATTATTCTGAACTACTTTCTTCGAGATTGGAAATCACATATTATTTTCACTTTTTGTGCCAAGAAGATAAAAACGACTACCGACATTGTGATGAAGTATCAATGCACACACGCGCAAAAAAGAAAGCTGGAAAAACTAGCCAGTGCTTCAAAAGCAGATTACTCATGGTACCATGCACGTTTCCTCACACATCGACCATGAAAAATAAGAAGCTTGCATAAGGGCATCCAATGGCGACCCGCAAATTTCCTCAAACATCCGTCCGCGAACAGGGGGACTAGTCCACAGTTCTCGCATCCAACGCTGCCCGCATACATTGCAAACCATTTTTCAACAAACAGGATGAAGTTCATGCAAACATGGGCGGAATTCGTACAAACCGGACGACGTTGATGCAAGCACGTGTATTTTCATTACATTTCGAACATTTAGAAAAAACAACCGACCCGACCCCAAACCTATCCTATGGCGGCGGAGCCCGGTGTCTAAGCTCGGCGTATAAGCCCCATGTCGTCCTACATCCACTGTCTCCATGAGCATTGGCGATAAGACCTGTGAAGTGAAGGTGCGGTCTCTGGCAAGGATGAGTAGAACATGGGATATGGACTGGCCCACATGCGACACAAGGCCCTGCCACCTCCCGTAGCCTACTCATCCTCGAAGGAGTGCGTGACATGTCTGTCGCCGGTGGACGTGAGGTCCATGATGGAAATGGTAGCGCCAGCGCTGTCGTCCTCCCACCGTGCCGCCTGCTAGTTCATCGGCGGTGCATAGGAGGTGCACCAGGTGTTGTTCTCCTCCTCGATCGCCTGCAGCTGTGCCTACGTGGCAACCACTTCCCGACGAGCGACATCTTGAGCACAGAGGACATCGTAGATGGCACACTGATCTGCGATGAAATTGGGGTTCACTGCGGCCATGGCCACCACGGCCTCCTCGCCCGCGCGCTCGCCATAGATCCTCCTGCGCCTGTTGGAACGCCAACAATGGTGTCGACCCAGGCTGCACCTCGGCCATGGCAGCCTTTTAGTGCGCCTGCGCCTGTTCCATGGTGAAGCCGGCATGCATAGGAAGTGCGGGAGCTGGGGTGGTGTCATCGGAGCCCGTCTCCATCGTGGTATCGTCCTCCTTGACAAAGACCTTGGGCTAGCTGGCCGGCAACCGGGCCTCGATCCACCTGGCATGGCAGCTTCGCGAGGCGGTGGCAAGGGCGGGCACCACATGCTTCATCTCAATAGAAAGGCTCTCCCACAGAGCTTTGCCGCATGCAGTCATGGCAGATGCAGTGCACGGGAGGAGGATGAAGAGCGGCTTGTATTGTGGAGTGGAGTTAGCTTGGTGTGGCAACATTTAAATAGCGGATCCCGGTGAGGCCAGGCATCCGGGTGCGTCAATGCACGGCGCCAGAGTGGGTTTCTCGGCCGGCGAGCCTGCTTCATGGCTGCATACGGACAGATGGGGCATTCAACGGGCATTTTAGATATTTGTCCGGCCCCGTCTAGTCACGCATTTTCGGCATTAAACAGGCACGCACACCGGAGATGCGTCATGAGCGGCGCCCTCGGCCGGCCGTGGTTTCAGTGACTGATACAATGAGAGGTCGTGTCCGCCCTGAGTCATCTTCAATGTGGAGCGGCATGCTATACACATAAATGCGGCCAGCTAGCGTCGGACTGGAACGTGCGCGGGGGAGAGAGACAGGGTTTTGAGTGGGCCAGGGCGGTCAGTAGCGGGCTTGGCAGCGGTCCAAACTCCCGCAAACCCTCCCCCCTACGGTTGTCTCCGGTTTGTGGGAGTTCGTACGTTCAGACCGTGCCGCGGACTGACAGAGGACTGCTTTGGATGACTTCCGCAGTGCTGGCAATGCAGTTTGGACGGATGCAGACGGTTTGAGGGATGAAGATGCCCTAAAACTCACGTACAACGCGGAACGTACATGTGCATTATGCATTGATCTTGCATTATGTTTGACAGCTAAATATTGTGTTGGTATGACTTTCACCTTTTCAGCCACTTCGTGGAAATAAAAATTTCAGTCACTACTGACGATGAAGTTCACCATCTAAATATCATCAAATATTTACTTTTTGGAACAGCTGGCTCTCATAGATAAACTTTCCTGTCTTTACCAGTGTCAAAAATCTCAATAATGCAGGCTAGTTCTGACAGGCATGAATCGTCACGATCAATAGACACTAGTAGAAAAGGGGGCAATGGTCCAGGCCGGGCCAGCCCATTAGTCCCGGTTCAATCCAGAACCGGCACCAATGGGGGCATTGGACCCGGTTCGTGAGCCACGGGGGCCGGCCGGGCCACGTGGGCCATTGGTCTCGGTTCGTCTGGACCTATTGGTCCCGGTTGGTGGGACGAACCGGGACCAATGGGCCTCGCTCCTGGCCCAACACCATTGGTCCCGGTTGGTGGCCACGAACCGGGACCAATTAGTTGCCTATATATACCCCTCGCCCGCGAGCAGAGCACTCCCACTGCTCTGTTTTTCGTGGCCGGCGAGGGGAGAGCTTTGTGGTGCTCTAGCTCACCTCCTATGCACACGAGGTGTTCGATGGAATGCCCGAGCCATACTAGTTAAGCTTTCTCCTCTTCAAGCTCGACCTCCAAGCTCCATTTTCCACAATATTTGTCTAGGTTTAGCGGTCCGTCACGTCCCGTCCCCGTCTTCACCGCCGTCGATCGCCCGCGCCGATCTCGTCGCCGGCACCACCGTGGTGAGCCTCTTGTTCTTATCTTCTTTCTGAAAGGAAAAAAATTCTTACTTGTATGTTTATATAGATACTTGTATAATTTTCTTACTTTTATTATTGCATCTTATATAGTGCGATGGTTTTGGTATCCGCCCCCGTCGGCCCTCGTTCTGTCTATGATTCGGATTTGGTATATATTATCTTTTCATAACTATTGGTTCATTTATTGTTTATGACAATTATGCCGACCAACATGACATAGATTTTATTTATCTAGGAGGTTGTTGAACCGGAAATTCCAACCAACCCTATTGTCGAGAGGTTAAATTTAATTGAAGAAGAAAACAATTTGTTGAAGGAAAAAAATTAGAAAAATTGAGGAGGAGAAGATGATATTGGAGTTGCATGTTGCGGATGTCGTCGATGATCACAAGATCAAGATGGATGCAATGCGCTTGAAGATTACAAAGATTAGAAAATATGCCATTCATACCGAGGCTTGGTATCATTATGCCGTTGGATCAGTTGTTACATTGGTTGAGATTATGATCGCATTTATTTTCGCATTGAAATGTTTTACATAGTTTTAGTGTATGGTTTAATTAATTTAGATGCTCTGCAAAGCTTTATGTTGTTAGATGAGAACTATGTATGTATTTAGGTTTTAATGTGATGATGAACTTCTATTAATTTGGTCACTTAATTATCTATTCATGATGTTCTGTAATGATTTTTGACACACTTAATTATATATAATGCACGCAAATGAACCAACAATGGATGTACGGTTCAAGACACACCTCCGAGTACATTAAGGGCGTGCATGATTTTCTCGAAGTGGCTGAGGCAAACAAGCAGAATGGTTTTATGTGTTTTCCATGCCCTATATGTGGGAATACGAAGTCTTACTCTGACCAGAAAATCCTCCACAACCACCTGCTTTACAAGGGTTTCATGCCATACTATAATGTTTGGACGAGGCACGGAGAAATAGGGGTTATGATGGAAGATGTCGGTGTCAAAACCGGCGGATCTCGGGTAGAGGGTCTCAAACTGTGCGTCTAGGCGGATGGTAACAGGAGATAAGGGACACGAAGTTTTTACCCAGGTTCGGGCCCTCTCGATGGAGGTAAAACTCTACTCCTGCTTGATTGATATTGATGATATGGGTAGTACAAGAGTAGATCTACCACGAGATGAAGGAGGCTAAACCCTAGAAGCTAGCCTATGGTATGATTGTTGTTCGTCCTATGGACTAAAACCCTCCGGTTTATATAGACACCGAAGAGGGCTAGGGTTACACAGAGTCGGTTACAATGGTAGGAGATCTACATATCCGTATTGCCAAGCTTGCCTTCCACGCCAAGGAAAGTCCCCTCCGGACACAGGATGAAGTCTTCAATCTTCTATCTTCATAGTCTTGGAGTCCGGCCAATGATGATAGTTCGGCTATCCGGACACCCCCTAGTCCGGGACTCCCTAAGAAGACGTCGAAGAAGAAGAGTACGATGACAACTATGTGCCCCCTGAATACGGTGATGCTACTGAACATCAAGAGGAACCAGTCGATGTGCACGATGCTGCTGCAATGGGCGAAGCTGCTGAAGATCAAGAGGAACCAGACGATGTGCCCGATGATGATGATCTCCGCCGGGTCATTGTCGACGCAAGGACGCAATGCGAAAGTCAAAAGGAGAAGCTGAAGTTCGATCGCATGTTAGAGGACCACAAAAAGGGGTTGTACCCCAATTGCGAAGATGGCAACACAAAGCTCGGTACCATACTGGAATTGCTGCAGTGGAAGGCAGAGAATGCTGTGCATGACAAAGGGTTTGAGAAGCTACTGAAAATATTGAAGAAGAAGCTTCCAAAGGATAACGAATTGCCCGACGGTACATACGTAGCAAAGAAGGTCGTATGCCCTCTAGAGGGTAATGGGGCTAGAGGAACGAGAAGCAGCAGATCGCAGCAAACGACCTGCCAAAGCTTCCCCCGAAGCTACCCCGCCATCTCAGCGGAGAAGCAGCGTGGCTTCCACCGAGTTGCTTCAGTCGGAGCATGTCTTGACGGCTCCTGCCAGCTATCCCGTGGATGATATCACAGAGTCTCAAAATTGCCACATTATGGCGCGATGGATGAATTTGAAGGTCAAGGCGGCTGTTGGCCAAGTTTATCCTAGTGGACCCGGCACAACTTATCACTGCCAGCTGATTCCAGATGGATATGCTAAGGTGATGGTGGATGAAATAATGAAGGGATTTGAGGACCTCCTGCTTCACCACCCTACCGGTGAAGGGGAGACTAGGCTGGGTTCTGCTCTGAAGACTCCATGCCTATGGCGGAAGGAGCTCATCAACCTTCCGAACTGGACGCCTCCTCCTCCTCCTCCTCCTCCTCCGGCGAGTCAGGGCACTCGGCCTCCTCCACCGCCTCCTCCTCCGGAGAGTGACGATCAGGGCACGCGTGGCGGCACTCCGCCTCCTTCTCCGGCGCGTGGCGGCACTCTGCCTCCTTCTCCGCCTGCGCCGGCACTCCCGAGCAGCCAACAACCTCCTCCTTCTCCGCCTCGCCAGCAAGGGCGGAAGAGACCCGCCGCCGCCCTGGCTGCTCCAGCGCGTCGTAGTCCTTCTCCTCCGCCTTGTAAGCAAGCACGAAAGAAGATAGACGCCGCAACCGCTCCGTCTGCTCCGGCGTCTAGCAGCACAAGAAGAGGAGAGAGGCAATACAAATACGGTCCACCTCTAAAGCCTCTAGAGAAGTTACCGTACGAGAGGACCGAGGAGAAAAACAATACGATCGTACGGACCCACGTGAAGGAGTTCTTTGAAGGAGTGAAAGCAAAGAAACATCCACCTCCGGAGGAGAAGGTAGATCCGGTGAAAGCAAAGCGCATTCTCGATGCCCTGAGGAAACCGGCAAAGTCTCCGCCGAGAACCAACTATGAGCGCATTACTGAACAGACATATCTCCAAGCGGAGCGGTCGGGAAGTACTGTCAGACATCAAAGAGCAAAAGAACGAGCAGCTGCGAAAAAAATTGACCAGCTTGGCGAACAAGCAAACCACTCGAGCTCCCCGCTCAATGTGTCTAGCGGCAACATCGCTGCTAATGTTCCGGGGATGGTGACCGGTTATGGCAATCTACAAGATTACCTGCCTGACGGTGCACTTCCTGATTTCATGGAGGTGGAAGAACACAAATACGAGTACGGGAAGCCTCTCGTCAAAGATGAAAAATCTCTAACAACGATGATGCGAAGATTCCATACTTGGTACATGAAAACCTGCAGAGAGTCTGGGGGGACGAATACTTTGTATCTGAGAATTAAAGAGGAGCACGACCTCGTTTGAAATGATCTGTTGCCTGTTCCATTTGAGGAGTTCTTCGAGTTCTTCAATCAAAAGGCCCTCGATAAATTAAGGGTCTTTTGCTACTGCCTATAAGTACTATTTCTGTCATTAAGTCTATATATAGCTCGGCTCTTTCATTGCATGTATTTATAATTAATTATTCTCAATATATTATGCAGATTGAAGATCGTCGAGTGCAAAAAAATGAAATTTATGATATTGGGTTCATTAACACAAATATCATAGATGTATTTCTGGTTGAAAAGCACGTCAAAGAGGCCGAGGACAACTTGCTACAATCGTTGATCAAAAATCAAAACAAAGATACCATACTCTTTCCTTACAACGGCAAGTGAGTGTTACTGTCGTTTGCATATTCGGTTTCCCTTATTACTCGAGCGAGGTTATAGTAATGTAATTGATGAGTTATGCATGCGTGCGCATGTACCACTATATTCTTTTGGAGATTAAGCTTGAGCGTGGACTAGTAACCGTCTTAGACTCGAGACGGAAAGATCCCAAAACCTATGCGGACATGACTGAAATGCTCAGCAAGTAAGTTCAATCGCTCATTATCGCACCATATCGGCAACATTTTGTTCATTTCCTGATATCTCAAGTAATAATAATTATTTCTTTTGTCTTGTAGGGTTTGGAAACAGTTCACCGCAGAAGCTCCGGGACTGCCGAAGGAGCTGCGATATACATACCCGAAAGTAAGTACTACTGGCTAGCTAGTTGTGCGCATCTCCCATTGATTCTATAGCTATACTTTCATCAATGCCATTTATAATGCTTTATTATCAGTTTGATTGACCTCTATTTCTCGTAAAGTGCTTGTGGCAGGAACAAGGGAATGACTTCTGTGGATACTACGTGTGCGAGTTCATCCACACCACGACTTTAAAAAACAAGCGGGGCTACTCTCAAAGACAATATGAAGTGCGTAAGCAATAATATTCACAATTTCATTTTATTACACCATCATTTCTGTTGAGTTTCATTCATATATATGTATTAATTAACCCCCTTCTTCAAATTAGACGTGGCAGATGCGGAATGAACTCCTAGGACCAGATCGCATGAAAGCAATTCAAGAGGAATTGACGGGATTCTTTCTTGACCACGTCATCAATAAAGCCGGAGAATAGCATGTGGAAGTTGATTTCAAATGCTAGGGGACTGTAATTGAGAGATCTTATATATTGTACATGTATGTAGCCAGTAGCGTCGGACGTACATGACACAAAAACTTGTTGTTCGACCAATCTCTCGGAGAAGGAGAGGTTGATCGATCATTTCTCTCGGTATGCATGACGAACTTCTGTACTCAATGGTTCCCTTCATTTTCTTACTAGCTAGCGTGTCGAGGGCTAAATGTATATAGTACGTAGTGTCGACCAAGCACGGACATAAGAGAGGACATTTCTCTCTATTAATTAGCTAGCTAACACAATATATGAAACACCTAAATTAACACCCAAAATCCCCAAACCCCCCCCCCCCCCCCCTTTAAAAAAAAAACAAAACCCCCAGCCACTGAAATGCTGACGCGTGGATGCCTTTTGGTCCCGGTTGGTGTTAGAACCGGGACTAAAGGGGGAGGTATTAGTAACGACCCATTAGTCCCGGTTCATGAACCGGGACTAAAGGCCCTTACGAACCGGGACTAATAGGTGTTTTTCTACTAGTGAGATATCACACTGTTTGAACTTTGGTGAATATCCACCGACACCACCTTTTTACTGAGACTTTGAACAAAACTTGGCAAGACGGAAAACGAGTTGCACGAAACGTAGACAGTGTTGTCAAATTACTCTTATGCAAGCTCAAGGCTAACTTATGATTAGCCCAATATGATGTAAAAGATCAAACTGCAACAGAGATCCAGGCAAATATACTCAAGAAACCTTTTTATTCCCGTAATTTTCTTGAAATTTAGTCAAACTCAAAGTGATTTCTCACCAAAATAGTTTCTCTTTTTTTTGTTTAATCACCAAAATAGTTTCTGAAACTGCTTACATTCTGGACATTAGTTTGGTTTATTTCGGTAGGTGATTTTCTCTTAGGAAAAATTTAGAACTTCAATAACTTTAGAATGGAAGAGAAATTTTGTATAATTAAATGTTTCTGTTCCAGCCTCACACATTTCAATAACATGGTAAATAATCCAAAAGGACTTGGTGCAAGTCTTTCCCATTTGCAAAATGTAATGCCTTCCACGCAGCCTTAAGTGCCACGTCGTTGCTCGTGGCCGTACGGTAGGATACAATAATATTCACTGTTTCAATTGTTGCAGCTCCAGGTTGACAAAGTCGATGCAGTCAATGAGCACTCTGCTGGTGGAGTAGTCTCCGTCGAAGCCCAAATCGGTTGCCCCGGGGACATCACTCATGTCAAGTCTACCAAGAACTTTGATGAATATATTTTATCAGATTTGATTACAATTTCTTGAAGCAATATCTGATTATCTTGAATATTGAATGGCCGGTTATTTTAGCTCGTACCCACACCACCTTGACACAGACTCTGAACAGAACTTTGCAATCCGAGAAACATAGATGGTGTTGTCAACTTACTCTCATGCAAGCTTAATGTTAACTTATGGTTAGCCCAAATATGATGTAAAAGATCATATTGCAACAGAAATCCAAGCAAATGTACTCTACAAACCTTTTTATTCCCATATTTTTATTCCATATTTAGTCAAATTCCAAGTTATTTCTGACCGAGATAGTTCCCGAAACTGCTTACATTCTGGAAATTAATTTGGTGTATTTTGGTATGATATTTTCTCTTACGAAAAATGTAGAACTTCAATAACTTTAGAATGGAAGAGAAATTTTATAGAATTAAACGTTTTTGTTCCAGCCTCACACTTTCAACAACATGACATATGGTTCGAAATCGAATATGAATAAAACATGGTAAAAATAAACCAAAAGGACTTGGTGTTACTATTTGCCATTTGCAAAATGTAATGCCTTCTACGCAATCTTAAGAGCCACATCGTCGCTCGTGGCCATATGGTAGGGTACGATGATATTCACTGTGTCGGTTGTTGCAGCTCCAGGTTGACGAAGTCGATGCGGTCAATGAGACCTCTGTGGGTGGAGTAGTCTCTGTCGAAGCCTAAAGCGGTTGAACTGGCAACCAAGTGCTCCTTCCGTAGGAAGCTGTGCCATTGTTGTAAGTTAAACCTACAATGTACAAATGGGCTGCTCTGCCTAGCAGGGGGTGGATAGGTAGGAACACTCCTTGAGACCTATGACGGAGTAGTAGCAGCTACTGAAAGGGAGGCCCGTTGACTTGGAGATTAGATGCTCGCTCCATAATAACTCATCCATACGTACATATTCTAGACCGATTCTTTCAGTTGTCTTCTAATGCCTCATCTATGTGGGTGGCTCCTTTCGGTTGTCCTAATCATCTCATCTCAAAGTCAAGATATGATATCTTCCCTCAAACATTGCCCTTTTATATTAGAAGAAATGAACTTCCATAGTGGTAGTTTAGTCATGCGATCTGTACATGTATCAATGCCCCTGAGCTAACCACTACCATTGTTTGGCGCTTGCGTTCACAAATACTTCATGTGACAACACAGTTTTGTTGTGAATGCTTAAGCAGAGATGATTTCAGATAATTCATTAATAGAGATGCCATGGGGATCATGCATGCATGCTGTGATGTGAGATGTGCCATGCACACATGTACGTGAGCAAATACATGCCTGTCCCCATGAGCAATCTACTTTTATTGTGGCAGCTTCGTGGTTGCACTGGTACGTGTCATCAGACGATTGCTAGTCTTTTTCACCTCCTTGGTGTAGCAGCTGAAAATAATTTGTACTCCCTGCATTCGAAATTAGCAAAACTGATGTGTGCTTGATGGGTCTCCTCCGGTCTTGGCAAAACCGGTGGACTCATCGCCGACGACACTCTCTGAATTCACAAGGTGCATGTCCACGTCTGCAGCTCCGTCGTAGCGCATTTTTTTGCGCCTCCGGCTTTGTGCGGCCTCATTATCCACGACGACTACACCATCGGCCACGACTATGTCGACCATGGCTACATCACCATGATCGGCTACCTCGACATCGACATCAAGGGCAACGTCTACAACAACTCATCGGCAAAAACTCCAGTCAACAGCGTCCGCGTCGTCACTAGCGTCCACGCCACTCCTGCTGTGACTGCGGGAGGGAACAGAGGAGAGACGAGGAAGGCACCAGAAGGGATGAAGTCACCACCCCAGGTGCCGACCCGTCAGCCATTAGAGACGCAGTTGATGATGGTGCAGCGAACAAGACGACAGAATCGCAAGACTTATAATTCAGTCGTAATCGTCCGCTTCACTCCGGCTACGACTGAGGGGAAATGTTAGAATACATATATGTGTAAGACATAGAGATAGAGTAGGGTTCTAGAGTCCATCTTGTATTCCAAGTCATAGGTGTCTTGTACTCCAAGTCTCACCCTATATTGTACTTTATATATATCCCCATGAGAGTCAGATCAATACAACAACAACGAATATTATCATCCTATAGTCTTCTACAATGCTGCATAGTTGAATTCACGTAGGGGCTTTGCTATGTATGGATATGGAATGTCAATCCTTTGTCATGCTTCCTAGAAGCTTCTTATGTACAGATGCTTCAAGCCAGTTCATTCTAGTTTTTGATGCATATATTTTCAACTGTGTAATTAGCATTTTTATTCAGAGCATTGCTTGAACATATCCATGCTTCCAGTAAAGATCATTGCTTAGCATTCATGCTACCTAGGTGCTTGTTGCATGCTTCTCATGTACATGTACAATTATAGTTGTGCATCCTGATTTTAGTATATTTCTTTCTAGTCTGTGTGGAGATTTTTATTTGTCTTTTTAAAAACACAATTCATTATTTAGCTTTTTCCAGTCTAACAGTAATGCATACATATTAAACTGTTGATGCCTCTTTCCATATTTATTTTTCGTTCTATATCCGTCCTCGGGTGCTATCTTCGCCGTCGTTTTAACATTGTGCTTCCATACTTCACAAATTTAGGATGATACGATTACCAATTTATTTACTAGTGTATGTAATGTTTGCTTCTGTTCTACTTTATTATTGCTTCAAAATGCCAAATTACATGCTTCCAACATATTGCTGTTCTTCCACACTAGCTTGCCAAACATACGGTGATTTGCTTCAAGCAATCAGGGGTGATTTTGACGGCATTGGAAGCACTACCTCATCGGAAGCAAAATTTACTTATGTTTGAAGCACCACTGCATGGACAAGTGACTTCTTCAAGCCGACGGAAGCTGACTGATGACTTGATGGTGCGCCAGAATAATGTGCGCCTTGAGGAGCTACGCCAGATACAGCGACTTGATGGCCACATTGTCACATCCCGTACAACATCAAGTACGAAGCTAGTAGGAGAAATTACCAGTTTGTCTGAGCTTGTATTCAATTTAAATTGTATGTGCATGAAGCTATGGAAGCATACTTTGCTTCCAATGTAAGCAAACTGAGCACAGTTTTATAACTTATTCCCAGACATCCCTGTTGTGTTTCGAGCATATGTATCCTCATGTTAATGGTTCTCTTCTACAGAAAGTTTTTTTTGGTTAAAAACAATTATCTATTCGATGCAAGCAATTTTTTTGATGTTTGTAAGTGAAAAAAAGAACAATATATAATTACAAATTTCTATCAAATCACAGCAAATTTGATTCTTCAAGGAAGCCAATGTACTAGTCGATGGAAGCAACTTTCACCGTGGAAGCAAGATATTTAAATAACACATATAAACCAGAAGTAAGTTTGAATAATAGTGGAAATAATATTTGCTTCCGAAGAACCTCATTTTTTTTATTTTTTTATTTGCTTCCGAAGCAAACCTGTATGGAGACCAGGAGCGATGAGCTTAATTTGGGGGGCTAATTCTACACATGTACACTTAAAACTGGATTGCGTGATTTACGGAAGCATCATGGAAACAAATCACTATTAATGCATATCCAAACTAACCACCTGCACCCTCCTCTATGTGTGGGTCTAACTTGCAAATCGGATGATTAGCTTGCTACTAATCCGACGGTCTACGAGTAGTCTGATAGGATGCAAATATCAGTAGTCTGATGCCTAGTACTGCCCATGGTACAATAGGAGGGCGTTGACCGCTTTGACTAGCTAGAAGTTGGATCGAGTAGTCGATGCACACGAATGCCTGCCATTACTCGATGTCATTCTGAAAGTGCAACTATCCCTAGGTGGTTTTGTTAATTCATAACAACATATAGCTCATTGAGCTAATGCTATTTCAAGACTATTATTTCAGGAAAGCTCAATGAATGGCATGGCATAGATGATGGAAGTGGATCCCTCAAAATACTAAGGACAAAGGATTGGTTCAAGCTCAAAAGCTCAAAGACTCTTCATTTTACATTTTAGTGATCCAAGATCACATTGAGTCTATAGGAAAAGCCAATACTATCAAGGAGGGATGAGGTGTCGCTTAATGAGCCTCTTGCTTTATGTGCTTAGTGATATGCTCCAAAACCCTCAACTACTTTCCCACATCCACAAATGACCTAAACCCAAAGCCAAAATCGGTCACACCGATTCTTCCTATCCGGCGCCACCGATTCCAAAAGTCATAGCCACTGCCACAAACCCTAAGCAAATCGGTCTTACCGATAGGGATCTCGGTCTCACCGAGATGGGGTTGCAATCTCTCTGTTTTCCTTCGTAACGTTTCGGTCTAATCGAAGTGAGTGATCGGTCCCACCGAGATTGCAATGTAAACTCTCTGTTTCCTTTTTGTAACATTCGGTCTCACCGAAAAGAGCAAATCGGTCCCACCGAGTTTACTTGACCAACTCTCTGGAAAGCTTATTACCAAATCGGTCTCACCGAGTTTGTGTAATCGGTCTTACCGAGATTACGTTATGCCCTAACCCTAACTGAATCGGTCTCACCGAGATGCATGTCAGTCCCACCGAAAATCACTAACGGTCACTAGGTTTACTAAATCGGTCCGACCGAGTTTAACGATTCGGTCCCATCGAGTTTGGTAAATTATGTGTAATGATTAGATTTTGTGTGGAGGCTATATATACCCCCCACCTCCTCTTCATTCGTGGAGAGAGCCATCAGAACGAACCTACACTTCCAACTTACAATTTCTGAGAGAGAACTACCTACTCATGTGTTGAGGTCAAGATATTCCATTCCTACCATATGAATCTTGATCTCTAGCCTTCCCCAAGTTGCTTTCCACTCAAATCTTCTTTCCACCAGATCCAAAACCTATGAGAGAGAGTTGAGTGTTGGTGAGACTATCATTTGAAGCACAAGAGCAAGGAGTTCATCATCAACGCACCATTTGTTACTTCTTGGAGAGTTGTGTCTCCTAGATTGGCTAGGTGTCACTTGGGAGCCTCCGACAAGATTGTGGAGTTGAACCAAGGAGTTTGTAAGTGCAAGGAGATCGCCTACTTCGTGAAGATCTACCGCTAGTGAGGCAAGTCCTTCGTGGGCGACGACCATGGGGGATAGACAAGGTTGCTTCTTCGTGGACCCTTCGTGGGTGGAGCCCTCTGTGGACTCGCGCAGCCGTTACCCTTCATGGGTTGAAGTCTCCATCAACGTGGATGTACGATAGCACCACCTATCGGAACCACGCCAAAAACATCCGTGTCTCCAATTGCGTTTGAATCTTCCAAACCCTTCCCTTTACTTTCTTGCAAGTTGCATGCTTTAATTTCCGCTGCCTATATACTCTTTGCATTCTTGCTTGGATAGTGTGATGATTGCTTGACTTGTCCTAAAGTAGCTAAAATCTGCCAAACTCTAAAATTGGGAGAAGGTTAAGTTTATTGGTCAAGTAGTCTAATCCCCCCCCTCTAGACATACTTCAAGGTCCTACAAGTGGTATCAGAGCCTTGGGCTCCATTTGCTTTGATTTCCATAGCTTTTGGTGGTCATAGCCTTGGTTTCACAACCTAGGAGAGTATGGCGTCTAGCGAGGGAAATTATCACCGTAGAGGTCCTTACTTTGATGGTACTAATTTTGCTAGTTGGAAGCATAAGATGAAAATGCATATTCTTGGACATAACCCCGCCGTTTGGGCAATTATTTGTATTGGCTTGCAAGGTGAATTTTTCGATGGGAGAGAACCGAACCGTGAATCTAATGCGGAAGAATTGAAGATGCTGCAATACAACGCTCAAGCATGTGACATCATCTTCAACGGATTGTGCCCCGAAGAATTCAACAAAATCAGCCGTCTTGAGAATGCAAAGGAAATTTGGGATACTTTGATTGATATGCATGAGGGTACCGAGTCTTTCAAGGAATCCAAGTTGGATGTGCTCGAAAGTCAGCTTTACAAGTTCAAAATGAAGGCTGGTGAAGGTGTCGCTGAAATGTACTCTAGGCTTGCTCTTATCACCAATGAGATTGCCGGCTTAGGGAGTGAAGAGATGACCGACAAATTCATCATGAAGAAAATCCTAAGAGCATTGGATGGAAAGTATGATACCGTGTGCACATTGATTCAAATGATGCCAAACTACAAAGATCTCAAGCCAACGGAAGTCATTGGAAGAATTGTTGCTCATGAGATGTCACTCAAGGATAAGGAGGAACTTCACAACAAGTCAAGTGGTGCTTACAAAGCCTCAAGTGAAGCCCCCACATCATCAAGTGAGAAACAAACCTTCAATGAAGAATTGAGCTTAATGGTGAAGAACTTCAACAAATTCTACAAGAGTAGAAGCAAAGAAAGAAGCTCCAAGTCAAGGTCTTACAATGACAAAAGATCTTCTAGCCGTGAGCGCAATTGCTACAATTGTGGGAGACCCGGACACTATTCCAATGAGTGTACGGCACCCTACAAAAGAAGAGAAGATTCTCCAAGAAGAATCACCACCAAGAGAGAGGAGGAGTAGAGGTGATCGTTATGAACGAAGACCCTCACGGAGAAGCAAGGATTCGGAAAGGAAGGACAAGTCATCAAGGAGCTACACAAAACGAAGACATCAAGCTCATGTTGGTGAATGGGTATCCGGCTCCGACTCTGACAATCACTCCGAGAGAAGCTATCACTCCGACTCCGAATATACTCAAGATGAAGGTGTTGCCGGCCTAGCACTTGTGTCAACCAACTCCTACGACATATTTGACTCACCAAATGAAGGTGTTGGAAGATGCTTCATGGCCAAAGGTCCAAAGGTAACACATCCCGAGTATGTTGATTTTAATAGTGATGAAGATGACTTGCTTGCGGATGATGATTTACTTGTTGACAACTCTAGTGATGAATACTATGATGAAATGGCAATTAATCATGCTAATCAAGATAAAACGAATGACAATTATAAGGAGAAGATTGAGCTTCTAACTAAAGAACTAAACTCTCTTAAGTTAGCTCATGAAACTATCTACGAAGATCATCGAGAACTTTTAAGGGATCATGAGAAGTTACGCTTTGAAAAGCTCAATCTTGAGCAAGAGCATGAGTTCTTAAAAGCAATCAGTGATGATCTCCGCAAGAAAAGTTCTTCTTACATTGCCAAGCATTTACTCTTATCTACTTACATGCCTCAAGTCAAGTCTAGTAACAAGTACAAGAAAGATACTTCCTCTAGTAGTAACAATAATAATGTCAAATCCAATATTGTTGCTTCTAGTAGTTCTCTTGATTCCACTAATGATTCTCTTAGCCAAGTTACACTTGAGCAAGAAAATAGCTTATTGAAGGGAATTATAGAGAAAGGTGTTTACAAGAGCCTTGCCGGGAGTAAACAATTCCAGGAAATTGTACGCAAGCAAGGAAGGCACTGGAAGAATCAAGGTGTTGGTTTTGAACGAAAGTTCAATGCCAATGGAGTTGAGTGGGAAGAAGATCAATACCCCAAGACGAAGTTTGTTCCTCAACAAGAGAAGTATGATCCTACTTCCTTCAAGGGAACACAAGCTCAAGATGATCTTCCACCACAAGACCACAAGAACAAAGGCAAGGACAAGCTTCAAGAAGAGATTGATGCATTTGAAGAAGCACCTAAAGCCTCGTTCAAGTGGGTCCCCAAGACTACGTCAAGTTCTACTTCATCAAGTACAACTACAACTCCAAGGATTCCCATCAAGATGATGTGGATCCCGAAGAAGAAGAACTAGAGAGTTCTTGAGGGTGACTCCGCCAACATTCTTCACTCATATCATTATGGCAAGGACAAGTGCATCAACTTCCACATCTTGCACTAGTTCAAGGAGTCACAAACCCTCATGTTGGTAAGGCAAGGGACAAGGTAACCTAATGATTTCATGGACATCATCTTGTGTGTGCATCACTCTATGTCTATGGATATTCTTGTTTGTTCCTTGTGGGACTAACCCATGTAGGTAAGTTGAAAGTGCAACTCACTCCAAAGGATTGCTCCAAATGATCTACATCAACATTGAGCATCTACATATTCAACACCTACATGAAGTCATCATCGACAAAACCCAAGGTTAGTTCATCCCTCTAAGGGGGGATCTCACATCTAGGGGGAGCTTAACTCTAAGAATTGAGTTAAAGCAACTCTAATGGTGTGAACACATCAATGCATTATGTAAAAGTGGTAACCCCACTTGAGCTTAAACGATGAGTATGACCTATGATCAAATGTTCTCATTTGACTCCTAAGTCAATATACTCATATATAGATGACCTAGTCATCGCCAATTGTTTAATAGATTCTAGAATTGGTTGTGCATGCTTTGCCACATATGTCATTTGCCATCTTATTGTGTGAGCATGTTGGTGCATATTTTACTCATTCAAGGACATCCACTTGTTGTTTTGTTTGTTTGGATTCTTTTCTTTGTGCCAAGTGGATGGACAAGAATGCCTAAGAACCTTCTTTAGCTATCTATGCTTTTCTCATCTCAAACTCTATTCATGCTACATCACAAAATTTCATCAATTCAGATTCGAACCACTCTGTGTGAGGAGCACTCGGAGTCCCCGATTCGTCCTAGACTTAAACTTCCAAAACCTCTTTGTGATTCTTGGTCTGACCGATTCCACCATTTCGGTCCTACCGAGATCACTAAGTTGATCTGAGTTTTCAATCTCGGTGCAACCGATTTGAACTTTTCGGTCTCACCGATTTGCTGTAACTGAACACAGTTATGCATCTCGGTGCCACCGAGTTGTTCCACTCGGTCACACCGACAGGGTCGGGCTATATATAGCCACGGGCAAAATTTTGGAAATTTCTCCGAAACTCTTCGCCTGCACAACAGCTCGCTCTACCATCGTGGTCTCCGGATCGTCTCCTCATCACCAGCAGCCTCCTGTCGCTAGTCTCCGCCACCGTCAATGGATTTCCTCCCCAACGTTGCCGCCGTAGCAAGTCCACCGCCAAGTTAGGGTATGGACTTGATCTTTGTGCTATCCACGTCTGATTCCTAGCACATTGTTTTCATATTGATTCTTCCCACGATTGAAACTCTTCTATCCAGCCAAAGTAGTTGATAGATTAGATGAGATTCAAATTTTTAGGGTTAGGTTTCTGCCGAAACCATCTTGGACCCAACAAGTTGAAAAACTCGGTCTCGCCGATTTGGCTTATGCCATTGCACTAGTGACTCTCGGTCTGACCGAGAATTACTAATCGGTGCGACCGATTTGAGGATTCTGTGAAACCCTAGCAGTCTCGGTGCCACCGAACGGTGACTCGGTCCAACCGAGATCATCAGTTTAGGTTCCAAAACTGCTTCGGTATCACCGAGTTTGAAAATCGGTTGATCCGAAATGGTTTCTGTGGAAAACTAAAACTGAACTTTTGAATCATTCTTTTGCAAAAATCTCTGCATTTTGTGATGCTCATCTATTCTATCTCATCTATAACTCTTCACAGGGTCAGCAGTCAGCTTTTGTAGTATGTCTGATCAGAGTGACAGCCAGAACAGGTCAGAAGAGCAGATGGACTTGAGTGAGGGAACTAGTCCCTCAACTACAGATGAAGGGAGCAGAATTACTCCTAGCAATTTGCCTAAGGCTGCAACTAGGAAAAGGCGGAAAAGAAATTCAGACTCTGAGGATGAAGATTACCAAGATGAGGAAGATGAGATCACTTCGAAGAAAGTGGTGCTCAAGAAAGAATATGGCTCTGCACAGAGCACTAAACCAGGCCTGAAAAGGAAAGTTCCTGCTAAGAGGACTCCAATGCCAAAGGGCAGAAAGTCCACTCAAGTGCCAGCTCAAGCTCAACCCAAAGTGGCACCTGCAAGAAAAGATTCATCATCCAAACCTCAGAAAGTTCCCACTGGTGCAACTATGAAGTTCACAATTGAATCAGAGGATGATGGTGATCAAGACAAGAAAAAGAAGAGAGCTAGAACCACAACTGCCAAGGTCCTTGGAAAGCCCTCAATGAGAAGGGATTCTGAAGAAGAGGAAGAGGATGCTGCACCAGCACCTAAGGCACCTAAGCTTATGGGTGATGCAATCAGATCAGGGGCTGCAACATCCAAGCCCAAGGAAGCACCCAAAGCTGCCTCCAAGGCTAAGCAAGTTCCAAAGAGGAATACTAGGAGTATTCCAGCTGCTGAGAAGAACAAGGCCCCAGTGCCCAATGTTGCTGAAGATTCAGATGAAGAAGGTCAGGTCCTTAGAAAGCTCAAGACCAAGATACCAGACCACAATGATGCCCATCCTGCGGCTGGGGACATGAGAATCAGGAAGGATTTAGGGCTGAGACTGTGGAGGATGGAAGATCCATATGCTTCAAGAAGAAGAACTGCTGTTTACTACAGGTTCCACACAAAGGAACAACAGGACTTCTATGAAACAATTCTGTTGGACAAGAAGCCCATAGTTTGTGACATGAGGTGGGTTGCTTAGAAATTCATCAAGGAAAATGAGCAGCACTGTCCTGGAGTGCAAGACAGCTTTGTTGCTTGTGGAGTTGTAGATTTCGTTGGACAGAAGTTCACCAACTGGAATGATGAGCTTATCATGCAGTTCTACTCCACAACACATTTTTACCCAGATGGTAGAATTGTTTGGATGTCTGAAGGTACAAGGTACCAATCCACTGTTGAAGAATGGGCAAGTCTGATAAATGCCCCCAAGGAAAATGAGGATGACCTAGACATTTATGCAAAGAAGAAGTTGGGTCACAATTCAATGGCTCACATGTACAAGGAGATTCTAGACAAGGCAGTAGAGACTCACAAATTTGGATCAGTTCACTTTCTGCTGTCAGGGTTGCCAACCATAAATTGGATTCTGAGGCACACTTTGTTGCCCAAGTCTAGTGACCATAACACGATCAGAGGGCATGCCATCAATATGCTGCATGTGTTTGATGTACCTCAGAAGTTTAAAGTCATGAGCCTAATCATTGAAACAATCAAGAGGACTGCAGCAGATCAGAAGAGGAGCTGTGGATATGCACCTCAAATTCAGGAATTGATCAACTCAAAGATGGGCACAGGGAAATATCAGTTGGATAAGGAACATTTTCCACTTTATCCAGATTTTGAGGACAATGAGGTTGTCATGAATGAAGATGATCCACAATCAGTTCAAGCTCAGGAGAAGAAAGAGAAGGCAAAGAAGGAGAAGGTTGCCAAGATGCCAACTCAAGACGAGGCATCTTAATATTTCTTGAAAACCAAACAGGAGCAACTTGGTTACTTGATAGCATCAACTCTAAGGATTGAGAAAAGACTGGCCACCCTAACTCAAAACCAGGAGAGCCTGGAAAGAATCATGGAACAAAAATTCTTTGATCTAGATGTCAAAGTAACTGAGATTCAGTCAGTTGTGGAGCAGCTGCAGGATGACATGCAGGAGAGGAAGGGCAAGACTACCACCAATATGTTTGCCAGAGTGCCCAGATCCCAGAGGTCAGTTGCAGTGCCAGTGACAGACACTAGAGCAAAAACTTCAGCACCAGCCACAGCACCTACAGTTCCAGTGCACCCAGCTCCAGCACCAACTCCTCCAGCTCCATCCACTTCAACTGAAGCCTTCGTCCAAGGATCCACATATACACCACCACCAGAAGATCAAGCCTGAGAGTCGATCTAGCATTATGCATTTTCTATGAACTTTTTGGTAACTTGTTGCCAAAGGGGGAGAAAAATGTATAGATCATAGGCTTCGAGAGAGAGAGTGAGTGTTGCTTTTGTTCTCTCTTGCTTTATTTGGTGGCTTTTTTAAACTTTGTTTGATTTTGGTTGAGATACTATGCTTGTGAGACATTGATGATCATGTGTTTGATCATAAGCTACACTTATGCATGCTTGATATTATCCTATCTATCTTATGTGATCACTCACTATGCTTGGTGATGAGTGCATGTATTCATTGTTTATTATTTTGAGCGCTCCACCAAGATGTATGTGACATGGAAGAGTAACCCATGAGCCTAATTCATTGTGCATTTGCAGTCCAAAGCAAATCTAAAAGTATGCACAAATTTAGGGGGAGCTCTTGCTTATCACATACTTCTCAAAGCGACGATGTTATTCAATTTTATTATCATTTGTCGAAGCTTTGATCTATATGTTGTCATCAATTACCAAAAAGGGGGAGATTGAAAGTGCAACTATCCCTAGGTGGTTTTGGTAATTCATAACAACATATAGCTCATTGAGCTAGTGCTATTCCAAGACTATTATTTCAGGAAAGCTCAATGAATGGCATGGCATGGATGGTGGAAGTGGATCCCTCGAAATACTAAGGACAAAGGATTGGCTCAAGCTCAAAAGCTCAAAACTCTTCATTTTACATTTTAGTGATCCAAGATCACATTGAGTCTACAGGAAAAGCCAATACTATCAAGGAGGGATGAGGTGTTGCTTAATGAGCCTCTTGCTTTATGTGCTTAGTGATATGCTCCAAAACCCTCAACTACTTTCCCACATCCACAAATGACCTAAACCCAAAGACAAAATCGGTCACACCGATTCTTCCTATCCGGCGCCACCGATTCCAAAAGTCATAGCCACTGCCACAAATCCTAAGCAAATCGGTCTTAACGATACGGATCTCGGTCTCACCGAGATGGGGTTGCAATCTCTCTGTTTCCCTTCGTAACGTTTCGGTCTAACCGAAGTGAGTGATCGGTCCCACCGAGATTGCAATGTAAACTCTCTGTTTCCTTTTTGTAACATTCGGTCTCACCGAAAAGAGCAAATCGGTCCCACCGAGTTTACTTGACCAACTCTCTGGAAAGCTTATTACCAAATCGGTCTCACCGAGTTTGTGTAATCGGTCTTACCGAGATTACGTTATGCCCTAATCCTAACTGAATCGGTCTCACCGAGATGCATGTCAGTCCCACTGAAAATCACTAACGGTCACTAGGTTTACTAAATCGGTCCGACCGAGTTTAACGATTCGGTCCCACCGAGTTTGGTAAATTGTGTGTAACAGTTAGATTTTGTGTGGAGACTATATATACCCCTCCACCTCCTCTTCATTCGTGGAGAGAGCCATCAGAACGAACCTACACTTCCAACTTACCATTTCTGAGGGAGAACTACCTACTCATGTGTTGAGGTCAAGATATTCCATTCCTACTATATGAATCTTGATCTCTAGCCTTCCCCAAGTTGCTTTCCACTCAAATCTTCTTTCCACCAGATCCAAAACCTATGAGAGAGAGAGTTGAGTGTTGGGGAGACTATCATTGGAAGCACAAGAGCAAGGAGTTCATCATCAGCGCACCATTTGTTACTTCTTGGAGAGTGGTGTCTCCTAGATTGGCTAGGTTTTACTTGGGAGCCTCCGACAAGATTGTGGAGTTGAACCAAGGAGTTTGTAAGGGAAAGGAGATCGCCTACTTCGTGAAGATCTACCGCTAGTGAGGCAAGTCCTTTGTGGGCGACGACCATGGTGGGATAGACAAGGTTGCTTCTTCGTGGACCCTTCGTGGGTGGAGCCCTCCGTGGACTCGCGCAGCCGTTACCCTTCGTGGGTTGAAGTCTCCATCAACGTGGATGTACGATAGCACCACCTATAGGAACCACGCCAAAAACATCCGTGTCTCCAATTGCATTTGAATCCTTCAAACCCTTCCCTTTACTTTCTTGCAAGTTGCATGCTTTAATTTCCGCTGCCTATATACTCTTTGCATGCTTGCTTGAATAGTGTGATGATTGCTTGACTTGTCCTAAAGTAGCTAAAATCTGCCAAACTCTAAAATTGTGAAAAGGTTAAGTTTTTATTGGTCAAGTAGTCTAATCCCCCCCTCTAGACATACTTCAAGGTCCTACACATTCGTATAATCTAGCACGTAAAAAGTGTCCGCCCCATTGTGGCTGCTCTACCTAGCTACCACGAGGTCCGAGAGAATAGAATGCACCTCTGGAGGCATGACAGTGTAATGATTACCAATGAAGATGAGTGTGGTTGACCCAGGAATAAGGTGCTCACTCCCGAATGCCTCATCTAGAGCCACATATATTCTAGAACTGGCTGAGTATCCGCATAGAGCTCTAATATACCTACATGTCTTTTTGCTAGAATTAGGAAGCACCGACAAGAAATTCATCCGCAAGATGCTCTTCTTGGATATAGACGGTGGTCTGCTTCGCTGTTTTGCTATTGTCAAGTCGAGACTAGATGTGCTCCCAAGATGCTTCACAGGACCTGAGTAATTACTGATCCAATTTCCCTAAAAAAATTATCGAATCCAATTCAATCAAGTAGTAGTCCGGTACAATTAGGTGGTAGCCCAAACACATGCGCGCACTCAAGAGTAAGACCAGCGGAGGTAGGGATGGATGCGCTGCCCCCTCGCTCGGTCAGCTTTGCCATTAATGTGGAAGTGTTGGATTCAACTCCACCACCCCCCATTCATGGCTCACACCGGCCCTGCCTTAAGACGGCTTCTGCAGGCGCCTTCAAGACCTGCCGGCGTGCGGCGCGGGCATCCCGTCGCTCGAGCCCCGAGCCTGCCGCTTCCCCCGGAGCGAGTTCTGAATATGGATGGCACGTAGTAAAGCCGGCGTACTGGTGGAGGGCGCTCCCCAGCTACCAAAATTCAAGACAGTGGAGGGCAGCGTCCTCTTATTCCCCTCCGAAGCGCAAAGATTTCGTCAAACATCGCCACCGCATCTGTCATCGCTGTCTAGACAAAGGCCACTGCAAAGCTGCCTGCCGGAATCCTCTCAAATGCCGGGCTTGTCGACGCTGCGGACACCACGCTCGTGACTGCCCTGCCTCGCCACCCTCCACCCCTTCCCCACCGAGCGGTCCCTTGCCATCTACAGCCGCCGCGGCAACGCCGCGGTCAGTTCCAGCTGCATCTGCGTCGCCGCGTCTGGCTGTTGCTGCAGCTATGCCACCACGAGTCGGAGACCCGAGCCTGTGCCCGGAGGAGGGGCATGTCGTCATCACCTCCACGCAGGCCATGGAGGATGCTGCTGCTTCCCTTGCCACCCTGGGCGCCTTTGTGTGGCTTGGAGGCAACCGTCTGCGAGTCAGTGCCGCGGAGATCAGGGACGCCATCGCCAGCGAGTTCTTCATCGACCGCAACTACATCAAGGTGGTCCCGCACTTCCCGGAAGATTTCTTCGCGCTCTTCATGCATCCGCACCATCGAGACCAAGTCACGGCGTCTCCAGGCCGCTTCAACCGCAACGGTCTCGACATCCACGCCGCCAACTGGAGACCCGAAGCAAATGTCGACTCGGTGGAGGCGTACTACCATGTGCATCTCTGCACCGAGAACTTGCCTCTCAACGCATGGTGCGATGAGGTCGCAGAGTAGGTGCTCGGGCCTAATACTTTCCTTCACTACTTCGATGTGGCCACCGTGAAGAGAGAAGATTCATCCTCATTCAACTTGTGGGCGTGGTCTGCAAATCCCTCGGCCATCCCGAAGGTTCTTCGGCTCACTATCACTGGCAAACAAGCGGCGAGCTACAGCAGAGGCCCGAGCGCTGCGATAGGCCGTCGCGGCCTCATGCGGCGCGTCTTGGTGCACCTTGAAACGGTGGAATACTTCACCCCAGATGCCAGCGGCGTCATCCCATGTCGCCCTCGCTCCTCATACCCATTCACCTGGCGCTACGGTGTGATCGACGGCGAATCAAGAATGCGCGACCGCCTGGAGGTTGCCGGGCGAAGAAGGGAAGACGACCAAGACCGCGACCGCCGCGATGACGATGATGACCGTGGACGTCGGGGCCGCGAGGATCGCTCCTCCTCCTGGCGAGATCGCTTCTTCCGCAGCCTCTCGCGCGCTCCGGTGCGTCGCGAGGACGAGGGCCGCCATGGCTCCCGGTACGTCCACCGCGACGACCGGGGCGGCCGCCGCGAAGACCGGGGGGGCCGTCGCGACGATCGGGACAGCCGGGATGGATGACGCAAGTGCACTGAAGCCGCCGACGCGCGCAAGATCGACTGGAAGCAGGTCCAGCGCCTTCCTGACGGCACTGTCATCCCGGCTTCGGGCAGGCGTGCCCGCCATCGGGCTGACAACCACGGCACGCGCTCGGCGCGCTCAGGTGGAGCGGCCAGCCCCATCTGCGAGGACACTCGTGGTCGCTCACCTCTGCCCAAGCCTACGCCCACCTCCTGCGACGTGGTGCAAGTGTCCTCATCGCCTGGCGACGCCTCCTAGTTGAGCTGGATCGCACCTTGCTTTGGTGCCCAGATGAGCCCGGCCGTGGTGTGCCCTGCTGCGCCGTATCAGGAGGCCTCCCCTCGGACAACGATGCAGGACATCATCGAGCTGCACCCATCGACTCCTCTTGTGCATCTTTGCAGCGCTGCTCTACCACCACTGATGCTGACTGCTTCAACCTCCCATGCCTCGCCGGCTGACCTAGAGGCGGAGCCGACAACTCCGATTTTCATTCCGATGTCAAGCCCACCAATTAGTCCTGCTGTGACTGGTTCTGATGAACCTCTTGTGCAGTACCCACTATTTGTCACCTGTGCTCCGCCCCTGCTGCCTGCACCGAACTCTACACCACCGAGGCTGCCCAGGACAAGGAGGAAGACACTCGCGGGTGTGTCGGGCTTCAACATCAGCCGATGCAGCCCTCGGCTTCAAGCAAAGAAGAGAGCTTTGCCGGTGGCGCAAATGGCAGAGAGGCTTCTCTGTCAACGCATGGGCATCATCAATGAAGGACAAGAAGTTACTGAAGAAGCCATCAGGAAATTTGTTGCCATGTTCAATGGGCAACTTCCGGACATCACAGTGGCGGCCCTTCGAGCCCTCTTCAACCTTGACTGTGACCTTGCGAAGGCCGTCGAGGACGCACTGGTGGAGCATGGAGGCGAGGCTGGAGCAGAGCTGCAGTCTGCGAATGGAGAGGTGGTCGGCGAGGCCGCGTGACTGGACTGCTTTGGTCACTGAAGATGTAGCTTAGTTCTATATGTTAACTAAGGCCTACTGTTGCTTTCTGTCTATGTGGGTGTATGCCTGTTTCCTGCTGTCGATGAAGATAGCTGCCCCTTGTTGCCCTGGCAAGGCGAATATGTGTGAGTCCTGTAGTTGTTGTAGCTTCTGCTGTTACCTGATGATGCACTTTCATTATCACAACTTCTGCTACCTGAAGATGCTCAATGGAGTCTGTCCTAAATGTCCAAAGCAGTTCTTACTTGATGTGTCACTTCTTGTTACTCCACTGCTGATGTTTCCCAGGTTTCAATATGCATGATCAAGACCTGAGTATTCCGAACTGGAATGTTCATGGCTTAAACTGTCCTAATCGCCGCGCAACTATACGAGAGACCGTCGCTGCTACGCCTTGCCATCTAGTATGTCTACAGGAGACCAAACTCGAGCACGTCGACCCCTTCATGGCTTCCTCTCTTGGAGGTCAGAGGCTCAAAGGCTTCACACAACGACCTGCTACTGGTACTCGTGGTGGCATCCTGCTTCTGTGGGACGAAGACCTCGTCGAGGTTAAGGACATTAACACTGGAACTTTCTTCCTCTCGGCTACAATCACCATTGTCCGTACCGACACTTCCTTCAAGTTCACAACAGTCTATGGACCAACTCGCAGCAACCTCAAAGACATTTTCTTCCAAGAGCTGATCTCTGAGAAGCCTACTCCTGGTACTAGATGGCTGCTAGCCGGCGACTTTAATCAGATTTATCGCACAAGAGACAAGAACCGCGCTAACAGTAACCGGAGCCGCATGACACGCTTCCATAACACACTCAATACCTGTGAGCTGAAAGAAATACACCTACAAAACAGGAAGTACACTTGGAGTAATGAGCAAAGTGATCCAACCTTATGCAAACTCGATTCGTTTTTCTGCAATGAAGATTGGGACATCGACTTTGGCAGTCATCTACTTCATGCCCTCTCTTCATCCCTCTCTGACCATTGCCCTCTCCTTCTCGCAAATGTCCAAGGACCACCTAAGTCAAAGTGTTTCCGCTTTGAGAATTTCTGGACTAAAATGCCCAGATTTTTGCACACTCAAAGGTGCAGCTGTTCATGGCTCTGGAAGTCATTCTCCACCTAGATGTGGCACAAGAGCTCAGGCCTCTCAGTGTGGAGGAGCGTGATATTCGTAGGAGGCTCAAAAGAAAGATTATTGCCCTGTCTGTGATGGAGCGTGCCCGAAAGAGACAGAATTCAAGAATCACCAGCCTCAAAGAGGGTGATGCCAACACTAGTTTCTTTCACCTGCGGGTCAATCGCCGAAGAAGAAAGAACTTCATTCACCGTCTGAAGCACAACAATGGCTGGGTGGTGGACCATGATCACAAAAAGTCCGTCATCCAAAACCACTTTGCCGAGGTTTCCAAGCGTGGCCCGCCACGCCATCAAGACATCAACTGGGACAACATTCCGGTGCCTGCAGGTGACCTTTCAGATCTTGGGGCGGCCTTTACGGAGGAGGAGGTTAGGAAGGCAGTTTTTGACCTTCCCCGTGACAAAGCACCAGAGCCCGATGGCTTCTCTGGAGCTTTCTTCAAAGAGTGTTGGGAGATTATCAAGGATGACATTATGATTGCCGTGAACCACTTCTCAAACTTGCACACATCCAATCTCCATTGGCTCAACTCGGCCAACATTGCTCTCATTCCAAAGAAAGATGGAGCGGAATGCATCTCGGACTTTCGCCCCATTAGCCTCATTCACGCCATTGCGAAGATCCTAACAAAGGTGTTGGCTACGCGCCTAGCTCCCTATATGGACAACCTTGTCTCCAGTGCGCAAAGCGCCTTCATAAAGAAGAGAAGCATTCACGATAATTTCATGTATGTCAGAAACTTGGTGAGGAAACTTCACAGAAATCGTACACCCACCCTGTTGTTCAAGCTTGACATCAAGAAGGCTTTTGACTCAGTTAGATGGGACTTCCTTATGGACCTCTTGAGGCACCTGGGATTCCCGTCCAGATTTCGTGATTGGGTTTCGGCACTACTCTCCACTGCCACCTCGAGCGTCCTTATCAATGGGGTGATGGGTGATCCGATGAAACACGGCTGTGGCCTCCGGCAGGGAGATCCATTATCCCCGCTGCTCTTTGTCCTGGCAATCGACCCCCTGCACCACCTCCTCAACAAGGCCACTGCACAAGGACATCTTCAACCCATCTGCAGAAGTGCTCCGACCATCAGGACGTCCTTGTATACAGACGATGCTGCCATCTTTGTCAAACCCACCAGGGGTGACGTCCAATTTCTTGCTTCCTCCTTGGCTGCTTTTGGAGAGGTGACCGGCCTGCATACTAACTGTACCAAAAGTTTGGTGGCTCCTATTCGCTGCGACAACATAAATTTGGATGACATTCTCGAGGCCTTCTCGGCGGTGCGCACGGCATTCCCGATGCGGTACCTTGGCCTTCCGCTATCGGTCAAGCGCCTCAAGAGCATTCATCTTCAACACCTTGTGGACAAGGTCGCATGCAAGCTCCCACCATATCAGGGAAGACACGTCACTACTGCTGGGCGCGTGGTGCTTGTAAAGGCGGTCCTCACGGCCATTGCAATTTATCATCTCACGTCTCTCGACATCCCCGTGGAGATCCTTAACGTAATTGACCGACTTCGGCGTGCTTACCTTTGGGAGGGTACTGACAGAGTCTCGGGAGGGTCATGCAAGATCAATTGGGACCTCGTCTGCAAGCCTAAACAGTTTGGTGGCTTGGGTGTGCTTAATTTGAACAAATTCGCTAAGGCCCTTCGGCTTCGATGGCTATGGTTCTGAGTGGGTGGACAAAAGCAAGCCTTGGGTTGGCATGGGGTCTCCATGTACCGAGGACGACCGCAAATTTTTTGCGGCTGCTACAGTGGTGATTGTGCTACAGTGGTGATTGTGGGAAATGGGCGCACAGCCAGATTCTGGCACTCCCCTTGGTTGCATGGTCTCTGCCCCTGTGACTTAGCGCCGAATATTTTTGCCATCTCCTGCAAGAAGAATTCCTCCGTCCAGCAAGCCCTCACCAACAACAGCTGGATCTCCCTCATTGACACCTCCAATGGCCTATCGTTTGCACACGTCCAACAGTTTGCCGACCTCTGGGAGAAGATATCCATGATTGTTCTGAATGATGACATAGAAGATTCCATCACCTGGAAGTTCACCAAGGATGGGGTGTACTCTGCTTCGTCTGCCTCCAAGGCACAATTTGAGGGTCTCACATCGTCCGATCTCGTTCACTCTGTGTGGAGGGTTTGGGCCACCCCTCGGTGCAAGTTCTTTGCTTGGCTAGTCCTTCAAAACAGGATTTAGACATCGGACCGTCTCATACGTCGTGGATGGCCAAACTGTGGCCTCTGCCCACTTTGTAAGCAATGCCAGGAGTCAGCGGCCCACCTCATCTTCCAATGCCGGTTCACCATCCGCATTTGGAACCATATTCTTATGTGGCTTGGCATGCACCACATTTCTACGACGATATGGCAGATGAGGACTTCGGTGAAAGACTGGTGGAACGGCAACCTTCAGATTCGCCTCGGCTCCCCTAAGGCGCTAGCCTCCTTGATGATGCTTATCTCATGGGAGATATGGACAGAGCGTAACGCTAGAGTCTTTCGAAACACAGCCATCCCTTCCATGGTCCTAATCTGTAAGATCAAAGAGGAGGTGTCTCTTTGGACAGTGGCGGGTGCAAAGCACATGAGTGCTGTAATGCCGCGAGAGTAGACATTTTACTTTGCCGCCTTGCGGCCCTTGTTCGATAACTCCTTTCTTAATCAATGAAATGGCAAATCTTTTGCCTTGTTTCAAAAACAAAAATGGTTGCCTCCTACCTGAATCTCAGAGGACGCGCGCTGAGTTCGTGGCTGGAGGTTGTGGATGCAGATGGATGGCACGACGCGGAGGGCATGAAAGAGATCCTGACGCTGTTATTTTAGCTTTTGCCCCGGTTTATGCCACACAATTAATCTGGCAGCAGCAATAGCAATGTTGCCGTGTGATGGCCGCCTCCTCTTCATCCTTTTTGTCGTGATCTCCCAGGTTCCGGTGAGGGCGATCGCCCCGACCATATTGGCTGCGTTCACGTAAGTCGATCGATTCGACCGTATTGGTTTACATTTCTTTTTCCGTGCAGACATGCGGGTGTGCCTTGTTTTTGTTTTGGCAGGGGCTCTATTGTACCTACATATTCTAGACTGTGACTCATTTTTTCAGTTTTCCTCTAATACCCCATCTAAAATAATACCACTGGGCATTTCTTTTAAATATGAATCCAACGGTACATTTTTGCGGGTACATAACTCATACTTCATTGGCCAGATTTATGGTTGAAGTAAATTTTAAAATACATGCAGACATTATAAATCTGGTTGGTAGGAGTATATCGGAGGATTTGCAGTGCTGACAAGTAGTGTTGAGGATTAGAGGTTAGGTGGCTCGGGCCATTGTTACGAGAAATGACCGATCGAGGTAGTAAAGTGGAGGGTATGTATGCTGATGAGTTATTCATAAATGTGGCATGCTCTAACTGCACATCATAAAAAAATGTACTATTCCAATGGGAACTTCATCAATATGGCATGGTCTAGCTCTTACCCATTAACTTCATGAAATGTGTGTCATGTGATTCATCCCTTGGTACATTTGGAAGGAGATAAAAATTTATTCATGATCTCAGCTGTTGCAACCATATCGATCTGAACTCCTTTCTTAAAGATTGGAAATTACATATATTATTTTCACCTTCTGCGCCAAGAAAATGAAAACGACTACCAATCTTGTGAAGAAGAGGACAGTAGTAAACCAACTCCTGAAAAAACAGATCGGCCCCTGCGTCGTCTCCGGGCGACACGGGCGGCAGCCATCTCCTCCGCCCTCCACCGGCAGGCTCTCCCCTCGCCGTGATCGGAGGACGTCACCGGGCAAAGTCCCTGCGGCCGACGGCAACGGTGAGGACTCATTCTACGTGCAGCGGCGGCGGTGTAGAGGGATGCGTATGTTGCAGATGTGCTGCGCAGTTGGCTGGCGCCGCCCGGGGTGTGCTGCACGGCGGACTGTGATCTTGTCGGGGTCTTCCCTCTGGATCAAGTGGTCGATAAGCGGCTACATGTGGCAGGCTAGCAGCTTCTCATGCGGTGTCTCCTCTGGCGGCCGACGTAGGGACTCCACATCATGGCTGAACAAGGCATCTCATTTGCATGTGTCAAGCACGTACGAAGGTACAAGATGCATGCTTACATGGATGCACGGTGGCTAACCAGGCATCTCATGGATCTTCGTGCATGGAGTCGTCTCATGGCCCATGTGGGCTCTTGGCGGCGCACTTTGATCCTGAAGTGCGGTGACTCCTTGCCACAGTTGGCGCCATGGCTCGCGTACGGGTGCGTTGTCATGTACGATTACATCTTAGACGGGCATGGTTACAGGACGTAGCGATCCCATGAAGGTCCGTGGCCGGCAACAATGGATCTGGTGGTGATCACCCGCGACGCTATGATCCACGGCTTGGTGGTGGTAATTCAGATTCGGTCGACCGAGTGAGGGGTGACTGCACACTGTGCTGCAGCGAGCTCCCGCGGCTCCACGACAGCTATGGTCATTGCAAGATCTTCGGTCCATTCAGGATCAAGTGGTTGACTTCGTCAGTGGGATGCAAATTATGAGCGACCACTTGACGCGGAGGAATGGTTGTGCAGTGACGGCAGTCACATCGCATGTAACTGTTGGGATCGTGGAAAGGTGGTGGCGACAACACTTGCATGACTTCGATGGTGGTGCTACTCGAGCACTCGGTCGCGAGGTCCGGGGTGAAAGCCTAGGTCTGAACCGAACTGGTTATGCCTGGCAATGACGATGTTTTTTTTTTTTACATTGTTACCTTGTTGAAGGCATTGCCCGGACATGCTCCGACTGATTCTTCAGGGTGAAAACCTAGATTCTGCCCTTGGTGGTTGGATCCGGTAACGGCGACGCTTGAGTGTTGCTCCCTTCTTAAAGGCGTTGCTATTGAAGAACCTCGTTGTCTGTGTGGTGTCATTAGATAATTGGTGCGGATATGGTGTTTACTGTAGTTTGCCGATCGTGGCTCTGATGCCTTAGGTTTTTTTTTCTCATCTGCACATAGCTTTGGTGTTATATGACTTTGCTATTTGCCATCGTGTTTTGTGTGTGTATGCGTTTGTGTTGGCTATGTGCATCCTAACTATGCAGAGGCCGGGTGTGTGCTCTTTTGGTTTGTATCCTCTTGATGCTCCTTTATGAGAATCTTGTGATGAAGTATCAATGGAATCATGCACGCGCAAAAACGAAAGCATGAAAAACCAACCGGTGCTGCAAAAGCAGATTACTCATGGGCGCATGCATGTTTCCGCATACATCGACCATGAAAAATAAGAAGCTTCCATAATTCACGTACAGCCCGGCACGTACATGTGCATTATGCATCAATTTTGCAGTACCCCACCTTGGTATGTCTGACCGCTAAATTTTGTGCTGGTATGACTTTCACCTTTTCAGCCACTTTGTGGAAATAGTTTTGTTACTCACTACTGATGATGAAGTTCGCCATCTAAATATCATAGATTATTTATGTTCTGCAATAGCTGGCAGCGCATCGATAAACTTTCCTGTCTGTACCCATGTCAAAAATCTCCATAATGTGTACTACTTCTGATAGTCATGTACCGTCAAGATCAATGGATATCATACTGTTTGAACTTTGGTGAATATAGGTGAATATATTTTAGCACATTAGGGTAGATTTTTTTTGAAGCAATATTTAGTTACCTTGAATATTTAATGGTCGGTTATTGCTAGCTCGTATCCACCCACACCACTTTCATTGAGACTCCGAACAAAAATTTCCAAGATGGAAAACGACTTACCAGAAACATAGATAGTGTTGTCAAATTACTCTCATGCAAGCTTAAGGTGAACTTATGGTTAGCCCAATATGAGGTAACCTTTTTATTCCCATAATTGTCTTCAAGTCAAACTCCCAGTTATTTCAGACTGAAATAGTTTCTGAAAATGCTTACATGCTGGATTTTCTTTTTGAATCGTTTAGATTGCTTACCACATATTAATTTTGGTGTATTTCGGTAGGTGATTTTCTCTTAGGAAAAAATTAGAATTTCAATAGCTTTACAATGGAAGAGAAATTTTGTATAATTAAAGTTCAAGCCTCACATATTTCGGCAACATTTTGAATTAATGATTTTTTAAATTTCAGATTCAAACATAACAAATGGTTTGAATATGAATAAAACATGGTAAAGATAATCCAAAATGACTTGGTGTTACTCTTTGCCATTTGCAAAATGTAATGCCTTCTATGCGGCCTTAAGAGCCACATTGTTGCTCATGGCCCTATGGTAGGACAGGATGATATTCACTGCATCGATTGTTGCAACTCCAGGTTGACAAGGTCGACGCAGTCCATGAGCCCTCTGCAATGGAGTAGTCTTTGTTGAAGCCCGGAGTGGTTGACCCGGGGATCATGTACTCCATCCCAGGAAGCTGAGCCATTGTTGTAAGTCATTAGTGAAACCTACAATGTACAAATGGGCTTCTCTTCCTAGCAGGCGCTTGGATAGGTTCAAACACTCCTTGAGACCTGTGACGGACTAGTAGTGGCTAATAGAAGGGAGTGCCGTTGACTTGGAGACCAGATGTTTGCTCCATAATACCTCATCCATCCATACATACAATTCTAGGCCCATTTTTTCAGCTTTTCTTCTAGCGAAAGTGCTCTGCACACGATGGTCTATGAACGATTCAGGGACGATGCACACTTCCAACGGCGGTGATTGGTAATATGTTGCAATCTAATGGCTGATTCGCCCCAGCGTGTGCAGATCGGCCAGAAAATTGTCGTCCCTATAGCAGTGTTATTCTTCTAATGCCTCATCTATTTGGGCGGCGCATTTCAATTGTCCTAATCATCTCATCTCAAAAGTCAAGATATGATATCTTCCCTGAAACATTGCCCTTATTATATTAAAAGAAATGAACTTTCATAGTGGTAGTTTGGGCATGCGATCTGTAGATGTATCAATGCTCCTGAGCTAACCACTACCATTGCTTGGCGCTTGCGTACACAACTACTTCATGTGACAACACACTTTTATAGTGAATGCTTAAGCAGAGGTGATTACAGACTATTCATTAATGGAGATGCCATGATCATATACTATAACCTACACTACTAGGAATGGGCTTATAGCTGAACCCCACGGAGTGGCGGGCGAGATGGGGCACCCGTCACAGATATTTTTGAAAACTAGAAGTGGCGGGTAACAAAACCTGCCCGCCACAGTAAACTGACTAATTGTGGCGGGCGCTGAGGACCACCCGCCACACATATGTTCACCCGGGCAGGACTCCCCTCTGTAACTCAGCTGTGACAGGCAGTACCTAGCGCCCGTCACAGGCAGATGGCACAGCTGTGGGGAGCACTCTTCTCTACCCGCCACATGTGCTTCAGGATCCGTGCTTGGTGGAAAAAGCTAGTGGCGGGATGCGAGCTATCACTAGTAGAAAAGGGGGCATTTGTCCCGGTTCGTAAGGGCCTTTAGTCCCGATTCATGAACCGGGACTAATGGGTCGTTACTAAAACCTCCCCTCTTTAGTCCCGTTTCTAACACGAACCGGGACAGATGGGCCTCCACATGGCCGGTGCGCCGAGCCCAGGCAGGGGGGCCTTTAGTCCCGGTTGGTGGCACCAACCGGGACCAAAAGGCATCCACGCGTCAGCAGCTGGCTGGAGCTGATGTTTTTCTTTTTTTTTAAAAAAAAGTGGCTGCTTTAGGGGTTTTGGGGGTTATTTTTAGGTTGTTATTAGCTAGCTAATAGAGAGAAGTGTCCTCTCTTATATCTTCGTCCTTGGTTTACCAACGCTGCAGCTATGTTCATTTCACCTGCTGATATAATAACTCATGCATGCTTGCATCATACATAATCATATATAATAACAAGTCCTACTAATCATGCATCATCATACAACTTCTACTCGTTATTAATAATAAGTCATACGATCATCATCCTCATAGTCATCAAACCCAACCCTACATAATTGTTCTTAGCACATGATCATCAGTATCAGGTAGGACATAAACACCCTTAAGGTAAAATAGCATAAAACAATATAAACCCTGATTCTCCATTATGAAGAATGAAGATCATCCTGTCTCCAATTCTTGCCCTTCGCTGCCTTTTGCTTCCAAGAAGCTCCTTACGACTGTCCATACATTTTTTCCATTCTTTGATTGTCATGTCTCCACTTCTTTTAGAAACCCGGTATGGACAGTTGAGATTCATAGGAAGACCTGGTTGTATGTTCAAAACATGAACGCTACCGTGCGTATACATCAGATGAGGCACACAATCATTCTGGATTATCTCTTGAAAAACATAGTAATAACTTCGTAGTTAGCAATGATGTACTAGTTTTAGAAGTGTGCAAAAAGATGCACGGATGTCGTAATAGTAAAAAATCTTACCAGGGTATCTTCATGGTAGTTACCGTAGTTCAACACGTGCACTAGTGGCACGTATTGACCATAATGTTGAGGAGTTCGATTGTAGACATTGTAATTCTCAAGATCAATACAAAATGCGATCAGATGATTTTTCTCCCTATAAGTTAATTCGGAGCCATCGGTGTAGTGGGTTTTGTCTATCATCTTCCGCACATTCTTTGAAGAATGAAAATAAGCTGTCAATGGAAATAAGCTGTCAACTATTTTGAAATAAACAATATAAATTACTTAATAACTATGTTAAGCTCACATGGGGGAAGAATTGGAGGTGTATCCACAAGGACCCAAATCGAAGGTCTGTCTTACTCGATTGTAGGATCACCAAGATCCATGGTGACAAGCATACCCTCATCAAAACCATAAATCTTGCAAAGTGCTTCCCAAATTTTGCAACCAAAATGGATTACACTCTCAGCATTGTACAGCTTTACTTGAAAATCCACACCATGATGGGTCCTTAGGAGATTTTTTTTGGTTTCCATACTTTCATGGTCTTCAAAACCCATCCTCTCCAAGACATAGCGTATTGCATAGCATGGGATAAGTTAGTCGAATTGGAAAATATGAAAAATACACGTTAAAATAGTTGAAGTCGTGCTTAATTACGAAAAAAAACTATTGTCGTCGTTGCGTACCGTATGAACATTGAAGGTCTCCTCGAGCTTAATGCTGAAGCGCCGATCTTCGTCCAGCTCAATGAACCTGTCGCACATACCTCGGTCGTCGTGGCACCAGTCGCACTCCCCCGGGCGGTTTTCTTCGTCCGAGTACGATATTTCCGGCCTATGTTCATAATTCAAATATTAAACTTGTACAATTAAATATATGTACTAAAAAACCTAAATTAGATCATTATTATTAATCACGGGTTGACTACCGGTGATGGTACATAGCTCCTCCTTTCATTCCCGAGTGCATTATTACACCCAAATTGTCTAGCACATGGGAATGAAGGAGAAACTACCCCCATGACGGAGTGGATGATGGAGGGGGCTTCTAGATTTCTGCATAGTGCTCTCCAATTTTAGCATTCAAAGTAGGAGTACTTTTCCAATATGAGCATTCAATAAGCAAAACCAAATCATAAAATAAAGTAGTATTCAAATTAGCATGCATTCAATTATAAGCAAAAGTACATCATCTTTTGTGTCCGTACATCGTCAAATATTATCACTAATACTCCTCGAATACTATCATACATATAGCATCACTAAAACAGTTAGAACCGTAGCGCCCGACGGGTATCGTCACGGGCGGTGGACACCCAAAGATAAGGAACCATCACAGGATCATAGCTCCAGTGAGATCCCTGAAGAACCTGCCAGGTATTGTCGAACCTGCCCTCCAATGCAACCATGTAGCGACGGACGTGCTCGTCCTCCTCGCTGACACGGTGACGTACCACCTCCGCGGTGTCCGGAAGCCTCGGCACCGTCACTGGCCCACGCGACCGCCACCAAACAAGAATCGGGTCAACAACGGGCTGCCTCCTCACCAACCTACATCCCCCGGAAGGTAGCACCTCCCAATACCAGCCCGACGGAGCCCAGTCCCGAACATGACCCTGATCAAACAGGCCTCCACCGCCGAGTCGACGACGACGAGGATGCGGGATAGGCATCGCCGACGTCGATGCGGGAACTACTTCTATATATAGTTAAATAAAGTAGTTTATTAAATCAACTAGCTAGTTCAACTATATATGAAGCACTTACTATAAATAAAATAAAGTAGTACTTACTAAAAATAAACTAGTTTAACTATAGTTCTATTATTTTTCTAACTAATTATATTAAACACTTTCTTTTCTTATTTTTTCCTTTTTCCTCTATTCTAAATATGAATTATTCATAAATGACTTATATCATTCAAAATTTTCCTATACATACACAATTACAACAGAAAAAAATCATAAAAATTCTATGAAGAAAAAAAATCATAAAAATTTGAAATCTAAATTACTTACACAATATGAAAAAAAGTTGACATCTAAATTACAACAGAAAAAAATCATAAAAATTTGACATCTAAATTACAACAGAAAAAATCTAACACAATATGAACAAATTAATTACACAATATGAAAAAAATCTAACAGAAAAATCTATGAACTACACATCTAAATTCAATTAACTACAAAAAAATTCTATGAACAGAAACAAATCTAACACATCTAACAGAAAAATTCTATGAACAGAAAAAAATCTAACAAAAAAAATCTATGAACTACAAAAAAATCTACAAAAAATCTAACTCATTAACTACTACTAACATCAAATTAGTTGCTCACGGCGACGGTGTCGGGGACGGCGACGGCGACGGTGTCGGGGACGGCGACGGCGACGGCGAGGTGCGGCGCGGGGCGGGGCGGGGCGGTGCGGAGCGGCGCGGCGACGGGCAGGGGCGGGGTGGGACGGCGCGGGGACGGGCAGGGGCGGGGCGGGCCGGGGTGGGGCGGCACGGCGCGGGACGGCGGGGGGCGACGACGGCGACAGCGGGCAGCCTGGCAGCGTCGGGCGGGCGGGGAAGAAACTGAACCAAAATTTCACGACTGCTGGTTATATAGGCAGAGCGTTGGTCCCGGTTCGTGAGACCAACCGGGACCAAAGGCCTCTTTTCAGGAGCCCAAAGGGCGGGAAGCAGAGGCCTTTAGTCCCGGTTGGTGGCACCAACTGGGACTAAAGGTGGGTCATTGGTACCGGTTCGTGCCACCAACCGGTACCAACGCACCCGTTTAGTCCCGGTTCGTGCCACGAACCGGGACTAAAGGCCTTGCGCTGGCGCGGTGCAGTGGGATGTTTAGTCTCACCTAGCTAGCTGAGGAGCGGTCGCACCTGTTTATAAGTGCAACTCTGCCCTCCCATTTGAACTCCTCACTATTGCAGGCCTACTGGCCTAAACTTGTGTCTCTGCCTATGGGTCTGCTGGGCAGTCTGCGGGCCTGAATCCTGGTCCAATAAGGTTTCTAGTCGTATTCAGGCCGTGGTGGCCCAGTAGGTGGCAAATTTTTTATTTTTTCCCATTTTTTGTTTTCTTTTTTGCTTTATCTATTTTATGATAATTCTTTTTGCTTTTAATGTTTTAAACATAATTCTAATTACTTATTTATTTTCTTTTATGATAATTCTTTTTGCTATTAAAGTTTTAACAAAATTCTAGTTACTTAATTATTTTCTTTTATGATAATTCTTTTTACTATTAAAGTTTGTAACAAAATTGTAATTACTTATTTTTATTTTCTTTTATGATAATTCTTTTTGCTTTTACTATTTTGAACAGAATTCTAATTACTTATTTATTTTCTTTTATGATAATTCTTTTTGCTATTAAAGTTTGTAACAAAATTCTAATTACTTATTTATTTTCTTTTATGATAATTCTTTTTGCTATTAAAGTTTGTAACAAAACTCTAATTACTTATTTATTTTCTTTTATGATAATTCTTTTTGCTTTTAATGTTTTGAACAGAATTCTAATTACTTATTTATTTTCTTTTATGATAATTCTTTTTGCTATTAAAGTTTGTAATAAAATTCTAATTCCTTATTTATTTTCTTTTATGATAATTCTTTTTTCTATTAAAGTTTGTAACAAAATTCTAATTACTTATTTATTTTCTTTTATGATAATTCTTTTTTCTTTTAATGTTTTGAACAGAATTCTAATTACTTATTTATTTTCTTTTATGATAATTCTTTTTGCTATTAAAGTTTGTAAGAAAATTTTATATAATTTTAGTTTCAATAATACTAGAGGTTTATAAAAGCTTTTTAGTTGATTCCTCCAGTACCGGTTCTAAGGTTGTTACAAAGGCATTTTATTTGGTACAGGGTTTAAGGCTGGTGCCCCACGAGCACCTTTTAGTACGGGTTCGTGGCATGAACCGGTAAAATAGTTTTTTAGTTCATTCTTTCTGCAGCTGTTTTTTAGTCCCACCTCGCCAAGCGAGAGGCACTCACAACGGTTTATAAGCCCTGAGTGTAGAGATGATGAAGGGAGAAGCGCAGTGCTCACCTGCACGTTGGCCTGAAGCTAAGCAACGTGCAGATGAGCATTGCGCCTCTCTTTTATTTTGGCATGGTATATATAGGCATATCATTGGTCCCGGTTGGTGGCATGAATAGTTAAAATTTGAATTCTTTGAAATTTGTGTGAATCATAAGTTTGTGATTAACTTTACTAAAAAAATGAGCATAGATGCGCCTATAGAGAGAATTCAACCTAAATTCATAATAAATTTCTATGAACTTCAGAGAAATTCAGTATGAATTTAGGTCAAATTCCCTATATAAGAGCATCTATTTTTACTTTGAGAGGAGCTCAACAAGCCAGAGAGGGAGGGGCTTATAAACCAGTGTGAGCGCCCTTTGGTTGGCGAGGTGGGACTAAATTCTGACCGCAACGAGGACCAACCCTTTAGTCCCGGTTGGTGGCATGAACCGGGAGTAAAGGGCAGCCTTTGGTCCCGGTTCAAGCCACGAACCGGGACCAATGGTGGTGGGCCAGGAGCGAGGCCCATTGGTCCCGGTTCGTCCCACCAACCGGGACCAAAAGGTCCAGACGAACTGGGACCAATGGCCCACGTGGCCCGGCCGACCCCCGGGGCTCACGAACCGGATCCAATGCCCCCATGGGTCCCGATTCTGGACTGAACCGGGACTAATGGGCTGGCCCGGCCTGGACCATTGCCCCCTTTTCTACTAGTGTATGCTCGCCACTGTTCTGTTAGTGACCTATGGCGGGCCCCCAGTAGCGCTCGCCACACGTATCTTTGGGCAGCCCGCGCGTGACTAATTCAAAAATTCCAAAAATATGCTATGGCGGGCCTGTTATGGCCACACTATGTCAAATTCCTACTCTTCGTCGTTCGCCCCCTTCGTCCCGCATGGTTGGTCTTCTCCCGCCGTCGTCTCTTCCCCGTCGTCGAGCCTGTCTGTCGCTCTCCCACTGGTATGTCCCAATCTCCCCCACTCTCCTCCTTGTAGGGCACCGCCGCCAGGGCTATGGGTACGTACAACACTGCCGCCACCCTCGCTAGGGCTACGGTTAGGGCGCCGCCGCTGCTAGAGCTAGGGTTAGGGCACCGGCCATCGGCGGTAGGGTTAGTTCGGCACCGCCGCTAGCCAGGGAATATGGTTAATTAGTGTCTATATATCCTTCATCTTATTATAGTAGTACTTCTCTGATTCTAAAACAAGTTTGAGTAGTAGAATAGCAAACCTATGTTAAATAGGCTGCATGCATATGTTCGATGTGCGCGTGTACATTTGTGTTAGAACTTTTGCTAAGAATAAAGAGCTTATATATGTCGAGTACATCCAAATGAGTTCTTAATGGTCGTATTATACATTATTTTCATGGATCCAAATATCAATGCCAACGTTTTGGCGAAACGTTGATTAATTTCCATTTCACCAAATACTTCTCCGATTCTAAAACTAGTTTGAGTAGTAGAATAGCAAACCTATGCTAAATAGGTTGTGTGCACGTGTTTGATGTGCGCGCGTACATTCGTGTTAGAACTTTTGCTAAGGAAAAACAGCTTAAATATGATGAGTACATCCAAATGAGTGCTTAATGGACGTGTTATACATTATTTTCATGGATCCAAAAATCAGTCCAGCGTTTTGGCGAAACGTTGATTAATTTCCGTTTCGCCAAATTTCCGGCACTCAATATGTTTGTTTTCCAGCAAAGGTCATGCCGAATTTTTCCATTCATTTTCACCCTTTGTTAATAATAATAAGTGCATCATATGATTAATAGGGATCATAGTGCTTCCAACGTGCAAAATCTGCAAAAGTAGTTGTGCCGACAGCTTAGATAGTGCAAAGGAATCCGGGATATGTTTCAACGAGGGGTTCCAAAAATCAGTAGTAATGGTCTTTAACTTCAGCATACCACTAATTTGCTTCACATTTTGCAGTCATTTACTGTCATTACCACTAATTTGCTTCACATTTTACTTCACTGTTGCATAGTGTGTCCCCTGCAATGTAAGGGTGAAATTCAACAGTGCAATATGTAGAGATTGGAGAGATTACAACGATCCTCATGACCTATGACAGTGTAGAGCTACATATCCTAGAACCGGCTGAAGACTTGCGTTGAGCTCTATTATAAGTACATGTCTTTTTGCTAGGTTTAGGAAGCACCGGTAAGATATTCATCCCCAAGATGCTCTGCGTGGAGATAGCCAGTGGTCTGCTTCGCTTCTTTTGCTCTTGTAAAGTCGAGACGAGATGGAAATGGAGATCAACGTGTCCACGATGGAGTTCATCCTGGCCCTGGACATGGACAATCTGAACGTCAAGCAAGATATGTTTATATCCGTGGTGACGGCGAGAAGCCTGAAGACCGCCCAAGGACTCCGAGTGGCGGTGAAGCAGACCGACCAAGCGGACTTGCCACATGCAGTGATCCTGCTGAATTTGGTGGTGCCGAAGCGGGCCTCGTGCACCTCGCGATAAGATTTGATAATTTTTATTTACTACTGTAGGTTATACCAATGATCCGTTCGAGTGGCAGGCCTTCCTCGGCAAGGAACCCACGGTTCCTACCCCCATGCCATTCCCGTTCACCTCTGACTACAATGAACAAGGTATAGGGCTCCGCTCCAGCTGAGGTTGGAGAGGTTAGAATGCTCGTCAGGACTTGTGTCGAAGCTCTAGCCCACGATAAAGGCTGATGTGATTGACCCAGGGATTAGGTGTTCGCTCCCTAATACCTTATCCATTTCTTCTTCTTTTTTCTTCTTTTCAGTTTTCTTCTAATGCCTCATCTGTCATCTCTGTGAATGACTTCAATTGTATGCTAATCATCTCATCTCAGTCAAGACATGGTATCTTCGGTGAAACTGTAGCACGATGGCCTTTTATAATGGGAGAAACGAACTTTGGTAGTGGTAGTTTAGGCATGCTAGCTGTACATGTATCCATGCCTCTGAGCTAGCCACTACCATTGTTTGGCGCTTTAGTTCACAAAAGCTTCATGAGACAACACATTTTTCTTGTCATGGGGATCATGCATGCATGTACGCATTAGCCGGCAACAACAAATTACAAATGCACCACGCCATATTTGTGATGTTAATTAGGGGCAGCTAAGACCACCACATACTCATGAAGTTCGAGTATATATAGCCTCTCTACTTCTCTACCTCAATTGACTAGTCGTAGATATAAGCCTCACACGTCTTAGTTATCCTCGCATTACTCCTTGACGCCCGTGGCAGCTTCCGCCGTGGCCACTGTACAGTTCCTCCAATATACCCTCTCCATATGTATATATAAAACTCGCACACATTTCACAATTTGTTTATCCTTAAATATGATAAAAGAAATATGATTTGTATTTCAAAAAAAATTATATTATCGATCTCATAAATACGAGTTATATTCCACATAGAGTATTCATAAATACGAGGCTTTATCATTTGCAAATTTTAGTGCCTGCCCAGTGTGACCACCAGAGGTTGACAAAGGTCGATGTCTATGCTCGATAGGATGACCTGGACGGCGTCTATTGTTGCAGCTTTGCCCAATGGGTGGTTGACGAAATCGACATGGTCCATGAGCCCTAGCTATGCGTGATGGAGTACTCTATGCCACCGTTGCAAGTCATTAGCGAAACATACAATGTACAAACGGGTTGCCCTGCCTAACAGGTGGTTGGATAGGCTGGAACGCTCATCGAGACCTATGATGGTGTAGTAACTTCCAATGAAAGGCAGTGTCGCTGACTTGGGGACTAGGTGCTCGCTCCTTATAATACCTCATTGGTACCTATATATTCTAGACCCATTTTTGCAGTTTTCTTCTAATGTCTCATCTACTGGGTGACCTCAATCGTACACTAATTAATCATCTAATACATTGTAAGATGGGCGCTGCTACGCGTCGGCCGGTGGATCTTTTTCAAAAGATCAGCGGCCTCGCGAGCCATCATATCTGGCGGATTGAGGACCTGAACGTCATTTTCTACCATTGCAACATAGGTCGTGTTGCAGGATTTTCTGCAACAAGTGTAATGTTGCAGAAAATTTACAACATATGTCTTGTTACAGTTTTTTTTTGCAACAAGTGTAGTTCTTTTTTTTTGCAAAAAAAGTCTTGTTACAGTTTTTTTTTGCAACATGGGTCTTGTTACAAAAGAAATTGCAACAGGGGCGCAGAGCAACAATGACAGAAGCCAGCCCTGGAGGCTTCCATGGCGTCAGGGGCGTCCAAGGGTGAGTCGAACCATCGCCGGCATCTCATGGGTGGTAGTACCTGACCAGATACGACTTTGGAGCTTTCTCGAGTGGCCGTTCTTGACCAGATCCGGCAAAGGAGGGTTCAAAAATGGCCGTGCTTGGCCAAGTCCAGCGATGGCACGACAGCCATCAGTCGAGTCTGACGACAAGAAGTGCAGATGTGCTCTCCGGTGGTGTGAGGGTGACATAGGTGTGCCAATCCAGTAGCAGGCCGTCGGGGCTGATCATGGGGAACAAGGATGGGGCAATTGGCCTTGTGTCTTGTCTGCAACGATTATTTTGTTGCGGACAAAAGAATTGCAACTGGGGCCAAGTTGCGAACCTAAATTATGGATTAGTACTTGTTTCGGCGCCATCTGATCAAATGAGATCCGACGGCTACGAAGGCAGCGGTGCGCAGAAAAATAATCCGCCTGATTCCAAACATTTCCCTTGTAAGATACGACATCTTCCCTCAAAACAGTAGCACAATGGCCCTTTTATAAATAAGAGAACAAGAGAAACGAACTTTCCTAGTGGTAGTTTAGGCATGCAGTCTGTACAATGCCGTACCATTGTTTGGCGCTTGTGTTCACAAATACTCCCTCTGTTTTTATTTAGTTCGAGTATTAGCTTTGGTCAAAATCAAACTTTGTAAACTTAGACCAATTTTGTAAACAAAAATATTAACATATACAATAACAAATCAATACCATTAGATTTATTATTGAATGTACTTTCACGTCATATAAATTTATTATGGTAAATGTTTATATTATTTTCTATGAACTTGGTCAAACTTTACGAAGTTTAACTTTAGTCAACTTTAATACGCGGAGTAAAAAACGGAGGGAGTACTTCACAACACATTTTTTAGTGAGTGCTTACCGAGAATGGAAATCATGCATGCATGCTGTGTGATGTCAGATGCGTAATGCATGCATGTACGTGCCGCCGCGCTTTAATCGCACATCATGCATGCGTGTCATTTTCAAGGCCGATGTGTGTGCAAATACATGCATGTCCGCGTGAGCAATCTACGCACTTTTTGCAGCATGTGCGTAGCCACAATAGAGAGTAACATACACTATTATCGTACACATATCTCTAGATTATGTTATTATCTTCATAGTGGATAGTAACATAAGTGTAGTAACATGCAAAGCTTCATTTATTAGGTTATACACTCATATTGCATTGGGACATGTGATGTTACAGTAACTAGCTAAGTTACTCAAACTACCCCTCCTCATTAACTCATTGCCACATAAGCAAATTTGATGAGTTGGACTCGATGTTACTGCTGAAGTTACTCCCACTGTGGCTAGTCTGATACTCCATCAGAAGATTGTAGTCGTGTTCACCCTATAGTACTACGTAATTTCCAGTTTAAAATAAAGAATAACGTATGCTTGCAGCATATCAGGTCGTATCAGTGAAATGCCATATTCTTTCGAAGGTACCAAGGATTGAATAAAACCAGAGTCACTTGTCAGCCAAGTAATTGAGTTTTAATTAATTCTCTAGAAGGCCAGGTAAAAAGATCTGTGAGGCCCACGCGTCATCCCAGCGGGCGACTGGGGAGGGACGCCGCCGCACAATGCTAGCCTTCCAAACCCGCTCCCCGCCTCTCGGGCAAAACCCCTCACGGTGGTTGGTGCGGGCGGGAGCTCTCCCCTGCGCGTGTGGCCCCCTCTCTACTTCTCGTCTTCCCATGCCGCCCGCCCAAATCTCACACCACTGCCGGCCGGTCCCTACCTCCTCCTTGTTGCTCGCCTCCCCGCAGCGCTATGCCAAGCGTGGCCTGCATCACTGCATTGGGTCGTGACTCCGGTGGTCGGATTCCAACCCTGGCTGCTTCTCTTGTCGGTTCTGACCACCGGCTTGCACCACGGTTGTGCCTGCCCTGGATCCGGCAGCTCCACCTCCCTTATGCCCGGCCCAGCTATGGCTCACACATTTCCAACGCGGGTTGTGGTGGTGCAGGTGGCGGCAGATTTGGGCCTCCCTGACTAGGTCTAGCCCGAAGCTATGGGCGGCGAGTCGGCAGCCCTCCTTGCTGCGAGGTTGGAGTGGTTGCGGTGATTCCAGCGGCGAGGTTGGTGTGGTTGCTTGTTGCCTCCTGTGCATGTGAAAGTGCAACTATCCCTAGGTGGTTTTGGTAATTCATAACAACATATAGCTCATTGAGCTAATGCTATTCCAAGACTATTATTTCAGGAAAGCTCAATGGATGGCATGGAATGGATGATGAAAGTGGATCCCTCAAAATACTAAGGACAAAGGATTGGCTCAAGCTCAAAAGCTCAAGACTCTTCATTTTACATTTTAGTGATCCAAGATCACATTGAGTCTATAGGAAAAGCCAATACTATCAAGGAGGGATGAGGTGTTGCTTAATGAGCCTCTTGCTTCATGTGCTTAGTGATATGCTCCAAAACCCTCAACTACTTTCCTACATCCACAAATGACCTAAACCCAAAGCCAAAATTGGTCACACCGATTCTTCCTATCCGGCGCCACTGATTCCAAAAGTCACAGCCACTGCCACAAACCCTAAGAAAATCGGTCTTACCGATAGGGATCTCAGTCTTACCGAGATGGTGTTGCAATCTCTCTGTTTCCCTTCGTAACGTTTCGGTCTAACCGAAGTGAGCGATCGATCCCACCGAGATTGCAATGTAAACTCTCTGTTTCCTTTTTGTAACATTTCGGTCTCACCAAAAAGAGCAAATCGGTCCCACCGAGTTTACCTGACCAACTCTCTGGAAAGCTTATTACCAAACCGGTCCCACCGAGTTTGTGTAATCGGTCTTACCGAGATTACGTTCTGCCCTAACCCTAACCGAATCGGTCTCACCGAGATGCATGTCAGTCCCACTGAGAATCACTAACGGTCACTAGGTTTACTAAATCGGTCCGACCGAGTTTAACGATTCGGTCCCACCGAGTTTGGTAAATTGTGTGTAACGGTTAGATTTTGTGTGGAGGCTATATATACCCCTCCAGCTCCTCTTCATTCGTGGAGAGAGCCATCAGAACGAACCTACACTTCCAACTTACCATTTTTGAGAGAGAACCACCTACTCATGTGTTGAGGCCAAGATATTCCATTCCTACCATATGAATCTTGATCTCTAGCCTTCCCCAAGTTGCTTTCCACTCAAATATTCTTTCCACCAGATCCAAAACCTATGAGAGAGAGTTGAGTGTTGGGGAGACTATCATTTGAAGCACAAGAGCAAGGAGTTCATCATCAACGCACCATTTGTTACTTCTAGGAGAGTGGTGTCTCCTAGATTGGCTAGGTGTCACTTGAGAGCCTCCGACAAGATTGTGGAGTTGAACCAAGGAGTTTGTAAGGGCTAGGAGATCGCCTACTTCATGAAGATCTACCGCTAGTGAGGCAAGTCCTTTGTGGGCGACGGCCATGGTGGGATAGACAAGGTTGCTTCTTCGTGGACCCTTCGTGGGTGGAGCCCTCCGTGGACTCGCGCAACCGTTACACTTCGTGGGTTGAAGTCTCCATCAACGTGGATGTACGATAGCACCACCTATCGGAACCATGCCAAAAACATCCGTGTCTCCAATTGCGTTTGAATCCTCCAAACCCTTCTCTTTACTTTCTTGCAAGTTACATGCTTTAATTTCCGCTGCCTATATACTCTTTGCATGCTTACTTTGAATTGTGTGATCATTGCTTGACTTGTCCTAATGTATCTAAAATCTGCCAAACTCTAAAATTGGGAAACGGTTAAGTTTTTATTGGTCAAGTAGTCTAATCACCCCCCCTCTGGACATACTTCAAGGTCCTACAAGTGGTATCAGAGCTTTTGTCTCCATTTGCTTTGATTTCCATAGCTTTTGGTGGTCATAGCCTTGGTTTCACAACCTAGGAGAGTATGGCGTCTAGCGAGGGAAATTATCACCGTAGAGGTCCTTACTTTGATGGTACTAATTTCACAACCTAGTTGCAGCATATCAGGTCCTATCAACGAAATGCCATCTCCTTTCGAAGGTACCAATGATTGAATAAAATCTAGGTCACTTGTCAGCCAAGTAATTGAGTTTTAATTCTCTAGCTAGAAGGCCAGGCAAAAAGATCTGTTAGGCCCCCGCGTCATCCCATATTTGTGATGTTAATTAGCGGCAGCTAAGACCACCACATACTCATGAAGTTCGAGTATATATAGCCTCTCTACTTCTCTACCTCAATTGACTAGTCGTAGATATAAGCCTCACACGTCTTAGTTATCCTCGCATTACTCCTTGACGCCCGTGGCAGCTTCCGCTGTGGCCACTGTACAGTTCCTCCAATATACCCTCTCCATATGTATATATAAAACTCGCACACATTTCACAATTTGTTTATCCTTAAATATGATAAAAGAAATATGATTTGTATTTCAAAAAATTATATTATCGGTCTCATAAATACGAGTTATATTCCACATAGGGTATTCATAAATACGAGGCTTTATCATTTGCAAATTTTAGTGCCTGCCCAGTGTGACCACCAGAGGTTGACAAAGGTCGATGTCTATGCTCGATAGGATGACCTGGACGGCGTCTATAGTTGCAGCTTTGCCCAATGGGTGGTTGACGAAATCGACACGGTCCATGAGCCCTAGCTATGCGTGATGGAGTACTCTGTGCCACCGTTGCAAGTCATTAGCGAAACATACAATGTACAAACGGGTTGCCCTGCTGTGGTTGCACTAGTAGAAAAAGGGTCAAACGTGCAGCACATTAGTGCCGGTTTGTATTAGAGCCGGCACTAATGTATACATTAGTGCCGGTTCCAACGGCTAGCCGGGCCGCTCTCATTAGTACCGGTTCGTGGCTAACCTTTAGCACCGGTTCGTGCCACGAACCGGTACTAATGAGGGTGGTGGCAGGATGTTGTCAGTCTGGGCCCCCTCCAGCACATTTAGTACCGGTTCGTGCCACGAACCGGTACTAAAGGTCCTCCTGCATATAAACCCTTCGTCCAGCTCGCTCTGTTCTTCCCCCTTTCCCCTCTCCTCTCCTCTCTATTCTTCCTCTTCTCCCCTCAAGCTCATCACACATTTTGCCCAAAATTTGTCAAGATTTGAAGGCCCCCATCCATTCAAGTGATCACAAAGGTTAGCAACTTTGTCCTTTCATCTCTCATTGCTAGATTAGCTCTTGCAATGCTTTATATAGTTAATAATTTGTGAGTTTAGTAATTTGAGAGGAAATATATATATGTGCTAGTATTTGATTTATATGCAATTTGAGGTCAAAAATAACACTTAGTTTGCATATGTAGGTGTGGTTTACTTAGTGCCTTCTAAATCTCCGTCGTAACCACCATCGATCGCCCGCACCGTCCCGTCGCCGGCACCACCTTGTGGTGAGCCTCTTGTTCATGAAATTTTATATAAAAAATTGATGTTTGTGTGATTTGGATATATAGTTAATCATGTAATAATTATCTTACCCGTACGTTGTTTGTTATACATAGTGCCATGGTTTTGATATCCGTCCCTGTCGGCCCTCGTCCTTGTTATGATTCGGATGTGGTATATTCTCTTTTAAAACTATTTGTTGCATTTCGTGTTTATGACAAATTATGCCCATCAAGTTGACATAGATATTTTTATCTAGGAGGTATGTGAACCGAAAATTCCAACCGACCCTATTGTCGAGATGTTAAATTTAGTTGAAAGAGAAAACGAGTACTTGAAAGAAAAATTGAAAAGAATTGAGGGGGAGAAGATGGAATTGGAGTTGCATGTTGCCGATGTCGTCGATGATCACAAGATCAAGATGGAGAAAATGCGCTTGAAGAATAGAAAGATTAGAAAATATGCCATCGATAGTGAGGCTTGGTATCATTATGCTGTTGGATCAATTGTTACCTTAGTTGCGATCTTGATCGCATTTGTTGTTGCATTTAAATGCTTTAGCTAGAGAGTTATTTGTTTGTTGCATTTAAGTGTTATATGAACTTTATGTATGAACTTGTATTAATTTGGTCTATACAGTGTTGTGTAATGAAGATGAGCCGGCAATGGATGTACGATGACCGATGCTCTCCCCAGTTCGTTGAGGGCGTGCATACTTTTCTGCTTGCGGCTGAGGCAAACAAGTGGGCGGATGGTTTTATGCCTTGTCCATGTGCTAGCTATAAGAATGGTCACAATTACTCTACGTCAAGAACCATTCACGTCCACCTGTTTGAGTCAGGTTTCATGCCCCACTATAATGCTTGGACCAAGCACGGAGAAAGAGGGGTTATGATGGAAGAAAATGAAGAAGAAGAGGACGACGACAGCTATCCTGGCCATGGGTTCCCTGAATACGATGATACAACAATGGGGGAAGAAGCTGAGCCGGTAATGCGGGAAGAAGCTGAGCCGACAATGCGGGTTGAAGCTAAAGAAGAGGCATCAGATGAGCCCGTTGATGATCTAGGTCGGGCCATTGCCAATGCAAAGAGAAACTGCGCAAGTGATTTGGAGAAGAAGAAGTTGCAGCGCATGTTAGAGGATCACAAAAAATTGTTGTACCCGAATTGCGTAGGTGACAAGAAAAAGCTGGGCACCACACTGGAATTGCTGCAATGGAAAGCAGAGAATGGTGTATCTAACAAGGGATTTGGAAAGTTGCTGGTAATGATAAAGGATATGCTTCCAAAGGACAACGAATTGCCCAAGAGTACGTACCAAGCAAAGAAGGCTGTCTGCCCTCTAGGGTTAGAGGTGCAGAAGATACATGCATGCCCTAATGATTGCATCCTCTACCGCGGTGAGTACAAGGATTTGAACGCTTGCCCGGTATGTGGTGCATTGCGCTATAAGATCAGCCGCGATGAGCCTGGTGATGTCGAGGGCGAGCGCCCCAGGAAGAAGATTCCTGCCAAGGTGATGTGGTATTCTCCTATAATACCACGGTTGAAACGTTTGTTCCAAAACAAAGAGCATGCCAAGGCGATGCGATGGCACAGAGAAGAACGTAAGAAAGACGGAAAGTTGAGAGTACCCGCTGACGGGTCGCAGTGGAGAAAAATCAAAAGAAAGTACGGGAAGGAGTTTGCAGATGACGCAAGGAGCGTATGGTTTGGTCTAAGCGCAGATGGCATTAATCCTTTTGGGGAGCAGAGCAGCAACCATAGCACCTGGCCTGTGACTCTATATTTGTATAACCTTCCTCCTTGGTTGTGGATGAAGCGGAAGTTTATTATGATGCCAGTCTCATCCAAGGCCCTAAGCAACCCGGCAACGACATTGATGTGTACCTAAGGCCATTAGTTGAAGAACTCTTACAACTGTGGAATGGAACAGGTGTACGTGCGTGGGATGAGCACATGGGGGAAGAATTTGACCTAAAGGCGTTGCTGTTCGTGACCATCAATGATTGGCCTGCTCTCAGTAACCTTTCAGGACAGACAAACAAGGGATACCGCGGATGCACGCACTGTTTGGATGATACCGACAGTATATATTTGAATAGTTGTAAGAAGAATGTGTACCTGGGACATCGTCGATTTCTTCCGAGCAGGCATCCCGTAAGAAAGAAAGGCAAGCATTTCAAAGGTGAGGCGGATCACCGGACGAAGCCTCGCCACCGTACTGGTGCTGATGTACATGATATGGTCAAGGATTTGAAGGTGATATTTGAAAAGGGTCCTGGCGGACAACCTGTTCCGAAGGACGCGGACGGACGCGCACCCATGTGGAAGAAGAAATCTATATTTTGGGACCTGCCATATTGTAAAGACCTAGAGGTCCGCTCCGCAATCGACGTGATGCACGTGACGAAGAATCTTTGCGTGACCCTGCTTGGCTTCTTGGGCGTGTATGGGAAGACAAAAGATAAACCTGAGGCACGGGAGGACCAGCAACGTATGCATGGAGAAGACGGCATACATCAGGGTCATGAAAGCTACGCTCTTACCAAAGAAGAGATGGAAATCTTCTTTGAATGCCTGCTCAGTATTAAGGTACCGTCTGGCTTCTCGTCGAATATAAAGGGAATAATAAACATGGCAGAGAAAAAGTTCCAGAACCTAAAGTCTCATGACTGCCACGTGATTATGACGCAACTGCTTCCGGTTGCATTGAGGGGGCTTCTACCAGAAAACATTCGATTAGCCATTGTGAAGCTATGTGCATTTCTCAATGCAATCTCTCAGAAGGTAATCGATCCAGAAATCATACCGAGGTTACAGAATGATTTGGTGCAATGTCTTGTCAGTTTCGAGTTGGTGTTCCCACCATCCTTCTTCAACATCATGACGCACATCCTAGTTCACCTATGCGAAGAGATTAACGTATGGGTCCTGTATTTCTACACAATATGTTCCCCTTTGAGAGGTTCATGGGAGTCTTAAAGAAGTATGTTCATAACCATGCTAGGCCAGAAGGAAGCATCTCCAAGGGCCATCAAAATGAGGAGGTCATTGAGTTTTGTATTGACTTTATTCCTGACCTTAAGCCGATTGGTGTTCCTGAATCGCGGCATAAGGGCAGACTGGATGGAAAAGGCACGCTAGGAGGGGAACAAATAATATGTATGGACGGACATTCTCTCACTGAAGCACACTACACAGTTCTACAGAATTCCACCTTGGTGGCTCCGTATATGGATGAACACAAGAATTTGCTATGCTCCAAACACCCGGAGTAGTCTGATCACTGGATTACACGTGAACAAACCAGGAGTTTCGCCAACTGGTTGCAGACACGTATCATGCATGACACCTCTATTGAAGATGACCTGTACTTGCTGTCCCGGTTACCATCTTCGAATATAATGACTTTCAAAGGGTACGAGATAAATGGTAATACATTTTACACGATCGCCCAAGATAAGAAGAGCACCAACCAAAACAGTGGTGTCCGCTTTGATGCAGAAACCAATACGGGAAAGGAAACATATTATGGTTATATACAGGACATATGGGAACTTGACTATCGACGTGGTTTAAAGGTCCCTTTGTTTCGGTGCAAATGGGTCAATATGACACGAGGCGGGGTAATGGAGGACCCGCAGTACGGATTGACAACAGTGGATCTCAACAATCTTGCGTATGCAGACGAACCATTCGTCCTAGCCAATGATGTGGCACAGGTTTTCTATGTGAAGGACATGTCTACCAAGCCAAGAAAAAGAAAAGATAAGGAAGCGAATGCATCGTACGATGAGCCAAAGTGGCACATAGTTCTTTCTGGGAAGGGAAACATCGTGGGAGTGGATGACAAGACAGACAAGTCAGAAGATTATGAAAAGTTTGATGAAATTGCTCCATTCACAGTGAATATTGACCCGAGCATCCCGTTAAATGATGAATATTTTCCATGGTTACGGCGCAAAGGGACACACGCGAAGAAAAAGTTTCACACCCAAAGATCTGGGATGTGATCGGCCTCACTATCATCACTTTCTTCTGTGTTTCACACCCAGGAGGGAATGTCTGTAATAGTTAGGGTAGTTATGTGTTTTGGCATTTGAAACACGAAGAAATTTTATGTGCAAACAAATTCTTTTCATGCATTTACTGATTTTTTTTCCAGCTAAATGACCCTGAAATTGAAAAGCAATTCAAATGAACTCAGAAAAGGTTGAAAGTTGGCATGGTATCATAATTTCATACAAATAGCATGTGCAAGAAAGTAGAGAGGGTTACGGCAAAAACTGGATGCACTTCGTGTACAAAATGGACAATCTCTTTCGAAGTATCAGGGTTTCCGACGAAAACTGAACTGTTACAAAGGCATTTCATTTTTTAAATAACCTAAGCATACTAAATTGAATATAATGATAAAATACACTAATATTAAACGTAAGAAAAAAGAATCACTGAAAAACTTTTTTCAAAGTTAAGTTATTCAAAAACTAGTGACTCACACAAATTTCAAATAATTCAAAATTTAAACTATTCAAATTTGAAATCTACCGGCACTAACAGAAAGTTTGTAATTTTTTGTACCTAAAGCAAAAATATTCACAAAGAAACTCTAAATACAATAAAAAAACAACTCATAAATAAATAAAACAAAAATAAATAAAGCGAAAAAATTAAGGAAAAAAAGCCCGCCTACTGGGCCAAAGCGGCCTGCATACGACTAGCCACACAACCTTTCGTTGGGCCAGGATGCAGGCCCGCAAAGGCCCAGTAGGCCCACTAGGCGAAGAGGACAGGTAGGCCAAGTAGGCCTGGTTAGGAGAGGAGCTCGAGAGAGCTACCGCACTGGGGCTTATAAACCAGTGCGGTAGCCCCTCGACTAGCGAGGTGGGACTAAACTTGCCGCACCGCACCTGCGCCAGCGCACCCCCTTTAGTAACGGGTCGTGGCACAAACGGTACTAAAGGGGGGGCCTTTAGTACCGGTTTGTGCCACCACCCGGTACTAAAGGGGGTCGCTTCCCGCCGCTTGGCCTGGCCAAAACAGGCCTTTAGTACCGGTGGGTGGCTTCAACCGGTACTAAAGGTGCCTTCTATATATACAACAGCTACGAAAATTTTAGTTTCCCTCTCTGTTCATTCCTCTGTTCCATCGTCTTCGTCGCCGTCGCCACCGCCCTCGATCGTCTCCGACGTCGCCGCTCGTCTCCGTCGCAGCCCCCGTCCCCATCGCCGCCCCCGTCCCCGTCGCCGCCCTCGTCTCCGTCGCCGCCCCGGGCCCGTCCCCGTCGCGCCGTCCCCGTCCCCGTCGCGCCGTCCCCGCCGTCGCCTCACCGTCGCCTCTCCTCGCCGTCGCCTCGTCGTCGCCTCGCCGTCGCCGTCGCCCGCTGTGAGCCCTCCGGCCCCGAGCCCGTACACACACACACACACACAAGCATGTTTAATTAGTTTAGATAATTAGTCTTTAATTAGTTTAGATTATTATTTTGTATGTTTAATTAGTTTAGATAATTAGTGTTGAATTAGTACACACACACACACGTATTTTGTATGTTTAATTAGTTTAGATTATTTAGATTATTATTTTTTCACTATTATATATGTATGAATGCATGTTAGATGGATATAATTAGTGCTTAATCAGTTAGAAATTAGTGTTATATAGAAATGTTAGAAATTAGTGTTATATAGAAATGTTAGAAATGTTAGAAATTTTAGTGTTATTTAGATTATTTAGATTAACATAATTAGTGTTATATAGAAATGTTAGAAATTTTAGTTATCAAAATCCAATCATTAAAAAAATGTTACTTTTTGCGGGCATATAGCTAGTATTTGTTCTCGACGATGCCTGGCCCGCATCCTCGCCGTCGACTCGTCCGCGACGACGTCCAGCCGACCCATGTCCGGGACTGGGCTCCGCCGGGTTGGCACTGGGAGGTGCTGCTTGGAGGGGCGCCCCGCTTGATGAGGAACCCGGCCGCGGGTCCCGTCGTCGACCCTGATCTCATTTGGTGGCGTTCGCGTGGGCCAGTTTCGGTGCGGAGGGACCCGGCCCCGCCGGAGGTGGTACGTCGCCGTGTCAGGGAGGAGGACGAGCATGTCCATCGCTACATGGTTGCGTTAGAGGGCGGCAGATTCTCCAATACGTGGCAGTATCTTCGGGGATCTCACTTCAGCTATGATCCTGTGAGGGTTCCTTCTCTTTGGGTGTCCACCGCCCGTGCCGGAGGAACCGCGAGTGTCCTAGATTCTTCTGTAGTATTCGATCTTTATTAGCTAATACCTAGTGATGTACTATTCAATATTATATATTATTCGAGACGATGTATTCGAGATTATATCTATTATTCTAGACGATGTATTTGAGATTATATCTATTATTCGAGACGATGTAATTTGAATACTAAATTGTTTTATATTTCTTTTGGATTAGTTAAACAAAAGCTATGGCAGACAATACCGACAGAGAGGGAGAACAGACCATGTTCGATATGATACGCGGGCCAGATGATAATCAGAATGAAGAAGATTATGACGGCTCCGAATTTCTAAACAACACCGGAGAGGGTGATATGATATTCGATCGCGACGATGAAATTGATGAAGTCATGAACTACGATTATGACGATGACGAAGAACATGTTGATCCTGAAACAACAAACACCGGCGAGGTATATATATTTATATAAGCAGGCATCTGGTGATCATCACATGTTTTAAATGACTTGAAGATATTTTAACGAATCGATCTTTGTTCTTTTAGCCATCCGGATCGAGCAAATCTTCAGGCAAAATGACGAAACGAGGCCCGAACAAAAAGTTGAAGCCGGGCGTAAAGTACAATATCGAGGCATGCGGCCCTACTGGCAAACCATTAGCGCCTAAGAAGATTGCGAACAAGTTCGTTCGTCAGTGCGGAGTTCTTGTGAAGGACCAACTCCCGATCAAACTTCAAGAATGGAGAGAGCCAGCAAAGCCACGTCCAGATGTTACTTTTGTCAACAAGAATCAAAAAGATCTGCTTTGGGATACTCTCATCGAACATTTCACCCTACCAGATCATTTCACAGAAGCAGATGTGCAGAAAGTCAAGGAGGCTGCTCTTAGGATGATGGCGATTGCATTCAAGAACTACAAGAATCGTGAATGGAACAAGTACGTCAAGGGAGGAAGGAAGACTCCAGTATTCAAGGGAACACCGGAGAACCAACGTGATCATTGGGACGATTTCGTGAAATTCAAGGATTCGGAATTAGCTAAGGAACGGTCGAGAATAAACAAGAAGAATGCCGAAAAAAAAGGATAAGTTCCATAAGCTGGGGCCAGGTGGCTATGCGGTGGCAATGCCTAAGTGGGATAAGTCTGAGAAAGAGATGGAGGATGCAGGTGTCACTCCGGCTACTAAGAGCTTCCCCCCCAGGGTCAGGACTTGGTTCTATGCGCATGGGGGGGAGTTGGACCCGGAGACAGGCAATGTTTCGACGAGGGCAAGTCTGAAGGGAGCCGACGATGCAATACTTGTTGCAATAGAAGAGGCACGATCGGGGGTGTTCCAGCCCAACAGAGAGAATGACGAGCTTACGCGTGCCCTGGGAAATCCTGAACACCCGAGAAGAACATGAGGCAAGGGCACTATGCCGTGGTATGAGGGGTTTTCAGAATGGAATACCGACTACAGAACCCATGCGAGAAAGAAGATTGCGGAGGAGAAGAAGAGGAAGATGGAGGAGGAGCAGAGGAAGCGGGACTATGAACGCCTTCAAGTCCTAGAAGCAAGTCAAGCGGAATTGGCAGTCAAATTCCAGCGGCAGCAGGAGCAGATCGACTCACTTACCCATCAAAGGGGGTCTCAGCAGCTGCAGCAGCTAGCGGATGATCCTGCATTGGATAGCACCGGCCCATCCATGCCGAGAAGCAGCGTGGGTTCCGTCCCGGACGACGCAATGTTGGGTAGATGCCCCGTGGATGACATCACGGAGAACACTAACTGCGAGCTACACGTCAAAAGGAAGAACATATCCATGAAGGTGGCGGACGGCTTTGCTTTCACAAATCCCCCCGAGGCAACCTTCCATTGCAACCCGATTCCAGCGGGCTATGCTCGTGTCTTGGTTGATGAGGTGGTGGACCCACCATATTCGGGGCTACAGCTTGACATTGCTGGAGGTGACGGCGAGCGCTTTCTCGGAGAGGCCAAACATCGTATCATCCTATGGAAAAAGGATTGCATCATCTTTCGAAGGCCACCGACACCGCGTCAGCCGAGTCCTCGTCGAAGTCCGCCACCGAGTCAGCAGACTCCCGCTCCTGCAAGTCCACCAAGTCCGATAAAGTGTCAGGCCACTCCTCCTCCTCCAAGTCCGGCAAAGTGTCAGGACAATCCTCCTCCTCCAAGTCCGCCACAGCGTCAGACGTCCACTCCTCCTCCAAGTCCGGCACAACCTCAGGCCACTCCTCCTCGTCCAACTCAGCCCCGTCAGCCGTCTCCGCCGCCTCAACAATCGCAGAAGAGACACCCCGCAGCTATGGTCCGTAGCGGTACGAGTCGAGGTAGTACAGGAAGTACAGGCGGAGGCAAGCGATATAAATATGGTCCAAGCCTCAAGCCTCTTCCGCAGAGGTCTTATGACAGGTTCGAGGAGGAAATCACAGCCATATCGAAGGCCAAGGTGGAAGCCCATTTTGCACCGAAACCGCCACCGCCGCCAAGGGAGAAAGTGCCTGAGGAAACGATTGACCACTTCATTCGTATGGCTCAACCACCAGCTCCCAAGCCTGTTGACACAGACTATGAGCGCCACATCAGGAAGTTAAATCGAGCACGTCTACAAAGGGAGGCGAGCACGTCTACATCGGGATCGAGCAAACAAGAAGTAGCTGCCAAAAAATGCGGGAAAACCATTCCCCAGGTGGGAGAACAGGCGGCGCAATCGATCCCCTCGCTTGTTGTGCCAATAACAGGTGACAGTACGCGCGCCCAATATTATTGTGGGCAAACAGTGCACGTTCCCGAGGTGGGCAATGTGGTAATAACGGAGGAGCATATAATGCAGGCACAAGTTCTCAACATCACTGTTGGACAACTCCTCGAGATCGAGCCCATGCCTTTGCTTAGAGAGGATGAAGTAAAACGGAAATATGTCCGGGGCCAACCTTTGGTCGCGCCAGACAAGGTCAAGAACCTCCCAACGAGAATGTATGAATTGCATCAATGGTACATGAACATTACCAAGATTTCAGATTGATTGTCCCTCATGGTGAATGTCAAGCAGGACCATTACTACCATGAGAAAGCTGTGTCCGTTGAGTATTTAGAACTGTTTCAGTTATACAATCAAGACGCATTCGACAAATCTATCGTCAGTTGCTATTGTCTGTAAGTGATTTATTTCTATAATTTAAGTCTCAAGCTAGCTGTAGTAATATCCTTTTGATCAATCATTACTAATTATCCTCACTATATTCTTTTCTGTGGTATTATGCAGGATGAAGATATATGAAATGAGAAAAGGTGGACGCTTTGGCATTGGGTTCATTGACCCAAACACCGTTAATGAATACACCTGGAAGATAAATGAACGTCAGAAAAAGTACGTAGAGGACAGCATGCTAGAGTTCTTGAAGCGCCTCAAATACAATGAAGATATACTACTTCCTTACAACTTCCAGTGAGTCACACTGTCTTGTACTACAAATTCTCTGTTTTTGCCTACTAGCTAGCTACATGTTTTTGCTTACATATGCCCGCTTAATTAAGACATGCAAACGTTTGTGCATGCAGATTTCACTGGGTCTTGTGTATAATTAAAGTTGACGCCGGAACAGTTGAAGTACTGGACTCACTAATCTCAGAAAAAACTGACTATAACATCTTGTATGGGATAGTCAACGGGTAATTTTAATCATTATTAACTATATATCTCGGCCTATTTAGTTCGTCATTTCATGATATGAACTATTTAATAACCCCTTTATTCATTTTCTTTGTCGGCGGGAAGGGCTTGGGCAAGGTTCATCAGCGTCATGGAAGGTGAATGGAAACAAAAGCTTAAATGGTTTCGACCCAAGGTAAGTAATTAAGTAGTACTAGCTAGCTAGCTAGCTGCCATCTCTTTAATTATCATGCTTGATTATTTATTATTATCTGATCAAATTCCATTCTCGTAAAGGCCCTGAAGCAGGCGCAGAGGACTGATCTGTGTGCATTCTGCGTTTGTGAGAACATTCGCATGATGGCGTCCGAAAGGAGCAGATCTCAAAGACAGCAATGGGTACGCTTGTCAGAACACTATTCTCAATTTTTACACCATTATCGATATCTAGTCACACAACTAATACACATGCATATTGATCTCCTTCTTAACAGTTCAAAGAGGTGCGGGAGAAGCTCATAGAAACGGAGCGCGTAGAAGCACTTCAAGAGGAAATAGCGGGATTTTTGCTCGACCAGGTCATAAATCCGAATGGAGAATTCTATTATCCGCTACCACCCCCATGAAACCACTTCCAATTGTCATCGTGCTCCGAAGGCACCAATTAGGCTAATGCCACTGGCTCCGAAGGCAACATTCATATGTAGGAGAAATTGTATATAGCTATACATGTGTGTATGTGTGAATTAATTAATATGGTGGTTTGTGAGACATTGATGATATATATATATGCATGATTGGTTCTACTAGAAATTCTCTCTCTCTCTCTCTCTCTCTCTCTATATATATATATATATATATATATATATATATATATATATATATATATATATATATATATAACGTATACAATGTGTAGTATCGTAAAATACCAGCAAACGAAAAAGAATTATAATGGAAACACAAAAATAAATGAAAAAGAAATCATAAAACGAAAAAAACCCCAAACCTTATAGTACCGGTTGGTCTTACCAACCGGTACTAAAGGGCTCCCGGCCCCCGGAACTGGCTCGTGCTACGTGGTTGCCCTTTAGCACCGGTTCGTGCTGAACCGGTACTAAAAGGGGGGGGGGGGGCTTTAGTGACCACAATTTAGTGCCGGTTATATAATCGACACTACAGGGCCTTTCGAACCGGTGCTAATGCCCGGTTCTGCACTAGTGTTGGATAGGCTGGAACGCTCATCGAGACCTATGATGGTCTAGTAACTTCCAATGAAAGGAAGTGTCGCAGACTTGGGGACTAGGTGCTCACTCCTTAATACCTCATTGGTACCTATATATTCTAGACCCATTTTTGCAGTTTTCTTCTAATGTCTCATCTACTGGGTGACCTCAATCGTACACTAATTAATCATCTAATACATTGTAAGATGGGCGCTGCTACCCGTCGGCCGGTGGATCTTTTTCAAAAGATCAGCGGCCTCGCGAGCCATCATATCTGGCGGATTGAGCACCTGAACGTCATTTTCTACCATTGCAACATAGGTCGTGTTGCAGGATTTTCTGCAACAAGTGTAATGTTGCAGAAAATTTACAACATATGTCAAGTTGTAGTTCTATTTTTTGCAAAACAAGTCTTGTTACAGTTTTTTTTGCAACATGGGAATTGTTACAAAAGAAATTGCAACAGGGGCGCAGAGCAACAATGACAGAAGCCGGCCCTGGAGGCTTCCATGGCGGCAGGGGCGTCCAAGGGTGAGTCGAACCGTCGCCAGCATCTCGTGGGTGGTAGTACCTGACCAGATACGACTTTGGAGCTTTCTCAAGTGGCCGTTCTTGGCCAGATCCGGCAAAGGAGGGTTCAAAAATGGCCGTGCTTGGCCAAGTCCAGCGATGGCACGACAGCCATCAGTCGCTTCTGACGACAAGGAGTGCAGATGTGCTCTCCGGTGGTGTGAGGGTGACATAGGTGTGCCAATCCAGTAGCAGGCCGTCGGGGCTGATCATGGGGAACAAGGATGGGGCAATTGGCCTTGTGTCTTGTCTGCAACGATTATTTTGTTGCGGACAAAAGAATTGCAACTGGGGCCAAGTTGCTAACCTAAATTATGGATTAGTACTTGTTTCGGAGCCATCTGATCAAATGAGATCCGACGGCTATGAAGGCAGCGGCGCGCAGAAAAATCATCCGCCTGATTCCAAACATTTCCCTTGTAAGATATAACATCTTCCCTGAAAACAGTAGCACAATGGCCCTTTTATAAATAAGAGAACAAGAGAAACGAACTTTCCTAGTGGTAGTTTAGGCATGCAGTCTGTACAATGCTGTACCATTGTTTGGCGCTTGTGTTCACAAATACTCCCTCTGTTTTTATTTAGTTCGAGTATTAGCTTTGGTCAAAGTCAAACTTTATAAACTTAGACCAATTTTTTAAACAAAAATATTAACATATACAATAACAAATCAATACCATTAGATTTATTATTGAATGTACTTTCACGTCGTATATATTTATTATGGTAAATGTTTATATTATTTTCTATGAACTTGGTAATATGTGGAGTAAAAAAAGTGGAGGGAGTACTTCACAACACATTTTTTAATGAGTGCTTAACGAGAGGTGATTTCAGATAATTCGTTCACGAAGATGCCATGGGAATCATGCATGCATGCTGTGTGATGTCAGATGCGTAATGCATGCATGTACGTGCCGCCGCGCTTTAATCACGCATCATGCATGCGTGTCATTTTCAAGGCCGATGTGTGTGCAAATACATGCATGTCCGGGTGAGCAATCTATGCACTTTTTGCAGCATGTGCGTAGCCACAATAGAAAGTAACATACACTATTATCGTACACATATCTTTAGATTATATTATTATCTTCATAGTGGGTAGTAACATGCAAAGCTTCATTTATTAGGTTATACACTCATATTGCATTGGGACATGTGATGTTATAGTAACTAGCTAAGTTACTCAAACTACCTCTCCTCATTAACTCATTGCCACATAAGCAAATTTGATGAGTTGGACTCGATGTTACTGCTGAAGTTACTCCCACTGTGGCTAGTCTGATACTCCATCAGAAGATTGTAGTCGTGTTCACCCTATAGTACTACGTAATTTCCAGTTTATAATAAAGAATAACGTATGCTTGCAGCATATCAGGTCGTATCAGTGAAATGCCATATCCTTTCGAAGGTACCAAGGATTGAATAAAATCAGAGTCACTTGTCAGCCAAGTAATTGAGTTTTAATTAATTCTCTAGAAGACCAGGTAAAAAGATCTGTGAGGCCCACGTGTCATCCCAGCGGGCGACTGGGGAGGCGACGCCGCCGCACAACGCTAGCCTTCCAAACCCGCCCTCACCTCTCGCGCAAAACCCCTCACGGTGGTTGGTGGGGGCGGGAGCTCTCCCCTGCGCGTGTGGCCCCCTCTCTACTTCTCGTCTTCCCCTGCCGCCCGCCCAAATCTCACACCACTGCCGGCCGATCCCTACCTCCTCGTTGCTCGCCTCCCTGCAGCGCTATCCCAAGCGTGGCCCGCATCGCCGCATTGGGTCGTGACTCCGGCGGTCGGATTCCAACCCTGGCTGCTTCTCTTGTCGGTTCTGACCACCGGCTTGCACCACGGTTGTGCCTGCCCTGGATCCGGCAACTCCACCACCCTTATGCCCGGCCCAACTACGGCTTACGCATTTCCAAGGCGGGTTGTGGTGGTGCAGGTGGCGGCAGATTTGGGCCACCTTGACTAGGTCTAGCCCGAAGCTATGGGCGGCGAGTCGGCGGCCCTCCTTGCTGCGAGGTTGGAGTGGTTGCGGTGATTCCGGCGGCGAGGTTGGTGTGGTTGCTTGTTGCCTCCTGTGCATGGCATCGACGGTCTATGGTTGTGCCCACGTAACTTGGGCACCAGGACAGTGGCCCCGCACATGGCGGTGGCGGCCTCCTCCTTCCGCCGGAGGTGGGTATCGAGATATGGTTGATCTTGGGATCTCATGTCTCACAAAATAATTGGTCAGGCGGTGGAGCTAGTGGTCTTCGCCTGATGTCACCATTCTACCTGTGATTACTCCTCTTTGCTCTGGCCATCAGCGAGTTCCGGACTTCCCCTTCGAAGAAAACAAGGACTAACGTATATGACACTTTTGGACACCTTGACTGGGTAGGGGTCGGTCTAATGCACTGATAACCCATAAGTATAGGGGATCACAATAGTTTTCAAGGGTAGAGTATTCAACCCAAATTTATAGATTCGACACAAGGGGAGCCAAAGAATATTTGAAGGTATTAGCAGCCGAGTTGTCAATTTAACCACACCTGAAGATTAATTATCTGCAGTAAAGTGATTAGTAGCACAGTAGTATGATAGTTTTGATGATAGTAGTAGTAGAAACGGTAACAGTAATAGTGATAGCAGTGATATCGTAGCAGTAACGATGGCAGTAGCAACAGTAGTAACTTAGCAAGAACAATATAATATAAATTCGTAGGCATTGGATCGGTGACTCGTTGGATGATATTCATCATGAGACAGTTATAACCTAGGGCGATACGGCACTAGCTCCAGTTCAAAAATATAATGTAAGCACGTATTCCGTAAATAGTCATACGTGCTTATGGAAAGAACTTGCATGACATCTTTTGTCCTACCCTCCCGTGGCAGCGGGATCCTATTGGAAACTAAGGGATATTAAGGCCTCCTTTTAATAGAGAACCGGAACAAAGCATCAGCACACGGTGAATACATGAACTCATCAAACTACGGTCATTACCGGGAGTTGTCCCGACTTCTGTCACTCCAGGGTTGCTGGATCATAACACGTAGTAGGTGACTATAACTTGCAAGATCGGATCTAGAACATGGATATAATGGTGATAACATAAACAGTTCAGATCTGAAATCATGGCACCCGGGCCCAAAGTGACAAGCATTAAGCATGGCAAAGTCATAGCAACATCAATCTCAGAACATAGTGGATACTAGGGATCAAGCCCTAACAAAACTAACCCAATTACATGATGAATCCCATCCAACTCCTCACCGACCAACGAGGCTACGAAGGAATTACTCACTCCCGGTGGGAGCATCATGGAATTGGCGATGGAGATGTGTTGGTGATGACGAAGATCGAAGATCCCCCACTCCGGAGCCCCAAACGGACTCCAGATCTGCCCTCCCGAGGAAGAACAGGGCTTGGTGGTGGCTCCGTCTCGTGAAACACGATAATTCTTTCTTCCTGATTTTTTCTGAAAATATGGGATTCTATAGCGTCGGTTTGGAGGTCAGCGGGGCCAGCAGGTGGGCAGCACCCACCTGGGCGCGCCTGGTGGGCCTGGCGCGCCTTGGTGAGTTGTGCCCACCCAGGTGCCCCCCTCAGGTCCATCCTGGCTCCAAAAATTCTCTTTTATTGTATAAAAAAATCCTCACAAAATTTCGTTCCATTCCGAGAACTTTTATTTCTGCACAAAAACAACACCATGGTAGTTTTGTTGAAAACAGTGTCAGTCCAGGGTTAGTTTCATTCAAATCATGCAAATTAGAGTCCAAAACAAGAGGAAAAGCATTAGGAAAAGTATATACGTTGGACACGTATCATGCATCTGCAACATCAGCATAACAAGCTTCATCGGGGTATCACGAAGCTCTGTTTTTGTTGTCACCTTGGGACATGTCTGCATCAAGATTTCCAAGGAATCAACACATGCGAAGAATACCATGGCATGATTGGAGTACCTACAAGCGGCAAATGCGAGATTTAGGATGCGATGAAGACTTTGCTTCACAGGTAGTTGCTCAGAATTGGCTCGCGGGATATGTTCCTGTCCAGATTGGGCATGAGTTCATGTGATCCTAGTGGTACGTGACTTGTAGTAGTAGCCTCCACAAGTGGGGCCGACAACATTGGAGGAATTTTTCATTGATGGTGCTCCTTTGAGTACCGAGTCATGATTTCCAGGGTGAAAACCCAAGGTCTGGCCTTTATTGGTTGTGCCTGGCAATGGCCTTGTTGAAGGTATTGTTTTGGGAACGGCGGTCCTTCTCTAGAGTGAAAACCTACTATCTTTGATCGGGCAATGACGATACTTGTGCATTGTTTCCTTCCTGGAGGCTTTGCTTTTGGAGAATCTTCTTTCGAGTCTGGGTTTTGTCTTTGTTGGTGGTTAGAGTGTTGCTGCTACGGCTGATTGATCACCATGGCAGGGTCTTTTTTCTCTTCTTTCCTTTTTATATTTTATTTTCTGGTTGTGTGCATTCTGGATGTTTTTAGGCATCTAGTTGGGGCAGAGGGTGGGTGTAATTGATACCTACTTGATATTAATATACCCCCCTTGTTAAAAATATAAGGTACCATAGCAAAGTTGATAACAGAGCACAACAAAGATCATAATAGAGGACGACATGTTAATTCAAGAGTATTCCATGGAAACGTATCAACTATCAACTATCAGTATAAGAAAGAAAAGGTGATTTTGTTGGCGACCTAGGTTTAACACCCTTGCCTCCGTCGGTGCCGATCCGAGGCCGGCATCCACCCTTGACTGTTTGCATTTGATTGGCGTGTTTTTGTCTCTCCATGCTAGTTGGGTGATGTGCACTTCATGTTTCTAAGGAAGTTTGACGTGTAATCGCACATGCGGCGGCTGGGGTATTCCTGGAGATGGCAACCTAGTTCATTTGTCCTGGTTTGGGATGGAGTCCAACTCTGATCCCCATTATCTATGTGTATGGGTGAAAGATCCCTGTTGTCTTCGTATGGAAGAATGCGATGTTGGCATATCTTTGTCTACGATCAAATTGGGAATGGAAGATTGCAAGATCAACCAAATACCATCGTCGGTCGCGAGGCATATCTGTATGTATTGGTGGAAGCGGCATCTCTCGTTTTGAGCGGCAACTGGTGACTTGCTATATCTTTAGTCTTAGCTTCTACTAGCGGCGGGGGTGGTAAGGAGCACCCGATGAGGGGGCCACCCATCCAAAGCCGACTAGTGTTATGGTACCCAGGTTCTTGTAGATGTTGTGAATGACAAGGAAGAGGTTGGGAAGAATGCGAGAATGTACTTGAGGAAGAAATGATGGTTTTGGAAGCAACCGGCCCTAGAGCTGCCGGTAACCTGAAGGGGACGCGTGTCCCGCTATGTTAGCAAAATGAGAATAGCTCCCTTCAAGCTGAGTAAATGAACCATTGGTGTTCAATTTCACCCAACCCTCTAGTGGAGGACATCACCTAGCAGGAGTTGCAGTCGAGATCGCATGCATAGGTTTTAACAGATGGTCATAAGATATCACTTTGTTGCCTTTGACAAGATCACAATCAGATTTCTGCACAATTTTCCAGCTACGAGTCTAAATAGCTAGACAAATAGCTCCTTCATACTTCGATTGGAGGAGGGGGCTTTGCCATGTACCACTTCATTTTGGTTGTGCCAAGAACGCCGTAATGTCTTCAATAGCATACAATGATCAATCTTGGATAGGGGATGTAAAGTGCCAAGTAACCATTTGGTACAAGTGTTTCGAACTTCTGTGATATTAGGTAGGCGCGAAAGAGAGGAAATGCAGGGGGTTGGATAGGTAGGAACACTTGTCAAGACCTGTGATCACGTAGTAGCCACCGATAGAAGGGTGCGTCGATGACTCGGGCATTATGTGTTCGCTACCTAGTAAATCATCGATACCTATATATTCTAGACCCATTTTTTCAGTTTCCTTCTAATGTCTCAACTATGTGGGTGACTCTTTTCAGTTGTACATTAATCATCTCATCTCATAGTAAGATATGGTGTCTTCCCTGAAAACAGTAGCACGATGACCCTTTTATAGTAAGAGAAATGAATGTTCATAGTGGTAGTTTAGGCATGTGATCTCTACATGCATCCATGCCCATGAGCCAGCTACTGCCGCCTTTTGCCACTTGCGTTCACAGATACTTCATGTGACGTCACACTTCTGTAGTGAGTGCTTAATCAGAGTTGACTGCAGATAATTCATTCATGGAGTTCCCGCGGGGATCATGCATGCATGCTGTGATGTGACATGTGTCATGCACCACATGTACGTGTCATGCCATTTCCATAGGTCGATGTTTGAGCAAATCCATGCATGCCCACATGAGCAATCTACTTTTGCAGCACTAGTTGTGTTTCTCCTGCTTTTGTTATAGCGTGCGTGTGGTTGCACTGATACTTCATCAGAAGATTGTTAGTAGTGTTCACCCCATAGATACAGAAGGTGAAAATGATATGTAATTTCCAGTTTACAAGAAAGAAGATCGAGGTATACTTATCGGCGCTGCAACCTGTGCGGCGGCCACCGTGCAGACCGTTCTTGCTGTTCAAATTTCCGAAGCCCTCGCTCGCATTTTAATATTTACTCCCACTATAATTTTGATCAAGAAAACATGGATTATGCGCCTCAAAAAAGATATAATTGTACTCATATGCTGAAGAAATGTCCGATGATACTCCGTTTTCTGGCACATTGGCTATCAATTACTGCTCTGAATTATTGCTCTGATCGATGATTGCTATAATACTCCCTCCGTTCCAATGCTTCCTCAATTCCCGTGCTTCAACTTTGACCATAAATTTAACCAACGAGACCGACTGCGGCGGGAGCAAAAGTTATACCACTGAATTCGTATTCAAAAGAATTGTTCAATTATATATTTTTTTCTTCCGCCGCAGTCGGTCTTGTTGGTTAAATTTATGGTCAAAGTTGAACTTCGGGAAACGGGGGCGCACTATATTTTGGAATGAAGGGCGTAGTACATTTTCTCTGGCACATTGCTCTGATCGATGATTGCAAAAATATCTTGAAATGCGTGCAAACCTTATTAACTGGATGGGAAGGATAGCCATAAGCCGACCAAGTAAACATGTTCTATACCCAACCAAAAACTCCACTGACATCATCACCTTCGCAACAGGGGTGGGGCACCGCACGCCATCATGCCACCTAGTTATTCTGGACTTACAAATGCCAAGAGCTCCTCCTCGTGAACGATTTGCCCGACATCTAAACATTGTGTAAATGGGACGGCTTACATCGATCATGGACCAGCGAGAGATTGGTGGCATGCTTTTTATAAGTGTCACCGACTGAGTATTTTTCCCAGGAAATAAGTAAATAAAAGAGCTAAGAACATAGACAGTAAAGCATTAGCTCCTTTGCACTCCTCATGCCTCCTTTTTTCTTCTTGTTCAAGAAATTTGGTGGTTTGAAATTCATTTTCGACAAATTTCATTTTTCAATCATGGTGTGCCATCGATGCTGTTTTTTCTTGTTACAAATAGCTATGGATGGGAGGGGGGAGGGTGTTTTTTCAGAATAGCTATGGATGGGTTAATTCGTACGTGGAGGTAGCCACAGGTCTTTGAGGGCTCTGGAGAGATACACATACGTGCGCAGAGGCTCTGGATAGGGGCTTTGGAGGCGCAGCCCAGCGCCGCCACGGCCTTTAACAAAGTGTTCGCACACGAACACGTCACCGTGTACCTCCAACGCCGAGGGTGATGCACCGCAGCTCACGTCGAAGGAGACCCACCGGAAGCGCGGTACGCAAGACAATCCGGCGGGTGCTTTTGTAGACCCGAAACCCCACACGCCCGGGAGGGACCCCGTCAGGGCGCGCGGCGGCTATGGGCTGCCCTAGGTCGGCCTGACCGCCCCTAGGGCCTCGAGGTTCGCCGCCCTGCAATAAAGAAGAACAAACGAAGAACGGGGAAGAAGAAAAACAAGGGAGAAGGTAAAAGTAAAGGTAAAAGATGTAGATAGATTTGTTTGATTGTGTGTTGTTGTTCAATCGGCCGTCACCTCTTGTCTATATAAGAGGCGGGTGGACTTCTCGTACAAGAAAAGGACTTTCCTAGCCGTCCAAATCAACAAAACCTAATAAAACACGGACTATTCACGATCCCCGGCCAGGATGTCCGGCTCAAGGCCCGGATGATCCGGCCTAGCCCAGTTTTTTGACAGCAGCTCACTGTTTTGGCTCTAGAATCCTCATACAACCACGGATTTGGACGTTTTTTATATCCAAATCAACCGTCTCAATGAGACGCACAACTTTTATGTTGAACACTTTTTCATCAGAGGCCATCTTGAGGGTGTTTCGGGCCGTTTTCTAAAGTCTGCAGCAGAAAAACGTGTCCGGACACCCGGACGATTGCCCGGATTGTCCGGCCTTTGCCCGGATCATCCGGGAGTTGATCCAGATCATCCGGCTTCAACTTTTAACTTCTGTTGTTTTGATCAATTTTTCGGCCCTCGGCCGGATGATCTGGACCCCGGTCCGGATGATCCGGCCATACAGTGCTGCAGCGCACAGTTTTGGCTGTAACTTTTGGATACGAACTCGGATGGGGACGATCTTTATATCAAAATCATATGTCTCGACGAGACGAAGAACTTTTATCTGATAAATTTTTCCATCAGAGGGCATCTTGGTTAGGTTTCAGGCCATTTTCTAATCTGGTGTCAATACGAGCATCTCTAAGATTGTCATAACTTTTGCATCTGAGCTTCGTTTTGTACCATCTCTATATTCATCTCGATCGGCTTGAAGAGAGCCATCCAGTGGTGACATGAACTCATAATTTTAACATCATCTTATTATAGCCTCAATTCACTCTTTGCGATCATGCCATTTTTGAGCGTCAACACATGCCCCCCTGTTTTTCGGCAAAAAGTAGTATGCCGACAAATAACTTGTACCGTGTTGGTTCTAAGGACGATGTCAACACTCCATCGGCCACTTTGCATGTGCTTGGGTGATAAATATATATCGGCCATTATTTTTTTGAATCCTTGATGCAAAATTGGGTGAAACCTTCTCAACTTCCTTAACAATCCGATGATAAAGTTCCATAGATATGTATCTCAAGGTCATCCTCTGAATCATATTGTTCACCCTTTAGCTACGATTTTACAGATAATCAACAATAAACTTTCTTCAATCCTTACTTTTACCTGCATAAAAACAATATTAGTGGCCGAAGCGGTGGACTTCGGTTCGGCCTTACCTATGTTAACGAGACTAAGCATCGGCTATTGATAGAAATGCAACACACCATGATTAACATAGTAGCCGGATGCTTGCTGTGCCAACTCTTTCGAATTGTCATGTCTAGAAATATGAACAATTTTATAGCAACCCAAGGTAAATTTTGCATCTAGACATACCTCAAGATAAACTATAAGTGATTCGTCAAAACATTGATAACCCTTGGATATTTGTTGCACTACTCATAATGAATCACTGAAAGCCTCAATATGTATAGCCATATAGCATGTAAAAGATTCAATCCGAATAACAATGCATATTCGGCTTTGATTAATTGTGCAAAAAATATTCTAAGTGCCACGAGGCTTCATAAAATTGCACCATAAGGAGATATATAAACAACACCAACACCTTGGCCATTGTGAATTCAACCATCGAAACATAATCTCCATAGTACTAGAGAGACAAGGCTAATATCACTTAACATGTACCTTGTCTCGGTTCCAATTGAACTAAGGACGATGCTAGAATTTCACACCGGCCATGATCGGATAGTTTCTTAGGACGATAGTTAAGTATCGGCCATTATCATGAGGTCCATGTAGAATTCATCCATTAAAGCATGTATAGCCGAAATAAACAAATAAAATAACAATAAATATTTCGGCCCCTTTGTATTAGCAACAATGTAACTAACCAAATATATGGTAATTTTGTAATACCCTCTCATGATATAGAAAATTATGTTGCATCCATGGATCAAAATAAATCCATGGAGGGTAATTGATCATACCTAGGGATGAATTCCATGGAAAAGGCATCAACGGCATGGTTGAAGAAAATGGATGATGTGCTAACCGAAGATTTTGATGTTGTGATGCGCACCTTCGGCTTAATTGTTTGTGGTTTTCATTATTTCCCTTCTTCACTTTTATTGTACTTGTTGAAACAGAAGCATGCACATCATTTTTGTCTTGATTGATCTTCTTGGGAACCCATGCCATGTTCTTCTTTTTCAGCTCTTGTGCACTAAGATTTTGTAATTTCTTCTTTTGCCAATATGATAAGCCGAGTGGGCATCTCGGCTGTGATTCTGTTTTGACCAATGGCAATTCTTTCTTGGCCTTGTGCACTGTCAACTTCTTTTCTTCAGATTTGGCACTTTGACTCTCAATAATTGGTTGCTTCATCTCATTGCCTTTAGTAGCCAATATCAACACTTTCATAGGCTCTTTTTCATTTGAGATCAAATTTGAAGTAGCACTCTTACGACCATCTCTTTTAACGCGGTAAACTTGTTTGACCACCTCTTTCTTCTTCCTTGAGCTCTGGAACGATTCCTTATGATTGAAACGATCTTTAACATGTGATTGTTCAGATGTTGATCTTCTTGGAGCTGCATAGTATTGGTGAGATGGTCTAAAATAAGATGGAGAATGTGCCCTTGTATAATACCTGTCCCATGATGAATATGTATCTATATGAGCATAGGGAGGCATCCACGGCATTGGCATTGGCGGCCCAAAATAAGGATATGAATATGTTGCATTAAAATTCGCACTTTGCCAATACCGATCCTCATATTTACGCCTTGGGGGTGATCTTGGTTTCTTTGCATGATTTGGCCAATAAGCATTCTTCTCTTCACTTTTCTTTTGATATTTATCCAATAGTTCAGCGAAGGTGATTTTTATCTCTTACACTTGTGCTTATTTCTGCCTTTGATTTCTTTTGGTTTGCTTTCATCGATCATTGGATTTGCTTGCTGCCCGCCAGTCCTTGGCGTCTCCGTTGTAGCTTCGATGGATTTTTTGCCCTCAAGGTTATGTTCATTATGCTCTTCAACAAATTCTTTACTTGAAAGCTCGATCCCATCACCTGCAGTTTTTACCTTCTCTTTAAATGGATCGGCTTGAAGCAGTCGATGCAAAAACTTTCTGCCATCGGGACCAATCGGAATAGATTGGTCATCTCTTGGTGTCTCAACAAATTTCAATCGTCCTTTATCAATGGCCAATTTAACTATTTGACGAAACATATTGCAATCCTCAAAATTATGTTTGAATGAATGATGCAACCTACAATACATTCGTCCTTGAATTGATGGCTTGACATGGTGATCAAGAATTCTTATGTAATTATTTTTCAGCAACAAATCAAATATTTGATCGCACATGCTTGAATTGAAGGCAAACCTTTTATTTTCTAGCCGATCTTGCTATGAGAACGGCTTTGGAGTTAAGCAAACGAATGATTCAGATTTTGTATCACCCCATTCGGCTATGAATTTTATTTTGCATTCTCTTACCGATGTCATTGGATAAGAAACTATACTTGCATCGGTTTGCTCAAAAGATTTTAACCTTGGCTTTAAATTTCTGAAACGAAAATAGTTAGAACATACATATCTCAATTGAGACCAAGTGTAAGCCAAGTAAGGAATAAGTAAAGCTAACCAATTAGATATGAACTTTAGATAAAGCAATGGGGAAAGCCTTGGCTGCAATAATTTTTCGCTATCGGTCTTTCTGAATGGTGTAATGTGTTGACCGATATGCTTTGTGACAATCTGATTGCTAACAAATAAATTGCCCTTCTTCATTGGTCTCTCAATATTTCTTATGAAGATTTTTCTAATATATGCATCAACAACAAAGTCATGACCAAATCTGGAAAACAGGTAAATTAATTGCTAGACATACCTCTTCAAATATGTTGGGAGAGCGTGATGGTGGTGTGACTTGAAGAATATCTTGCTCCGCCATCAGATAGCTCCCCAACGCCATGTCATCATCTTTCTCTTGATTCCGTGCATCATTACCTTGAAGATCCATGTCAGTCGAACTTTGTTCGGCTACTTGTTCTTGTCCTTGAGGCTTGTCAATTTCTATGGCACGGAACTCATAGGGCAGGAAGTAGGTTCCATTGACCTCGGAAAAATCAAGTATGACTGTTTTTCTATGCTTTCCATGCCCTTTCTCAATAATGCTTGCCTCTTTGGATTTGATGGACTCAGAATATATACTACTTGATTCGGCTTTTCTAATAACCGAATTTTCTTTGTTACCTGAATCAATAACTTTATCTTTTTGAATTTGCAAGGCTTCTCGCTCTCGTCTAATTTTAGCCCACATCTCAGCTTGGCGAGCTTTAAACATTTTCATCTCAATTTCCATCCACTCGTCATAAAATTGGCCCCCAATACTTTGAGACGCTTTCGGCAATGAGGTGCCAAAACTTTGTGATTGTTTAGGTGGTACACTGGATGGTACAACACTGGGCGACTGCATCATTTGTGCAACTCTAGCTTTTACAGCAGCAAAATCATGAGGCTTCCCACCATCTATTAGTTCCTGGCGAATAGAGTTGCACAAATCCCAAGAGAATGTAAGCTTGTTCTCAATTACCCAGGCTGGATATGGTTGCCCCCCAATGCTTTTAGACTCTTTCGGCAATGAGATGTTGCTGAAATTCTGTAATTGTGTAGGGGGTACATGATATGCCACGGTAGTAGATGAAGGCATTTGTGCTCCTGCAGAAGTTTCACTTATTCGGCCATGACCATGAAGGTGCGGAGCCGAATTATGGACATCAACAGTAGTATATGGTGCCAAAAAATTAGTAGCATTAGGTGTAGCATATGATATTTGAGGGTAACTGGCCAAATAACTAGTAGTAACATGGCCAATTCCCCTATCCACCGGCACATTTGGATTAACGTACTGCAAGTTATTTGCCGATGAATAAAAACTTGAAACACTTTGTTGCATACCATTGAAAGTTCCTACATAGGGTGTCTCAACTTGATTAACTGAACTCATCATGTTATTCATCGGCATATAAATTTGTGGGGTTGCCGATGCATGAGAGTTGGGATACATATGTTGCATGTTGCTAAAATTATATGAAGTAGAATCATGAAGATTTTGTTGCATCGGCCCTTGCACATAATTAGATGAATGATTGATAAAGCTAGGGCTAGCCGATACATTATGATCATTAGATGATCTAGCAACAACATATGCATTATTTGCATCTACATATGTGAATTGGGTATTCGTATTACCTTTGTAGATTGCAAACCCTAGATGACGATCTCTTCGTAGCAAGAACGGGCCGGAGACCGTTCAAAACTTTGTCCCCAGCGGAGTCGCCAAAAAGTGTGTTCACACACGAACACGTCACCGTGTACCTCCAACGCTGAGGGTGATGCACCGCAGCTCACGTCGAAGGAGACCCGCCGGAAGCGCGGTACGCAAGACAATCCGGCGGGTGCTTTTGTAGACCCGAAACCCCACACGCCCGGGAGGGATCCCGTCAGGGCGCGCGGCGGCTATGGGCTGCCCTAGGTCGGCCTGACCGCCCCTAGGGCCTCGAGGTTCGCCACCCTGCAATAAAGAAGAACAAACGAAGAACGAGGAAGAAGAAGAACAAGGGAGAAGCTAAAAGTAAAGGTAAAAGATGTAGATAGATTTGTTCGATTGTGTGTTGTTGTTCAATCGGCCGTCACCTCTTATCTATATAAGAGGCGGGTGGACTTCCCGTATAAGAAAAGGACTTGCCTAGCCGTGCAAATCATCAAAACCTAATAAAACATGGACTATTCACGACCCCCGGCCCGGATGTCCGGCTCAAGGCCCGGATGATCCGGCCTAGCCCAGTTTTTTGACAGCAGCTCACTGTTTTGGCTCTAGAGTCCCCACAGGACCACAGATTTGGACGTGTTTTATATCCAAATCAACCGTCTCGACGAGACGCACAACTTTTATGTTGAACACTTTTTCATCCGAGGCCATCTTGAGGGTGTTTCGGGCCGTTTTCTAAAGTCTCCAGCAGAAAAACGTGTCCGGACACCCGGACGATTGCCCGGATTGTCCGGCCTTTGCCCGGATCATCCGGGAGTTGATCCAGATCATCTGGCTTCAACTTTTAACTTCTGTTGTTTTGGTCAATTTTTCGGCCCTCGGCCGGATGATCTGGACCCCGGTCCGGATGATCCGGACATACAATGCTGCAGCGTACAGTTTTGGCTGTAACTTTTGGATACGAACTCGGATGGGGACGACCTTTATATCAAAATCGTCCGTCTCAACGAGACGAAGAACTTTTATGTGATAACGTTTTCCATCAGAGGGCATCTTGGTTAGGTTTCATGCCATTTTCTAATCTGGTGTCAATACGAGCATCTCTAAGATTATCATAACTTTTGCATCTGAGCTTCGTTTTGGACCATCTCTATATTTATCTCGATCGGCTTGAAGAGAGCCATCCAGTGGTGACATGAACTCATAATTTTAACATCATCTTATTATAGCCTCAAGTCACTCTTTGCGATCATGCCATTTTTGAGCGTCAACACAAAGAGCGTGCGAGATAGACGACGGAGCCGAGCCTCGTCGGCGATCTCCTTCTTCCTCCGGTCCCCACTCACCTCCAGATTAGATGGAAGATCTCAGAGTGGCTCTTCCTCACCGATGTATGGAGCATGGGGCTACCGAGGCTCATGAAGGCCATGCCCCTGCAATGGTCGTAGCCTCGCTCCCATGCGAGCAAGACGACAGATTTGCCGAATCAGGCGGCCAGGAGAACTGAGAGGCTGGCTCGCCCTGCCGGCAACCAAACAACAAAGATCATCGCACCCACCCCGGCAAAACCGGAGGCGCCAGATCTCCTGGGGTACCATTTTATCTTATGGGCAAGTGTACATTGTGATCCAGTGGCTCTTGGGTTATATTGAACCCCCACTTCTTTTCGTCTCAAATTCCATTTTTTCTTTCTTGTGCATTTTCTCTTCCGGTATTTCTCTTAGGAGATCTCCTGCATCCGGTAGTCTATAATAAAGCCTAGTGTGTGGTTCACCTGGGGATCAAGTAGTCGATGAACATGAAGATTATAGTCGCTAGATTGTTAGTGTATCCAAGGAGGTAAAATTTTCTGTTTATGAACTTCGCATCCATATAATGAAAATTTCGCATCCATAGAATGAAAACTTTCAGTCCCAGTCTCACTCGTTGCAGTGATATTTTAAATTCATAATCTCTAAATTGTTTAAATTCAGACTCGAAGATGACATATGGTTTGAATGCATGGATAAAACACGATAAACATCATCCAAAATAACTTGGCACTACCATTTGCATGATTTAACGCCTGCTCCAACCTTCGTATAGTATGCCATCGTCGCCCATGGCCTCTATGGTACGGTAAAAAGTTGTAGAGAGACCAGAGAGGTTCGTACGGTCCGTGAGCCCAACATGGGTGGAGTCCTCTATAATAAATCCTAGTGTGGTTCACCCAGGAATCAAGTAGTCGATGAACATGAAGATTATTGTCGCTAGATTGTTAGTGTATCCAAGGAGGTAAAATTTGCTCGCCTGTGTTGTGTCAAACCCAGTCTAGAGGATTGAACACAGCTGCCGTTGCTTAAGCTAGGCTTTCTTCAGTCCAAAAGCCTGAGGTAGCTAAGTAACGTGAGGCTTTATCTGGTCAAAAGGGTGAGATGGAGAAGTAACATTAGTTGTAGACTTTCTCTAGGTAAAAAGGATCTAAGCAGTAGTTGGCTTTTCTTAGTGAAAAGTCTAAGCCGAGTATGTGAGCTCATGCATGCTCGGCCGGTTTGCCTTTGCACTATAAAAGGACCGTTGCACCTCCATTCACTAGTAGAAAACAGGGCTATCGTTCGGGCCTGGCCAGCCCATTAGTCCCGGTTCTTCATGAACCGGGACCCATGGGGGTATTAGACCCGGTTCATGAGCCGGGGGGGCGGCCGGGGCCTCGTGGGCATTGGTCCCGGTTTGTCTGGACCCATTTATCCCGGTTCTAGGCACGAACCGGGACCAATGGACCTTGCTCCTGGCCTACATCCATTGGTACCGGTTCATGCCTTGAACCGGTGTAGAAGGGGGGGTTTTAGTCCCAGTTCATGCGACGAACCGGGACAAATAATTTGCCTATATATACCCATCGCCGCGGCAGAGCACTCCACAGTGCTCTGTTTTTTCAATCCGGCGAGGAGAGGGCATTTGGGTGCTCTAGTTCACCTCCTATGCACATGAGGTGTTCGATGAAATGCTTGAGCCACCCTAGTTAAGCTTTCCCCTCTCGAAGCTCGACCTCGGAGCTCCATTTTTCCCGAGATTTGTCTAGATTTAGTGGTCCGTCATGCCCCGTCCCTGTTTTCACCGCCGTTGATCGCTCGCGCCGATCTCGTCGCCGGCACCACCGTGGTGAGCCTCTTGTTCTTATCTTCTTTCTGATACTTGTCTGATTTTCTTACTTTAGATAGATATTTGTCTGATTTTCTTACTTTTGACACACATAATTATATATAATGCACGCAGATGAACCGGCAATGGATGTATGGTGACAGACACACCTTTGAGTACATTAAGGGCGTGCATAAGTTTCTTGAAGTGGCTAAGGCAAATAAGCAGAATGGTTTTATGTGTTGTCCATGCACTAATTGTGGGAATACGAAGTCTTACTCTGACCGGAGAATCCTTCACACCCACCTGCTTTACAAGGGTTATGATGGAAGACGGCGAAGAAGAGGAGGACGATGACAACTATGTGCCCCCTGCATACGGTGATGCTGCAACGGGGGGAGCTGCTGAAGATCAAGAGGAACCAGACGATGTGCCCGATGATGCTGCAACGAGGGATGCTGCTGAAGATCAAGAGGAACCAGACGATGTGCCCGATGATGATCTCCGCCAGGTCATCAAGGACGCAATGCGAAAGTCAAAAGGAGAAGCTGAAGTTCGATCGCATGTTAGAGGATCACAAAAAAGGGTTGTACCCCAATTGCGAAGATGGCAACACAAAGTTGGGTACCGTACTGGAATTGCTGCAGTGGAAGGCAGAGAATGCTGTGCCTGACAAAGGATTTGAGAAGCTACTGAAAATATTGAAGAAGAAGCTTCCAAAGGATAATGAATTGCCCGACAGTACGTACACAGCAAACAAGGTCGTATGCCCTCTAGGATTGGCGGTGCAGAAGATACATGCATGCCCTAATGACTGCATCCTCTACCACGGTGCGTATGAGGATTTGAACGCACGGCCGGTATGCGGTGCATTGCGGTATAAGATTAGACGAGATGACCCTGGTGATGTTGACGGCAAGCTCCGCAGGAAGAGAGTTCCTGCGAAGGTGATGTGGTATGCTCCTATAATACCACGGTTGAAACGACTGTTTAGAAACAAAGATCATGCCAATTTGATGTGATGGCATAGTGAGGACCATAAGAAAGACGGGAAGTTGAGAGTACCCGCTGATGGGTCGCAGTGGAGAAAAATCGAGAGAGAGTACTGGGCTGAGTTTGCACGTGACCCAAAGAACGTATGGTTTGGTTTAAGCGCGGATGGCATTAATCCTTTCAGGGAGCAGAGCAGCAATCACAACACCTGGCCCGTGATTGTATGTTTGTATGACCTTCCTCCTTGGATGTGCATGAAGCGGAAGTTCATTATGATGCCAGTTCTCATCCAAGTGTTGGGGAACGTAGTAATTTCAAAAAATTTCCTACGCACATGCAAGATCATGGTGATGGCATAGCAACGAGAGGGGAGAGTGTATGTCCACGTACCCTCGTAGACCGTAAGCGGAAGTGTTAGCACAACGCGGTTGATGTAGTCGTACGTCTTCACGATCCGACCGATCCAAGCACCGAACGTACGGGGCCTCCGAGTTCAGCACACGTTCAGCTCGATGACGATCTCCGGCCTCCGATCCAGCGAAGCTCCGGAGTTGAGTTCCGTCAGCACGACGGCGTGGTGACGATGATGATGTTCTACCGGCGCAGGGCTTCGCCTAAACTCTGCGACGATATGACCGAGGTGGAATATGGTGGAGGGGGGCACCGCACACGGCTAAGGAACGATCCGTAGATCAACTTGTGTGTCTATGGGGTACCCCCCCGCCCCCGTATATAAAGGAGGAAGGGGGGAGGTGCGGCCGGCCCCCTAGGGGTGCGCCTGGAGGAGTCCTACTCCCACCGGGAGTAGGACTCCCCCCTCTTGCCTTGGTGGAGAAGGAAAGGGGGGAGGGGAAAGAGGAAAGGGGGGCGCCGCCCCCCCCTTCCTTGTCCTATTCGGACAAGGGGGGGAGGGGCACGCGGCCTGCCCTGGCCGGCCCTCCTCTTCTCCCTCTTGGCCCACTAAGGCCCATTATCCCCCGGGAGGGTTCCGGTAACCCCCCGGTGTGCCGATAAAATCCCGATTTCACCCGGAACCATTCCGATGTCCAAACATAGGCTTCCAATATATCAATATTTATGTCTCGACCATTTCGAGACTCCTCGTCATGTCCGTGATCACATCCGGGACTCCGAACAAACTTCGGTACATCAAAACTTATAAACTCATAATAAAACTGTCATCGTAACGTTAAGCGTGCGGACCCTACGGGTTCGAGAACTATGTAGACATGACCTAGAACCATTCTCGTTCAATAACCAATAGCGGGACCTGGATGCCCATATTGGTTCCTACATATTCTACGAAGATCTTTATCGGTCAAACCGCATAACAAAATATGTTGTTCCCTTTGTCATCGGTATGTTACTTGCCCGAGATTTGATCGTCGGTATCCAATACCTAGTTCAATCTCGTTACTGGCAAGTCTCTTTACTCGTTCCGTAATACATCATCTTATAACTAACTCATTAGTTACAATGCTTGCAAGGCTTAGGTGATGAGTATTACCAAGAGGGCCCAGAGATACCTCTCCGACAATCGGAGTGACAAACCCTAATCTCGAATTATGCCAACCCAACATGTACTTTCGGAAACACCTGTAGAGCACCTTTATGATCACCCAGTTACGTAGTGACGTTTGGTAGCACACAAAGTGTTCTTCCGGTAAACGGGAGTTGAACAATCTCATAGTTGCAGGAACTTTGTATAAGTCATGAAGAAAGCAATAGCAATATACTTAAACGATCAAGTGCTAGGCTAACGGAATGGGTCATGTCAATCACATTATTCTCCTAATGATGTGATCCCATTAATCAAATGACAACACATGTCTATGGTTAGGAAACATAACCATCTTTGATTAATGAGCTAGTCAAGTAGAGGCATACTAGTGACTATCTGTTTGTCTATGTATTCACACATGTATCATGTTTCCGGTTAATACAATTCTAGCATGAATAATAAACATTTATCATGATATGAGGAAATAAATAATAACTTTATTATTGCCTCTAGGGCATATTTCCTTCAGTCTCCCACTTGCACTAGAGTCAATAATCTAGATTACATAGTAATGATTCTAACACCCATGGAGTCTTGGTGCTGATCATGTTTTGCTTGTGAGAGAGGCTTAGTCAACGGGTCTACAACATTCAGATCCGTATGTATCTTGCAAATCTCTATGTCTCCCACTTGGACTTGGTCCCGAATGGAATTGAAGCGTCTCTTGATGTGCTTGGTCCTCTTGTGAAATCTGGATTCCTTTGCCAAGGCAATTGCACCAGTATTGTCACAGAAGATTTTCATTGGTCCCGATGCACTAGGTATGACACCTAGATCGGAAATGAACTCCTTCTTCCAGACTCCTTCATTTGCTACTTCCGAAGCAGCTATGTACTCCGCTTCACATGTAGATCCCGCCACGACGCTTTGTTTAGAACTGCACCAACTTACAGCTCCACCGTTTAATAAAAACACGTATCCGGTTTGCGATTTAGAATCGTCCGGATCAGTGTCAAAGCTTGCATCGACGTAACCATTTATGAATAGCTCTTTGTCACCTCCATATACGAGAAACATATCCTTAGTCCTTTTCAGGTATTTCAGGATGTTCTTGACCGCTGTCCAGTGATCCACTCCTGGATTACTTTGGTACCTTCCTGCCAAGCTTATTGCTAAGCATACGTCAGGTCTGGTACACAGCATTGCATACATGATAGAGCCTATGGCTGAAGCATAGGGAACATTTTTCATTTTCTCTCTATCTTCTGCTGTGGTCGGGCATTGAGTTTGACTCAACTTCACACCTTGTAGCACAGGCAAGAATCCTTTCTTTGCCTGATCCATTTTGAACTTTTTCAAAATTTTGTCAAGGTATGTGCTTTGTGAAAGTCCTATTAAGCGTCTTGATCTATCTCTATAGATCTTGATGCCCAATATGTAAGCAGCTTCACCGAGGTCTTTCATTGAAAAACTTTTATTCAAGTATCCGTTTATGCTATCCAGAAATTCTATATCATTTCCATTAATAATATGTCATCTACATATAAAATTAGAAATGCTACAGAGCTCCCACTCACTTTCTTGTAAATACAGGCTTCTCCAAAAGTCTGTATAAAACCATATGCTTTGATCACACTATCAAAGTGTTTATTCCAACTCCGAGATGCTTGCACCAGTCCATAAATGAAACGCTGGAGCTTGCACACTTTGTTAGCACCTTTTGGATCAACAAAACATTCCGGCTGCATCATATACAACTCTTCTTCTAGAAATCCATTCAAGAATGCAGTCTTGACATCCATTTGCCAAATTTCATAGTCATGAAATGCAGCAATAGCTAACATGATTCAGACAGACTTAAGCATCGCTACGGCTGAGAAAGTCTCATCGTGGTCAACCCCTTGAACTTGTCGAAAACCTTTTGCAACAAGTCGAGCTTTATAGATAGTTACATTACCATCAGCGTCAGTCTTCTTCTTAAAAATGCATTTATTCTCAATGGCTTGCCGATCAGTGGGCAAGTCAACCAAAGTCCACACTTTGTTTTCATACATGGATCCCATCTCAGATTTCATGGCCTCTAGCCAGTTTGCGGAATCTGGGCTCATCATCGCTTCCTCATAGTTCATAGGTTCATCATGGTCAAGTAACATGACTTCCAGCATAGGATTACCGTACCACTCTGGTGCAGATCTTACTCTGGTAGACCTACGAGGTTCAGTAGAAACTTGATCTGAAGTTTCATGATCATTATCATTAGCTTCCTCACTAATTGGTGTAGTTGTCATAGGAACCGGTTCTCGTGATGAACTACTTTCTAATAAGGGAGTAGATACAGTTATCTCATCAAGTTATACTTTCCTCCCACTCACTTCTTTCGAGAGAAACTCCTTCTCTAGAAAGGATCCATTCTTAGCAACGAATGTCTTGCCTTCGGATCTGTGATAGAAGGTGTACCCAACAGTCTCTTTTGGGTATCCTATGAAGACACATTTCTCCGATTTAGGTTCGAGCTTATCTGGTTGAAGTTTCTTCAATAAGCATCGCAACCCCAAACTTTAAGAAATGACAACTTTGGTTTCTTGCCAAACCATAGTTCATAAGGCGTCGTCTCAACGGATTTTGATGGTGCCCTATTTAACGTGAATGCGGCCGTCTCTAAAGCATAACCCCAAAACGATAGCGGTAAATCGGTAAGAGACCTCATAGATCGCACCATATCAAGTAAAGTACGATTACGACGTTCAGAAACACCATTTCATTGTGGTGTTCCAGGTGGCGTGAGTTGCGAAACTATTCCACATTGTTTCTAATGTAAACCAAACTCGTAACTCAAATATTCTCCTCCACGATCAGATCGTAGAAACTTTATTTTCTTGTTACGATGATTTTCCACTTCACTCTGAAATTCTTTGAACTTTTCAAATGTTTCAGACTTGTGCTTCATTAAGTAGATATACCCATATCTGCTCAAATCATCAGTGAAGGTGAGAAAATAACGATATCCGCCACGAGCCTCAACATTCATCGGACCACATACATCTGTATGTATGATTTCCAACAAATCTGTTGCTCTCTCCATAGTACCGGAGAACGGTGTTTTAGTCATCTTGCCCATGAGGCACGGTTCGCAAGTACCAAGTGATTCATAATCAAGTGATTCCAAAAGTCCATCAGTATGGAGTTTCTTCATGCGCTTTACACCGATATGACCTAAACGGCAGGGCCACAAATAAGTTGCACTAGCATTATCAACTCTGCATCTTTTGGCTTCAACATTATGAATATGTGTATTACTACTATCGAGATTCAATAAAAATAGACCACTCTTCAAGGGTGCATGACCATAAAAGATATTACTCATATAAATAGAACAACCATTATTCTCTGATTTAAATGAATAACCGTCTCGCATCAAACAGGATCAAGATATAATTTTCATGCTCAACACTGGCACCAAATAACAATTATTCAGGTCTAAAACTAATCCCGAAGGTAGATGTAGAGGTAGCGTGCCGACCGCGATCACATCGACTTTGGAACCGTTTCCCACGCGCATCGTCACCTCTTCCTTGGCCAGTGCTCGCTTATTCCGTAGTCCCTGTTTCGAGTTGCAAATATTAGCAACAGAACCAGTATCAAATACCCAGGTGCTACTATGAGCTCTAGTTAGGTACACATCAATAACATGTATATCGAAAATACCTTTGTTCACTTTGCCATCCTTCTTATCCACCAAATACTTGGGGCAGTTCCGCTTCCAGTGACCAGTCTGCTTGCAGTAGAAGCACTCAGTTTCAGGCTTAGGTCCAGACTTGGGTTTCTTCTCTTGAGCAGCAGCTTGCTTGCTGTTCTTCTTGAAGTTCCCCTTCTTCTTCCCTTTGCCCTTTTTCTTGAAACTGGTGGTCTTATTGACCATCAACACTTGATGCTCCTTCTTGATTTCTACCTCCGCAGCTGTTAGCATTGCGAAGAGCTCAGGAATAGTCTTGTTCAACCCTTGCATATTATAGTTCATCACAAACCTCTGGTAGCTTGGTGGCAGTGATTGGAGAATTCTGTCAATGACGCTATCATCCGAAAGATTAACTCCCAGTTGAATCAAGTGATTATTATACCCAGACATTTTGAGTATATGCTCACTGACAGAACTATTCTCCTCCATCTTGCAGCCGTAGAACTTATTGGAGATTTCGTATCTCTCAATCCGGGCATTTGCTTGAAATATTAACTTCAACTCCTGGAACATCTCATATGCTCCATGACGTTCAAAACGTTGTTGAAGACCCGGTTCTAAGCCGTAAAGCATGGCACATTGAACTATAGAGTAGTCATCAAGTTTGCTCTGCCAGACGTTCTTAACGTCGTCAGTTGCATCAGCAGCAGGCCTGGCACCCAGTGGTGCTTCCAGGATGTAACTTTTCTATGCAGCAATGAGGATAATCCTCAGGTTACGGACCCAGTCCGTGTAATTTCTACCATCATCCTTCAACTTTGCTTTCTCAAGGAACGAATTAAAATTCAACGGAACAACAGCACGAGCCATCTATCTACAAACTAACATAGACAAGCAAAATACTATCATGTATTAAGTTCATGATAAATTTAAGTTCAATTAATCATATTACTTAAGAACTCCCACTTAGACAGACATCTCTCTAGTCATCTAAGTGATCACGTGATCCAAATCAACTAAACCATAACCGATCATCACGTGAGATGGAGTAGTTTTCAATGGTGAACATCAGTATGTTGATCATATCTACTATATGATTCACGCTCGACCTTTCGGTCTCCGTGTTCCGAGGCCATATCTTCATATGCTAGGCTCGTTAAGTTTAACCTGAGTATTCCGCGTGTGCAAAACTGGCTTGCACCTGTTGTAGATGGACGTAGAGCTTATCACACCCGATCATTACGTGGTGTCTGGGCACGAGGAACTTTGGCAACGGTGCATACTCAGGGAGAACACTTCTTGATAATTTTAGTGAGAGATCATCTTAAAATGCTACCGTCAATCAAAGCAAGATAAGATGCATAAAGGATAAACATCACATGCAATCAATATAAGTGATATGATATGGCCATCATCATCTTGTGCTTGTGATCTCCATCTCCGAAGCACCGTCGTGATCACCATCGTCACCGGCGCGACACCTTGATCTCCATCGTAGCATCGTTGTCGTTACGCCATCTATTGCTTCTACGACTATCGCTACCGCTTAGTGATAAAGTAAAGCAATTATAGGGCGTTTGCATTTCATACAATAAAGCGACAACCATATGGCTCCTGCCAGTTGCCGATTAACTTCGGTTACAAAACATGATCAACTCATACAATAATATAGCATCACGTCTTGACCATATCACATCACAACATGCCCTGCAAAAACAAGTTAGACGTCCTCTACTTTTTTGTTGCAAATTTTATGTGGCTGCTACGGGATTAGCAAGAACCGTTCTTACCTACGCATCAAAACCACAACGATAGTTCGTCAAGTTAGTGCTGTTTTAACCTTCGCAAGGACCGGGCGTAGCCACACTCGATTCAGCTAAAGTGAGAGAGACAGACACCCGCCAGCCACCTTTAAGCACGAGTGCTCGTAACGGTGAAACCAGTCTCGCGTAAGCATACGCGTAATGTCGGTCCGGGCCGCTTCATCTCACAATACCGCCGAAACAAAGTATGACATGCTGGTAAGCAGTATGACTTGTATCGCCCACAACTCACTTGTGTTCTACTCGTGCATATAACATCAACACATAAAACCTAGGCTCGGATGCCACTGTTGGGGAACGTAGTAATTTCAAAAAAATTCCTACGCACACGCAAGATCATGGTGATGGCATAGCAACGAGAGGGGAGAGTGTATGTCCACGTACTCTCGTAGACCGTAAGCAGAAGCGTTAGCACAATGCGGTTGATGTAGTCGTACGTCTTCACGGTCCGACCGATCCAAGCACCGAACGTACGGGGCCTCCGAGTTCAGCACACGTTCAGCTCGATGACGATCTCCGGCCTCCGATCCAGTGAAGCTCCGGAGTTGAGTTCCGTAAGCACGACGGCGTGGTGACGATGATGATGTTCTACCGGCGCAGGGCTTCGCCTAAACTCCGCGACGATATGACCGAAGTGGAATATGGTGGAGGGGGGCACCACACACGGCTAAGGAACGATCCGTAGATCAACTTGTGTGTCTATGGGGTGCCCCCCCACCCCCGTATATAAAGGAGGGAGGGGGGAGGTGCGGCCGGCCCCCTAGGGGTGCGCCTGGAGGAGTCCTACTCCCACCGAAAGTAGGACTCCCCCCTCTTGCCTTGGTGGAGAAGAAAAGGGGGGAGGGGAAAGAGGAAAGGGGGGCGCCGCCCCCCCCCTTCCTTGTCCTATTCGGACAAGGGGGGGAGGGGGCGTGCGGCCTGCCCTGGCCGGCCCTCCTCTTCTCCCTCTTGGCCCACTAAGGCCCATTATCGCCCGGGAGGGTTCCGGTAACCCCCAGGTGTTCCGGTAAAATCCCGATTTCACCCGGAACCATTCCGATGTCCAAACATAGGCTTCCAATATATCAATCTTTATGTCTCGACAATTTCGAGACTCCTCGTTATGTCCGTCATCACATCCGGGACTCCGAACAAACTTTGGTACATCAAAACTTATAAACTCATAATAAAACTGTCATCGTAACGTTAAGCATGCGGACCCTACGGGTTCGAGAACTATGTAGACATGACCTAGAACCATTCTCGGTCAATAACCAATAGCGGGACCTGGATGCCCATATTGGTTCCTACATATTCTACGAAGATCTTTATCGGTCAAACTGCATAACAACATACGTTGTTCCCTTTGTCATCGGTATGTTACTTGCCCGAGATTTGATCATCGGTATCCAATACCTAGTTCAATCTCATTACCGGCAAGTCTCTTTACTCGTTCCGTAATACATCATCTTATAACTAACTCATTAGTTACAATGCTTGCAAGGCTTAGGTGATGAGTATTACCGAGATGGCCCAGAGATACCTCTCCGACAATCGGAGTGACAAACCCTAATCTCGAATTATGCAAACCCAACATGTACCTTCGGAAACACCTGTAGAGCACCTTTATAATCACCCAGTTACGTTGTGACGTTTGGTAGCACACAAAGTGTTCTTCCGGTAAACGGGAGTTGCACAATCTCATAGTTGCAGGAACTTTGTATAAGTCATGAAGAAAGCAATAGCAATATACTTAAACGATCAAGTGCTAGGCTAACGGAATGGGTCATGTCAATCACATTATTCTCCTAATGATGTGATCCCATTAATCAAATGACAACACATGTCTATGGTTAGGAAACATAACCATATTTGATTAATGAGCTAGTCAAGTAGAGGCATACTAGTGACTATCGGTTTGTCTATGTATTCACACATGTATCATGTTTCCGGTTAATACAATTCTAGCATGAATAATAAACATTTATCATGATATGAGGAAATAAATAATAACTTTATTATTGCCTCTAGGGCATATTTCCTTCACCAAGGCCCTAAGCAACACGGCAACGACATTTATGTGTACCTAAGGCCATTAGTTGATGAACTTTTACAGCTGTGGAATGAAAATGGTGTACGTGCGTGGGATGAGCATAGACAGGAGGAATTTAACCTGCACGCGTTGCTGTTTGTAACCATCAATGATTGGCCCGCTCTCAGTAACCTTTCAGGACAGACAAACAAGGGATACCACGCATACACGCACTGCTTAGCTGACACCAAAAGTATATACCTGGGAAGCTTCAGGAAGAATGTGTACCTGGGCCATCGTCGATTTCTTCCGACCAACCATCAATGCAATGTCGAAAGAAAGGCAAGAATTTCAAAGGCGAGGCACATCACCGGAAGAAGCCCGCCATGCGTACCGGTGATCACGTACTTGCTATGGTCAATGATTTACATGTAATCTTTGGAAAGGGTCCCGGCAGACTAGCTGTTCCGAGTGACGCTGAGGGACACACACCCATGTGGAAGAATAAATCTATATTTTGGGACCTACCCTACTGGAAAGACCTAGAGGTCCGCTCTTCGATCGACGTGATGCACGTGACGAAGAACCTTTGCGTGAACTTGCTAGGCTTCTTGGGCGTGTATGGGAAGACAAAAGATACAGCTGAGGCACGGGAGGACCTGCAACGTTTGCACAAAAAAGACGGCATGCCTCCAAAGCAGTATGAAGGTCCTGCCAGCTACGCTCTTACCAAAGAAGAGAAGGAAATCTTCTTTGAATGCCTGCTTAGTATGAAGGTCCCGACTGGCTTCTCGTCGAATATAAAGGGAATAATAAATATGGCAGAGAAAAAGTTTCAGAACCTAAAGTCTCAAGACTGCCACGTGATTATGACGCAACTGCTTCCGGTTGCATTGAGGGGGCTTCTACCAGAAAACGTCCGATTAGCCATTGTGAAGCTATGTGCATTCCTCAATGCAATCCCTTTAGTCCCGGTTGGTGCCACCAACTGGGACCAAAGGCCTCTGCTTCCCGCACTTTGGGCTGCTGAAAAGAGGCCTTTGGTCCCGGTTGGTGCCACCAACCGGGACTAAAGGTCGCATTCGTCCCGGTTTGTCTCATGAACCGGGACCAATCCATCGTCTATATAACTAGCACTCGTGAAAATTTCATTCAGTTCGTTCTTCCCCGCCCCGACGCCGCCAGGGTGCCCCTCTCCACCTCGCCGTCACCGCCGTCGCCCCACGCCGTCCCGCGCCGCCCCGACGCAGTCGCCGCCCCGCGCCCCGTGCCCCACAACGCCGCCGGCCCTGCCTCGCTCGTCGCCCGTCGCCGCGCCGCCCCTCACCGTCGCCCATCGCCGCGCCGCCCCTCACGCACCGTCGCCGTCGCCGTCCCCTGCCCGTTGCCCTCGCCGTGCCCCTCACGTCGTCGCCATCCCGTGAGCTTATATGAATTTTGCTAATTTAATTAGGTGTAGTTAATTGAGATGTGTAGTTAATAGAGTTAGATTTTGTTCATAGATTTTTTTGTTAGATTTTTTTTCATATTTTGTAATTTGTTCATATTGTGTTAGATTTTTTTCCTGTTCATAGATTTTTTTGGTGATATTATTGTTGAATATGCATGTTTGTATGTTCATATATATGCAAAGATTGAATATGTCAAATTTTTATGATTTTTTTCTGTTCATAGAATTTTTATGATTTTTTTCCTGTTGTAATTTTGTTCATAGAATTTTAATGATTTTTTTGTTCATATAATTTTCTTTGTCAATTTATGTATATGTTCATATTGTGTATGTATAGGAAAATTGTGTATGATCAAAGTCATTTATGCATATATTCATATTTAGAAGAAAAAACAGGAGAGGAAAAAGGAAAATAAGAAGAGAAAGTGTTTAATATAATTAGTGAGAAAAATAATAGAACTAGTTAAACTAGTTTATTTTTAGTAAGTACTACTTTATTTTATTTATAGTAAGTGCTTAATATATAGTTGAACAAGTTGATTTAATAAACTAATTTATTTTGCTATAGAAGTAGTTTATTTGTAGTAAGTACTATTTTATTTATTTATTGTAAGTGCTTAGTACTTGAACTAGTTGATTTAATAAAACTACTTTATTTTACTATATATAGAAGTAGTTTATTTTTAGGAAGAAAATTAATATAACTAGTTTATTTTTTAATTCAAGCAATTAATCCCGCATCGACGTCGACGATGCCTATCCCGCATCCTCGTTGTCAACTCGGCGGTGGAGGCCTGCTTAATCAGGGCCATGTCTGGGACTGGGCTCCGTCGGGCTGGTATTGGTAGGTGCTACCTTTCGGGGGGCATAGGTTGGTGAGGAGCCAGCCCGTTGTTGACTCGATCCTTGTTTGGTGGCTGTCGCATGGGCCAGTGACGGTGCCGAGGCTTCCGGACACCGCGGAGGTGGTACGTCACCGTGTCAGCGAGGAGGACGAGCACGTTCGTCGCTACATGGTTGCACTGGAGGGCAGGTTCGATAATACCTGGCAGGTTCTTCAGGGATCTCACTGGAGTTATGATCCTGTGATGGTTCCTTATCTTTGGGTGTCCACCGCCCGCGACGATACCCGTCAGGCGCTACGGTTCTAGCTGTATTAGCGATGCTATATGTATGATAGTATTCGAGGAGTATTAGTGATAACATTCGATGATGTACGGACACAAGAGATGATGTACTTTTGCTTATAATTGAATGCATTCTAATTTGAATACTACTTTATTTTACGATTTGGTTTTGGTTTATTGAATGCTCATATTGGAAAAGTACTCCTACTTTGAATGCTAAAATTGGAGAGCACTATGCAGAAATCTAGGAGCCCCCTCCATCATCCACGCCGTCGTGGGGGTAGCTTCTCCTTCATTCCCGTGTGCTAGACAATTTTGTGTTATAATGCACTCGGGAATGAAAGGAGGAACTACCATCACCGATAGTCAACCCGTGATTAACAATAATGATCTAATTTAGGTTTTTAGTACATATATTTAATTGTACAAGTTTAATATTTGAATTATGAACATAGGACGGAAATGTCGTACTCGGACGACGAAAATCACCCGGGGGAGTGCGACTGGTGCCACGACGACCGAGGTATGTGCGACGGGTTCCTTGAGCTGGACGAAGATCGGCGCTTCAGCATTAAGCTCGAGGAGACCTTCGATGTTGAAATGGTACACAACGACGACAATAGTTTTTTTCATAATTAAGCACGACTTCAACTATTTTAACGTGTATTTTTCATCTTTTCCAATTCGACTAGCTTATCCCATGCTATGCAAGACGCTATGTCTTGGAGAGGATGGGTTTTGAAGACCATGAAAGTATGAAAACCAAAAAAATTCACCTAAGGACCCATCATGGTGTGGATTTTGAAGTAAAGCTACAATTCTGAGAGTGTAACCCATTTTGGTTGCAAAAATTGAGAAGCACTTTGCAAGATGTATGGTTTTGATGAGGGTATGCTTGTCACCATGGATCTTGGTGATCCTACAATCGAGCAAGACAATCTGGACATTTGGGTCCTTGTTGATACACTTCCAATTCTTCCCCCATGTGAGCTTCTCAAACATAGTTATGAAGTAATTTATATTGTTTATTTCAAAATAGTTGACAGCTTATTTCCATTGACAACTTATTTTCATTCTTCAAAGAATGTGCAGAAGATGGTAGACTAAACCCACTACACTGATGGCTTCGAATTAACTTATAAGGAGAAAAATCATCTGATCGCATTTTGTACTGATCTTGAGAATTACAATATCTACAATCGAACTCCTCAACATTATGGTCAATACGTGCCACTAGTGCACGTATTGTACTACGGTAACTACCATGGAGATTCCCTGGTAAGATTTTTTTACTATTACAACATCCATGCATCTTTTGCATACTTCTAAAACTAGTACATCATTGCTAACTACGAAGTTATTACTATGTTTTTTAACAGATAATCCCGAATGATTGTGTGCCTCATTTGATGTATACGCATGGTCGCCTTGATGTTTTGAGATACAACCAGGTCATCCTACGAATCTCAACTGTCCATACCGGATTTCTAAAAGAAGTGGAGACATGACAGTCAAAGAATAGAAAAAATGTATGGACAGTCGTAAGTAGGTTCTTGGAAGAAAAAGGAGGCGAAGCGCAAGAATTGGAGACAGGATGATCTCCATTCTTCATAATGGAGAGTCATGGTCTATATTGTTTTATGCTATTTTACCTTAAGGGTGTTTAGGTCCTACCTGATACTGATGATCATGTGCTAAGAACAATTAAGTAGGGTTGGGTTCGATGACTATGAGGATGATGATCGTATGACTTGTTATTAATAACGAGTAGAAGTTGTATGATGATGCATGATTAGTAGGACTTATTATTATATATGATGATGTATGATGCAAGCATGAAGAGTTATTATATATCAGCGGGTGAAATGAACATAGCAGTAGCGTTGGTAAACCAAGCACGAAGATATAAGAGAGGACACTTCTCTATATTAGCTATCTAATAACAACCTAAATTAACCCACAAAACCCCTAAACCATCCCCTTTCAAAAAAACCTCAGCTCCAGCCAGCTGCTGACGCATGGATGCCTTTTGGTCCCGGTTTATTTCACCAACCGGGACCAAAGGCCCCCCTGCCTGGGCTGCCCGCAGTGGCCACGTGGAGGCCCATCTGTCCCGGTTCGTATAAGAACCAGGACTAAAGGCCAAGGGCATTAGTACCGACCTTTTAGTCCCGGTTCTTAAACCGGGACAAAAGGCCCTTACGAACCGGGACAAATGGTCTTTTTTCTACTAGTGATTGTAAATCAAGCCATCTAGTTTCAGCTTCAAACTAGTAGTACATGAGCAAGTAGCTCTATTTGAACAGCATCCAGTGCATGTGTGCATGAGAGTACACTACTTGTGTTCTTACTTCCTACTAGAAATATTATTCCTTGAAGGTCCGTAGTTCGATCCTCGCCGGGAGATCTAGCTAGACTATAGTTGGGCTAACAATTGGCATCAGAGCCTCAGGTTGTGCTGAAGCATATTCCGAAAGGAGGCGTCGCCGACGACGGTTCCAAGACCGCCGAGCAGAGCTCGGCTGAGGACACCCGTGCGGTGGACGCATTCGCGCTGCGAGGCAGGTCCGGAGGTGAGCTGAGTGCGCCACGCTCCGTGCGAGACGTGGGCATGTCCAATGCCTCCTTCCCTCTCCTCACGCGGACCAACTATCCCAGTTGGTCTGTCCTGATGAAAGTCATCATGGAGGCGCGGCATATGTGGAAAGCTGTGGAAACCGGCGATGTCGAGTACGAGGAGGACCGGTTGGCGATGGAGGCGATCATGTGCTCCGTCCCACTGGAGATGGTGCTCACACGCTTGGCGCCAAGGAGATGGCCAAGGAAGCATGGGACACCATCAAGACTCTGCACATCGGCTTGGAGTGCGTACGGGAGTCAAAGGCCCAGACCTTGCGCCTCCAGTACGGCGAGATCTGGTTCAAGGCCGGTGAACAAGTCGACGACTTCGCCTTGCGGCTGCAAGGTCTCGTCACCGAGCTCGCAACGCTCGGAGATCCCATCGGCAACAAGATGGTGATTCTCAAGTTTCTTTACGTCGTCCCGAGGCAATACAAGCAACTGGCCTGGTCCATCGAGAGCTTGGTGGATCTCTCCACCATGACGATCAAGGAGCTGGTAGGGCGGATCAAGTTCGTCAAGGAGCGCGGAGACGAAGCCAACAACCGCGCCGGCGGCGAACTACTGCTCACCTGGGAGCAGTGGGACGCATGCCTTTAGCAGCACGGCCATGACGGCTCTTCTGGCGGTGGGGGAGGCACCCCCACAGGAAGCAGAGGTCGCGGTAGAGGAGGAGGCCGCACCCAGAGCGGTAGCGGCAACCGCGGTCGCAAGACAAGATGGGCAGGGTGAGGCGCTGGCAACGGTGGTAACTGCCGCTACTGTGACATGCCGGGTCACTGAATCTTGGATTTCCACAAGAGGAAAGCCGACGAGGCAGCCACGGCAACGGCAAACCTCGTCCAGGCTGACATGGACGGCAGGCCAGCAATGATGCTGGCAAGAGCCGAGCCCGTGCAGGAGAGCTCAACATCTCCCGCGACCACGACCCCGACAACCACCCATTCCGTGCAGGAGGCACGGAACCCGTCCATGGTAATCATCACTCCAGTGACAGGCCACACCGCGACAACGACGTTCTCGGGAGGTGATGAAGGCCCAAGTGTGGGGGAGCCACACCCTTGCGACGGCGTCCCCAACGACCACGGGACCCGACGAGGTCGCGCAAGTTGGCACGACCATGACGCATATGGCAGACCATGCTCCGACCATGATGCTGGCGACAATCGACTCCGTGCAGGAGCGCACGGACACTCAGGTCAGCCACACCCCGACAACAAAGTGTTCGGGGCCCACCATGTTGATGGGAGATGGCTCCCTGACAATGCCGTGTGTGTGCGGCTACGTCTTCCTCAACGAGGAGAGAGCCGTGACCACACCCACGCTTGCAGGCGGCAAGCAAAGTGAGGATTGGTTCCTCGACACCGACGCCACGAACTACATGACTGGTTCGGTCGATGCGTTCGCGGAGCTGGACCGCTCAATCATCGGGAAGATGCGTTCACGGACGGATCCATGGTGGAGATCCACGGCCGTGGGACCGTCGTCTTCGCCGACAAAGGGGGTGATCACAGGGCGTTTACGGACGTCTACTTCATCCCGGCGCTCAAGAGCAGCGTCGTGAGGTCGGACAGCTCGGCGATGGCTGGTTCGACATCGGCATCCGCCGCGGTGTTCTCACCGTGCGCGACCAGTAGAAGAGGCCGCTCATCGAGGTAACCCGCTAGGCAAACCGCCTCTATAAGCTCTTCTTTCAACCCGTGCATCCTGTGTGCCTTGCCGTGGGCATGTCTCCGACGCGTGGCGTTGGCATGCCCGGCTAGGACACCAGCACTTTGACGGGTTTCGAAAGATGGTGCGAGGCAACCTCGTTCGCGGGCTATCTCACATCGAGAACGCCGACGAGCTGTGCGATGCGTGTCTTGCCAGGAAGCAGCGGCGCCTGCCCTTCCCCGAAAAGGCACGCAATCGGGCGCAGAAACCCTTGGAGCTGGTTCATGGGGACCTCTGCGGCCCAATCACCACGGTAATGCTAGGAGGGCATCGCTACATTCTGCTTCTCGTCGATGACTACAACAGGTTCAAGTGGGTGATGCTCCTCGCCTCCAAGGACGAGGCGAAGCAAGCCATCGTCAAGCAGCAAGCAACAGCAGAGGTCGAGTGCGGCCACAACCTGCGCGTGCTGCACACGGACCGTGGCGGCGAGTTCACGTCAGCCACGTTCTACAAGCACTGCGCCGAGAAAGGGGTGCAGCATCACCTCACAGCCCCTTACTCGCCGCAGCAGAACGACGTCGTCGAGCGGAGGAACCAGATGGTGCTGGAGATGGCACGCTGCATGCTCAAGGCAAAGCAGGTGCCGAGCACGTATTGGGGGGAGGCTATACTCACGGCCTCTTCATCCTCAACCGCTCCTTCACAAGGAGCGATGACGTCAAGACGCCTTACGAGGCGTTGTATGGGAGGAAGACCGATGTACGCTTCCTCCGCACCTTTGGCTGCGCCGGGCACGTCAAGATGACGCACCCACAACTGAAGAAGCTTGACGACAGGAGCACCCCAATGGTGTTCATGGGCTATGAGACGGGTTCTAAGGCATACAAGATGTACTACCCCGTCTCAAAGCGTGTGCATGTCTCGCGCGATGTCATCTTCGACGAAGACGCGCGATGGACTTGGGAGGCGTCGGGGGAGGCCCCGGCAAGCAGGTCCTTCACTGTGGAGTACCCGATGCACCCTACAACCCCGGAAGCCCGGGAGGTATGGATCTGGGAACCGCAACCCCAAGAACACCGTCCCAGGGTACAATGTCCCCGGACACCCCAACATCAAACAAGGTGGGTCCCGGGAGGTAGTTTGCGACCCCGCCAACAGTAAGGTCGGAGCTGTTCGACGCTGACGACAGCGTTGGGCCTCCCACAGGTTTCGGTGCATGGGGGATCTCCTCGTTGAGGCTGCGGCAACACTGCAACAACCCGAGGAAGAGGATGTTGATGACGATGACGTCTTGCATCTGATGGCCGGCGAGCAGCCGACCACATTCGTGGAGGCCGAGTGAGGGAGTCTTGGACTAGGGGGTGTCCGGATAGCCGAACTATCATCATCGGCCGGACTCCAAGACTATGAAGATACAAGATTGAAGACTTCGTCCTGTGTCCGGATGGGACTTTCTTTGGCGTGGAAGGCAAGCTTGGCGATACGGATATGTAGATCTCCTACCATTGTAACCGACTCTGTGTAACCCTAGCCCTCTCCGGTGTCTATATAAACCGGAGGGTTTTAGTCCATAGGACAGAAGAACAATCATACCATAGGCTAGCTTCTAGGGTTTAGCCTCCTTGATCTCGTGGTAGATCCACTCTTGTACTACCCATATCATCAATATCAATAAAGCAGGAGTAGGGTTTAACCTCCATCGAGAGGGCCCGAACCTGGGTAAAAACATCATGTCCCTTGTCTCCTGTTACCATCCGCCTAGACGCACAGTTTGGGACCCCCTACCCGAGATCCGCCGGTTTTGACACCGACATTGGTGCTTTCATTGAGAGTTCCTCTGTGCCGTCACAATCAGGAAGGATGCCTCTTCCCGTCTTTAAAGACGGTACCATTGCCAAAGGAGCTTTGGCCGCCGGCCAAACTATCCGGCTAAGTGGTTTTCTTATGACCGCCTGTTCGGTCGCCGCTTCGACGTTGACCTCTCGGGTCATCAAAAGCGATCTTCACGTCAACTCGGAATTCACCGAGCAGCTGGATCCAATGGAGCTCTCTTCCGTAAACGAGCTCTTGGATCGCATCGCCGCCTTGGGAGTCGCTACAGACTACGATCAGATTGGGCTTAAAACTGATCTGAGAGAGATTAACTCTCCCCAAGTTACCCACCACATTGCGGTGGTAGAGGAAAAACGCGGCGACTCTTCTTCTATATTAAAGACCAGTTATGTCCGGACTCCTGATCCCTCCATGCCGGATTCCCGCGGAGGGACGGACGTCAATCAAGTACTGAACCTAAAGTCAGGCAGCGGACCAGATTCGTTGGACAACATCCAGCAATCCAAGCTTCCAAATTCGGAAACTTGTTGGCCCTTGAGCCTCAAGTTGGGCAGGGTTCCGGACTTAATTCCACCCGCCCACCCAAACATAAGTGATCTATCTCAAATCCGGCAAGAGCCCACGGAGACAGTACATCATTACTGGGCCAGATTCCTCCTGGTTATGGACAGGATAAAGGACTGCCGTGAGGAAAGCACGATCTCAATTTTCTGCAACAGTTGCACGGACAAGTGAATCACGAACGCCATAAGTCGCCGCGAAATTACACGCTTCGCCGACCTGGCGTCCATAGTACGAAAGTACTGTGCGATGGAGAGTACCTGGAAAACCGAAACTAAGTTTTGGGACAATCCAGCTCCGAACACAACCCTAGTCCGAAACAAAAGGGTGCATCATGCTCAGGCACCCGGGACAAAAACCAAAAAGCAAAAACCCCATAAAGGGCACGGAACCGTATTGGAGGGATGGCTCAGCGGATCCTGTAAAATCCACAGTACAGAGGGCGTCACTCCAACACATAGCCTTTGAGCATGTTGGATACTACAGCAGGTGGCCAAAAGTGGCGAAGAGCTTCTAGCCCCGGAGAACCAACCCAATAGTACTAGTACGGTATTAACAGTCTTCGACACTTTCGCATCAAACAACATGCGGAAACAAACACTCCGCAGCCTTACCAAAGTCTACCAAGTAGCAACAATAAATCCATGGAGTGACACGGCTATCACCTTCAACGCCAGCGGCGAACCTAAATTTCGAACAGCCCGAGCACCAGCCGCATTGGTCCTCAGTCCAATAGTGGACGGCTTTCGTCTTACCAAGGTACTCATGGATGGAGGCAGCGGACTGAACCTCATCTACGAGGAAACCCTCCAAAAAATGGAAATAGACTGGAGCCGCATTGAGCGAAGCAGCACAAGCTTTAGAGGAATAATCCCAAGTCGGGAAGCACGCTGCATAGGAAAAATCACACTAGATGTGGTGTTCGGCTCGCCGGACAATTACAGGTCCGAGGAGGTCACGTTCCAAGTGGCCCCGTTCAGCAGCGGATATCACGCCTTATTAGGGCGAGAGGCATTCACAATTTTCCAAGCTATACCCCATTACGGGTACATGAAGCTTAAAATGCCCGGACCCAATGGAATCATCACTCTTGTCAGTGATCCGGACATAGCACTCCGCGCTGAAAATAATACAGCCGCACTAGCCCTAGAGGCACTATCCGAAGCCCTAGCGGCAGAGGGACTCACTACGCTGCGCTCCACGGTGAATAGGGACGATGTGATACTCGATAAGAGATCTAAGTCCACCTCTTTTAAACCAGCAGATGAAATAGTCAAATTCCAGGCCCATCCAACGGCCCCCACAAAGACGGCCTCCATTGGGGCACAATTAAACCCTGATGTAGACGCCGCACTACGAGAATTCCTTCGGGAAAATTGGGACATTTTTGCCTGGCACCCTTCAGATATGCCAGGAATCCCACGCATGCTGGCAGAACACAGGCTAAACATCCTAAAAGGATTCAAGCCAGTCAAACAGGCTCTTCGGCAATTTTTCGAACCCAAAAGACAGGCAATGGGAGAGGAGCTAGCCAAACTATTAGAAGCCGGATTCATCAGAGATATAAAACATCCGAACTGGCTAGCGAACCTGGTAATGGTACCCAAAAAGTACAAACCCTGGTGCCTTTGTGTCGATTTTAAAGACCTTAACAAGGCCTGTCCAAAGGATCCTTTCCCCCTTCCCCGCATCGACCAAATCATCGATGCTACCGCAGGGCACGATTCATTGTGCTTCCTCGACGCATACTCCAATTGGATCATGCATTTCGACGGCTCCAAAATGTTGGCCGGCTTGGGGGCTGGCGTCGTATTGACGTCCCCAACCAGAGACACAGTCCAATACGTACTCCAGATAATGTAGACGGACTCCAACAATGCATCCGAATATGAGGCCCTTCTACATGGTCTCCGGATGGCAATCTCCATGGGTATTCAACGCCTAGAGGTGCGTGGGGATTCAAACCTTGCAATATCCCAAGTAAATGGAGATTTGACGCCAAGGATCCAAAAATGGCAGCCTATCGCAACGCCGTCTTAAAAATGTCAGCTCGGTTCGAAAGACTTGAATTCCACCATGTAGCCCGGGATAATAACCAGGCAGCCGACGTGTCGGCACGCATCAGCGCAAAACGCGACGCCGTCCCTCCAAACATCTTCATGGAGCGGCTCTTTAAGCCATCCGTATTATGGGAAGAGGAGTCCGGAAATAACAACCCGGAACCAACCGCACGACCCAACACGGAACATTCTGACACAATCGGTGGCTCAGCCAATGAAATAACACCTTCAGCCCACGAAATAATGGCAGTAATTGCCCCATGGACGGAACCATTCCTAGCCTACTTAATTAGGCAGGAACTTCCCGAAGACCAAAATGAGGCTCACTGCATAGTTCGGCGATCTAAAGCCTACAAGGTCCATGAGGGAGAACTTTATAAGAAAAGCACAACCGGAGTCCTTGAAAGGTGCATCTCCGAAGAGGAAGGGCGAAATCTCCTGGCTGAAATTCACGCCGGACTCGGCGGGCACCACACCGCAGCCCGGGCCCTTGTGGGCAAGGCCTTCCATACAAGATTTTATTGGCCGACTGCCCGGGCAGATGCTCAGGACTTAGTCCAACGATGCGTCGGTTGCCAGCTCTTTGCTAATCAAAGCCACATGACACCCACCACCCTTAAAACTATACCCATCACCTGGCCCTTCATGGTCTGGGGGCTTGACATGGTTGGACCCCTTAAAGGGGGAACCCACAAGAAAAAATACCTATTGGTCATGGTGGATAAATTCACCAAATGGATAGAGGCCAAGCCGGTTAAAACGGCCGAATCCGGACCTGTGATAGACTTCATATCTGGGGTAGTACACCGCTATGGCGTCCCCCACAGCATCATCACTGATAACGGCACGAACTTCACGGCCGACGAGGTTAAACTCTGGTGCAAAAACATGGGCATCAAGCTCGACTACGCTTCAGTCTATCACCCTCAAACTAACGGTCAAGTCGAACGAGCAAATGGTCTAATCATGAGCGGCATTAAAACCAGGTTAGTGCGGTCCCTCACGGAATCTAACACGCACTGGGTGGAGGACCTCGAATCCGTACTCTGGGGTCTGCGGACCACGCCAAATCATACTACCGGATTCACGCCATTCTTTATGGTATACGGTGCAGAGGCAGTTTTGCCCTGCGATATAATTCATGACTCACCTCGAGTGCGCATGTACGAAGAAAGAGAAGCCGAGTTGGATCGGCAGGACAGTTTGGACGCATTGGAGGAGGAGCGCGACGTGGCAAAGGCTCGTTCCGCATTCTATCAGCAGCAGGCTCGAAGATATCAAAGTAGAGAAGTACGGGCCAAAACTTACAATGTTGGCAAACTAGTTCTACGTCTGCCGCACAAGAAAAAGGACAAACTCAAGCCCAAGTGGGAAGGTCCCTTCATCATCGATCAAATCCTGACCAGCGGAGCATACCGTCGATGAAACGCATCGAACAATCGACTCGAGCCGAACCCATGGAACGCAGCCCGCCTCCGAAGATTCTACGCCTAGCGCCGGACTCAGAGTTCCTCTCCTTCCTCCGTCCACATTTTATACGTTTGCTGTCTTTTGTTTTTTTCTCTTCCTTCCTCCCTTATTTTTGTAAAGCCTTTGTGGGCTGACCTGGGCATTGTTCGCACACACTTGACGTGCTGCTCGCACTCATTATACCTGGGGGCTTCTTTAACAGAAGCTTATTTATACGGGCTTCATGCCCAACACATGCGTCACACTTCCATGTGTACCTTTTACTCACCATTATATGCATTAATATGACTTAAGTTTTGGCCAAGCTGGGTTGCCTGGCTCCTGTGCTTACCCCTACGTTTCCGATTGTTCAGCTAGGAGGTAAAGGGAGCACCTCTGCGATTGTTACTGCCGGGTCAGCTGGATGTGTACCTCAGACTGGGTGAAGCCGAAAGCTAGCGTTCTTAAGGGAATATTCGGTCCGTGACTTGAAAGATGATTTCTTATTTGTTTATCTATCTGTCCCCAGATGCTTTTCTACTCTTTTCGCAGTCCGGACATGCACTTTAGGGCATGCCTCCCAGGGAAAGGAACCCCTAACGGAACTATTCTCCCTGGAAGATGTTTCTTACTAACCATGTAATATAACACAACTAGTTGGGCACTTGTCTGATAAAGCACTAATGACCCCTACGCCTGGTCTCCATGCATGCCCCGGTTTTTTCATAACCGTGAGGGTATTTAGACACACTCCGGACTCTAGGGTCCCGAGATTGAAGCGAAAAGGTCCGCAAAGACAAACGATCTACAATCCGGCTAGAAGGCATTTTTCATGTCATTTTAGATTACATCGTCAAATTGACTGATTGTACTCCTCTTCAATCCCATCTAACAGGCTGTCTAGCTTACAGTCCCGTTGGGAATACTTAGCGGCCAACTCTACTTGGCCGTACATTAAGCTCACAGGAATCTCCTTCCCATTGGGCCCCACAGGTCCGACCTCGGCCATGTGGTTCGGATCAGCCTTCGTGTACCGCGTCTTCACCATGGCCCAGGCCTCCCGGGCGCCTTGACGGCAGGCCGATATCTTCCATAGACGGAAGCGCTGCCATTCTCCCTGAAGCTTCTCCGCAAGCCCTCCAAGACCCTCGGGTAGGAAGACGGACGGCCATAAGGCCTGGACGACGCCGCTCATCACCTGCCGAACACGTTTGTGCAGCTGCAGCAGCTTGGGAAGCAGATCACCCGTTGAACCGGGTATTTCCTCCGCAGGACGACCCGTGAGCACACCTACAGACATATTTCTGTCAATCGACTCCCTCGCCGAACTCTTCTTTTCAAAAGAGCTTGCTCAAGCACTTACTATAAATGCCACGACGAAGCCGCTGATTCTCCATCACGGAGCCAAACAGCTGGGCCCGAACACCTTTTAGCTCTTCGCCCAGCTGGGTGTGGGCATCTTGGAGTTTGTTCCTCTCCTGCTGCACCTTCATAAGCACCCTCTCGCCGGCCTTCAGCTGGCGCAGTAGCTGCTGCTTGTCCGGATCAAGTCCGGCAACATCTGCAATATTATTGTCAAACTTATACGCACGCTGCACTTCATAAACCGCTTATCTTTTTGAAATATGTGTTACCAGAGGGGGTCTCTGTGGCTCCTCCTGCAGAGGCTAGTGCGGCCTCAAGTTGGGCCTTGCACTCTTGAAGCTCCTGAGACAGGTGGGTATTCTTCTCCGTAAGATCCTGCATGTAAAATGATCCTTAAATCAGTTATTCTAACTACTTTAAGTCTCGGGGGCTACTGGCTTATATAACTATTAAAATTCCTTACCCGTATGTCTTTCACATACTGCTCCGTGGCTCTGGTTAAACCATCTTCAGCGGCACAGAGGTGCACGTCTCCCGCATTAAAGGCATTCAACGCCTCTGGGGAGAAACACGCGTCATGAAGAACTATCTGGCGGCGCCTGTGATTCATGGCGCTCTCCACCTCAGACCTGGTGGCGGACAGCCTGTCGGCATCCTCCGTTGGAGGAGCATCTGGCTCGCGCCTTGCGCTCGCTTCCCCCTCCAGACCAGGTGTTGTAGCCTGGCTGGCGGAGGCTTGGTTGGCAACCTCTCCGGGCATAGTTCGGCGAGCGCTCTTTCTCCTGGAAAAGTCATGAGTATTAATATACCTCCCAGGAATCTTTCCCTTAAAAATGGTGGCATGCTATACTGTTGCGGCGACGTTTCGATTCGCACCGCACCCCTCTTCCGCCTGCTGGGCCGAACTGACCCTTGTCGGTCAGCCGCCGCGGGTTCGGCTTCCCGCCTTGAAGGCACCTCCTGCGAGACACCGTTGGTATACGGTGGTTAGAAATAAGCACGGATGAAGTAATGGTGTCAGGACTCCGGTCGTAGTTACCTAGGATGCCGGAGATAAACCGGGGTAGTCAGCCGTAATGGCGACTAGAGAATTGTCCATCCTAAGTTGGTGGAACACCCTGTCAATCAGCTCCACCTCTATGTCCGGATCCTCTCTGGAGGACGGATCAAGGGATCTTCCCGGATCCTCGGGTTGTGGAGTCGGGCTTTGTATGCCCTCCACATCCCAGCGCAGTTCCTGCGTTGAAATCATAAAGTAAGACACTTAACTTCGAAAGCACGGATCGGATAGATAAACGTCCGCTTACCCAGCTCCGAGGGTTATTCATGGAGAATCCATTCCATGGACTCGTGCGGAGGAAGTCCTCCTTGTCCCCCTTGTACAAGCCGGACAGGATCTTCACCAGATCGGCAGCCGATCCCGGCCCCTTGCGGCCATGACGGGTGGCGTCATTCTCCCCGTTGAAATCCCACATGGGGTGGCCCCTATATTGGAGCGGCTGCACCCCTCGTATAATGCACGTGGCCATGACTCCAATCATGGTCAATCCGGAATGGGCTAGTAACCTTATCCGACCCATCAGATATTGGACGCTCCTATCATCTTCTCGTTGAGGGCTCCGCGGGCGCCAACTCAGGCGTTTCTTCAGAGGAGCGTTGCTGAACTCTGGGAGGCCGATCTGATCTGGGTCCGGCAGTGGGGTGTCTTCCATATAAAACCATTCCAAAGGCCAGTCTTCAGATGCCTTCTTCGGGGTTCCGGATAGATATCCGGTCTCGGCGATGCGCCATATTTCGGCTCCGCCCACTTGATATATCGACCCCTCGAGAACGGGGTACGAGGCAAAACAATCTCTTCCACAGACACGTGGAAGAGGGCCATTGTTGGACGTGGAAGCTGAGGAGCGCAGCATTTATAAGGAAGCTGGACACTATTTGGCAAGCACATGAAATTTGGAGGAGAACCCGCCTTGCAACGCCGAAGACAATATACGCGCCGGACTCGTCGTCATTGAAGCCTGGTTCGGGGGCTACTGAGGGAGTCCTGGACTAGGGGGTGTCCGGATAGCCGAACTATCATCATCGGCGGACCCCAAGACTATGAAGATACAAGATTGAAGACTTCGTCCTGTGTCCGGATGGGACTTTCCTTGGCGTGGAAGGCAAGCTTGGCGATACGGATATGTAGATCTCCTACCATTGTAACCGACTCTATGTAACCCTAGCCCTCTCAGGTGTCTATATAAACGGGAGGGTTTTAGTCCATAGGACAGAAGAACAATCATACCATAGGCTAGCTTCTAGGGTTTATCCTCCTTGATCTCGTGATAGATCCACTCTTGTACTACCCATATCATCAATATCAATCAAGCAGGAGTAGGGTTTAACCTCCATCGAGAGGGCCCGAACCTGGGTAAAAACATCGTGTCCCTTGTCTCCTGTTACCATCCGCCTAGACGCACAGTTCGGGACCCCCTACCCGAGATCCGCCGGTTTTGACACCGACACCGAGCAAGAGGATTGCTGGCGCCACGCGATGCTAGACGAGCTGGCAACAATGAACGACAACGCCACTTGGACACTCACCACACTGCCAGCTGGGCACCGAGCCATCGGGCTCAAGTGGATATTCAAGGTCAAGAAGGACGAGCACGGCGCCATTGTCAAGCATAAGGCGCGCCTCGTCGCAAAGGGCTACGTGCAGCGTGAGGGAGTGGACTTCGAGGAAGTTTTCACTCCGGTGGCAAGGCTGGATTCCGTGCGGCTCATCCTTGCCTTGGCTGCTCACTGCGGGTGGGAGGTACACCACATGGACATCAAGTCGGCGTTTCTCAACGGCGACATTAACGAGGAGGTGTACGTCTCGTAGCCTCCAGGGTTCATTGCCAAGAGCCACGTGCAGGGCATGTACAGGCTACACAAGGCCCTGTACGGTCTCCGACAAGCCCCAGGGCGTGGAACACCAAGCTCGATGCAAGCCTCGCATCGCTTGGGTTCTCATGCAGCGCTTCTAAGCATGGCGTGTAATCGCGTGGCACCACTAACACGCTGCTCATCGTCGGCATCTACGTCGACGACCTGGTCATCACCGGGGTAGAGCCTGAAGAGGTTCGACGCTTCAAGGGCGAGATGCATCGTCTCTTCAGCATGAGCGACCTCGGGCTGCTCCGGTACTACCTCGGTGTAGAGGTGAACCAGGAGGGTGGTCACATCATGATCACACAGGCGGCCTACTCCGCCAAGATGCTCGAGCGGGCAGGCATGAAGGACTGCCATGTCATGCATGCTCCAATTGAGGCAAGACTGAAGCTCAGTAAGGATAGCTCCGAGAAGGCGGTGGACGCTACGCTCTACCGCAGCATCATCGGGAGCCTCAGGTATCTCATGCACACCCGACCGGACATTACGTTCGTTGTCGGGTACCTGAGTAGGTTCATGGAAGCCCCGACAAGCGATCACCTCACTGCCATTAAGCACCTGCGCCGGTACATCGCGGGTACGCTCACACATGGATGTGTATATCGTCATGGCGATGGCGAGAGCTTGGTCGGGTACAGCGACTCCGACCACGCTGGTGACGTGGACTCCCGGAAGAGCACCTCGGGCATACTGTTCCTTCTTGGGAACAGTCCCGTCAGCTGCCAATCGGTGAGGCAGAAGGTTGTCGCCACTTCTTCGTGCGAGGTGGAGTACATCGCGGCAGCTACAGCGGCTTGTCAAGGCATTTGGCTTGCTGGCCTTCTCGACGAGATGCTGAATCAGGAGACCGCCCCTGCGCTCATCTTCGTCGACAACAAGTCGAAGATTTCCCTCTGCAAGAATCCAGTGCTTCACGACCGCAACAAGCAGATCAATCTCTGCTATCACTTCATACGTGATTACGTCTAGAAGGGCACAGTGATAGTGGAGTTCATCAGGACAGGTGAGCAGAAGGCGGACATCCTGACAAAAGCTCTTGGTCGCGTTCGGTTCCAGGAACTGCGTGACAAGGTCAGGATCATCGATGTCAAGCCCCTTCGACAGGTTTGAGGGGGAGATTGTTGTGTCAAACCCAGTCTACAGGATTGAAGACAGCTGCAGTTGCTTAAGCTAGGTTTTCTCCAGTCCAAAAGCCTGAGGTAGCTAAGTAATGTGAGGCTTTATCTGGTCAAAAGGGTGAGATGGAGAAGTAACATTAGTTGTAGGCTTTCTCTAGGTAAAAATGAGCTAAGCAGTAGTTGGCTTTTCTTACTGAAAAGTCTAAGCTGAGTACGCGACACTAGTAGAAAAGGGGGCAATGGTCCAGGCCAGGTCAGCCCATTAGTCGCGGTTCAATCTAGAACCGGGACCAATGGGGGCATTGGACCCGGTTCGTGAGCCCCGGGGGCCGACCGGGCCACATGGGCCATTGGTCCCGGTTCGTCTGGACCTTTTGGTCCCGGTTGGTGGGACGAACCGGGACCAATGGGCCTCGCTCCTGGCCCACCACTATTGGTCCCGGTTGGTGGCATGAACCGGAACCAAAGGCTGCCCATTAGTCCCGGTTCATGCCTCCAACCGGGACTAAAGGGTTGCTCCTCGTTGCGGCCAGAGTTTAGTCCCACCTCGCCTACCGAAGGGGGCTCACACCGGTTTATAAGCCCCTCCCTCTCTGACTTGTTGAGCTTTTCTCAAGATGAAAATAGATGCCCTTATACAGGGAATTTGACCTAAATTCATACTGAATTTCTCTACAGTTAGTAGAAATTTATTATGAATTTAGGTTGAATTTTCTCTATAAGCGCATCTATGCTCATTTTTTTAGTAAACTTAATCACAACTATTTTTTCTTCTATTTATTTCTGAGTAGTTTTTTATATAGTTTTTTCTTTTCTGCTATATTTATTTTTTTCTTTTTATTTCTGAGTTGTAATAAGTCATTAAAAATAAGCATCTATGCTCATTTTTTTAGTAAAGTTAATCACAACTATTTATTTTCTATTTATTTCGGAGTTGTAATAAGTCATTAAAAATAAGCATCTATGCTCATTTTTTTAGTAAAGTTAATCACAACTATTTTTTCTTCTATTTATTTCTGAATTGTAATAAGTCATTAAAAATAAGCATCTATGCTCATTTTTTAATAAAGTTAATCACAACTATTTTTTGTTCTATTTATTTCTGAGTAGTTTTTTATATAGTTTTTTCTTTTCTGCTATATTTATTTTTTTCTATTTATTTATGAGTTGTAATAAGTCATTAAAAATAAAAAAGAGGTGCAATGCTCGTTAAGTAGCTTGAAGCCTTTCGGAATAGTGTAAACTGCACTGCACATAGCTCCGTGCAGTCTACCCTAATCCTCAAGGCTTGAAGCTAAGCAACCTGCAGGTGAGAATTGAGCCTCTTCTTCATCGTCTCTGTACTCAGGGCTTATAAACCGCTGCGAGTGCCTCTCGCTTGGCGAGGTGGGACTAATTAAAAACAGCTGCAGAAAATAAATAAGTAATTAGACGGGTGCATTGGTACCGGTTGGTGGCACCAACTGGTACCAATGCCTCTCTTTAGTCCCGGTTGGTGGCTCCAACCGGGACCAATGCCACTCTTTTGTCCCGGTTGGAGCCACCAACCGGGACCAAAGGTCTTTGTTTCCCGCCCTTTGGGCTGCTGAAAAGAGGACTTTTGTCCCGCTTGGTGGCACCAACCGGGACTAAAGGGTGCATTAGTCCCGGTTTGTGCCACGAACCGGGACCAAAGCCTTTGCTATATAAGTAGCACTTAGGAAAACCGGGACCGATCAAGTACCGAACGCACGGCACCTCCTAGTTCAGCACACGTCAACTCGATGACGTCCCTCGAACTCCGTTCCAGCCGAGCTTTGAGGGGGAGTTCCATCAGCACGACGGCGTGGTGACGGAGATGATGTTCTACCGATGCAGGGCTTCACCCAAGCACCGCTTCGATATTATCGAGGTGGATTATGGAGGGGGGCACTGCACACGGCTAAGAGATCCAAGGGATCAATTGTTGTGTCTATGGGGTGCCCCCTTCCTCCGTATATAAAGGAGGGGAGGAGAGGGCCGGCCAGGAGGAGGAGGGGCGCCCAAGGGGGGGAGTCCTATATATCAATATTTATGTCTCGACCATTTCGAGACTCCTCGTCATGTCCGTGATCACATCCGGGACTCCGAACTACCTTCGGTACATCAAAACACATGAATGCATAATATAACCGTCATCGAACTTTAAGCGTGCAGGCCCTACGGGTTTGAAACTATGTAGACATGACCGAGACATGTCTCCGGTTAATAACCAATAGCGGAACCTGGATGCTCATATTGGCTCCCACGTATTCTATGAAGATATTTATCGTTCAAACCGCATAACAACATACGTTGTTCCCTTTGTCATCGGTATGTTACTTGCCCGAGATTCGATTGTCGGTATCTTATTTCCTCGTTCAATCTCGTTACCAGCAAGTCTCTTTACTTGTTACATAATGCATCATCCAGTAACTAACTCATTAGCTACATTGCTTGCAAGGCTTATAGTGATGTGCATTACTAAGAGGGCGCAGAGATACCTCTCCGACAATCGGAGTGACAAATCCTAATCTCGAAATACGTCAACTCAACAACTACCTTCGGCGACACCAGTAGAGCACCTTTATAATCACCCAGTTATGTTGTGATGTTTGGTAGCACACAAAGTGTTCCTTCGGTAAACAGGAGTTACATAATCTCATAGTCATAGGGACATGTATAAGTCATGAAGAAAGCAATAGCAACATACTAAACGATCAAGTGCTAATCTACCGAAATGGGTCAAGTCAATCACATCATTCTTCTAATGATGTGATCCCACTGATCAAATGATAACTCATATCCATGGTTTGGAAACTCAACCATCTTTGATCAATGAGCTAGTGAAGTAGAGGCATACTAGTGACACTATGTTTGTCTATGTATTCACACATGTATTATGTTTCCGGGTAATACAATTCTAGCATGAATAATAAACATTTATCATGATATGAGGAAGTAAATAATAACTTTATTATTGCCTCTAGGGCATATTTCCTTCAGTCTCCCACTTGCACTAGAGTCAATAATCTAGATTACACATTAATGATTCTAACACCCATGGAGCCTTGGTGCTGATCATGTTTTTCTCGTGGAAGAGGCTTAGTCAACGGGTCTGCAACATTCAGATCCGTATGTATCTTGCAAATCTCTATGTCTCCCACCTGGACTTGGTCCCGGATAGAATTGAAGCGTCTCTTGATGTGCTTGGTTCTCTTGTGAAATCTAGATTCCTTTGCCAAGGCAATTGCACGAGTATTGTCACAAAAGATATTCTTGGACCCGATGCACTAGGTATGACACCCAGATCGGATATAAACTCCTTCATCCAGACTCCTTCATTTGCTTCTTCCGAAGCAGCTATGTACTCCGCTTCACATGTAGATCCCACCACGACGCTTTGTTTAGAACTGCACCAACTGACAGCTCCACCGTTCAATATAAACACGTATCCTGTTTGCGATTTAGAATCATCCGGATCAGTGTCAAAGCTTGCATCGACGTAACCATTTATGACTAGCTCTTTGTCACCTCCATAAACGAGAAACATATCCTTAGTCCTTTTCAGGTATTTCAGGATGTTCTTGACCACTGTCTAGTGATCCACTCCTGGATTACTTTGGTACCTCCCTGCTAAACTCATAGCAAGGTGCACATTAGGTCTGGTACATAGCATTGCATACATGATAGAGCCTATGGCTGAAGCATAGGGAACATCTTTCATTTTCTCTCTATCTTCTGCAGTGGTCGGGCATTGAGTCTGAATCAATTTCACAACTTGTATTACAGGCAAGAACCCTTTCTTTGCTTGATCCATTTTGAACTTTTTCAAAACTTTATCAAGGTATGTACTTTGTGAAAGTCCAATTAAGCGTCTTGATCTATCTCTATAGATCTTGATGCCCAATATATAAGCAGTTTCACCGAGGTCTTTCATTGAAAAACTTTTATTCAAGTATCCTTTATGCTACCCAGAAATTCTATATCATTTCCAATCAACAATATGTCGTCCACATATAATATTAGAAATGCTACAGAGCTCCCACTCACCTTTTTGTAAATACAGGCTTCTCCAAAAGTTTGTATAAAACCATATGCTTTGATCACACTATCAAAGCATTTATTCCAACTCCGAGAGGCTTGCACCAGTCCATAAATGGATCGCTGGAGCTTGCACACTTTGTTAGCACCTTTTGAATCGAAAAAACCTTCTGGTTGCATCATATACAACTCTTCTTCCAGAAATCCATTCAGGAATGCTGTTTTGACATCCATTTGCCAAATTTCATAATTATAAAATGCGGCAATTGCTAGCATGATTCGGACAGACTTAAGCATCGCTATGGGTGAGAAAGTCTCATCGTAGTCAACCCCTTGAACTTGTCAAAAACCTTTCGCAACAAGTCGAGCTTTGTAGACAGTAACATTACCATCAGCGTCAGTCTTCTTATTGAAGATCCATTTATTCTCGATGGCTTGCCGATCATTGGGCAAGTCAACCAAAGTCCATACTTTGTTCTCATACATGGATCCCATCTCAGTTTTCTCGGCCTCAAGCCATTCTGCGGAATTTATGCTCATCATCGCTTCCTCACAGTTCGTAGGTTCACCATGCTCAAGTAACATGACCTCCAGAATAGGATTACCGTACCACTATGGTGCGGATCTTACTCTGGTTGACCTACGAGGTTCGGTAGTAACTTGATCTGAAGTTTCATGATCAATATCATTAGCTTCCTCACTAATTGGTGTAGTCGTCATAGGAACCGGTTTCTGTGATGAACTATTTTCCAATAAGGGAGCAGGTACAGTTGCCTCATCAAGTTCTACTTTCCTCCCACTCACATCTTTTGAGAGAAACTCCTTCTCTAGAAAGTGTCACAGCCCTAGAATTTGGTTGCCGATAGTTGCATAAGCATTCATGTCATCATATTAATTTCAAATGAATTTGAAATGGGTGGTGTTCAAACCCTAGCATCAAATGGAATTCAAATAGGTTCCACCTAAAAATATTTTCAATGATCCCAAAATGCCCTTAAAAAATATTCATGATTTAGGGGAAAAGGTGTAAACCTTACCTATGATGATGCATATTTTTCATTGGCATTTTTTGGTCTTTGAATTAACTGACTACTTATTTGAATTGGAGTTGTAAAATTCTATAAGTAATATTATAGCTCCAATAATTCTGGAAAATATGGTGGGTCTCTGTAATGATCCATTTTGCATACTCAATGTTTTTCCAGAATTTATAAGAAATGATTCAGTGTTAAACTAAATCAAAACAGAGGCAAACAATTAGAAAACAAAAGCAAATTTGAAACAGAGGAGAGAGAGGAACCTTACCCGTAGCTTACCTGGCAGCCCACTTACCTCGGCCCAGTTCCAGTGTAGCCCAGCCACCTCCCCTGCCAGTTGTCTTCCTCCTCTCGCCAGAAGGCAGAGGGAAAGCAGTGCAGGGCGCTCGCGCGTGCGGGCACGCAGCTGCCTGCCTGGTCCCTCCCTGGCCAGTGTGATGCTGGGATCATCTCCCCATGGCCTTTGGAACCCACCGACCCCTCGCTCATCCCCTCCTCTGTTGCTCTCCCTCTCGCTCGACACCTCGTGGCCAAGCGCTGCCGTCGCCGCCGCTCCCCGCCTGTGCAGCCACCGCCGTCCCCTTGGCCCGTGGCCGTGACCCCGAGCTCCGCCCAGGTCCCAAGAACCTCTCCGACTACCCACTCAAGCCCGGACGACCCAGAGAAGACGACGCGACCTTTCTTCTCCGCCCACGGCCGCCGGATGCCGTCGCTGATTCGCCGTATCCGACGCGTCCCCGAGCCTGCTGAGACCGCCTCTGGCTTCGCTGTGAGCTCCTCTTCCTCCCCCCTAGCTCTCGTGCTCGTTTGGCCGCCGTAGCCGCCATTCCCACCGCGGCCGAGCTCCACCGCCGCCTGCCATGTCACATGCCCCACTGCAGGTCCTGCTTGTCGCTGCTGAGCGCTTCAACGTGCTCCTAGAACCTCCAGGAGGCTAACCAGCCACTTAGCTGCTCCCCTGTGCACTGCAGCCTCGCGCACGGCCGAGCCCGAACTCCGGCTGCCGCCTGGAGCTCATTTATGGCGAGCTCATTCCACCTTAGCTGCTGCCGCTAGCCGTGTTGGATGCGCGCGAGTCCCAGCACTACGTAGAGCCTCTCCGCCGTCGTTTTGGTTGCCGGAGGAGCTAACCCGAGCCCTCTGCCGCATCTGCCGTCGCAGACATCGAGACGCCGGCGGGTTTTGACACCGCTGACCAGAGGTTTGACCTCCCCTGGGTCGCTGACAAGTGGGCCCTAGCCCCAGCTAGTCCTAGTTTAGTTTTTAATTAAGTTTAATTAACTCCACTGACATTTTTAGTTAGTAGTAGTTTAACACTAATTAACTTAGATTACTTAGTTAGTCACTGACGTGTGGACCCCACACGTCAGGTTTGACCTGGACCACCCAGTTGACCTGCTGACGCAATGCTGATGCAGTAATAGGTTTTTCTGGATTTATTTTTATTCAGGAAATTTCAGAAACTAGTGCTAACTTCAAAAATTCATAAAAATTAATCTGTAACTCCAGATGCAAATTGTTATATACGAAAAATGATCAGAAAAATCCAATCTATCCATCTGTACTGGTTTCATGTATGTTTAAACAAGTTAACTTGCTGTTTAGTGCAAAACATGATAAAGCACTATTTAAGTTCACAAATGAGTTTGAAGTTTGAATCTTTGGTTTAAAATAGCTCAGACCCATCTGGTTATAGATGCATTAGCCCGACACACTCATTTGCCATATCACATTCATGCATCATATTGTTGCATCGCATTGATTGTGTTTCTTCTCTGTTGTCGCTATTTGTCCCCTCTCAGTAGACATGGTTCCGACAATGAGTTCGATGACACCGATGAAGAGCTATACTATCTTCAGAAGTTCCAGGCAAGCAAAACCCCGTTGTTCATTCCGATACAACCCCACTCTCTCGCTTCTTCTCTCTTTTAATGCATTAGGACAACAACGATTCATTTGTTACTTGCAGCGGTAGTTGAACCCCTTTCCTTTGCATGACCTATCATTGCCACATTAAATAGATGAAACCCACTAGTATGAGTAGGAGTTGTCTGAGCCCTGATGTGCCTACTCATTCATGCTTGTTTGTCATGCCTGCTATTGCTTAGAGTTGTGTCAGGTCTGATTCATCGGGGATGAATTGGATGTGTGTGAAAATGTCCTACTGTTGAGAGCCAAGTGTGTGAACATGATTTGGTAAAGGTAGCGGTGAGAGGCCATGTAGGAGTACATGGTGGGTTTTCTCATTGAAACCATCTCCAGGAACTTAGTTCTGTGTTTTTGATCCATGAACAGCTACTACCACACATTGGAATGCTTAAGTGCCCCTCTCGACTTATTAATCAACTCGATCTCTATCCAGGAGTTGCAACTAGTTTCTGGTGTTTGTAGGTAGTGCTAGTAGTCTACCAAGTGGCACCCGGTACAGGTGGGCTTGGGACAGACTAGGCATAGTGGCACGGTGTACCAAGTGGCACCAGGATGGTGGGCTTGGGAACCCTGCTCACATCGTTTGGGGCCGTGAGCGACACCCCGGCCGAATCTCCTTGTCGATGGAACCCGAATAGGCGATAAACCTGGACGAGAGACTTGTGTGGTTAGTCAGGTCGTGGCCGACTCCCTCGCCAGGCTTCCGCTTGAAGGTTGCCGAGATACACGACGTGTACATGGCGATAACTGGCGAGAGTGTGTGTGAACAAGTACACCCCTGTAGGGTTAACATCATCTATTCGAATAGCCGCGTCCGCGGTAAAGGACTTCTGGGTTGCCTATACAGTTCATAGACAAGTGAAAGTGGATACTCTAAAATGCGCAAGATAAGTGTGAGTTCTATGGCTGGCCTTCTCGTAGGGAGACGGGAGCGGATCCATAGTAGTGTATTGATATGGTGAATATGTGGACTCGTGTGCGCCACCTCAAAAGAGTTACTTGCAGTCGTAGATCAAGATAGCCAGCGAGTCAAAGCTGGCTTGCTGCAGTTAAACCCCCACCATCCCCTTTGTTAATAATGCTGCATATGTAGTTAGCTCTGATGTAAGTCTTGTTAGGTACATTTGTACTCACGTTTGCCTGTTTTATGTTTTTGCGGAGAGACTCCAGTCTCGATAGTAGTTCCGCATGGACTTCAATGTTTAGCTTATTACCTCAGCTACAATCTTGTGCCCTCGGCAAGATCTGGTAGATAGTCAGGCTTCTCAGCCTTTTTCATTTGTAGATGTCTGTACTCAGACATGTTAAGCTTTCCCTTGTGCTTTGACTTGTATGCTCTGAATGTTGGGTCATGAGACCCATGTTTGTAATATCTCGCTCCTCAGAGCCTATTGAATAAAGTACTTGAGTTATAGAGTCATGTTGTGATGCCATGTTGTATTTGCACATATCGGGCATATTGTGTGTATGTTATTGAAATGCTTGGTATGTGTGGGATCTGACTATCTAGTTGTTTATCCTTGGTAGCCTCTCTTACCGGGAAATGTCTCCTAGTGCTTCCGCTGAACCCTGGTAGCTTGCTACTGCTCCGGAACACTTAGGCTGGCCGACATGTCTCCTTCTTCGTTCCTGTGTCTGTCCCTTCAGGGAAATGTCACGCGGTGTCTACCGGAGTCCTGTTAGCCTGCTACAGCCCGGATTCTCCAGAGTCCTGCTAGCCCAGCTGCTACAGCCCGGATTCACTCGCTGCTGACCGACACGTTCGTTGCTGGGTCACGTATGCCTGTCCCTGTAAGTTAGCGCCACTTTGGGTTCACAACTAGCCATGTCAGCCCGAGTTCTTTGTCATATGGATGCTAGCGACACTACCATATACGTGTGCCAAAAGGCGCAAATGGTCCCGGGCTTGGTAAGGCGACACCCATGGAAATACCGTGCGTGAGGCCGCAAAGTGATATGAGGTGTTACATGCTAGATCGGTGTGGCATAGGATCGGGGTCCTGACAGGATCCATTCTTGGCAACGAATGTCTTGCCTTCGAATCTGTGATAGAAGGTGTACCCAACAGTTTCCTGTGGGTATCCTATGAAGACACATTTCTCCGATTTGGGTTCGAGCTTATCAGGTTGAAGCTTTTTCACATAAGCATCTGATATGTCTCCATTGTATCTATAATTTTTGATTGTTCCATGCCAATATTATTCAACTTTCATATACTTTTAGCAACTTTTTATACTATTTTTGGGACTAACATATTGATCCAGTGCCCAGTGCCAGTTCTTGTTTGTTGCATGTTTTATGTTTCGCAGAAACTCAATATCAAACGGAGTCCAAACGGGATAAAAACGGACGAAGAACTATTTTCGAATATTTGTGATTTTTGGGAAGTAAAATCAACGCGAGACGGTGCCCGAGGTGGCCACGAGACAGGGGCCCACGCCCACTCCAGGTGGGCGCGCCCCCACCCTCGTGGGCCCCTCGTAAGGCAGTTGATGCCCTTCTTTGGCCGCAAGAAAGCTAATTTTTGGAAAACGATCTGGGCGAAGGTTTCAGTCCAATCAGAGTTACAGATCTCCGGATATAGAAGAAACGGTGCCAGGGCAAAATCCCAGAACGCAGAAACAGAGAGAGATAGAGAGATAGATCCAATCTCAGAGGGGCTCTCGCCCCTCCCACGCCATGGGAGCCAAGGACCAGAGGGGCAACCGTTCTCCCATCTAGGGACAAGGTCAAGGAAGAAGAAGAAGAAGGGGGGCTCTCTACCCCTTGCTTTCGGTGGCGGCGGAGCACTGCCGGGGGCCATCATCATTACCGCGATCTTCACCAACACCTCCATCATCTTCACCAACATATCCATCACCTTCCCCCTTCTATCTACAGCGGTCCACTCTCCCGCAACCCGATGTACCCTCTACTTAAACATGGTGCTTTATGCTTCATATTATTATCCAATGATGTGTTGCCATCCTATGATGTCTGAGTAGATTTTGGTTGTCCTATCAGTGATTGATGAATTGCTATGATTGGTTTGAGTTGCATGTTTTATTATTGGCGTTTTCCTATGGTGCTCTCCGTGTCACGCAAGCGTGAGGGATTCCCGCTGTAGGGTTTGCAATATGTTCATGATTTGCTTATGGTGGGTGGCGTGAGTGACAGAAGCACAGACCCGAGTGAGTAGGTTGTTTGCGTATGGGATAAAGGGGACTTGATACTTTAATGCTATGGTTGGGTTTTATCTTAATGATGTTTAGTAGTTGCGGATGCTTGCTAGAGTTCCAATCGTAAGTGCATATGATCCAAGAAGAGAAAGTATGTTAGCTTATGCCTCTCCCTCAAATAAAATTGCAATAGTGATTACCGGTCTAGTAACATAGTCAATTGCTTAGGGACAATTTCACAACTCCTACCACCACTTTTGCACACTCGCTATATTTACTTTATTGCTTCTTTATCTAAACAGCCCCTAGCTTATATTTACGTGTTCTTTATTATCTTGCAAACCTATCCAACAACATCTACAAAGTACTTCTAGTTTCATACTTGTTCTAGGTAAAGCGAACACTAAGCGTGCGTAGACTCGTATCAGTGGCACATAGGACTTGAGAGAATATTTTTCTACCTTTAGCTCCTCGTTGGGTTCGACACTCTTACTTTCCAAAGAGGCTACAGTTCATCCCGTATACTTGCGGGTTATCATGACCTTTTTCTGGCGCTGTTGTCGGGGAGTCATAGCGTGGGGTGAATATTCTTGGGTGTGCTTGTTTGCTTTATCACTAAGTAATTTTTATTTGCTGTTCTTAGTTGTTTTCTATATTTTGTTATGGGTAGGAAATGCAAAATACCAAAAAAATTAGTTGTACCTACTACACCAATGGTTGAAGAACCACTCAAAATCTATCACACTCCTGAAGCTTTTTACTTGGATCATCTTCGATCCCTTTGTGCTCGTGCTGAAACCCCCACTAGCTTAGTTGAGGGCAAATCTTTAGATGAGCATGCTTGTTATGCGCGACACCGTATATCTAAAAAAGGGAAACTTTTACTGGATCAAATTCATCGTTTGCAAGGCTATGCTTGGACTTTATGTGAAATATATGATGTTACTTGTTGTTCTGAAAACCCTAAGAAACACCTTCCCTACCAATGCTTGTTTAGTGATAATGGAATCGTATCTTCATATGCTAAGAGTGTTTATAATTACTATGATGTTCAACAAATTGAAGAATTTGTTGCTTTTAAGGGTGCTTATGAAATTGCTTCTTTGATTGAAAAGTATGATGCTACTCTCTACAAATCTAAAAATGTTGCCATACTTGAATATTGTTATGATAATTATTCTTCTAATGCCTATGTTAAACTATATATTGAGGACTCCTCCATTGTCCAAGAAGAGACTAATATTTTACAGGAAGCTATGGAAGAAGAAACTGATGAAACAGTGAGCTCATTGGAAGAAAAAGATGATGAGGAGAGCGAAGAACAAAAGGAGGAAGAGCGGATTAGCTACCCGTGCCCACCTTCTAATGAGAGTAACACTCCAACTAATACATTATTTAATGTCCCTTCGTTCTTACCGAAGGATGATTGCTATGATGAATGTTATGATCCCGTTGATTCTCTTCAAATATCCTTTTTGATGATGCTTGCTATGCTTGTGTCCAAGATGCCAATATGAATTATACTTATGGAGATGAACTTGCTATAGTTCCTTATGTTAAACATGAAATTGTTGCTATTGCACCCACGCATGATAGTCCTATTATCTTTTTGAATTCTCCCAACTACACTATATCGGAGAAGTTTGTGCTCATTAAGGATTATATTGATGGGTTGCCTTTTACCATTGCACATGATAACTTTGTTGAATGTGATATGCATGTGCTTTCTTCTCCTACTTGCAATTATTATGAGAGAGGAACTATATCTCCACCTCTCTTTGTTTCCAACACGATAAAATTGCAAGAAACTGCTTATACTATGCATTGGCCTTTACTTGGTGTGCATGAATTGTTCTTTTATGACATGCCAATGCATAGGAAGAGAGTTAGACTTTGTTGTTGCATGATATATGTTACTTTGTGCTCACTACTAAATTACAAATCATTGTTAATTAAACTTGGCTTTGATATACCTTGGGATCCGGGTGGATTCATTACTTGAGCACTATATGCTTAGCTTAATGGCTTTAAAGAAAGCGATGCCAGGGAGACAACCCAGAAGTTTTAGAGAGTCATTTATTTCAGTGCTTTCATATAGCTTAAAAACAAAAAAATAAACAGGGGAACCCATAACTTTTTAAAAAGGAAAGTGAAAGTGAGAAAGACAAGCATTGTTGAAGTGGGAGAGCTCCTTGAACTCTGTTCATTCTCACGGAAACTTTGTGAATCTTGATTACAGAAAATTTTCAACAAAAATAATTATCCCCTTGTAAAATTTCATTGTATCATAAAAATAATGTGCCAAGGTTTGCCTCGAGGATGTTTACAATTCTTGTTGGTTTGTACGGTGCAGGACAAAAACTTTGGTTGTAGTGCACGATTTTACAGTTTTAACTGGAAAGTCAAACGGTTTTGATTCTTTTTGCACTGTCTTGCTGTACAAATTATTTATTTTTCCTCATTTTGGTGGAATTTTGGGGGTACCATAAGTATGGTGGATGTTCAGATTGCTATAGACTGTTCTGTTTTTGACAGATTCTGTTTTTGATGCATAGTTTGCTTGTTTTGATGAATCTATCAATTTATATTAGTGGATTAAGCCATGGAAAAGTTATATTACAGTAGACAAAATGAAAAAAAATATGAATTGGTTTGCAATAGTATTTAGAGTGGTGATTTGCTTCATTGTATAAACGGATCTTACCGAGTTTTCTGTTGAAGTTTTCCATCGATGAAGTGTCTAATCGAGGAGGTCTGGATATGAGGAAAAGGAAGAGAGGCAAGAGCACAAGATTGTGGATGCCCATGGCACCCAAAGTAAAAATTCATGGAGACTCAAGCGTCTAAGCTTGGGGATTCCCTGGAAGGCATCCCCTCTTTCTTCAACAAGTATCGGTATGTTTTTGTATTCGTTTCGTTCATGCGATATGTGCAAGTCTTGGAGCGTATTTTGCATTTAGTTTTCACTTTTCTTTTATGCACCATGCTGGTATGAGATAGTCCTTGGTTGATTTATAGAATGCTCATTGCATTTCACTTAAATCTTTTGAGTATGGCTTTATAGAATGCTTCATGTGTTTCACTTATATCATTTGAAGTTTGGATGTCTGTTTCTCTTCACATAGAAAACCGCCATTTGTAGAATGCTCTTTTGCTTCACTTATATTTGTTAGAGCATGGGCATATCTTTTGTAAAAAGAATTAAACTCTCTTGCGTCACTTATATCAATTTAGAGAGATGACAGGAATTGGTCCTTCACATGGTTAGTCATAAAATCCTACATAAACTTGTAGATCGCTGAACATGATATGTTTGATTCCTTGCAATAGTTTTGCGATATAAAGATGGTAATATTAGAGTCATGCTACTGGGTGGTTGTGGATTGTAGAGAAACTTGTGTTGAGGTTTGCAAGTCCCGTAGCATGCACGTATGGTAACCATTGTGTGACAAATTTGAAGCATGGGGTGTTTCTTTGATTGTCTTCCTTATGAGTGGCGGTCGGGGACGAGAGGTGGTCTTTTCGTACCAATATATCCCCCTAGGGGCATGCATAGTAGTACTTTGCTTCGAGAGCTAATAAACTTTTGGAATAAGTATATGGGTTCTTTATGACTAATGTGAGTCCATGGATTATACACACTTTTACCTTTCCATCATTGCTAGCCTCTTTAGTATCGTGCATTGCCCTTTCTCACCTCGAGAGTTGGTGCAAACTTCACTGGTGCATCCAAACCCCTCGATACGATACGCTCTATCACACAAATGCCTCCTTATATCTTCCTCAAAACAGCCACCATACCTACCTATATCATGGCATTTCCATAGCCATTCCGAGATATATTGCCATGCAACTTCCATCGTCATCATATACATGACTGGAGCATTCATTGTCATATTGCCATGCATGATCGTAAGATAGCTAGCATGTTGTTTTCATGGCTTGTCCGTTTTTTGATTTCATTTCTATGCTAGATCACTGCACATCCTGGTACACGGCCGGAGGCATTCATATAGAGTCATATCTTTGTTCTAGATATCGAGTTGTAATATTGAGTTGTAAGTAAATAAAAGTGTGATGATCATCATTATAGAGCATTGCCCCATGAAAAAAAGAGAGAGGCCAAAGAAGCCTAAATAAAAAAAGGGGGCCAAAGAAGCCCGCCCAAAAAAAAAGAAAAAAAGGGGCAATGTTACTATCCTTTTACCACACTTGTGCTTCAAAGTAGCACCATGTTCTTCATATAGAGAGTCTCTTATGTTGTCACTTTCATATACTAGTGGGAATTTTCATTATAGAACTTGGCTTGTATATTCCAATTATGGGCTTCCTCAAATGCCCTAGGTCTTCATGAGCAAGCAAGTTGGATGCACACCCACTTAGTTTTCAGTTTGAGCTTTCATACACCTATAGCTCTTAGTGCATCCGTTGCATGGCAATCCCTACTCCTCGCATTGACATCAATTGATGGGCATCTCCATAGCCCGTTGATTAGCCGCGTCGATGTGAGACTTTCTCCTTTTTTGTCTTCTCCACATAAACCTCCACCACAATATTCTATTCCACCTATAGTGCTATATCCATGGCTTGCGCTCATGTATTGCGTGAGGGTTGAAAAAGCTGGAGCGCGTTAAAAAGTATGAACCAATTGCTCGGCTTGTCATCGGGGTTGTGCATGATGGGAGCATTTTGTGTGACGAAAATGAAGCATGGCCAAACTATATGATTTTGTAGGGATAAGCTTGCCTTGGCCTTGTTGTTTTGAAAAGACATGATTGTTTTATTAGTACGCTCGAAGTATTATTGTTTTATGTCAAATGATAGACTATTGCTTTGAATCACTCGTGTCTTAATATTCATGCAATGATTAGACATACAAGTACCATGGCGATAAGAGTATGGGATTTTGGCACTAAAAAGTATCTGACCTGATACTAATTCAAGGGGGTGGAGCTACAATATATCCCACTTAGTTGGAATGCATGCCACAGAATTTTTTTCCGGAGGCAGTGCCTTTAGAGGGGTGATTTAGTAGGGGAGAGGATATTTGCTCATAGGTTCCCCTAATTAGGATATCCTGATGCAAAATAATCAATCAAGAAATAAATTAATGCACTACTTGCTAGATTAACCCCAACGGCTCTTTACTGCTACACATCCGTGTGATTACCATGTGCTTCCAATGCATGTACAACAACATCTCACGCCTCAGCTATATATCTTGTATCTCTGCAACATCAGGACGGAGATGGGTTAGAGGGGCATCATCAGCATGGAGTTACTTAGAGAATTAGGGATAGCAGGAGATAATCAATCAGATCGTACCTTTCCCTAGATGGTTCAAGATGTACCGGTGGTAGAATTGATATATGTGCGTGTATAAAGATTAGGCGTCCATGCAGCAGGGACGACATTAGGCTTATTTTTTCATAGATCATGCATTATACTGATGGGCTTAGGACATTAGGAGTCCTATTTTGACACGCCAAGGTGGAAGTCGGGAGGAAACCTGCGTGTGGAAAGAGGAAGGGCCCGAGGTCTTTGATCTCTTCACGTGGAAAGGTATGACTCTTTGATCTGTTTTTTTTCAAGTATATTCTCTTTGATCTGTTATTTGATCCTAATTGAAGGATTGAGATCTTAAGGATGTTTTTACATGGTTTTCTAGGATTCACGTGGTAACTCCAATGGTGCCTCCAATTAGTAAATATAAGATGATCAATATTATGCTAGGTAGCATTCCACATCAAAAATTATCTTTTTTATCATTTACCTACTCGAGGACGAGGAGGAATTAAGCTTGGGGATGTTGATACGTCTCCGTCGTATCTATAATTTTTTATTGTTCCATGCCAATATTATTCAACTTTCATATACTTTTGGCAACTTTTTATACTATTTTTGGGACTAACATATTGATCCAGTGCCCAGTGCCAGTTCCTGTTTGTTGCATGTTTTATGTTTCGCAGAAACCCAATATCAAATGGAGTCCAAATGGGATAAAACGGACGGAGAATTATTTTCGAATATTTGTGATTTTTGGGAAGTAAAATCAACGCGAGACGGTGCCCGAGGTGGCCACGAGACAGGGGCCTACGCCCACTCCAGGTGGGCGCGCCCCCACCCTCGTGGGCCCCTCATAAGGCGGTTGAAGCCCTTCTTTGGGCGCAAGAAAGCTAATTTTTGGAAAAAATGATCTTGGTGAAGGTTTCAATCCAATCGGAGTTACGGATCTCCGGATATAAAAGAAACAGTGCCAGGGCAGAATCCCGGAATGCAGAAACAAAGAGAGACGGAGAGATAGATCCAATCTCGGAGGGGCTCTCACCCCTCCCACACCATGGGAGCCAAGGACGAGAGGGGCAACCCTTCTCCCATCTAGGGAGAAGTTCAAGGAAGAAGAAGAAGTATGGGGGCTCTCTCCCCCTTGCTTCCGGTGGCGCCGGAGCACTGCCGGGGGCCATCATCATCACCGCGGTCTTCACCAACACCTCCATCATCTTCACAAACATCTCCATCACCTTCCCCCTTCTATCTACAGCGGTCCACTCTCCTGCAACCCGCTGTACCCTCTACTTAAACATGGTGTTTTATGCTCCATATTATTATCCAATGATGTGTTGCCATCCTATGATGTCTGAGTAGATTTTCATTGTCCTATCGGTGATTGATGAATTGCTATGATTGGTTTGAGTTGCATGTATATTATTGGTGTTGTCCTATGGTGCTCTCCGTGTAGCACAAGCGTGAGGGATTCCCGCTGTAGGTTTTGCAATATGTTCATGATTTGCTTATGGTGGGTGGCGTGAGTGACAGAAGCACAGACCCGAGTAAGTAGGTTGTTTGCGTATGGGATTAAGGGGACTTGATACTTTAGTGCTATGGTTGGGTTTTACCTTATGATCTTTAGTAGTTGCGGATGCTTGCTAGAGTTCCAATCATAAGTGCATATGATCCAAGAAGAGAAAGTATGTTAGCTTATGCCTCTCGCTCAAATAAAATTGCAATAGTGATTACCGGTCTAGTAACGTAGTCAATTGCTTAGGGACAATTTCTCAACTCCTACCACCACTTTTACACACTCGCTATATTTACTTTATTGTTTCTTTATCTAAACAGCCCCTAGTTTATATTTACGTGTTCTTTATTATCTTGCAAACCTATCCAAAAACACCTACAAAGTACTTCTAGTTTCATACTTGTTCTAGGTAAAGCGAACACTAAGCGTGCGTAGAGTCGTATCAGTGGCAGATAGGACTTGAGAGAATATTTGTTCTACCTTTTTCTCCTCATTGGGTTCGACACTCTTACTTATCGAAAGAGGCTACAATTGATCCCGTATACTTGCGGGTTATCAGCATCGCAACCCCAAACTTTAAGAAACGACAACTTTGGTTTCTTGCTAAACCACAGTTCATAAGGTATCATCTCAACAGATTTTGATGGTGCCCTATTTAACGTGAATGTAGCCGTCTCTAAAGCATAATCCCAAAATGATAGCAGTAAATCAGTAAGAGACATCATAGATCGCACCATATCTAGTAAAGTACGATTACGACGTTGGACACACCATTACGCTGTGGTGTTCCGGGTGTGGCGTGAGTTGTGAAATTATTCTGCATTGTTTCAAATGTAGACCAAACTTGTGACTCAAATATTCTCCTCCATGATCAGATCGTAGAAACTTTTTTTCTTGTTACGATGATTTTCAACTTCACTCTGAAATTCTTTGAACTTTTCAAATGTTTCAGACTTATGTTTCATTAAGTAGATATACCCATATCTTCTTAAATCATGTGTGTAGGTGAGAAAATAACGATACCCGCCGCGAGCCTCAACATTCATTGGACCACATACATCAGTATGTATGAACTCCAACAAATCAGTTGCTCGCTCCATAGTTCCGGAGAACGGCGTTTTAGTCATCTTGCCCACGAGGCATGGTTCGCAAGTACCAACTGATTCATAATCAAGTGATTCCAAAAGTCCATTAGTATGGAGTTTCTTCATGCGCTTTACACCAATATGACCCAAACGGCAGTGCCACAAATAAGTTGCACTATCATTATCAACTCTGCATCTTTTGGCTTCAACATTATGAATATGTGTATCACTACTATCGAGATTCATCAAAAATAGACAACTCTTCAAGGGTGCATGACCATAAAAGATATTAATCATATAAATAGAACAACCATTTTTCTCATATTTAAATGAATAACCGTCTCGCATCAAACAAGATCCAGATATAATGTTCATGCTCAACGCTGGCACCAAATAACAATTATTTAGGTCTAAAACTAACCCCGGAGGTAGATGTAGAGGTAGCGTGTCGATAGTGATCACATCGACTTTGGAACCATTTCCCACGCGCATCGTCACCTCATCCATAGCCAGTGTTCGCTTAATCCGTAGTCCCTGTTTGAGTTGCAAATATTAGCAACAGAACCAGTATCAAATACCCAGGTGCTACTGCGAGCTCTGGTAAGGTACACATCGATAACATGTATATCACATATACCTTTGTTCACCTTGCCATCCTTCTTATCCGCCAAATACTTGGCGCAGTTTCGCTTCCAGTGACCAGCCTGCTTGCAATAGAAGCACTCAGTCTCAGGCTTAGGTCCAGACTTGGGTTTCTTCTCTTGAGCAGCAACTTGTTTGCTGTTCCTTTTGAAGTTCCCCTTCTTCTTCCCTTTGCCCTTTTTCTTGAAACTGGTGGTCTTATTGACCATCAACACTTGATGCTCCTTCTTGATTTCTACCTCCGCAGCCTTTAGCATTGCGAAGAGCTCGGGAATTGTCTTATCCATCCTTTGCATGTTATAGTTCATCACGAAGCTCTTGTAGCTTGGTGGTAGTGATTGAAGAATTATGTCAATGACGCTATCATCCGGAAGATTAACTCCCAGTTGAATCAAGTGATTGTTATACCCAGACATTCTGAGTATATGCTCACTGACAGAACTATTCTCCTCCATCTTGCAGCTGTAGAATTTATTGGAGACTTGGTATCTCTCAATCCAGGCATTTGCTTGAAATATTAACTTCAACTCCTGGAACATCTCATATGCTCCATGACGTTCAAAACGCCGTTGAAGTCCCGGTTCTAAGTCGTAAAGGATGGCACACTGAACTATCGAGTAGTCATCAGCTTTGCTTTGCCAGACGTTCTTAACGTCGTCAGTTGCATCTGCAGCAGGCCTGTCACCCAACAATGCTTCCAGGACGTAATTCTTCTGTGTAGCAATGAGGATAGTCCTCAAGTTACGGACCTAGTCCGTGTAATTGCTACCATCATCTTTTAACTTTGCTTTCTCAAGGAACGCATTAAAATTCAACGAAACAACATCACGAGCCATCTATCTGCAATAACATAGACATGCAAAATACTATCATGTACTATGTTCATGATAAATTTAAGTTCAATTAATCATATTACTTAAGAACTCCCACTTAGATAGACATCCCTCTAATAATCTAAGTGATCACGTGATCCAAGTCAACTAAACCATAACCGATCATCACGTGAAATGGAGTAGTTTTCAATGGTGAACATCACTATGTTGATCATATCTACTATATGATTCACGCTCAACCTTTCGGTCTTAGTGTTCCATGGCCATATCTGCATATGCTAGGCTCGTCAAGTTTAACCTGAGTATTCTGCGTGTGCAAAACTGGCTTGCACCCATTGTAGATGGACGTAGAGCTTATCACACCTGATCATCACGTGGTGTCTGGACACGACAAACTTGTTAGAATATAATTGTGTTTAAGATAGAGGTAGGATTTAGAGATAGAATAGGTTTAACATGCATGACTTGCCCTCTACTCCAAGTCTCTCTCCCTCACAATGTATTATATATATACCCTATATGAGGGTCGGATCAAAACAACAACAACAACAAAAAATTTATCCATCCTACAATTTCCACATGGTATTAGAGAGGTTAGTCTCGTGACGCCGATCCTAGGTTTCTCTACCACTTCCGCAGCGTGCCGCCCCCGGGGAGATTAGTCTTCTCTCCTCGGGGGCGCGGCACCCGATCACTCAAAGATTTGATCCGTCCTTTAGTTTTTAGATCAAATTTTCGAGTTCATCATCGTTAGATCGATTCTTTAGATTAGATCGATTTCCAAATCAGATCCCTTAGGTCAATTTCTTTTTAGCTACAAATAAATCCCAACCATCCTCGAATCTTGGTGAAAATCAGGTGCAGTCAGGAAGGGCAGCGGCAGCCGGCCGAACAAGCCGGCAAATAGGAGACAGGACTCCGGGGCGTCTTCCTCAGATCCTTCAGATCCAATCTGACCGGAATCCACGGGCAGGTGGCGCGTGCATGCAACGGACAGTACTCCGGTCGGCTCGATGTCAAGCTCGACAAGCTACGCGCAGGCCAGGAGAGTCTGCGACCAGCGACGGCCCGCTTGACTCTGAGCGATGCACAACTTCGTCGGACGAGCGCATCAGCCCGACACCTCCCCGACGCGATCTACCTCAAACGCCACGGGCGTACGAGCGCATTGATAGTTCGACACCCGGCGAGTCACATGGACTCGATCCGATCTGCATCGACAAACAGCCACCCCAGATGCCGGCCTCTACTAGGTGCGCCAAAACGCGTACGCGGCGTCCTCAGGCAAGCACATCGACTTGAGCATCATCCCGATCCAATCGGAACCAGGGGCTACTCCGATCTGAGGTGGTCCTGTGCACGAGTCCAGGACGCGAGTACGTGCTGTCTAGAAATCAGGCATGCACGCTCATGCCATGCAAAGCTACGATGGGATCTCCGCGGTGGTTCAGCTTCACGCAGCAATTCTGCGGCTCCGCACCAGTTCGTCATCGACATCCCGTACCACATCATGGCTTCGTCAACGCGCGTGCTACAGACGACAGTGCACCACCTCCAGCACCGAGCAATCTGCGACGACACCCTCGACACCATCCTCTACACCGACCGCTACATCCCGAGCCGAGCTACATCATCTTCTGCGCCGCCGATCTGTACTGCACAGCTACACCGAGGCCTCTGCATCGAGCCGAACAACATCAAGCTATCCGACTACGCTAGGCTACGAGCCAACATACTTCCTCGGCACGGCACGGCATCGACACTTCGTCGCCACGAGGGACGCCTCCAACGCGGCGCATCATCGTCGACACGCCGCCGCAACCTCATCGTCGACATTTCATCGCCAAGGTCTTCATCAACGTAGTCTTCATCACCATCATCGTCAACACACTACCGCTGCCTTGTCCACAAGATGGACACCTAGCGTCCTCTGACAGACTTTTCTGCAAGACGCGGCCTTGACGACGGCAATGACCGCGTCACGACGACGGCATCGACCGCGTCATCCACAATAGCACGACTTCATCGACACGGCGTCACTACAGTGGCGACCCTACACGGCCACACGGTTCTGGCAAAACCAATGTGTGCTCGATGGGCTTCCTCCGGTCTTGGCAAAACCAGTGGACTCATCGCCGACGGCACCCTCTGACATTCGCAAGGTGCATCGTCCACGTCTGTAGATCCGTCATAGCGCACTTTTTTGCGCCTCCGGCTTTGTGCGGCTTCATCATCCACGACGACTATACCATCGACCATGACTACCTCGACCACGGCTATATCGCAATGATCGGCTACCTCGACATCAACATTAATGGCTACGTCTACAGCAACTCATCGGCGACAACTCCAGTCAACAACGTCCGCGTCGTCACTAGCGTCCACGCCACTCCCGCTGTGACTGCGGGAGGGAAGAGAGGAGAGACAAGGAAGGCACCAGAAGGGGACGCAGTCACCGCCCTAGGTGTCGACCCATCAGAAACGCAGTTGATGATGGCGCAGTGGAGAAGACAACGAAAGCGCAAGACTACAAATTCAGTCGCAATCATCCGCTTCACTCCCGCTACGACTGAGGGGGAATGTTAGAATATAATTGTGTTTAAGATAGAGGTAGGATTTAGATATAGAATAGGTTTAACATGCACGACTTGCCCTCTACTCCAAGTCTCTCTCCCTCACAATGTATTCTATATATACCCTATATGAGGGTCGGATCAAAACAACAACAACAACAAAATAATTATCCATCCTACAATTTCCACAGAACTTTGGCAACGGTGCATACTCAGGGAGAACACTTTTATCTTGAAATTTAGTGAGAGATCATCTTATAATGCTACCGTCAATCAAAGAAAGATAAGGCGCATAAAAGAGAGACATCACATGCAATCAATATAAGTGATATGATATGGCCATCATTATCTTGTGCTTGTGATCTCCATCTCCGAAGCACTGTCATGATCACCATCGTCACCGGCGCGACACATGGATCTCCATCGTAGCATCGTTGTCGTCTCGCCAACTATTGCTTCTACAACTATTGCTACTGCTTAGTGATAAAGTAAAGCAATTACAGGGCGATTGCATTGCATACAATAAAGCGACAACCATATGGCTCCTGCCAGTTGCCGATAACTCGGTTAGAAAACATGATCATCTCATACAATAAAATATAGCATCATGCCTTGACCATATCACATCACAACATGCCCTGCAAAAACAAGTTAGACGTCCTCTACTTTTTTGTTGCAAGTTTTACGTGGCTGCCACGGGCTGAGCAAGAACCGTTCTTACCTACGCATCAAGACCACAACGATAGTTCATCAAGTTAGAGCTGTTTTAACCTTCTCAAGGACCAGGCGTAGCCACACTCGGTTCAACTAAAGTTGCAGAAACTGACACCCGCAACTCACCTGTTTGCAATGCACGACGGTAAAACCAGTCTCGCGTAAGCGTACGCGTAATGTCGGTCTGGGCCGCTTCATCCTACAATACCGCCGAACCAAAGTATGACATGCTGGTAAGTTGTATGACTTGTATCGCCCACAACTCACTTGTGTTCTACTCGTACATATAACATCTATGCATAAACCTAGCTCTGATACCACTATTGGGGAACGTAGTAAGTTCAAAAAAGTTCCTACGCACACGCAAGATCATGGTAAAGCATAGCAACAAGAGGGGAGAGTGTGTCCACGTAACCTTGTAGACCGAAAGCGGAAGCGTTAGCACAACGCGGTTGATGTAGTCATACGTCTTCACGATCCGACCGATCAAGTACCGAACGCACGGCACCACCGAGTTCAGCACGCTTTCAACTCGATGACGTCCCTTGAACTCCGATCCAGCCGAGCATTGAGGGAGAATTCCGTCAGCATGACGGCGTGGTGATGATGATGATGTTCTACTGACGCAGTGCCTCGCCTAAGCACCGCTGCGATATTATCGACGTGGATTATGGTGGAGGGGGCACTGCACACAGCTAAGAGATCCAAGGGATCAATTGTTTTGTCTATGGGGTTCCCCCTTCCTCCGTATATAAAGGGTGCCCCTTCCTCCGTATATAAAGGAGGGGAGGAGAGGGCCAGCCAGGAGGAGGAGGCGCGCCCAAGGGGGGGGTCCTATATATCGATCTTTGTCTCGACCATTTCGAGACTCCTCGTCATGTCCGTGATCACATCCGGGACTCCGAACTACCTTCGGTACATCAAAACACATAAACTCATAATATAACCGTCATCGAACTTCAAGCGTGCGGGCCCTACAGGTTCTAGAACTATGTAGACATGACCGAGACACGTCTCTGGTCAATAACCAATAGCGGAACCTAGATGCTCATATTGGCTCCCACATATTCTACGAAGATCTTTATCAGTCAAACCGCATAACAACATACGTTGTTCCCTTTGTCATCGGTATGTTACTTGCCCGAGATTCGATCGTCGGTATCTCAATACCTAGTTCAATCTCGTTACCGGCAAGTCTCTTTACTCATTACACAAGGCTTATAGTGATGTGCATTATCGAGAGGGCCCAGAGATACCTCTCCGACAATCGGAGTGACAAATCCTAATCTCGAAATACGTCAACTCAACAAGTACCTTTGGAGACACTTGTAGAGCACCTTTATAATCACCCAGTTATGTTGTGATGTTTGGTAGCTGACAAAGTGTTCCTCCGATAAGCGGTAGTTACATAATCTCATAGTCATAGGAACATGTATAAGTCATGAAGAAAGCAGTAGCAACATACTAAACGGTCAAGTGCTAAGCTAACGAAATGGGTCAAGTCAATCACATCATTCTTCTAATGATGTGATCCCACTGATCAAATGATAACTCTTATCCATGGTTAGTAAACTCAACCATCTTTGATCAATGAGCTAGTCAAGTAGAGGCATACTAGTGACACTATGTTTGTCTATGTATTCACACATGTATTATGTTTCCGGGTAATACAATTCTAGCATGAATAATAAACATTTATCATGATATGAGGAAATAAATAATAACTTTATTATTGCCTCTACGGCATATTTCCTTCAGCGGCCCCCTGGGCCGGCACGCCGCTTCAAATGGCGGACACAGTGAGCGGTTGCATCCGCCCAGACCCCCTTGACCGTGGACCTTGACGGTGTATGTCACCTTGTGTCCAGATCTGAGATGCCACATGTACCAGATGAATGACTCCAAGCTCGACCACCGTGATGCAAGATGTGCAAGCGGAGGAACAATGTTGGAGACACCCCCCTCAGATTAGCCACAGTGGGTAGTAACATAGACTAGTAACATGCTCATGTTACTAGACTATGTTACTACCTCTATAGTAACATATGTGTGGTAACATGCAACACTTTATTTATTAGGCTTAGACACATCTTGCCTTGATATGTGTGATGTTACTACTTTCCTCTTTTTCTTCATTTATTGCTCGCCACATCATCTACTTTATCTAGACATGTGTGATGTTACTATCTATGTTACTCCCACTGTGGGTAGTCTCATAATTTTCCTCGTCATCATCTGAGTCCTAGAAGATCTCACCCACATCATCATTAGGCATGCAGCCGCCTTGATAGACAACGTGCGCAGAAGGAGTAGAGGCGACTGGGGATGCACCACGTCGCGGGCACTCTGTACATGCTCGTGCGCGTGCAGCGTGTGTGCTAATACATCGATGCTAGCTCTAAGGCCGAGGCTGCGGCCGTCTTCGTCTTTGACTAGTCATTCAGGAACGATGGCAAAGATGTGCTGCAAGAGATGCGTAGGTGTCGTTGTGTGCGATCTTAGACATAGCACGACGAACCGGACGTCGCCGAAGATGGCGCATGCCTCCATGCAACCCAGTGTGTGCGCATGCATGTGTTATTCACGTGCATTCTGCTGCCGAATGTGTGTGCATGCATGTGTTGTGTACGTGCGTTGTGTGCTCCATGCTATGCGCGTCTGTGCTTGAGTTGGATCAGCATGAGTTAGTGCGTTGGCGTGTGTACATGCGTGGCTGCATGCATCCTGTACATCTGTGGCTTCTTGCATGGTTATCAATATAAACTATAAAACATCTTCAACTTAGCATCCTGATGTATCGTATCTAGTGGTTAGCAAGAGTTCATGTTATTTTATTTGTTTATAGGTGGGCAGGCGGCAAAAAACAGGGGAAAACACGCAAGGTTCCTTGCAGACGCTCCACCGCGAGGTTCCTTGCTCCTTCTCGGTCGTCGGAAATCTATGTTCTTGAACTCTTTTTTTACATGAGCTTTGTTCATCCTTTTGCCAACAGGCCAGACATCTAGCATCAAGGTGCACGTGATATGCAAGAAAATGGAGATAATAATATAAGCAGTGCGTAAGTGAGTCGTGCACTTTGATGACACCTACTACGCAATATTTTTTCTCCTCGATGGCATGTGAATAGTGGACGTACTCAACGACGGAGCACGGGATGGTAGCCATGACACAATCAGCCTTTTTTAGAGAGAGTATGTAATCCCTCCGTTTCTTTTTTGTCTACATATAAGATTTGGTCAAATTCAAGCTTTGTTAACATTGACTAAGTTTCTAGAAAAAATATATCAAGATTCACAATATGAAATCAATATTGTTAGATCGATCATGAAATTACTTTGCATGCTATATAGCTTTAGTATCGTAGATGTTGATATTTTCTTCTACAAAGTTGGTCAAACTTTACAAAGTTTGACTTTGACCAAATCTTATATGCAGACTAAAAAGAAATGGAGAGAGTATTAATAAACTTTGATGTGTCCCGTCAACTCGTAGAACGACGAGAAGCTTGCTTACTACGCCTTCTCCCTCACCAACGGGTGCACGGTGGATCGCAGCACGAGGAGAAACTCTTGCTTACAAGCGGTGGACGTGTAGCATTTCATTTGGTGTCAGATTGCCAGAAGTTCTATTGTAGTATCATTATTATTGTTTGACTTCCGGAAGAGGCGCAGAGCCAAGCGGCTCCCCACATATAGAACCGCCTCGCGCTGGCCAATTCCTCTCGAAAAACGTCTAACTTGCTCCAATTTAACCCTCATGTTTGGATACTTTAGGGCTATTTGAGCCCCAACTAGCTCAAACTAAATCTAACCCATCGATCCAAACAGAGCCAAAGTTAGTCTCAGAAAATGCATTAAGCCCTATATACATGGACAGGCGGAGTACATGATACGTACTAGCAAACACTCCCATTAGTAGTAGTTCATTGGTTGGTTTCGATTTTTGATTCAGTTGTTGTGCTGCTACCGCCAATATTCGCGTGTGATTGTTTCTAGAGTAAAAATAGGAGGTACTAGTACTTATTGTGGGAAAGGTGAAGTGATGGTTGCTTCGCCCGAGCAACTTATTACACTGGGAATATCGGAGTGCCAGATGATTCAAGGAATAGAGAAATGATGGTCGCTTCGTCCGGGCAACTTACTGTGGCGAAGGTGGGGCTATGCAATTTGACTGCTCACTAGTCATTACTACTACGGCACAACGAGTGGGGTGAATCTTTCCCTGCAGTTGTGCACTCAATATTGCTGCATGGCAGGTAGAGCCGGATGAAGGATGTCCCACATGTCGGCGAAACGAAGTTGAATTGTTTCTGGCATTGCTATCAATCATTCAGGATTTGTTTATATGTACGCATAATTTTAATGAAATTGTACTGTGATGCTATGAAGGTTTCAACTTTGGTTCCCGTAGCAAAAAAATGTTTTAACTTAGGATTCATGCCTCTTGCCTCAAGATTATATCGTTACAACATTCCAACAAATACAAATGAAACTACCATGGGTGCTAATGTATCTCAATGGTTTGCAGATCAATGCCAGTATTGACATCACAACTAAAGACAAAGTTGTGAGAAGGTGTACAAATAAAGAAATATATATAATTGATCGATGATGTTCGTAGGCATGGCTCCATTTCCTGGGCACGGTGTTCATTGCTTGGCAGCTAGTTTCACCCAGCTCTGTAGCAAAAAAAGAGGTGTATGGAGGACACCACAATCCAATCATTTTGTGCAGATCCACTAAAATCGAGCGGACCATCCCTGTTTGCAAATATATCTAGTCCGTGTGATTACAATAATAGTGGAACTAGATGATGAAACATAACACACACAAATAGAAGCCGATCATCTCTACGATCTCTCTTTAGGACTAAGTACTTGTTGGATAAGATTAGGCATGGAGTTTGATGAGGAGGATAGCAAAACCTATCACCCTTTCTGCAGTCCCGTAGAAATGTAAAAACGTTGCCTGTGTGACATTTTGGTGGAACTACACAAAACACTCTTAAGAAAAAAGTGATTTGTGCAGTTCACCAAAGGTCGCAATAGCAACGAGGTGAAAATCGATAGCCCTATTCGCAAAAGGAGGTAGAAAGAAAACAATTATTGCCCAATAACACGAGTTGAAGAAACATACACCAATAAAAAAGAAGCATATTCCATGTAATAAGGGAAAGATAGCACATGGTGGTTTATCAAAAATGGTTTGAGGATGAGATTGCAAGATGAAAAGTACGCCGGCCGAGATACGTTTTAAGCAAACAACTAAAGAAGATCCACATGCAGCAATGTGGGAAGATGAGCAGTGGAGCAAGGCCGTAGGAAGCTGTACGTGAGGGTTTTCGGGATGTTACTAAGAGGCCGTCGGCGGCCGGGATCTACCCATACTGCGGCAGCGAGCTAGTGGCGGGACGTGCTGCCTCAACACCATTGAACGGAGAAACGATGCACATCCTCCCTTTCCGCTGGCGGACGAAATGCGGCTGGATCACTGACCAACGGTGAGAGAGAGAGGCCACCGCCGCCTTGTGTGAGATGGTGTGACAAGAGACAAACCCCGGCAGGCCGGCTCCGTTCTATATGGTGGAGCGGACTTTTTCATTTTCCCCACGACAATCTTTTTATATTCTATACGTGCCATTGAGGAATATATAACTTTATTTAATACTAACACGCCAAGTCGAACTTTGTTTCGTCTAGGGGTGGTACCCGACCCTCCTTCGAGTAAACAATCGCTACACGCATCAAATTATCACATGTGTTGCCTTTTCGTATAGAAACAAACTCCACTGTGTACCCGCGCGGGTGCGGCCTGAAACGAGATGTGAGTATGTGCGTCCTGCGTGCACCTCTTCTTCAGGTGCGGGTACATACATGGGTGGGTGTGAGAGAGATGGTTTGTGCGAAATATAGGCAATGTGTCGATGATATCTCAAACAAAAAAACGTAACATATGGATTGTGTGTGAAAGAGAGTCCTGGACGTGAGATATCAATAGAATTGAAAATAGGGATGAAGTGTGTGGCTGTGCGATCGATGAAGAGTGCCATCGAATTTGTGTTTGCCCATGTCAAAGATACAGGGCGGCTGGCCTACTGGAATTTGAGAGGGCAGAGGTGCAATTTTTCTCTGTGGCATGGATACCTACCTGTAATGTTCGACTATCAGTGTGTGGGGGGGGGGGGAGGGGGCAGAGACCGATCGACTAGTATATGTGTGGGGAAGGATGGCACCTAGCTATGTATTGAGGGAGATCTATCGACATCCATGGATATGTGTAGCAGAGGAATAAGGTTGGGAGAAAGACAAAGGTAGAGTGTGCTACCTCTTGATCATGCGTTGGTTTTTCCCTTCAAGAGGACACGGTGGTGCAGCAAAGTAGTGTAAGTATTTCTCTCAGTTTTTGAGAACCAAGGTATCAATCCAGTAGGAGGCTCTTCAAAAGTCCCACGCACCTACACAAACAAACAAGAACCTCGCAACCAACGCGATAAAGGCGTTGTCAATCCCTTCACGGTAACTTGCGAAATTGAGGTCTGATAGAGATAATAAGATAAGATAAATATTTTTGGTATTTTTATGATATAGATTGGAAAATAAGAGATGCAAATAAAAGTAGATGGAAAACTTATTTGATAAAAGATAGACCCGGGGGCCATAGGTTTCACTAGTGGCTTCTCTCAAGATAGCATAAGTATTACGGTGGGTGAACAAATTACTGTCGGGCAATTGATAGAAAAGTGCATAGTTCTGAGAATATCTAGGCATGATCATGTATATAGGCATCATGTCCGTGACAAGTAGACCGAAACGATTCCGCATCTACTACTATTACTCTACACATCGACCGACTCCTGCCTGTGATGACCCACAAGTATAGGGGATCTATCGTAGTCCTTTCGATAAGTAAGAGTGTCGAACCCAACGAGGAGCAGAAGGAAATTATAAGCGGTTTTCAGCAAGGTATTCTCTGGAAGTACTGAAATAAGTGGTAACGGATAGTTTTGTGATAAGATAAATGGTAACGAGCAACAAGTAACAAAAGTAAATAAAGTGCAGCAAGGTGGCCCAATCCTTTTTGTAGCAAAGGACAAGCCGGAACAAACTCTTATAATAGGACACATAGGAATATCGTCAAGCTAGTTTTCATCACGCTCATATGATTCGCGTTCGGTACTTTGATAATTTGATATGTGGGTGGACCGGTGCTTGGGTACTGCCCTTACTTGGACAAGCATTCCACTTATGATTAACCTCTATTGCAAGCATCCGCAACTATAACAAAAGTATTAAGGTAAACCTAACCATAGCATGAAACATATGGATCCAAATCAGCCCCGTACGAAGCAACGCATAAACTAGGGTTTAAGCTTCTGTCACTCTAGCAACCCATCATCTACTTATTACTTCCCAATGACTTCCTCTAGGCCCAAATAATGGTGAAGTGTTATGTAGTCGACGTTCACATAACACCACTAGAGGTTAGACAACATACATCTTATCAAAATATCGAACGAATACAAAATTCACATGACTACTAATAGCAAGACTTCTCCCTTGTCCTCAGGAACAAACGTAACTACTCACAAAGCATATTCATGTTCATAATCAGAGGGGATATAATGTGCATAAAGGATCTGAACATATGATCTTCCACCAAATAGACCAACTAGCATCAACTACAAGGAGTAATCAACACTACTAGCAACCTACTAGGACCAATCCCGGACTTGGAGACAAGAATTGGATACAAGAGATGAAGTAGGGTTTGGAGATGAGATGGTGCTGGTGAAGATGTTGATGGAGATTGCCCTCTGATTTTTTTCTCATCGAAAGACTTCATATAGGATAAGATGGGCGTCGGAGAGCCACCAAGGGGCCCACGAGGTAGGGGGGCACGCCCAGGGGGGAGGGGCACGCCCCCCACCCTCGTGAGCAGGGTGTGGGCCCTCTGGCCTTCATCTTTGGTGACGATTTTTCTTTATTTAATTTAAGATATTCCGTGGAGTTTCAGGACTTTTGGAGTTGCACGGGATAGGTCTCCAATATTCACTCCTTTTCCAGCCAGAATTCCAGCTGCCGACATCCCCCCTCTTCATGTTAAACCTTGTAAAATAAGAGAGAATAGCCATAAGTATTGTGACATAACGTGAAATAACAGCCCATAATGCGATAAATATCGATATAAAAGCATGATGCAAAATGGACGTATCGACTCCACCAAGCTTAGACCTCGCTTGTCCTCAAGCGAAAAACCGATAACAATAAATATGTCCTCATGTTTAGAGGTAGAGGCGTCGATAAAAATAAAATACGGACATGAAGGCATCATAATTATTTCATAACAGCAACATATATAGATTTGTCATATGATTACTTATGTTCAAGTGATGATCTTTTCACAATGCAAAAGTATGAATCAGAAACCTTATTAGGCACTAACAAATTATAAACTCAGTCATTGAAACAATTGCAATTTATCATAACATCGGAAAGAGTCTATGTCAGAGCTTAAAAGCAAGTCCACATACTCAACTATCACTTGGTCCTTCATAATTGCTAACACTCACGCAATACTTGTGGTTATGAAGTTTTAATCAGACACAGAGAAAGATTGGGGCTTATAATGTTGCCTCCAAACTTATTCACCTTTGGGTGATGTCAACAATAATAGTTCATGCAAACGTACATCCAATTGGATATATATATCAGGATCACCCCACCATGAAGTGCTTGCCAAAGGATAAAATGAAAAAGGGAAAGGTGAAGATCACCTTGACTCTTGCATAAGATAGAAGATAATAATAAAAGATAGGCCCTTCGCAGAGGGAAGCAGAGGTTGACATGCGCTTTTTATGGTTGGATGCACAAAATCTTAATGCAAAAGAACGTCACTTTATATTGCCCCTTGTATGTGAACCTTTATTATGCAGTCCATCGCTTTTATTGCGTCCACAACAAGTTCGTACAAAGCTTATTTCTCTGCACTAATAAGTCATGCATATTTAGAGAGCAATTTTTATTGCTTGCACCGATGACAACTTACTTGAAGGATCTTACTCAATCCATAGGTAGATATGGTGGACTCTCATGGCTAAATTGGTTTAAGGGTATTTGGAAGCACAAGTAGTATCTCTACTTGGTGCTGAGAATTTGGCTAGCATGATGGGGAAAGGCAAGCTCAACATGTTTGAATGATCCATGACAATATACTTTAACTGAGATGCGAGAAAACATAACCCATTACGTTGTCTTCCTTGTCCAACATCAACTCTTTAGCATGTCATACTTAATGAGTGCTCCAAATTATGAAAGATGTCAATGATAGTATATCTATATGTGAAATCTCTCTCTCCTTATTACTTCCTATTAATTGCCACGATGACCAAAGCTATATTTGCCAACTCCCAATAACTTTTTAATCATCATACTCTTTCTATCTGGAGTCATTACTTTCACTAAGATCAATATAAACTCTTTGTTTCTTTTTATTCTTTTCTTTTATTCGCCCAAGATCATGGCAAAGTAATCAAGCCCTTGACTCGACACTAATCTTTATTATATATAGCTCACGGACTCGATTGCATAGAGGGATCATGAAGAAAAACTCAAAACTAGATCATGCCATGACTTTATTCTACTAAATCAAGATACTACTAATAGGATCGAACTAAGAAAAACGGTAAAGATAGGAGTTGTGATGATGATACGATACCGGGGCACCTCCCCCAAGCTTGGCAGTTGCCAAGGGGAGTGCCCATACCCATGTGATTATATCTCTTTCTTTGTTGTTGGCGGTGGAGGTGTTGTTGATGATGGAAGCTTGTCGTCCACCTTCCATGGCATAGGCTCACCCTCATAAAAGGATGATCGAGTCTCCGGAATCCTCAAATCTGCAACGGAAATAGCTCGAAACGAAAACAGAGGATATTTGCGTGATACGGTCGTCAAAACCTTCGGGAGAATATATAATGAATTTTTACCGACCAAAATACGTATCGTGCAAGAAAACGGAGTTCGGAGGGCACACGGGGTGCTCACGAGGTAGGGGGTGCGCCAGGGGGGTAGGGCGCGCCCTCCACCCTCGTGTCCTCCCCGGACCGCTACTTATTTTTCTATTTTTCTAAATATTCCAAAACGGAGAAATATTGCTTTAAAAATTGTTTTGGGGTCGGTTTACTTACCGTACCACATACCTATTCCTTTTCGGAGACTGGAACGTTCTGGAAAGTGTCCCTTATGTATTCCTCCGGGGTTACGATTTCAATAATATTGGTTTCAACATTTATGGGATTACCTGAGATATAATGTTTGATTCTTTGACCGTTTACCACCTTCGGATTTGTGCCTGCAAAATTGTTGATTTTTATGGCACCAGAACGATAGACCTCCTCGATAACGTAGGGACCTTTCCATTTGGAGAGAAGTTTTCCTGCAAAAAATCTTAAACGAGAGTTGTATAGCAATACATAGTCACCTACATTAAACTCACGCTTTTGTATCCTTTTATCATGCCACCTTTTAACTTTTTCTTTAAACAGCTTGGCATTTTCATAAGCTTGGGTTCTCCATTCATCAAGTGAGCTAATATCAAACAACCTCTTCTCACCGGCAAGTTTGAGGTCATAATTGAGCTCTTTGATAGCCCAATATGCCTTATGTTCTAATTCAAGAGGTAAATGACATGCTTTTCCATAAACCATTTTATACGGAGACATACCCATAGGATTTTTGTACGCAGTTCTATAGGCCCATAATGCATCATTCAGTTTTTTGGACCAATTCTTTCTAGACCTATTGAGAGTATTTTGCAAAATTAATTTGAGCTCTCTATTGCTCAACTCTACCTGACCACTAGACTGCGGGTGATAAGGAGATGCAATTCTATGATTAACATCGTATTTAGCAAACATCTTACGGAAAGCACCATGAATAAAGTGTGAACCACCATCAGTCATTAAGTATCTAGGGACTCCAAACATCGGAAAATAACTTCCTTAAGCATTTTAATAGAAGTGTTATGATCAGCACTACTAGTTGGAATAGCTTCTACCCACTTAGTAACGTAATCAACAGCAACCAAAATATGAGTGTAACCATTAGAGGCAGGAAAATGTCCCATATAATCAAAGCCCCAAACATCAAATGGCTCAATGACAAGTGAATAATTCATAGGCATTTCCTGACGTCTACTAATATTACCAATTCTTTGACATTCATCGCAAGACAAAACAAACTTACGGGCATCTTTGAAGAGAGTAGGCCAATAAAAACCGGATTGCAATACCTTATGTGCAGTTCTATCTCCAGCGTGGTGTCCTCCATCAGCTTCGGAGTGACACTTGCGAAGGATTTGTTCCTGTTCATGCTCAGGTACACAGCGTCTAATAACACCATCTACTCCTTCTTTATAAAGATGTGGATCATCCCAAAAGTAATGTCTCAAATCATAAAAGAACTTTTTCTTTTGTTGGTATGTGAAGCTAGGTGGTATAAATTTAGCAACAATATAATTAGCATAATCAGCATACCACGGAGTGCTACGAGAAGTACTTATGACATTTGATTGCTCATCAGGAAAGCTATCATCAATAGGTAGTGGGTCATCAAGAACATTCTCTAACCTAGATAAGTTGTCTGCAACTGGGTTCTCAGCTCCTTTTCTATCAACAATATGCAAATCAAATTCTTGCAGCAAGAGAACCCATCTAATAAGTCTAGGTTTAGCATCTTTCTTTTCCATAAGATATTTAATAGCAGCATGATCGGTGTGAGTAGTTACTTTAGAATCAACAATATAGGGTCTGAATTTATCACAAGCAAATACAACTGCTAAAAATTCCTTTTCGGTAGTAGAATAATTTCTTTGAGCATTGTCTAGAGTCTTACTAGCATAGTGACTAACATTTAATTTCTTATCAACTCTTTGACCTAGAACAGCACCTACAGCATAATCACTAGCATCACACATAATTTCAAAGGGTAAATTCCAATCAGGTGGCTGAACAATAGGTGCGGAGACTAATGCTTTCTTAAGTATTTCAAATGCTTCTACACAATCATCATCAAAGACAAATGGTACATCTTTTTGTAATAAAATAGTCAGAGGCCAAGAAATTTTTGAGAAGTCCTTAATGAACCTCCTATAAAATCCGGCATGACCAAGGAAACTTCTTATACCTTTGATGTCCTTGGGACATGGCATCTTTTCAATAGCATCAACCTTGGCTTTATCAACTTCAATACCTCTTTCAGAGACTTTGTGCCCCAAGACAATACCTTCATTAACCATAAAGTGGCACTTTTCCCAATTCAAGACAAGATTAGTTTCTTCACATCTCTGCAAAACTCGATCAAGATTGCTCAAGCAATCATTAAAAGAGGAACCATAGACGGAAAAATCGTCCATGAAAACCTCACAAATTTTCTCACAGAAGTCAGAGAATATAGCCATCATGCATCTTTGAAAGGTAGCAGGTGCATTACATAAACCAAAAGGCATATGTCTATAAGAAAAAGTACCAAAAGGGCATGTAAAAGTAGTTTGTGATTGATCTTTAGCCGACACAGGTATTTGAGAGAAACCAGAATAACCATCTAGAAAGCAATAATGTGTATGTTTGCATAATCTTTCTAGCATTTGATCAATAAAAGGTAAGGGGTGATGATCTTTCTTACTAGCTTTATTTAATTTGCGGAAATCAATTACCATCCTATAACCTGTGATAATTCTTTGCGGAATCAATTCATCTTTATCATTAGGTACAACAGTAATACCTCCCTTCTTAGGGACACAATGGACAGGACTTACCCACTGACTATCAGCAACGGGATAAATTATACCTGCCTCCAGAAGCTTGAGTATTTCTTTCCATACCACTTCTTTCATTTTAGGATTCAAACATCGTTGAGGATCACGAACTGGTTTGGCATCCGCTTCCAAATTTATTTTATGTTGACATAGAGTGGGACTAATGCCCTTAAGATCATCAAGAGTATATCCAATAGCGGCACGGTGCTATTTCAGAGTTTTCAATAATCTTTCTTCTTCATGCTCTGAAAGGTTAGCACTAATAATAACAGGATATATTTTCTTTTCATCAAGATGAGCATACTTAAGATTATCAGGCTACGGTTTAAGCTCAAACACGGGATCACCCTTGGGTAGAGGAGGATCCCCTAGGATTTCAACAGGTAAATTGTGTTTCAGAATAGGTTCTTGTTTAAAGAATACTTCATCTATTTCCCTTCTTTCATTCATGAACATCTCATTTTCATGGTCTAGCAAATAATGTTCTAAAGGATCACTAGGAGGTACAACAATAGAAGCAAGACCAATGATTTCATCCTTACTAGGCAATTCTTCCTCACGATGTTGTTTACTAAATTTAGAGAAATTAAACTCATGAACCATATCATCCAAGCCAACAGTAACAACATTCTTTTCGCAATCTATCGTAGCATTAACAGTACGCAAGAAGGGTCTACCAAATATAATGGGACAAAAACTATCTTGGGGAGAGCTAAGAACAAGCAAATCAGCGGGATATTTAGTTTTCCCACACAAGACTTCAACATCTCTAACAATTCCCACAGGTGAAATAGTATCTCTATTGGCAAGTTTAATTGTGACATCAATACCTTCTAATTCAGCAGGTGCAATTTCATTATTAATTTCTTCATATGAAGTATGTGGTATAACACTAGCACTCACACCCATATCACATAAGCCATGGTAACAATGATCTCCTATTTTAACAGAAATTAAAGGCACGCCTACCACAGTTCTATGTTTATCTTTAGCACATGGTTTAGCAATTCTAGCAGTTTCACCTTCGAACTGAATAACATGCCCATCAATATTATCAGACAAGAGATCTTTAACAATAGAAATATTGGGTTCTACTTTGACTTGCTCAGGAGGTGTATAGGTTCTAGTATTGCTTTTACGAACAACAGTTGAAGCTTTGGCATGATCTTTCATTCTAACAGGGAAAGGTGGTTTCTCAACATAAGAGGTAGGAACAATAGGATCATTATAAGTGATGGTTTCTTCTTAAACTTTAATAGGTGCAGCTACTTTTATTTCTATGGGAAGATGATATTTAAACCACTTCTCCTTGGGGAGATCAACATAAGTAGCAAAAGATTCACAGAAAGAAGCTACTATCTCAGAGTCAAGTCCATATTTAGTGCTAAACTTACGGAAAATATCGGTATCCATAAAAGTTTTAACACAATCAAACTTAGGTGTCATACCTGACTCCTTACCTTCATCGAGGTCCCAATCTTCAGAGTTGTGTTTAATTCTATCCAATAAATTCCATCCGAATTTTATAGGCTTCATCATAAAAGAGCCAGCACAAGAAGTATCGAGCATGGTTTTATTATTATCAGAGAGCCGAGCATAGAAATTCTGGAGAATTGTCAATTTTGAGAGCTCATGATTGGGCCATGAATATAACATGGATTCAAGCCTCCCCCAAGCTTGAGCGATGCTTTCTCCTTCGCGAGGCCAAAAATTATATATATAATTGCGATCACGATGAACAAGATGCATAGGGTAATACTTTTGATGAAATTCCAATTTCATTCTTTTATAGTTCCATGATCTCGTATCATCACATAGCCTATACCATGTCGATGCGTCTCCCTTCAAAGATAAAGGGAAAGCCTTCTTCTTAACAACATCATCGGGTATACCTGCAAGCTTAAATAATCCACAAATATCATCCAAATAGCGTAGATGCTCATTGGGATGCTTTGTCCCATCTCCTATAAAAGTGTTAGCCAGTAGTTTTTCCATAATACCCGTAGGAAATTCAAAAGGAATTTCATTTTCAATAGGTTCAGTAGGTTGAGGAGCTACTCTTTGCTCTACTGGACGGGGTGCAGATACCCCGAACAAGCCCCTCAGAGATTCAGTTTCCATAGTAACAAGTGACAGAAAATTTCAACACACTATATAAATTTTTCCTTACCAAATTCCACTTACCAAAGGCGCTACACTCCCCAGCAACGGCGCCAGAAAAGATTCTTGATGACCCACAAGTATAGGGGATCTATCGTAGTCCTTTCGATAAGTAAGAGTGTCAAACCCAACGAGGAGCAGAAGGAAATGATAAGCGGTTTTCAGCAAGGTATTCTCTGCAAGTACTGAAATAAGTGGTAACGGATAGTTTTGTGATAAGATAAATGGTAACGAGCAACAAGTAACAAAAGTAAATAAAGTGCAGCAAGGTGGCCCAATCCTTTTTGTAGCAAAGGACAAGACGGAACAAACTCTTATAATAGGACACATGGGAATATCGTCAAGCTAGTTTTTATCACGCTCATATGATTCGCGTTCGGTACTTTGATAATTTGATATGTGGGTGGACCAGTGCTTGGGTACTGCCCTTACTTGGACAAGCATCCCACTTATGATTAACCTCTATTGCAAGCATCCGCAACTACAACAAAAGTATTAAGGTAAACCTAACCATAGCATGAAACATATGGATCCAAATCAGCCCCTTACGAAGCAACGCATAAACTAGGGTTTAAGCTTCTGCCACTCTAGCAACCCATCATCTACTTATTACTTCCCAATGCCTTCCTCTAGGCCCAAATAGTGGTGAAGTGTTATGTAGTCGATGTTCACATAACACCACTAGAGGTTAGACAACATACATCTTATCAAAATATCGAACGAATACCAAACATGACTACTAATAGCAAGACTTCTCCCTTGTCATCAGGAACAAACGTAACTACTCACAAAGCATATTCATGTTCATAATCAGAGGGGATATAATGTGCATAAAGGATCTGAACATATGATCTTCCACCAAATAAACCAACTAGCATCAACTACAAGGAGTAATCAACACTACTAGCAACCTACTAGCACCAATCCCGGACTTGGAGACAAGAATTGGATACAAGAGATGAAGTAGGGTTTGGAGATGAGATGGTGCTGGTGAAGATGTTGATGGAGATTGCCCTCTCCCGATGAGAGGAGCGTTGGTGATGACGATGGTGATGATTTCCCCCTCCTGGAGGGAAGTGTCCCCGGCAGAACAGCTTTGCCTGAGCCCTAGATTGGTTCCGCCAAGGTTCCGCCTCGTGGCAGCGGAGTCTCGTCCCGAAAGGTTGCCTCTGATTTTTTTTCTCATCGAAATACTTCATATAGGAAAGATAGGCATCGGAGAGCCACCAGAGGGCCCACGAGGTAGGGCGCGCGCCCAGGGGGAGGGGTGTCCTGGTTCTAAGTCTGACAGTAGAATGGGGGGTAGGTATGGAGTGGCAAGATCCTAGCTATGGAGCAGTTGTGAAGACACCGGATGTACGAGTTCAGGCCCTTCTCGGAGGAAGTAATAGCCCTACGTCTCGGAGCCCGGAGGCGGTCAACTGGATTATGTGTGTATGGATTACAGGGGTGCGAACCCTTTAAACTGAGGAGGTGGGTGGCTTATATAGTGTCTGCCAGATCCCTCCGGCCCTCAGTTATGCAGGGTTTAAAGTACATTAAGACTAGGCGTTACTGGTAACGCCTTACATAAAGTGTCCTAAATGCCATAAAGACTAGTTAATTACAGACCGTTTGGATGCATAGTGGCTCTTGATCTCCTGGTGGTCGAGTGAGTCTTCATGGTCGAGTCCTTCGAGTCCGTCGAGTGAAGTCTCTCTTGGTCGACTGGAAGGCAGTTTCTTGTGAGGGTGTCCTTGGGAAGGGTACTTAAGACAGGTCTGTGACCCTACCCTAGGTACATGACTTCATCATTAGCCCCCGAATGGATCGAGGTTTGAGTGAGGACGGAGTTGATAATATTTCCGACCTACTTTTGTGTTCTGAACATGTCTCATCTTGGAACAATAATCTTTTGTTGATGACAGCAACTTCTATCTCAGTCGCCTTGATCCATTCCTTTCTTATGTCGAGTGAACTTTTGCACTTAATAAACTTCTGAGCGACGGATCGCAGGAAATCCATCGTCTCACAGATTGATCTGCTGTTAGCGGATTTGTGGGATACGAATTTTGGGAAACGCGCGAAGCGGGGCGGACCGGGGCGCTCGGACGGGATAGGGCATGGATGCCTCGATTTCTGCGCCACCTTTTTCGCCACGTATCACGCGTGCGCGACTGTTTGTGATAGGATCGCTCGGGCCCACTTGTCATCCACTCATAAGTGTCCTTATAAAATGCGCCGGGCGAGGGTTTTTTGAACAGTATCTCCCCATTTCTCCTTCTGCCCTCTCCATCTCCGCCCGCAGCGTCTGCTCTCGCATCCGCCCATCCACTCCTCATGCGCTTCACCGGCAACAATGGTGAAGGAGAAGACGGCGGCTCTGGAGCGCGCAAAGAAAGCGACGACGACGGGGAAGGCGAAAGGGAGAGCGACCAGTCGGGGCGGATCCTCGTCAAGGTCCTGCCTGCCGCATGGTTGGGTCCAAGGGGATTGGATCCACTCGACCATCACCGAGACGGATCTCACTGTGATAGCCAACGAGGGCTTGATCCCTCATGGAGCTGCGAGACTCCCGGGGAACGAGTGGCATCCGCAGCCACAGGAGGGTGAGTGCGTTCTTCTGGCTACTCACGTAGACCGGGGGTTCTCCCTGCCTCCGAGTGTTTTCTTCCGTGGGTTCTTGAATTTCTTTGGGGCGTACCTTGCTGCCTTTGTGTCCATGTGCGAGAATTTCCTTGGTTGTTGACCACACTGGGGTCTCTTTAAGCATATATTCACTTGTCGCTCACAGACAGTGAAAAAGGCGAGTCCGGATGATGATAGGACTAAGGTTATTCAGATGTGCGGGGGTCTTGGGATTCAGATGAGGAGCAAGAGCACTTTTCCGGCCATGACCCTCCTAGAGTCGGTCAGAGGATGGCAGTCGACTTGGTTCTACTGCCAAGAAGATTCGACGTCGGGGCAGTCGACTGGTCTCCCTCCGTTTTCCATGAACCGAGTAAACAAGCCCTCTTCTCTGAAGGTGCTCCCTGAGGAGAAAGGCCAAGAAAAAATGCTGATGGAGCGTGTAGTCCAGCTAGTTCGGGAAGGAGTGACGAGCATGGACCTTCTGGAGGTCTTCCTTAGGCGGCGCATCCAGCCACTTCAGTATAGAGGCCACCCAATGTGGCTGTACTGTGGAACCGAGGATGAAACTCGGGTCCACCCAGAAGCAGTCGACGACGCCACACTAGAGATGTGGATGGTCGCGATCACAGGGAATAAGGACAACCCTCGAGGAGCCAGGAGGATCCCACCACTCGACCATTCTTACAATCCGGACACGGTATGCTCACTTTACCTTCAATTGTAATCTTGCTACATTCATTCTGCTTCTGCTGCAAATTGGTCGATTGATCTTTGTTTGTTGTCTGTCAGGCCACCACTGAACTATACTCAATGCCCAATGGAGCACAGATGCCAACTGAGGAGGAGGAAGGAAGTAGGGGCGAAAGCCAGGAGGAGTGGGATTCGGATGCTGTTGATGACGATGAAGGTGATGACTCTGAGGAGGAAGAAGAGGAGGAGGAGGAGGAAGTTGCACCACCTCGCTCAGAAAGACGCTCGAAGCTCGTCCATGACCCTGCGGCCAAACGTGGTAAGGGGGTCGCAACTGTCGCTCAGTCGACCAAGCGCCCTCGAACCACTTCTCCGGTGCCGACTAAGAAAGCTCCGAAGCAATCTCGAGTAGCGCCGTCGAAACCGGCGAAGGTCTTGCCGAAGATGAAGGTGGCGATTCCCACTATCTGAGGGTAATGTTGCTTTCTGAGTCTTCTTGTTCCACATGAATTTATTCTTGGTCAACTTGATGAATCAACCGACTGACTACTGGAGTTGCAGTGCTGCTACTTCTGATACTTCGGCCAGGGCTGAAGATCATGAGATGGAAGACGCTGCTACTTCTAAACCTGGTATGACCTTTACAGTTTAATCTTTAGTCAATTAGCTCGTTGCCTCTAATTTTGATTCTTTTCTGTAGCTCCACCCAATGTCATTATTACCCTTCCGGATGATGACGATGAGGAACCATTAAGGCAGAGGAGGAACAGAAAAACTTCTGCCGGCAAGGCGACTCAAGATGTGTCAGCACTCGAAACACTAATCACGGAGGGAGAGCACGCCACTCGGCCCACCGTCTCCTTTGCAGTGCCATTGACGAGTGCTCGCTCTCCGTCGTCGAATGCTGGACAGCCTTCACTGTTCTCGACCCACTACGTCCCGGAGGACCTAGCCAGTGCTGCGAAAGAAGCAATACGCCAGGCGGGAGTCATGACGGAGCAAGTGAAGGCCATCCGAGAAGCCAGCCAGGCAGCTTATGACGCCAGTTCAGCTCTTCAGAGTAATGTTCAGGTCAGTCGATCACCGCCTGTTCTGTTAGGATATGATATCTGAAAATTCTTCTTTCTGAAATTCTTAGTGATTGTCCTACACCCACTGGGTGTGTCGATTGAAATTCCGAACTAGTGGGGGCACGCTGAGTGCACCCACTGGGTGTAGTCCCCGAGACTATGGTCGAATGTTTGTATTCGCCTGTAGTCTTAGAAACGTATGATTTTTCCTTAGTCACTCGGAATTGAATTATCTTTGACATTTTGTCGATCGGTTCCTCGTAGAAATCCTGCGACCTTGCTGCTCGTTATACTGAGATGGAAAACAAACACATCCAGCTAGGGCTTGATCTGAAGCTGGCCCAGGAGAATTTAACGAAGGCGAAGGAGGAAGCTAAAGGTATGTTTGGTGAGGCTTCCGACGACTGCCTTTGCCCCTCATTTATTTCAAATTCTGACCTTGCTGTAACTTTGCAGGCAAAGTGAAGGATGCCCTGAAGAAGAAAGACCTTGAGTTGGCTGAAATGCAGAAGGCAGCTTCGGAGAAAACCAAGCTTGCAGATGAGAAGTTGGCTTCGGTCACCAAGCTTGAAGAAGAAAACACCAATCTGAAAGCTGCTCTTGATGCTACCAACAAAGAGGTCAGTCGACTGAAAAGTGACAAGATTGCCCTGAGTGACAAGGCCAGTTAGTTGGTGGGGAAGAAGAACAATCTGGAGGCTTATCTGGGCGGACTCGCCAAGAAGCTATTCCTCATGCTCGAAGGTAATCGTTTGCACCAAACAGACATTTTCACTGTGATCTTTTCATTCGACTGTTGTTTTGACTCGGTGGTTGTACTTGCTGAGTTTTGCCAGAACTATGAAGAGGAGACTGGTCGACTGGAGCCAAACCTGGACCCCATCAACTCTCCTGTGAAGGATGCAGTCGCCATGAAAGTGCTCCAGCTTGAATCTCGTGTCGCTGTCGTCGTCGATTACCTCGCCAGGCTGAAGGTTGCCACTTCTCGCATTGATGCCACACTCTGGCACAGAGAGACGCTCCAGAATGACCTTGAGTCCCTGATGACTCGACTGAACACAGTTCCAAGTCGAGTGCAGGAGTTGAAGAAGTCTTCTGCCAGGTGCGGCGCAGATGTTGCTCTATCTCTGGCCCGAGTCCATTGCAAGGATGCACGAGAGGACAAGCTGGCGGCTCTTCGGGTGGCTAACACCAAGAAGCACGATTTCCGGTCTTTCATGGAGACTTTCATCGCCGCTGCCACTCGGATTGCTGATGGAATCGATCTGGACGAGTTTGTTGCACCTTCCAGCCCTCCACAGGAGGGGTAAAAAACTTCTGAGCTCTACACTTTAAATTTGCCTCGGTATGCCGAGTGATTTTTGTAACCGACAAACCTCAACAGACCTAGCGCCTGAGCACTTTCGGTTCCGTTAGGTGTTATCCGAATTTGGATTCAACGTTTTAAATATGCTTGCATCCGGTTTGAGGTATCTTTTGTAGGTTAAAGCGAGGTGCTTATTCCAATCGACTTGTTCCCCAATTCACTTAGGCAGGCACTAGACTGCAGCTAAGCCTCCGAGTGGGGGGGTCTGCTCCCCACTCAGTAGGATTTTCAAAACTTAGGCGAGCACTGGGCTGCAGCTAAGCCTCCGAGTGGGGGGTCTGCTCCCCACTCGGTAGGATTTTCAAAACTTAGGCGAGCACTGGGCTGCAGCTAAGCCTCCGAGTGGGGGGTCTGCTCCCCACTCGGTAGGATTTTCAAAACTTAGGCAAGCACTGGGCTGCAGCTAAGACCCCGAGTGGGGGGTCTGCTCCCCACCCGGTAGGATTTTCAAAACTTAGGCGAGCACTGGGCCGTAGCTAAGCCCCCGAGTGGGAGGTTTGCTCTCCATTCGGTAGGATTTTCAAAAACTTAGGCAAGCGCTGGGCTGCCGCTAAGCCTCCGAGTGGGAGGTCTGCCCTCCACTCGGTAGGGTTTTTTATGGAACGCATTGTACTTGTGGCGTAGCTCGGAGGAGAGAGTAGCAGTCGACCTGCACCCCGCCCTCCTTGCAGACCGCACGTTGTACTTGTGGCGTAGCTCGGAGGAGAGGGTAGCAGTCGACCTGCACCTCGTCTTCCTTGCGAGCGCATGTTGTACTTGTGGTGTAGCTCGGAGGAGAGGGTAGCAGTCGACCTGCACCTCGTCTTCCTTGCGAGCGCACGTTGTACTTGTACTTAGGCAAGTACTTAGACTACAGCTAAGCCCCCGAGTGAGAGACTGGCTCGCCACTCGTTAGGATTTTATTGAAACTTAGGCGAGTACTTGGACTGCAGCTAAGCCCCCGAGTGAGAGACTGGCTCGTCACTCGGTAGGATTTTATTGAAACATAGGCGAGTACTTGGACTGCAGCTAAGCCCCCGAGTATGAGACTGGCTCGCCACTCGGTAGGATTTTATTGAAACTTAGGCGAGTACTTGGACTGCAGCTAAGCCCCCGAGTGAGAGACTGGCTCATCACACGGTAGGATTTTATTGAAACTTAGGCGAGTACTTGGACTGCAGCTAAGCCCCCGAGTGAGAGACTAGCTCGTCACTCGGTAGGATTTTATTGAAACTTAGGCGAGTACTTGGACTGCAGCTAAGCCCCCGAGTGAGAGACTGGCTCGCCACAGGTAGTATTTTATTGAAACTTAGGCGAGTACTTGGACTGCATTTAAGCCCCCGAGTGAGAGACTGGCTCGTCACTCGATAGGATTTTATTGAAACTTAGGCGAGTACTTGGACTGCAGCTAAGCCCCCGAGTGAGAGACTGGCTCGTCACTCGGTATGATTTTATTGAAACTTAGGCGAAACGGATTCGCAACTAAGCCTCCAAGTAGGAGGCCGGCTCGCCACTCGGTAAGGATTTTTTTTTTACAAACTTAGGTGAAACGGATTCGCAGCTAAGCCACCCACTGGGGGGAATTTTACTGAACAAATAAAAGTGACAGAAATCATTGGGGAAATTATGACACTATTATCTTGCGAAACATGAACTACAGAAGTACTTTTATTACAATTCATCCGAGTGAATACTTAAGTGTAAAAGGGGTGGAGTAACTCCACGTTCCAAGCTCGGGGCTCGTTGATGTTGTGCTTGACGTTGTAGAGACGGTACGCTCTGTTGTGGAGAACCTTGGTGACGATGAAGGCTCCTTCCCAGGAAGGAGGAAGCTTGTGTGGTTTCTGCTGATCCACTCGGAGAACCAAATCCCCTTCCTAGAAGGCTCGAATCTTCACGTTTTTGGCGTGGAAGCGACGCAAGTCCTGTTGGTAGATGGTCGATCGGAACAGAGCCATCTCTCTTTCTTCCTCTAGAAGGTCGACTGCATCCTGCCACGCTTGTTCTGCTTCAGCTTCGGTGTAGAGCTCGGCTCGAGGAGCATTGTGGAGCAGATCACTCGGCAAGACCGCTTCAGCTCCATAGACCAAGAAGAATGGAGTTGTTCCAGTCAACCGGTTAGGCGTGGTCCTTAGACCCCAAAGCACCGAGGGAAGTTCATCGACCCATGCTCCAGCTGCATGCTTGAGGTCACGCATCAGTCGGGGTTTCAACCCTTTGAGGATCAAGCCATTGGCTCGCTCCGCTTGTCCATTCGACTAGGGATGAGCGACTGAAGCATAGTCGACTCGTGTGCCTTGAGATGCGCAGAACGCCCTGAATTCCTCCGAATCGAAGTTTGATCCATTGTCAGTGATGATGCTGTGTGGGACTCCATATCTGAATATCAGTTCTCTAATGAAGCTGACAGCAGTACCGGCGTCAAGGTTCTTGATGGGTTTAGCCTCAATCCACTTGGTGAACTTGTCGACTGCTACCAGTACATGTGTGAAACCGCTTCGACCTGTCCTCAAGGGACCAACCATATCCAATCCCCATACTGCGAACGGCCAGACGAGTGGTATGGTCTTCAGAGCTGACGCAGGCTTGTGTGACATGTTGGAGTAAAACTGACATCCTTCACACTTGTCGACTATCTCCTTTGCCATTTCATTTGCCCTTGGCCAGTAAAATCCGGCTCGGTATGCTTTGGCCACGATGGTCCGGGAGGACGCATGGTGGCCACAGGTCCCCGAGTGGATGCCATCAAGTATTATCTGACCTTCTTCTGGTGTTATGCACTTCTGACCAACTCCAGTCGCGCTTTCTCTGTACAGCTGTCCCTTGATCACAATAAAGGCTTTGGACCGGCGGATGATCTGTCGAGCCTCTTCCTCGTCCTCCGGAAGCTCTTTTCTCAAGATATACACGATATATGGTATTGTCCAATCGGGAGTGATCACCAAAGCCTCCATGACCAGGTCGACCACTGCTGGAACTTCAACCTCAGTCGGATCCGTGGCACTCTTGGGTTGCGTAGCTTCTTCGGTAAAAGGATCTTCTTTGACTGATGGAGTATGGATATGCTCCAAGAACACATCACTGGGGATGGCTTCTCTCTTGGAACCTATTTTAGCCAAGTCATCAGCCGCTTGATTTTTCAGTCGGGGTATATGATGGAGCTCTAACCCTTCGAACTTCTTTTCAAGCTTCCTCACTGCATTACAGTATCCAGTCATAGCCGGACTTCTAATGTCCCACTCCTTTGTCACTTGGTTGACCACCAAATCTGAGTCGCCATAAACCATAAGGCGACGGACGCCAAGTGAAATGGCCATGCGCAACCCATACAAAAGGGCTTCATATTCTGCCTCATTGTTGGAGGAATCAAAGTGAATCTGGAGCACATATCTGAGCTTATCTCCTCAGGGGGGAAACCAAAACTACCCCAGCACCAGAACCATTTAGCATCTTAGAGCCATCAAAGAACATGGTCCAATGCTCCGAGTGAACCTGAGTCGGCAGCTGCTGTTCGATCCACTTGGCAAGGAAATCTACTATTGCTTGGGACTTAATGGCTTTCTTTGCCTCGAACTTGATATCAAGGGGAAGGAGTTCAATCGCCCATTTTGCCACTCGACCAATTGCGTCTCTGTTGTGCCGAATCTCTGAAAGTGGAGCGTCGCTGACGACTGTAATGGAATGATCAGAGAAATAATGAGCAACCTTCTTTGTGGTCATGTAGATCCCATACACAAGCTTCTGATAATGAGGATATCTTTGCTTTGATGGAGTCAAAACTTCAGAGAGATAATACACTGGGCGCTGAACTTTGAAGGCTTTCCCTTCTTCTTCCCGCTCGACCGTAAGTACTGTACTGACGACTTGTCCTGTGGCTGCAATATAAAGCAACAGAGGCTCTTTGCTGATTGGAGCAGCAAGCACCGGTTGGGTGGAGAGCAGAGCTTTTAGCTCGGCAAATGCTGCATCAGCTTCTGGAGTCCACTCGAACTTGTCTGCCTTCTTCATCAGTCGGTAAAGAGGCAATGCCTTTTCACCGAGGCGAGAGATGAATCGACTTAACGCGGCCAAGCATCCAGTAAGTTTCTGGACATCGTGCACTCGCACAGGGCGTTTCATTCGGAGTATAGTGCCAACTTTTTCTGGGTTAGCATCGATTCCTCGTTCGGAAACGAGAAAACCGAGTAACTTTCCTCCTAGAACTCCGAATGTGCACTTTGACGGATTGAGCTTGATATCATACCTCCTGAGATTGGCAAATGTTTCAGCTAGGTCAGTCAACAGGTCGGAACCCTTTCGTGACTTGACCACAATATCATCCATGTACGCTTCAACGTTCCGACTGATTTGAGTGAGTAAACACTTCTGAATCATCCTCATGAATGTGGCTCTGGCATTCTTGAGGCCGAATGGCATGGTGACATAGCAGAAGCACCTGAATGGAGTGATAAAAGCTGTTTTGATCTCATCCGGTCCATATAGACGGATCTGATGGTATCTGGAATAGGCGTCTAGAAAAGACAATCTCTCACACCCCGCAGTCGAGTCGACAATTTGATCGATGCGAGGGAGAGGAAAATGATCTTTTGGGCAGGCCCGATTGATGTGCTTGAAATCAATGCACATGCGGAGTGAGTTGTCTTTCTTGGGAACCATGACAACATTGGCGAGCCACTCGGAGTGGTATATCTCTCGGATAAACCCTGCTGCCAACAGTTGAGCCACCTCCTCGCCAATGGCCTTTCTCTTCTGGACGGCAGACCGTCGAAGATGTTCTTTGATAGGTTTTGCTGTTGAATCGACTCTAAGGTGATGCTCAGCCAGCCCCCTGGGAACACCCGGCATCTCAGCAGGCTTCCATGCAAAGATGTCCCAGTTCTGACGGAGGAACTGGATGAGCGCTTCTTCCTATTTAGGGTCGAGCGTTGTGGAGATATGGGTCGGAGCTGCATTGGGGTCGGTCGGGTGAATGTGAACGGGCTTCGTCTCACCGGACGACTGAAATGCTGATTTTGTGGCAGGCTTCTTGGCCCGCAACAAATCACTCGGATCTGCATTTTTCTTATATCCTTCCAGCTCGACCGTTGTTACCTGGGAATCGGTAATTTTCGAGCCCTTTTGGAAACACTCTTCTGCTTTTTTCCGATCGCCAGTGATAGTGATCACGCCTTTGGAGCCGGGCATCTTCAGTTTGAGGTACACGTAACATGGTCGAGCCATGAACCGTGCGTAAGCTGGTCTCCCCAAAATAGCGTGGTAAGCGCTCTGAAAATCGAAGACTTCAAATGTCAGTTCCTCTTTGCGGAAATGCTTCGAGTCACCGAACACCACGTCCAGAGCTATCTGGCCGAGTGACTCAGCTTTCTTTCCAGGTATAACTCCATGAAAACTCATGTTGCTGGTGCTCAGTCGGGACATTGGAATGCCCATTACTTTTAGCGTCTCCGCATTTAACAAGTTCAGTCCACTACCACCATCCATTAGCACCTTCATCAGTCGAGTGCCTTCAACGACCGGGTCGACCACCAAAGCTTGCCTCCCAGGGGTGGCAATATGAGTCGGGTGATCGGACTGGTCGAATGTAATGGGAGTTTGGGACCATCTCAGATAACTGGGCGTCGCCGGGGCGACCATATTCACCTCACGGTTGATAACCTTCAGTCGGCTTTTACTTTCCACATCAGCAAAGATCATCAGAGTGGAGTTAACATGAGGATATCCTCCATCACTGTCTTCTTTGTCTTCAGCTTTGTTCGACTCCTTTTCCTTGTCCTTGGGCTGTTTTCCTTGGAACTGTTGGATCAGGAGCCGGCACTGGCGAGTGGTATGCTTCGGGTAAATGAAATTACCCTCTTCGTCTTTCTTCGTGTGGATGTGACACGGCAGATCCATTACGTCATTTCCTTCTTTATCCTTCACCTTCTTGGGCTTCCAGGATCCTTTGGGTTTTCCCTTGAACTTGCCCTGAGTCACGGCCAGAGCCTCCCCAGGAGCCGCTGGTTTGGCCTTCCGCTTCTGCTTCCGACTGGAGTTTCCTTTCTCCGACTGGCTCGTCTTGTACTTGCCGCTCCGGAGTCGGTCCTCTTCTTTGCCGTTGGCGTACTTGGTAGCAATTTCCATCATCCGACTCAGGGTCATATCTCCGGTCCGACCAAACTTCAAACTCAACTCTCTGTTCTTAACAGCATCCTTGAAGGCACAGACTGCCTGATGATCAGACACGTTCTCCACGGTATGATGCAAAGTGATCCATCTCTGAATATAATCTCTTAAGGTCTCATTCGACTTCTGCACGCAGACTTGCAACTCTATCAATCTAGCTAGTCGCTTGCAGGTTCCCTCAAAAGTCCTGACGTACACTCGGGAAAGATCTTCCCAAGTGTAAATGCTGCTTGGAGCTAACTGATTCAACCACGCCCTGGCCGAACCTTCCAACATGAGCGGTAGTCCTCAAGCCAAGTTTCAGGCTTAGATTCACTGGTGAACTTACTTACTCCAGTCGCCAACCTGAAGTTGGGGGGAATCACCGCGGCTCTGATAGCCCTGCTGAAACATTCTGGACCTGAAACATGTACTCAGCTGCTAGTGGGCGCATCTCTGTCGTGGCCACCTTGATGAGCCCTGTTCCGATCGACCAAGCCTGGTTCCCTGGGGTCGACCGGAGCCCTTCACCCCACACTGATCTGACGCTTGTCATCTTGTTGCCGATGAGCGTAGGACCCACCTCTCGGGGGAGGAGTGGGCACTCGATGCCTATCATCACGATCGTATCGGTCACCATATTGGTCCCGTCAACTCTCGCATCCTTCACGCCGCGGAGGCGACCTTGGACTGTGAGCCGACTGAACCGTATTCGCAGCGACGGATCGACTGTGAATCCTGTTGCGTGACTGTGACACGGCTGAATTCTGATCTCCAGCTGCTCGGAGCAAATCCCTGATCTGCATCAAGCCTCTGCCAGCCTCCGACTGAGAAGGCTATATAGACTCTGCTATACGGGCTGCAGCAGCTAAATTCTGAATCGGGGTTCGATATACCTGAGTCGGTTGTGAGAAGAGTTGACGTCGACTGGAGTCGGGTACTCGTTGCCGCGCGCGCTCGTCGAGTGCTCACTGGAGGTTCTCCAGACGAGTGCGTCCAGCCAAGTTGGCCAAACGTGCCTCCTCCAAGGCGCGAGCTTCGGGGATTTCTCCCGCGATGGGAGTATGCAGGGCATCCATGTTCCTGCGGCAAAGTTCTTCCCGTTGCTGGGAGTTAAGTGGCTCGGGCTGATATTCCTCATGGATTTGAGCGGGGTCACCACCACCGTCTATCCCGTCGTCGTGGGGGAAGCCGGGAGGGCTGCGAGGCCCGTTGACCATCAAGACCTCCGCCGCCGGATCACTGCTGTCACACTCGGATGCGGTCTCTACGGAGCCAGTCGACAGATCGAACAGGCCATAGACGGATTCGTCGGGCTCGATCGCTGTGACTTGGGTGGTGGCCGTCTGGCGAGCCACCGCGTGCCTCACCCACCGCTGAAGCCTCGACCGACCAGAGCGCTTGCGCTGGCGGGAGACAGGGAGTGAGGACGACAGGGGAGTCGACCAATATGGAGTCAACGGTTGCCGCAGCAGAACGCCGCGGACACACGCTCGAAAATGCGTCACACCGCGGACGGGGAGCGCGTCGATGTCGAGTGGAGCCTCCTGGAGCCAAGCAGAGTCGTCGGCGATGAAGGTGAGCGCGCCGAGACGGATCTCACGGCCCTTGACCAAAACTCCACCAGAAACCATGATGAAAGCAATCGGAACAATTGCAACTTCTCCAAAAAGCGCTAAGACACCGGCCCCACGGTGGGTGCCAACTGTCGTGGTTCTAAGTCTGACAGTAGAATGGGGGTAGGTATGGAGCAGTTGTGAAGACACTGGATGTACGAGTTCAGGCCCTTCTCGGAGGAAGTAATAGCCCTACGTCTCGGAGCCCGGATGCGGTCGACTGGATTATGTGTGTATGGATTACAGGGGTGCAAACCCTTTACACTGAGGAGGGGGTGGCTTATATAGTGTCTGCCAGACCCTTCCGGCCCTCAGTTATGCAGGGTTTAAAGTACATTAAGACTAGGCATTACTAGTAACGCCTTACATAAAGTGTCCTAAATGCCATAAAGACTACTTAATTACAGACCGTTTGGATGCAGAGTGGCTCTTGATCTCCTGGTGGTCGAGTGAGTCTTCATGGTCGAGTCCTTCGAGTCCATCGAGTGAAGTCTCTCTTGGTCGACTGGAAGGCAGTTTCTTCTGAGGGTGTCCTTGGGAAGGGTACTTAAGACAGGTCTGTGACCCTACCCTAGGTACATGACTTCATCAAGGGGCGCGCCCCCCACCCTCGTGAGCAGGGTGTGGGCCCTCTGGCCTTCATCTTTGGCGACAATTTTTCTTTATTTAATTTAACATATTCCGTGGAGTTTCAGGACTTTTGGAGTTGCACAGGATAGTCTCCAATATTCACTCCTTTTCCAGCCAGAATTCCAGCTGCCGGCATCCCCCCTCTTCATGTTAAACCTTGTAAAATAAGAGAGAATAGCCATAAGTATTGTGACATAACGTGAAATAACAGCCCATAATGCGATAAATATCGATATAAAAGCATGATGCAAAATGGACGTATCAGCCTACATCTAGAGTATTAAGTTCTTGAGGGTGGGGGGCGCCCACCCCCAGTGGGCGCGCTGGGCACCCTCATGGCCGCCTGGTTTGTTGCTTGACGTCCACTCCAAGTCTCCTGGTTTGCATTTGTTCCAAAAAGATCGCTCCCGATGGTTTCATCCCGTTTGGACTCCATTTGATATTCCTTTTCTTCGAAACGCTGAAGTAGGCAAAAACATAGCAATTCGGGTTGGGCCTCCGGTTAGTAGGTTAGTCCCAAAAATGATATAGAAGTGTAAAGTAAAGCTCATTAACATCCAAAACGGCTAATATAATAGCATGGAACAATCAAAAATTATAGATACGTTGGAGACGTACCAAGCATCCCCAAGCTTAATTCCTGCTCGTCATCAAGTAGGTAAATGATAAAAATAGAATTTTTGATGTGGAATGCTGCCTAGCATAATCCTTAATGTAATTTTCTTTATTGTGGCATGAATGTTCAGATCCAAATGATTCAAAATAAAAGTTCATATTGAAATGATAAACAATAATACTTCAAGCATACTAACAAAGCAATCATGTCTTCTCAAAATAGCATGGCTAAAGAAAGTTATCCCTACAAAATTATATAGTCTGGCTATGCTCTATCTTCATCACATAAAGTATCTAATCCTGCACAACCCCGATGACAATCCAAGCAATTGTTTCATACTTTATTATTCTCAAACTTTTTCAACTTTCACGCAATACATGAGCGTGAGCCATGGACATAGCACTATATGTGGAATAGAATGGTGGTTGTGGAGAAGACAAAAAAGGAGAAGATAGTCTCACATCAACTAGGCGTATCAACGGGCTATGGAGATGCCCATTAATAGATATCAATGTGAGTGAGTAGGGATTGCCATGCAACGGATGCACTAGATCTATAAATGTATGAAAGCTCAACAAAAGAAACTAAGTGGGTGTTCATCCAACTTGCTTGCTCACGAAGACCTAGGGTATTTTGAGAAAGCCCATCATTGTAATATACAAGCCAAGTTTTATAATGAAAAATTCCCACTAGTATATGAAAGTGACAACATAGGAGACTCTCTATCATGAAGATCATGGTGCTACTTTGAAGCACAAGTGTGGTAAAAACGATAGTAGCATTGTCCCTTCTCTATTTTTCTTTCATTTTTTTTATTTGGCATTTCTCTTTTTTTATTTGGCCTTTCTCTTTTTTTTTGTAAAGTCCGAAGTCTCATCCCGACTTGTGGGGGAATCATAGTCTCCATCATCCTTTCCTCACTTGGGACAATGCTCTAATAATGAAGATCATCACACTTTTATTTACTTACAACTCTAGATTACAACTCGATACTTAGAAAAAATATGACTATATGAATTCCTCCGCGGTGTACCGGGATATGCAATGAATCAAGAGTGACATGTGTGGAAGAATTATGAAGGTGGCTTTGCCACAAATACGATGTCAACTACATGATCATGCAAAGAGAAATATGACAATGATGATGCGTGTCATAATAAACGGAACGGTGGAAAGTTCCATGGCAATATATCTTGGAATGGCTATGGAAATGCCATAATAGGTAGGTATGGTGGCTGTTTTTAGGAAAGTATATGGTGGGTGTATGGTACCGGCGGAAGTTGCGGGGCATAAGAGAGGCTAGCAATGGTGGAAGGGTGAGAGTGCGTATAATCCATGGACTCAACATTAGTCATAAAGAACTCATATACTTATTGCAAAAATCTACAAGCCATTGAAAACAAAGTACTACGCGCATGCTCCTAGGGGGATAGATTGGTATGAAAAGACCATCGCTCGTCCCCGGCCGCCACTCATAAGGAAGACAATTGATAAATAAATTATGCTCCAACTTTATCCCAAAGCGGTTCACCATACGTGCATGCTATGGGAATCACAAACTTCAACACAAGTATTCTTTAAATTCATAATTACTCCACTAGCATGGCTCTAATATCACCATCCTCATATCTCAAAACAATTATCAAGCATCAAATTGATCATAGCATCCAATTCACTTTCCATGATAGTTTTTATTATACCCAACTTGAATGCCCATCAGTCTAGGACCAATTTTATAATCGTAGAAAATACCATGCTATTCTAAAAGACTCTCAAAATAATATAGCTGAATCATGAGAGTCAACAATTTCTACAAAATTAAACCATCGTCGTGCTCTAAAAGATATAAGTGAAGCACTAGAGCAAAAATTAAATAGCTCAAAAGATATAAGTGAAGCACATAGAGTATTCTAATAAATTCCAAATCATGTGGGTTTCTCCCAAAAGGTGTGTACATCAAGGATGATTGTGGTGATCTATAAATCAAATACTCATATCATACAAGACGCTGCAAGCAAAACACATATCATGTGGCGAATAAAAATATAGCTCCAAGTAAATTTACCGATAGACGAAGACGAAAGAGGGGATGCCTTCCGGGGCATCCCCAAGCTTAGGCTTTTGGTTATCCTTGAATATCTTGGGGTGCCATGGGCATCCCCAAGCTTAGTCTCTTGCCACTCCTTATTCCATAGTCCATCAAATCTTTACCCAAAACTTGAAAACTTCACAACACAAAACTCAACAGGAAATCTCATAAGCTCCGTTAGTGCAAGAAAGAAAAACCACCACATAAGGTACTGTAATGAACTCATTTTTTATTTATATTGGTGTTAAAACTACTGTATTCCAACTTCTCTATGGTTCATACCCCCCGATACTAGCCATAGATGCATCGAAATAAGCAAACAACACACGAAAAACAGAATCTATCAAAAACAGAACAGTCTGTAGCAATCTGTAACTTTCGAATACTTATAGAACTCTAACAATCCTACCAAAATAGGAAGTCCAGGGAAATTTGTTTATTGATCTACAGCAAAAATAATCAACGCAAAAGCACGTTTGTGTGATTTACTAAAATTATTCTCGTGCGCGCAAAAGTTTCTGTTTTTTAGGATAATCAAATTAACTATCACCGTAGGTTATCCTATAGGTTCTACTTGGCACAAACACTAATTAAAACACGAAAACACATCTAAACAGAAGCTATATGAAATATTTATTACTAAGCAGAAGCAAAAACTAAGAAACAAAAATAAAATTGGGTTGCCTCCCAACTAGCTCTATCTTTTAACGCCCCTAGCTAGGCATAAAAGTGAGAATAGATCTAAGTAGTGCCATCTCTCGCATTCAATTCATAAGTAGATCGCATGATAGATTCATAAGGTAATTTAACTTTCTTTCTTGGAAAGTTTTCCATGCCTTTCCTTAATGGAAATTGGAGTCTAATATTCCCTTTCGTCATATCAATAATTGCACCAATCGTACTAAGGAAAGGTCTACCAAGAATAATAGGACATGAAAGATTGCAATCTATATCAAGAACGATAAAATCTACGTGCACATAATTCCTATTTGCAACAATAAGAACATCATTGATCCTTCCCATAGGTTTTTTAATGGTGGAATTCGCAAGGTGCAAGTTTAAAGAGCAATCATCAAAATAATGGATACCTAGAACATCACATAAAGTTTTCGGAATCGTGGAAACACTAGCACCCAAATCACACAAAGCATAACACTCATGATCTTTAATTTTAATCTTTATAGTAGGTTCCCACTCATCATAAAGTTTTCTAGATATAGAAACTTCCAACTCAAGTTTTTGCTCATAAGATTGCATCAAGGCATCAACAATATGTTTGGTAAAAGCTTTATTTTGACTATAAGCATGAGAAGAATTCAACACAGATTGCAACAAGGAAATACAATCTATTAAAGAACAATTATCATAATTAAATTCCTTGAAATCCATAATAGTGGGTTCAATGCTATGTAAAGTTTTGACCTCTCCAATCCCACCTTTACCAAATTTAGCATCATGATATAAAACTCCGAATTATTGGGACGCGTTTTAACTTAAGTGGACTCATCTCCAGTCCCATCATTATCAAGATTCATATTGCAAAACAAGGATTTAATAGGGGATACATCAATAACTTTTAGATCTTCCTCATTATTTTCCCCTAACCCTTCTGGTTTGGCAGCCATCTAATTGACCAAGGTGGCTTGCTTATCCGAAATTTGGGCTATTGATTTTTCAAGACGGGCAATCTGAGAACTCAAACAATATAATTCCTTAGACATATCATCAAGCTCTTTGTTCATGTACTCCATAAAGCTTTTTTTGTTCTTTAAGCTCTTTTCTAAAGAAACTATTATGCTCAAATTGTAAAGTCATAAAGTTTCTAATGTTTAATATAATCTCTTCCAACCTTCTAAGGTGAAGGTCGGTGTTCTTAGGCAAAGCCATAAGGGCAATCATGCACACTATAAGACAAGCGAAAGAGAGAAGATTGGGAAAGAGAGGGCGAATAAAACGGCAAGGGTGAAGTGGGGGAGAGGAAAACGAAAGGCAAATGGCAAATAATGTAATGCGAGGGAGATGATAGTTTATGATGGGTACTTGGTATGTCTTGACTTGAGCGAAGACCTCCCCGGCAACGGAGCCAGAAGTCCTTCTCGATACCTCTTGAGCATGCGTTGGTTTTTCCCTTGAAGGGGAAAGGGTGATTCAGCAAAGTAGCGTAAGCATTTCCCTCAGTTTTTGAGAACCAAGGTATCAACCCAGTAGGAGGCTCCTCAAAAGTCCCATGCACCTACACAAACAAACAAGAACCTCGCAACCAACACGATAAAGGGGTTGTCAATCCCTTCACGGTAACTTGCGAAAGTGAGATCTGATAGAGATAATAAGCTAAGATAAATATTTTTGGTATTTTTATGATATAGATTGGAAAATAAAAGATGCAAATAAAAGTAGATGGAAAACTTATATGATAAAAGATAGACCCGGGGGCCATAGGTTTCACTAGTGGCTTCTCTCAAGATAGCATAAGTATTATGGTGGGTGAACAAATTATTGTCGAGCAATTGATACAAAAGTGCATTGTTATGAGAATATCTAGGCATGATCATGTGTATAGGCATCACGTCTGTGACAAGTAGACCGAAACGATTCTGCATCTACTATTCAACCGACTCCTGCCTGCATCTAGAGTATTAAGTTCAAGAAGAACAGAGTAACACATTAAGATAGATGACATGATGTAGAGGGATAAACTCATGCAATATGATATAAACCCCATATTTTTATCCTCGATGGCAACAATAAAATATGTGCCTTGCTGCCCCTGCTGTCACTGGGAAAGGACACCGCAAGATTGAACCTAAAGCTAAGCACTTCTCCCATTGCAAGAAAGATCAATCTAGTAGGCCAAACCAAACTAATAATTCGAAGAGACTTGCAAAGATAACAAATCATACATTAAAGAATTCAGAGAAGATTCAATTATTTATCATAGATAAACTTGATCATAAACCCACAGTTCATCGGATCTCGACAAACACACCTCAAAAAGAGTTACATCGAATAGATCTCCAAGAAGATCGAGGAGAACTTGGTATTGAGATTCAAAGAGAGAGAAGAAGCCATCTAGCTAATAACTACAGACCCGAAGGTCTGTGGTAAACTACTCACAACTCATCGAAGAGGCCTTGGAGATGATGTAGAGGCCCTCCATGGTCGATTCCCCCTCCGGCGGAGTGCCGGCGAAGGCTCCAAGTTGGGATCTCGCGAATGCAGAAGGTTGCGGCAGTGGAATTAGGTTTTGGTGGTGCTCCTGGATGTTTTCAGGGTGCGGCAGTATATATAGGCAAAGGAAGTATGTCGGTGGAGCAACAAGGGGCCCACGAGGGTGGGGGGCGCGCCGGGCACCCTCGTGGCCGCCTTGTTTGTTTCTTGACGTCCACTCCAAGTCTCCTGATTTGCATTTGTTCCAAAAAGATCGCTCCCGAAGGTTTCATCCCGTTTGTACTCCATTTGATATTCCTTTTCTTCGAAACACTGAAATAGGCAAAAAAACAGCAATTCAGGCTGGGCCTCCACTTAGTAGGTTAGTCCCAAAAATGATATAAAAGTGTAAAGTAAAGCCCATAAACATCCAAAACGGGTAATATAATAGCATGGAACAATAAAAATTTATAGATACGTTGGAGACGTATCAGAGTGTCGGAGGGTTGGTGGTGGAGTGGCGTCTCACAAATGGTGGGAGAGGCCTGCTAGACAAAAGGAGGGTACGAGTGCAATATCAATAAGAGAGGGCAGGGGATTTCTGTCTATCTATGCACGTGCGTGTGAGAGACGGGTCGGGAGGTACAAGGATGATGAGGGGAGACAATATTGTTGTGGTAAGCATACATAACTACATAGGAAGATCAACCGTCGTGTGTCCGAGAAAGGGAGAGACATAACTAGTGAGGTAAGTGTATCGGTGCGTGGGGAAAACGAATTATAGTCGACCTCGCTATATGTAGTGAGATCGGTACATATACATGCATGCATGTGTTAGAAGCAAATAAGTTCCGGAGAGACGGAGAGGGGGAGAGGGATGCAGCTAGGAGGTGGTGTGAGAGGCCTACCATGTCGAGGGGGGAGGAGTGTGTGAGTATGAGATCAATGAAAAGAGGGGTGGGAATGTGCACCTGCGTGGAACCGTACTGGACATAGGGGGGCATGCAAGGTGAGAAGAGAAGAGGGGAAGTATATACGTGTCTATGGTAGGCACACTTGGCTAGAGAGGTATATCGACCGGTGTGTGCCACAAAGAAGGAGCCGGGGGCCCTACACACACCGCGGGTTAATGACCTAAAAAGAAATAATGAATGTGTGCGATGGAGGGTACGCTGAGGGAGGGTGAGAAGGGGGCGGGCGTGTGCATGCACGATAGAAAGTGAGCGCTAGCTAGCTACAAACAGAAGAGGATCGTGAAGGTGTAAAAGACGAACAAAGATCACAATTTATTGTAAAAAAGTGAATATGGATACTTGAAGAATATATCATAATGTAGAACATTGATTATAATTAGGGCTAATGTGTGGCTTTTGCAGCTCATGGCTAAATACTTGTCATAATGTAGGGGGCGGGGCACTATACTTTGTGTGATAAACATGGTGTACATATGGAACATGGTTTAGATTATGAATATATAGTTAGTACATCAAATGTACTATTATTTGGAATCAACATCAAGTATATTCAAAAAATAGAATTCGAGTTCATATAGTACACATAGTTCATATCTATCTCTATAGTAATCATGTGGTGTGTTATTAAGGTAATACACGAATGATGGTGAAGTTCGCAACAAGCATGATTGTACTTATTGAAATAGAGAAAACAAATTCAAATTCAGTTCAAATTGCAGCGGTAGTATAGACATTTGGAATGCACTCAAATGTTGGTATGAGTAGGTTACATGCATTATACAGCCAGCGAAAAAATTTAATTGGACATAACATTTATTCATACTTCCTCCTTCCATCTATATTGGATCTAATGCGTTTTTAAGACCGCATTTGACTATTGACAAGAGTAATAATACATGACATGCACAATGTGAAAATTATATCATTGAAAGCTCTTTTCACACACTAATTTAACTGTGTGCTTTGTGTAAGTTACATGTCATATATTATTGCTCTAATATTTGATCAAAGTTAGCCTCGAAAAACGCATTAGGCCCTATATAGATGGAAGCAGAGAGTAGCTTTGAATAGCATTTATATATTAAAACGGGACAAGACTCTCTCTTTGTGTGATGTGAATAGTTTTATTTTTTTCGTTTTTTTCGTTGAGGGAAGTGTGAATTGATTTGGTACGTACAAGTACAATATTACACGTTAGGCTTGTCCCTAAAATTCAACCCGCGCCTTGTTATATCCCGAAAATTCAGATATCGTGCTCCCAAAATTGACGCCTTCAACACCCGTGCCTTGCTATCCCGAAATTACAACGCGCGCGAAAACCCCCTCTAGATGCCAAATCCCGACACGTGAAATCCCCCTTCGAACCATGAGCCGAAAGGGCTGCAAGTTCAAATCGGTGGGGGTACTTTCATAACACACCCTACATTTTGGACAAGTGCGTACCTAAGTCATGGTTCCTGATGTCTACTACACAACCTTCTTCTTGTAGATGTTGTTGGGCCTGCAAGTGCACAGGTTTGTAGGACAGTAGCAAATTTCCCTCAAGTGGATGACCTAAGGTTTATCAATCCGTAGGAGGCGTAAGATGAAGATGGTCTCTCTCAAGCAACCCTGCAACCAAATAACAAAAAGTCTCTTGTGTCCCCAACACACCCAATACAATGGTAAATTGTATAGGTGCACTAGTTCGGCGAAGAGATGAAGATACAAGTGCAAAATAGATAGTAGATATGGGTTTTTGTAATCTGAAAATATAAAAATAGCAAGGTAGCGAGCGATAAAAGTGAGCGTAAACATTATTGCAATGATAGGAAACAAGGCCTAGGGTTCATACTTTCACTACTGTAAGTTCTCTCAACAATAATAACATAGATAGATAATATGACAAGCACTCAACATGCGACAAAGAGTCACTCCGAAGCCACTAATAGCGGAGAACAAACGTAGAGATTATGGTCGGGTATGAAACCACCACAAAGCTATTCTTTTGGATCGATCTATAAAAGAGTTCGTACTAGAATAACACCTTAAGATACAAATCAACCAAAACTCTAATGTCACCTAGATACTCCATTGTCACCTCAAGTATCCGTGGGCATGATTATACGATATGCATCACAAAATCTCATATTCATCCAACCAACATAAAAGTACTTCAAAGAGTGCCCCAAAGCTACTACAGGAGAGTCAAGAACGTGTGCCAACCCCTATGCATAGGTTCCCAAGTGTCACGAAACCCGCAAGTTGATCACCAAAACATACATCAAGTGGATCAATAGAATAACCCATTGTCACCACGGTTATCCCACGCAAGACATACATCAAGTGTTCATAAAAGACTCAATCCGATAAGATAACTTCAAAGGGGAAACTCAATTCATCACAAGAGAGTAGAGGGGGGAGAAACATCATAAGATCCAACTACAATAGCAAAGCTCGGGATACATCAAGATCGTGCCATAGAGGAACATGAGAGAGAATACGAGAGAGAGAGAGAGATCAAACACATAGCTACTGGTACATACCCTTGGCCCCGAGGGTGAACTACTCCCTCCTCGTCATGGATTGCGCCGGGATGATGAAGATGGCCTCCAGTGATGGGATTCCCCTCCGGCAGGGTGCCGGAACAGGGTCCCGATTGGTTTTTGGTGGCTACAGAGGCTTGCGGCGGCGGAACTCCCGATCTATCTTCTGTTCTAGAAGTTGTAATTTACGTAGGTATATATCGGTGCAGGGAGAACGTCGATGGAGCTACGGGGGCCCCACGAGGCAGGGTGCCCGCCCAAGGGGGAGGGCGCACCCCCCACCCTCGTGAGCACCTCTCGTATCTTTTGACGTGGGGTCCAAGTCCATCAGGTGGGTTTCCTTCCAAAAATAACTTCTCTAGTTGATTTCGTTCCGTTTTGACTCCGTCTGATATTCCTTTTCCTCGAAACACTGAAATAGGCATAAAACAGCAAATCTGGGCTGGGCCTCCGGTTAATAGGTTAGTCCCAAAAATAATATAAAAGTGCATAACAAATCCCAATATTGCCTAAAACAGTAGATAAAGTAGCATGGAGCAATCAAAAATTATAGATACGTTGCAGACGTATCAAGCATCCCCAAGCTTAATTCCTGCTCGTCCTCGAGTAGGTAAATGATAAAAAAGAATTTTGATGCGGAGTGATACTTTGGCATAATTTCAATGTAAATCTTCTTAATTGTGATATGAATATTCAGATCGAAAAGATTCAAGACAAAAGTTCATATTGACACAAAAATAATAATACTTCAAGAATACTAATCAAAGCAATCATGTCTTCTTAAAATAACATGGCAAAAGAAAGTTCATCCCTACAAAATCATATAGTTAGGCTATGCTTCATTTTTGTCAAACAAAGATGTTCCCACCTTCTATACCCCCGATGACAAGCCAAGCAATTGTTTCATACTTAAATAATCTCAAACTTTTTCAACCTTCACGCAATACATGAGCGTGAGCCATGGATATAGCACTATGGGTGAAATAGAATATGATGATGGGGATTGTGTGGAGAAGTCAAAAAAAGGAGAAAATCTCACATCAACTAGGCGTATCAACGGGCTATGGAGATGCCCACCAAGAGATATCATGTGAGTGAGTAGGGATTGCCATGCAACGGATGCACTAGAGCTATGAATGCTCAACAAAAGAAAACTAGTGGGTGTGTATCCAACTTGCTTGCTCACGAAGACCTAGGGCATTTGAGTAAGCCCATCATAGGAATATACAAGCCAAGTTCTATAATGAAAAATTCCCACTAGTATAAAAAGACAACTTATGAGACTCACTACATGAAGAACAAGGTGCTACTTTGAAGCACAATATATGAGACTCACTACATGAAGAACAAGGTGCTACTTTGAAGCACAAGTATGGAAAAGATATAGTAGCATTGCCCTTTTTATTTATTTTTTATTTTTTTATATATTTTTTTTGGGCCCCTTTTTTTTATTTTGGCCTTTCTCTTTTTTTTGGGCCTTTCTTTTTTTTGGCCTTTCTTTTTTTATTTGGGCAATGCTCTAATAATGATGATCATCACACTTCTATTGATTACAACTCGAAACTTAGAACAAGATATGACTCTATATGAATGCCTCCGGCGGTGTACCGGGATGGTGCAATGAATCAAGAGTGACATGTATGGAAAATAATGCATGGTGGCTTTGCCACAAATACGATGTCAACTACAAGATCATGCAATGGCAATATGACAAAAGTAATGTATGTCATGATGATGATGGAAGTTGCATGGCAATATATCTCGGAATGGCTATGGAAATGCCGTGATAGGTAGATATGGTGGCTATTTTGAGGAAGATATAAGGAGGTTTATGTGTGATAGAGCGTATCGTATCATGGGGTTTGGATGCACCGGTGAAGTTTGCACCAACTCTCAAGGTGAGAAAGGGCAATGCACAGTACCGAAGAGGCTAGCAAAGGCGGAAAGGTGAGAGTGCGTATAATCCATGGACTCAACATTAGTCAAAAGAACTCATATACTTATTGCGAAAATTTAGAAGTCATCAAAAATTCAAGTACTACGCGCAGGCTCCTAGGGGGATAGATTGGTAGGAAAGGACCATCGCTCGTCCCCGACCGCCACTCATAAGGATGCACAAGCCAGGTACACTTCATGTTTCAAATTTGTTACATAACTTTAACCATACGTGCATGCTACGGGATTTGCAAACTTCAACACAAGTATTTCTCAAATTCATAATCACCCAACTAGCACGACTTTTATATTATCACCTCCACATCTCAAAACAATTATCAAGCATCAAACTTATCTTGGTATTCAACACACTCATAAGAAAGTTTCACATATCTTGGAGACCAAGTATATTAACATTAAGCAAATTACCATGCTATTAATGACTCTCAAAATAATCTAAGAGAAGCATGGGAGATCAAGTTTATTTAAAACAAATCCACCACCGTGCTCTAAAAGATCTAAGTGAAGCACTAGAGCAAAAACTATCATGCTCAAAAAGATATAAGTGAAGCACATAGAGTATTCTAACAAATTCCAAATCATGTATGGCTCTCTCTCATTAAAGAATTTCAGATCTTGATACTTATTCAAACAGCAAGCAAAGCTAAAGGAAACTACAATGCTAGGATAGCATAACTCATGTGAAGAAGCAAAAACTTAGGCTCAACCGATACTAACCGATAGTTGTTGAAGAAGAAAGGTGGGATGCCTACCGGGGCATCCCCAAGCTTAGATGCTTGAGACTTATTGAAATATTATCTTGGGGTGCCTTGGGCATCCCCAAGCTTGAGCTTTTGTGTCTCCTTAATTCCTCTCATATGATGGTTTCTCTTTTTATCAAAAGCTTCATTCACAACAAACTCAACAAGAATTCGTGAGATAGGTTAGTATAAACCAATGTAAAACCATATCATATTATACTGTAGCAAATCACTAAAATTATTATTCAACATTGAATACTAAATGCCTCTGCATATTTAATACTCCTATCACCAAATAGAATCATTAAACAAGCAAACATATGCAAACAGTGCAACCATAACAGCAATCTGCCAAAACAGTACAGTCTGTAAAGAATGCACGAGTATCAATACTTCCCTGACTCCAAAAATTATGAACTAAAATTCCCACTGTAACAAATTTATCAGAGCTCAATATGAAAAATTATTCAATGTTAGACCATGCTCTGACTTTTCTAGGGAATTTTTGCAACAGCGGTAAACTTTCTGTTTTCAAACAGCAACATGCAAACTAGCAAAATAAGCATGGCAAAGGTTATCCTTGACTTTTTTATTGAAACTAAAGATGCAAAACATTATTCTAACTGACAGAAAGCAAATACTAACAAAATAAAATGACGCTCCAAGCAAAACACATATCATGTGGTGAATAAAAATATAGCTCCAAGTAAAGTTACCGATGAACGAAGACGAAAGAGGGGATGCCTTCCGGGCATCCCCAAGCTTAGTTGCTTAGTTGTCCTTGAATATTACCTTGGGGTGCCTTGGGAATCCCCAAGCTTAGGCTATTTCCACTCCTTATTCCATTGTCCATCGAATTGTTACCCAAAACTTGAAAACTTCAACCACACAAAACTCAAAACAAAACTCGTAAGCTCCGTTAGTATAAGAAAACAAAACCACCACTTAGGTACTGTAATGAATTCATTCTAAATTCATATTAGTGTTAAACCTACTGTATTCCAACTTCTCTATGGTTTATAAACTATTTTACTAGCCATAGATTCATCAAAATAAGCAAACAACACATAGAAAACAGAATCTGTCAAAAACAGAACAGTCTCTAATAATCTATATAAAACGTATACTTCTGGAACCCAAAAATTATGAAATAAATTGTTGGACCTGAGAAATTTGTCTATTAATCATCTTCAAAAAGAATCAACCTAAAAGCACTCTCCAGTGAAAAATGGCAGCTATTCTCGTGAGCGCAAAAGTTTCTGTTTTTCACAGCAAGATCATATAAACTTCACCCAAGTCTTCCCAAAGGTTCTACTTGGTACTTTATTGAAACAAAAGCTATAAAACATGATTACTACAGTAGCATAATCATGTGGACACACAAAAACAGTAAGGATAAATATTGGTCTGTCTCCCAACAAGCGCTTTTCTTTAATGCCTTTTACCTAGGCATGATGATGACAATGATGCTCACATAAAAGATAAGAATTGAAACATAACGGGAGCATCATGAAGCATATGACTAGCACTTTTAAGTCTAACCCACTTCCTATGCATAGGGATTTTGTGAACAAACAACTTATGAGAACAATAATCAACTAGCATAGGATGGCACAACAAGCATAACTTCAAGATTTTAAGCACATAGAGAGGAAACTTGACATTATTGCAATTCCTACAAGCATATGTTCCTCTCTCATAATAATTTTCAGTAGTATCATGAATGAATTCAACAATATAACCAGCACCTAAAGCATTATTTTCATGATCTACAAGCATAAAAAATTTACTACTCTCTTCATAAGCAAACTTCTTCTTTATAGCATACGTATCATCACAATAATCATCATAGATAGGAGGCATGCTTTCATCATAGTAAATTTGCTCATCAAAACTTGGGGGACAAAATATATCATCTTCATCAAACATAGCTTCCCCAAGCTTGTGGCTTTGCATATCATTAGCATCATGGATATTCAAGGAATTCATACTAACAACATTGAAATCATGCTCATCAAATAAAAACATTCTATAGATTTCTTCTTCAAGCACTTGAGCACAATTATCCTTTCCATGATACTCATGAAAGATATAAAAAAGGTGAAGTGTATGAGACAAACTCAACTCCATTTTTTTGTAATTTTCTTTTATAAACTAGACTAGTGCTAAAACAAGAAACAAAAAGATTCAATTGCAAGATCTAAAGATATACCTTCACTTACCTAGCCTCCCCGGCAACGGCGCCAGAAAAGAGCTTGATGTCTACTACACAACCTTCTTCTTGTAGATGTTGTTGGGCCTGCAAGTGCACAGGGTTGTAGGACAGTAGCAAATATCCCTCAAGTGGATGACCTAAGGTTTATCAATCCGTAGGAGGCGTAGGATGAAGATGGTCTCTCTCAAGCAACCCTGCAACCAAATAACAAAAAGTCTCTTGTGTCCCCAACACACCCAATACAATGGTAAATTGTATAGGTGCACTAGTTCGGCGAAGAGATGAAGATACAAGTGCAAAATAGATAGTAGATATGGGTTTGTGTAATCTGAAAATATAAAAACAGCAAGGTAGCGAGCGATAAAAGCGAGTGTAAACGGTATTGCAATGATAGGAAACAAGGCCTAGGGTTCATACTTTCACTAGTGTAAGTTCTCTCAAAAATAATAACATAGATAGATAATATGACAAACCCTCAACATGCAACAAAGAGTCACTCCGAAGCCACTAATAGCAGAGAACAAACGTAGAGATTATGGTCGGGTACGAAATCACCACAAAGCTATTCTTTCGGATCGATCTATAAAAGAGTTTGTACTAGAATAACACCTTAAGATACAAATCAACCAAAACCCTAATGTCACCTAGATACTCCATTGTCACCTCAAGTATCCATGGGCATGATTATACGATATGCATCACAAAATCTCAGATTCATCCAACCAACATAAAAGTACTTCAAAGAGTGCCCCAAAGCTACTAACGGAGAGTCAAGAACGTGTGCCAACCCCTATGCATAGGTTCCCAAGTGTCACGAAACCCGCAAGTTGATCACCAAAACATACATCAAGTGGATCAATAGAATAACCCATTGTCACCACGGTTATCCCATGCAAGACATACATCAAGTGTTCATAAGAGACTCAATCCGATAAGATAACTTCAAAGGGGAAACTCAATTCATCACAAGAGATTAGAGGGGGAGAAACATCATAAGATCCAACTACAATAGCAAAGCTCGGGATACATCAAGATCATGCCATAGAGGAACACGAGAGAGAACACAAGAGAGAGAGATCAAACACATAGCTACTGTTACATACCCTCAGCCCCGAGGGTGAACTACTCCCTCATCGTCATGGATAGCGCCGGGATGATGAAGAGGCCTCCGGTGATGGGATCCCCCTCCGACAGGTGCCGGAACAGGGTCCTGATTGGTTTTTGGTGGCTACAGAGGCTTACGGCGGCGGAACTGTCGATCTATCTTCTGTTCTAGAAGTTTTAGGGTACGTAGGTATATATGGGTGCAGGAAAACGTCGGTGGAGCTACGGGGGCCCCACGAGGCAGGGGGCGCGCCCAGGGGGGACGGCGTGCCCCCCACCCTCGTGAGCACCTCTCATATCTTCTGACACGGGGTCCATGTCCATCGGGTGGGTTTCCTTCCAAAAATAACTTCTATAGTTGATTTCGTTCCATTTTGACTCCTTCTGATATTCCTTTTCCTCGAAACACTGAAATAGGCATAAAACAGCAAATCTGGGCTGGGCCTCCGGTTAATAGGTTAGTCCCAAAAATAATATAAAAGTGGATAATAAAGCCCAATATTGCCTAAAATAGTAGATAAAGTAGCATGGAGCAATCAAAAATTATAGATACGTTGGAGACGTATCAGTTCCCCCCTCCCATCGCCTCCTTTTCGCCATTCGAAATCCCAGGCCGCCATAACCCCTCCGCTCCAGCCGTGAAGCCCCACTCTCCTACGTCCGCCACCTCATTAAAGCCCAGTCGGAGCCTCTTCCCCGACGACATCATCCACCGCAATAGCTCGACGTCCCTCGTCCACCTCCCCAGCCCTCGTCCATCTCGTCATCCTGTCGGTTCAGCCGCCCTGTCCTCCACCTCCAAGGAGCTGCTCCGACGATCGCCTCGTCTATCCAAGCTGCTCCATCCCTAGAACGCCGCCTTAACTAGCTCCACCGGAACCGCAACATCCTCACCAACTCCTCGGACAAAGCCGAGGCCAACTCGGCACCACCAAAGAGGTTGTAAACTCATGGCATCGCACCTTCTCCTTAACCCGACCTCCCGGCGCCGATGGTGCTCCATCCCGCACCCCCCATGGAGTGGCTACCTCGAAGCCGGTGCCGCGGGCGACATCTCCATGGCGGCTCTCCCCCAGTGCGAGGCCCCTTCGATCTGTTGTTGCTGCTCCGGCTCTCGCTCTCTAGCTCGCACTACTGCTGCTGCTCCAGCTATCGCTCGATCGTGCATGCAGGAGCTCCTGCTCCGGCTCTCGCTCGCGCTACTTCTGCTACTCCGGCTCTCACTCGCTCGCTTGCGCTGCTGCTTCTGCTGCTCCAGCTCTCGTTGTTGTTGCTGCTGCTACTCCGGCTCTCGCTCGCTCGCTCGCGCTACTACTACTGCTCTCCCCCTCGCTCGTGTTGTTGCTCTGCTCCGATTTAGCTACACTTCAAACGACTGAATCGACTTTTGGGTCAGTCGAATTTCAGAGGGTGGGGGCTCGCCGAAGTTAAGGAAGAACAACCCACAGCAGGGAGGGGGGCTTGCCGGAGAGGTAACCCACTATCTATCTTAGGGTTCAGGGTGGGGGCGGTTGTCGTCGGTGATGGGGGGCTGCGGTGGGGGGCGGTGGCGTGGGGATCGCAGGAGAAAAAGCTCGGCGCGGGGGGGGGGGGGGAGGGGGGCCTAGAGGGCTGGTCGGGGCGGCGGCAGACAGGCGGTGGGGAGTTATTTCGGGGCAGCGAGGCGGCACGGGGGTCGGCGGTTCGGCCGATGGTGGCTGGTGGCTCAGGGGGTTGCAGGTTGAAGATGAACTGCAGGCCCTCCCTAAACTACATGTCAAGGGCCTCTCTGCTACCATAGTGTTCAGTTTCGACAGTAACATTCAGATTCCACAGTAAATTTCAGCTTCGACAGTTAAGTTCAGAGTCAACAGTTTTTACCTCATGTGTTGTAGTCAGGTGGTTTTTGGTGATGTAAATTTTACATCTATTTTACATCATCTATTGGAGATGCTATTAGAATCCCACTTGAGATTAATGATGCCTGTCTTGTGCTGCTTCAGCCTTGATGTCTTACGGCTCACCGGAGCTGCTCCAACGACAGAACTATCCATCACAACAGAGCAATGCCCTGGACACCGTCTATAAATTCCTCAGATCTTCCTCCACCCCTCCGACAGCCACCTCTGCCTCAACTTCTTCAACGATCAACCCAGTGATGCTAAGGTCGGCATGGCTACGGCAAAGAGGTTGTACACTTGTTGCATCACTCATTACTCTACATTCATGTCGATTGATTAGGGCTATTTTGGATCAATGGAAAAACATAGCAATAGGAAATTTTCCTATGGCACTCTACTATTCAATTATTCATGCATTTTTTTGAAAGGAATGGAGCAAAACATCCACATGAACCAACTTTTAAAAATCCTATGCATGAAAACAGGACCAAGTGCATTAGTGGCACAATAACATTCTAATTGTACACGCTTTCATATGCTTTCGCTTTATTTTTGCCATGTATCTTTGCATTCCTCTACTCTTCCAATTCCTGAACCAAACACCCAAGTTGACAGAAATCCTGTGTTTACAAATGCTCTGTTTACCATCTGCATTCCTATCCTATTTTGATGTTTTTCCTATCTGTCGTGGAATTGTCACGTCAGATGTCCTCTTGAAAGGACCTAGTTGTGAAGCCATCGCAACTAGGAAGCTTGAAGGGGTTAAATCGGGACAAAGGACACGAGAGGGTTTATACTAGTTCGGCCCCTTATGGTGAAGGTAATGCCTACGTCTAGTTGGGTTGGTATTGGTGTTTCAATGACCAGGGAGCGAGATATGCTACGCCCGGCTCTCGATGAGTTGTTTCTTGCCCTAAGCCGCCAGCAGGTCGCCCCCTTATATACACGGGTTGACGCCCTATGGCTTGCAGAGTCCCGGCCGTCTTATAAACAGTGGACGGCTCGGTGACTAGTTAAATCTACCTTATGTTACAAGTCATGCCATCATGGTGGTTTACTACAACGGGCCTTAAGTCGCCTGTGGGCCTTAAGCCCTTTGTTGAATCGCCATCTTCATGCTTGGTTTTGGGCTTCTCTCTGATGAGGCTGCTTTGTGTAACCAAGCCCCTCCTGGGCCGCTTACACAAATAGTCATATCCCCAACATTAGGCCCCGGATTGACTTGAACCTGTTCATGTCAGTCTTAAAAGATATTTTTAAAGAATAAATCTTCAGTCTTCTGACTATACAGAGGGCATTCTTTAACCCGCCATGACGTCATCTTCTGGATCCATCTTAACCTGGCGTGACGTCATCCTTTCTTCAATTCATTTTCTATTCCATCGTATCCTTCAACGGATCTCTGCCTTTATTGATTATTCTAAAAATCGAGGCATCGGGGCCGCTGGATAGTAATTCTTATCTACTCGTTTCCCGCATCGTCTCAGTTATCCTCTCCCTATAAATAGGCGCGACTTAGGTTTTTCATTCTTCTCCTTCCAGTCGTCTTCTTCCTCTTGCCTTTTCTCTGTCACTCGAGCTCCGCCGCCGCCGCCGTAGATCTCCCTGTCTTCATCAACTCAGGACGCCGCATCAACCTGACTCTGACCAGAAATTGACAGCGAACCACCGCAGCTTGTCCGCATCCGTGAGTTCCTCCCCTTCCCTTTCTTTAGATCTGCATTGGAGCCCTGTTGAGTTCGTCGACGTTCATCACCGCCCGACGCAAACCCTCGCTAGTTTGCACCTTCTATGCCCTGTTTAGATCGTAAAAACTATGTAGAACTGCTGCGGTAATTGTTTGTCTTTATCTTGCATAGAAACAGATCTCATTTCCCTTATGTGGAGACCCTCTTCGAGTGCATGAACTTCTCTGCCCTGTTTTTAGGTCTAGAGAATTTGTGTTTCAGAGCAATAATTTGATCCAGAATGATAGCTGTCGTCTGTGAAACTTGTTTCTATCACCCGGAAAGCTTCTTCTGATAAATGCCCTTAAACACAGTTGTCCAGGTGTCCGGTTTAAATAAGTGACACTGAGCTGTAAGCTTTGCCTTCTTCTCATGACCTTAAGAATTTTGAATTTCTCTTGATACTTGTAGAGGCTTAAATATTGTTGCACAATCACCCTTATGTCATTAGGCCCCTTCTTAAGCCGCTACTATAAATGATTTAGATTTTTCTTCCGGGTTAAAGTTGAACCGGAACTTCTTATTTTGTCATAGGCCAACTGTTGTCATGGCACCTAAGGCGGCCAAAGCCCGTGTGACATGCAATTGGGTTCCATCCACAGTTACCAAAAGCAAACTTGCCGAGTTCGTGAAGTCTGGCCACCTGCCCAAAAAGGAGGTCATGTCTTATCGTGCTCCTGACCCGTCTGAAGAGAAGCCTCATCCCAAAGAAGGGGAGGTGATAGTGTTCATGGATCACATGAACCGGGGATTTGCCCCTCCCGGCTCAAAGTTCTTCAGGGAAGTTTTGAATTTCTTCGATCTTAAACCTCAAGACATTGGGCCCAATTCCGTGTCAAACCTTTACAATTTCCAAGTCTTCTGCGAGGTGTACCTGGGAGAAGAGCCAAGTCTGCTTTTGTTCAGAGAGCTTTTTTATTTGAACCGGTAGAATAAACGTGCCAACGGGCCTAGTCTTGAGCTTGGCGGCATCTCAATCCAGCGGCGGAGAGATTGCCTTTTTCCTTACGCTGAGATGTCGAGTCACCCAAAAGACTGGAACCAGACGTGGTTCTACTGTCAAGACACTTCTCCGGCTAATGAGAAGCCTCTGCCCGGCTTTCGTGCCCTGCGTCTTGAGTCCAACCATCAGTTAGCGGATAAGTTGACCGCTGTTGAGCGCCTGCCTCTCAACCCCACCATCAGGAAAATCAAAAAGCTATGTTGGGGAACGGGTTAAATGGCATCGACCTGGTCCGGGTGTGGGTCACCTAGCGAATATTACCATTAAGCCGCCGCTCCGGCTTAATGTGTACTTACACAGGCGAGAAGGATGACCCAATGTGTCATAGTCCTGACGATTTACCAGATGATGTGGTAGATGCTACAACCAGTCACTGTTGAAGGAGGGCACTGTAACTAGTAATGCCTTCGGCTTACTTCCCTTCTGCAAGAAGAACCCGGCCCCTGCGGTAAGTTACCAATGTTCATAAATACTCTTTAACATGTTATACCTTCTTTTACTTATGATTCTTTATCTTTTTCCACAGGCTGGTGATAATTTCTGGAAGGTCAAGTATGACCATGAGGCTGCCAAACAGGCCAGGGCAGCCAAGAAAACTGATAGGAAAGCTGCCAAGACGGGCACCTCAAAGAAGAAGAAACCCAGCGCCTCCGATATGCTTAAATTAGATGACTCTTCTTCGGATGAGGAAGAGGTAATATTTTGATTTTCTTAACTCCTTTGTCGTTATTTTACTGACATTTTATCCTTTCAGGAGGATACAGGGAACAATCAAGCAATTGACGAAGAGGTAACTATAATCTCCTCCGACTCAGAGCCTTTGCCAACGCAAAAAATCCGAAGGGTGACCCGGAAAGTAAGATTTTCACATCCTCTAGCTTACCAAGATCCTCAATTTCTTTTGAAGCAACAACAGCTTGAAAACCGGCGGCAGACTCGGGCCAACCAAGACGCAGAACTCTCCTCCGGCTTACCCGATGCAACCAGGAAGCGTCGGACCGAGGTTATCTCTGATTTGCGTTCTGCTTTACCTTTGGCGGGTTTAATTCACCAACCTCTCAATTCATCTGACTCCAGTTACCAGGATACCTCTCCTTCTTCTGACGAGTCGATGCAATCAAACATGCCGGCTTTTAAAACAGCTCCCGGGTAATGTAACCTTTCTTACTTTAAGTTTTTCCATACCTATACTTTGATACTCATCCTTCCACTTTAATTGACAGCCTGCAAGTGAAGCCCAGCAATAGGGCAAAGAAGAATAAGCCGTCCCGAGACCCGGTGGTCACAGAACCGGCGCTTGACTCATCCGCTCCTGACAGCTCCACTCATCAACCACCGCCTGAACCGGCTTGTGATATTCCGGTGCCAACCTCTGACCCGCCAGCAGAAGATGTTGTCCACAACTCTGATAACCCGGAAATTCCTAGCCCGGTCAAGACGACTGATCGGGAAGTTGAAATTCTGAAAAGTCAATATGTTGAACCGGGCCGGCCTACTGCTCTTGCCCAATGCACTGCCAAGGAGGAGTTTGCCCAACGTCGGAATGCCAAACAGGACATCACTGATTATACTTACCTAAGCATTGGTGATATAGTCTCGGGTTATCTGAACCAAGTGCACAATAGTCGTGACCTGGAAATTGACATGGTGAAGCAAATACAGCACAAATCTGAGGTATACCTTATGCTTTTTCCTAAACTTTACTTACTGTACCAGCCCCCAAGTCTATTGCTTATGAATCAATATGCTGTAGACTTAGAAATCAACTTACTGTTAGGTTGTCCGGTTTAAAGTGAATATATTTAACCCGGTGATGGCATGAGACTTTGAATTTGTGTTACACATTAGCCCCCAAGTGTCAAGTATCTTTACTTGTAAAGTGCTTGAGACTTAATATGTATGACTCGGTAGGATAGGTTAAAAAATTCTTTAAGCACACATTAGCTCCCATGTGCCAAGTATCTTTACCAGTAAAGTGTTTGGGACTTTGAATGTTACCTTACCATGATTCTTACCATAACCTGACGTCAATGCAGGCCACCATAAGTCAATTTGAGCCAGAGCTTGCTGACCTGAAGAGCCAGCTGAAGACTCAAGAGCTTGAAACTCAGAAAGCCAACTCCAAGTTTGAATTCAGTGTCTCTAAACAAGAGAAGTTGAGGCAAAACTTTGAGCCAGAAAAGAAAATTTGGGCTGATGAGAGGGCTTCACTGGTGACCCGGGCCAAGGCGGCAGAAGCATCTCTTGCAGAGGCAATAACCGAACTGTCCGACTTAAAACGGCAGATATCCCAAATGGTCTCAGCCATCTTCGGTAAGTCACTCTAAAAAACCTTAAATATTGTAATCTTCCAAGGATTATTGTAATAGTTATCTCCGGCTTATTGTTATGCATGTGAACATATAGGCCCCAGGAGTACCAACCTGAAGCAAAATATGTTGATCGAGCTTAAGGCGGTTTACACCTAAGTCGAGCAGCTGTACTCCGGGTCACAGCGTGCTTCAGCCGTTGTGGCCTTATCAAATACCACTCCTCGCCTCCTACAAGATGTGTTGAGGCATCTCTCATTGCTACCCCAACGAATTCAGGATTTAAGGCGGGCATCTGCGAGAGCCAGATCCGTGGCCGCATTAAGCCGGGCAAGGGCATGGGTGCCAGAACTTGACTTGGCTGATCTCTCTCTTGGATATCCAAGCCTGAAGGAGGACGGCACTGCCTTTGACGACCAAGACTTCACTGCCTATGTCAAAGTCGTACGTCCCCTGTCGACTCTCATTGGGAACGATACTGATCTTACTAAGTATTCACCGGGCTATGATGGCAAGAACCGGAGAATCCCAAACATCCCATATGACCAAGTCAGCCTGATCCCTCCAATGCGTAAGCAAAACTTTGCCCCTGAAGTGGACCCGGCCGGTTTAATAGATGATGAGGTTGAATTTGAAGCCTTGAGCGGCATTGACTGGGCCTCGTCCACCTTCCAGGACAAAGCAACCGACGGAGAGGCAGATAAGGATAACCCGGAGTCATCAAGCCCGCCGAAGGAATGAGCCACCAGGCGTTTTATAACCTTGCCAAAACAATGCTTCACTTATTCAGACTCGGGGAGTCTTGTAATAGGATAGAAAAACTTCTTAATGCTGGTCATGCCTTTGCGCATGTTTATGGTGCTTATTACTTTTGTAAGCCGCCATCACTATATTTCACTGGCTTATGTTAACCATGTATTTCCTTGATGTTTAACTTGCTTTGCCTTATCCTGCACATAAAATAAGAAAAAAAAATCTAGGCGGTTTACTGCGCCAGGGGGTTATAGAGTATTGATAACCCGACACATGACGAAAAGACATCATATACAGGCCGGTTCATGATTACTTAAAATATAATCACAACAGCATACCTGTGACCCTTTTGATAGTCTTCCCGGCTCATTTGATGCTTTACCTGGTACCTTTAGAACCTGGGGCAATCAATATTAAACCGGAAGAATCTAGAACCATCTCCTCAATAAGGTTTCAATGATAGTTAAAGTAATTATATTTATAAGCAATGTTCACAGGCTCCTGATTCGAATACAATCAGAGAACCGTCCCAAAGGGGTTAAGCTAAGATTCGGATACGATCATATAGCCCCCAGTGGCTTTGGCGATGCCGATCAAGTGGGTATCGACAGCTATGTTCTCTTTGGTTCGAATACGACCTATGTTCGAACAGGAAGCCCCCAAGTGAACATAAGAGTTGTTTAATGACGTTGATTCGAATACGATCCACGTCAGACCCAAAGGGGTTAAGCTATGATTCCAATATGATCAAGAAGCCCCCAAGTAGGTTTGGCAGTATGCTGTTCAAGTGGGTATCGACAGCTATGTTCTCTTTGGTTCGAATACGACCTATGTTTGAACAGGAAAGCCCCCAAGTGACCATGACTAGATTCAGATATGATCATAAGCCAGTCCAAAGGGAAAGCCGTATTCAGATGTGATCCGCTCCCTGTTGGTTGTCTCCACTACCTGATAAAGAAGACACATAGAGTTTTGAGGGTAAAAAGGACGGAGGTCCTGCTTTATTGCTTTATATAATATATACATCATCAAAAAATATATACATCTTGAAAGCCGATGGCTTAAGTATAATAAGGCCAAAGATGAGCTATATTCCACGGCTGGTGGGTCTCCTCCTCCGACTTAAGTGAGTCTTTGTGCTCTCGAATGTCGATGAGGTAATATGACCCATTGTGCAGATTCTTGCTGACCACAAAGGGCCCTTCCCAAGGCGGGGATAACTTGCATATTAGACTGATCCTGGATGAGCCGGAGCACCAAGTCGCCTTCCTGAAAAGTTCTACTCTTAACCCGGCGGTTGTGATAGCGACGCAGGTCTTGTTGATAAATCGCCGAGTGGGCTATTGCCAAGTCTTGCTCCTCATCCAGCAAGTCAAGTGCATTCTGACGAGCTTCTTCGTTGTCAGCCTCAATGTAAGCCGCCACGCGGGGTGAATCGTGCCGGATGTCACTTGGCAGGACCGCCTCTGCACCATACACCATAAAGAAAGGCGTGTAGCCTGTAGATCTGTTAGGTGTAGTGTTGATGCTCCATAACACGGAAGGTAACTCCTCCACCCAACAACCCAGAGTCCGCTGTAAGGGGACTAAGAGCCGGGGCTTGATACCTTTCAGGATCTCTTGATTAGCTCTTTCTGCTTGACCATTGGATTGAGGATGAGTAACAGCCGAAACATCAAGCCGGATATGTTCTCTTTGACAGAACTCTTCCATGGCACCCTTGGAGAGATTAGTGCCATTATCAGTTATGATGCTATGTGGGAAACCAAAACAAAAGATCACCTTTTTCATGAATTGAACCGCCGTGGCTGCATCACACTTACTGACCGGCTCTGCCTCAACCCACTTTGTAAACTTGTCCACTGCCACCAGTAGATGTGTCTTTTTATCTTTAGACCTTTTGAAAGGTCCAACCATGTCAATCCCCTAGACTGCAAATGGCCAAGTGATTGGGATCATCCTCAATTCTTGAGCCGGCACATGAGCTCGTCGTGAGAACTTTTGACAACCATCACATTTACTGACCAGATCCTCCACATCCGCATGCATGAGCCGTCAGCCAATAGAAACCATGACGAAAAGCTTTGGCTACGAGAGATTTTGACCCGGCATGATTGCCACAATCCCCTTCATGGATCTCACGAAGTATTTCTTGGACTTCTGTAGGGGACACACAGCATTGAAACGCCCCCGTGACACTTAGGTGATGTAACTCGCCGTTAACAATCGTCATAGATTTGGAGTGCCTGATGATTTGTCTCACCAAGGTCTCATCCTCAGGCAACTCACCCCGAGTCATATAAGCCAAGTAGGGCACTGTCCAATCCGGGATAACGTGAAGAGCCGCCACTAGCTGTGCCTCCGGGTCTGGCACTGCTAGCTCTTCCTCGGTAGGCACCTTGACAGAAGGGTTATGCAAAACATCGAGAAAGGTGTTGGGCGGCACCGGCTTACGTTGGGATCCCAATCGGCTTAAGGCATCAGCCGCCTCATTCTTCCTTCGATCGACGTGCTCCACTTGATAACCCGTGAAGTGACCAGCCACAGCATCTACTTCACGACGATAAGCCGCCATAAGGGGGTCCTTGGAATCCCACTTGCCTGACACTTGTTGAGCCACAAGATCTGAGTCGCCCAAGCATCTTACCCGGCTTAAGTTCATCTCCTTGGCCATCCGGAGACCATGGAGTAAGGCCTCGTACTCAGCTGCATTGTTAGTACATGGAAACATAAGCCGGAGTACATAACAAAATTTGTCACCTCGAGTGGAAGTTAACACCACTCCAGCCCCCGAGCCTTCTAGCTGCCTGGACCCATCAAAGTGAATCGTCCAATATGTGTTATCCGGCAACTCCTCAGTGGCCTGTAACTCTGTCCAATCATTGATAAAGTCCACCAAGGCCCAAGACTTAATAGCAGTACGTGGCGTATACTTCAAATCGTGAGGCCCAAGCTCAATGGCCCACTTGGCGACTCGTCCTGTGGCCTTCCTGTTCTGAATGATGTCTCCCAAAGGGGCAGAACTTACCACAGTTATAGGGTGGCTTTGAAAGTACTGCTTCAACTTCCGGTTGGCCATAACCACCCCGTAAACAAGCTTCAGCCATTGTGGATACCTTTGCTTAGATTCAATGAGTACCTCACTGATGTAGTAAACCGGCCGTTGAACCGGATGCTCCTTGCCAGCTTCCTTACGCTCCACCATGATGGAAACGCTGATGGCTCGTGAATTGGCAGCCACATATAGCAACAAAGGATCTTTATCAATTGGAGCCGCGAGAACCAGCGGTTCAGACAATTGTCTCTTCAAGTCTTCAAAAGCAGCATCAGCGGCCTCGCTCCAGACAAAAGTGTCAGTTTTCTTCATCATCTGATACAACGAAAGGGCCTTCTCATTTAACCGGCTTATGAACCGGCTTAAGGCGGCAACACGACCCGCCAGTCGCTGAACATCATTGATGCACGCCGGCTTAGCCGGAGATGTAATCGCCTTAATCTTCTCCGGGTTAGCTTCGATGCCTCTGTTTGACACCAGAAAACCCAAGAGCTTCCCCGTAGGTACGCCAAATACACACTTGCCGGGTTAAGCATCATCTTGTAAACCCGGAGATTATCAAAGGTCTCTTTCAAGTCAGATATCAAGGTTTCCTTTTCTCTAGACTTCACCACAATGTCATCCACATAAGCATGAACATTACGCCCAATTTGATCGTGCAAACAGTTCTGCACACACCGCTGATAAGTCGCCTGGGCACTTTTCAGTCCAAATGGCATAGATACATAGCAGAAGGCTCCAAACGGAGTGATGAAAGCCGTCTTCTCCTGGTCCTTAACTGCCATTTTGATCTGATGATAACCAGAGTAAGCATCCAAAAAACTCAAACGTTCACAACCTGCCGTAGCATCAATGATTTCATCAATACGGGGGAGAGCAAAGGGATCAGCCGGACAAGCCTTGTTTAAGTCCGTGTAGTCCACACACATCCGCCAGGTGCCATTCTTCTTGAGGACAAACACTGGGTTACCCAACCACTCCGGGTGAAAAACTTCAATGATAAACCCGGCCGCCAAGAGCCGGGCGACTTCCTCTCTAATAGCTTTCCGTCTCTCTTCGTTAAAACAACGAAGAAACTGCCTGACCGGCTTATACTTCGGATCAATATTGAGAGTGTGCTCAGCGAGTTTCCTCGGTACACCCGGCATGCCAGAAGGTTTCCATGCAAAGATGTCCTGGTTCTCACGGATGAACTCGATGAGCGCGCTTTCCTATTTGGGATCCAAATTGCTGCTGATGCTGAACTGCTTAGAAGGGTCACCCGGGGTAAAGTCAACGAGCTTTGTCTCAGCTGCCGACTTAAACTTCAACGCCGAGTCATGCTCTGTAGTTGGCTTCTTTAGGGATGTCATATCCACCGGGTCAACATTATCTTGATAAAATTTGAGCTCTTCTGCTGCGCAGGCTGACTCAGCATAAGCCGCGTCGCCTTCTTCACACTCCAGTGCTACCTTCCGACTGCCATGTACAGTGATGGTGCCCTTGTTGCAAATAAACATAACACGGCCGGGCCATGAACTTAGCATAAGCTGGCCGCCCGAACAGGGCATGGTATGGGCTCCTGATTTTGACACCTCCAACGTCAACTTCTCCGCTCTAGAGTCATATTCGTCTCCAAAGGCCACCTCCAGCTCAATCTTGCCAACTGGGTAAGCCGACTTACCAGGGACCACTCCATGGAAAACAGTGTTGGATGTTCTCAAATTTTTATCAGTTAATCCTATGCGTCGAAATGTCTCATAATAGAGGATATCGATGCTACTACCCCCGTCCATGAGCACCTTAGTGAACTTATACCCACCAACCTGAGGTGCCACCACCAAGACCAACTGACCCGGGTTATCGACCCGTGGAGGATGATCTTCTCTGCTCCATATAATGGGCTGCTCTGACCACCTCAAATAACGAGGGATTGCCGGCTCAACAGAATTGACGGCCCTCTTATGAACCTTCTGGTCACGTTTGCATAAGCTAGTGGTAAATACGTGATACTGCCCACCATTCAACTACTTCGGGTTGCTTCGATAACCCGACTGCTGCTGCTGCTGCTCTCCTTGACCAGACTGTTGTTGGTTATAGCCTCCTCCTTGACGTCCCTGAAAACCGGAACCTGAGCCGCCACCTGGGCCATGGAAACCGCCAGCTCCTGAACCCCCACCAGACCCATTATGGCCATCATAGGTGTTGGAATTCTTAATCCCCTTCTTGATCGTGCAATCTTTCCACAGGTGAGTGGCGGGCCGCTCCCTGGTGTCGTGTCTCGGGCAGGGCTCATTGAGTAGCTATTCAAGATATGGACCTGACCCGCCGGATCGAGGCGGTATGCCCTTACGTCTCTGACTGTTACCTTGCGCATTAGCATTGGCCACAAACTCCGGGTTACCGTCCGCCTTATGCTTATTGCCGTTTTGATTCCCTGGGTTATGCTCTCATCGTCAGACGCAGGATCCTTGGTACTATCAGAATCGGCATATTTAACTAAAGCCGCCATCAGCGTGCCCATATCCTTGCAGTCACGTTTAAGGCGCCCCAGCTTCTGGCTCAGCGGCTCAAAGCTACAATTCTTCTCCAACATAAGGACTGCAGAGCCGGCATCCATATTGTCGGATTAATGAATTATCTCCTTGACCCAGCGCACCCAATGGGTGGTGGATTCGCCCTCCCCCTGCTTACAATTCGTTAAGTCCACAATCGACATAGATTGCTTACAGGTGTCCTTGAAGTTCTGGATGAACCGGGCCTTTAACTCTTCCCATGAGCCAATGGAATTGGGTGGCAAACCCTTTAACCAAGACCGGGATGTTCCATCTAGCATCATGGTGAAATTTTTAGCCATTGCTGCATCAATGACTTCCAACAGCTCCATGGCCATCTCATAACTCTCAATCCATGCCCCGGGCTGTAAGTCGGTCGTGTAATTTGGTATCTTTCGAGGTCCCTTGAAGTCCTTGGGCAGACGTACATTGCGCAGAGCCGGTACCAAACAAGGAACACCACTGGTTCTAGTGGCTACTCCCGCCTCAATAGAAGTCGTTGGATACTCCGGGATGTCCTGATAAGCCGCATGTTGAGCCGCTGCCTGAGCCGCCCGTTCGTTCTCCTGACGTATTCGGTCTTGCACCGGGTGATAGCCACCGGGCTGGTTATGGCGTTGGGCGTTGCTTGACAAAGCTTCAGACTCCATGTTCCTGCTGTAACTCGGGCTCCGGTTCTGACGAGGCGATGCTAACCAAGGCGGGGGAGTTGAATGAATTATGTCTCGGCTGTAAGAATAGGTCTCCTGCTGAGCTAAGGCCGTCTGGAGGAGTTCTCTGACTCTCCGGGTCTCCACTATCGCCGGGTCATCACCGTCCATAGGAAGAGCCGCCAAACATGTTGAAGCTGCGATTAAGTTCTCCATGGGGTTAGAACAGTGACCCGGTGGAATTGGCACATAACGCGGCGGTGGCATGCTCACGTGAGGCGGTGCCATCTCCCGAGGCTGAGTCGGCCCTCCTGTTCCGGTTGTCATATGTTGATTGGCCTCTGGCGGGTTACTTGGGCCGGCTCCGGGTGTGGCAAAAAGAACCCGAGGGTCATAATTCGGAGGTAAGCAGGACTGAGTTTTCTGATGTCTCCTCCTCATTACCATATTGAATGCGTTTAGGCTCATCGTGAGCTGGTAAGCTTCTGACTGCAAGCGCTGTGCCCGGGCGTCGAGAGCCGCTCGCTCTGTAGCTACTCTAGTATCCTCAACTGCCAAGGCCTCCTTGGCTTGAGCTATCTCCTCACGCACCTGTGCTACCGCTGTGTCATGCTCATCTTTGTTTGCAGGAATAACCGTGGCGGTTAATAGGGCCGTAAGCTTGTCCATGAGATCTATCAGCACCTGAGCCGGTGGGCGCACGGGGCCGCCTGCCCCGGCTGCTCCTAACCTGGATGTTACTGCTGCAGCAGCTGTAGAGTTTGAGCCGGGCTGAGTCCCGGCCATGAAGACTCTGGCCCATCTTGGCACCTCACAGGGGTCCGGAATACTGATGCCATCGGAACAGCCCCTGAGCACGCCGTCTTGCACTTGGCACAACGAATCTGTTGAACCGGCGTACGAATCACCGTTTGAGAGGACGGCTGTCTCACCCCTATCTTCAGATCCATCAGAAAGTTCCTCTCCGTGGATGCAGCCCACGAAGGCATGCCTCATGACCGGTTGAGTCCGGGTCTTCCTCGCACGCTGAGCCGTCTCGACGAGGTCGGTGCAGTTGTCCGGCTCAGGGCCCGGCTCACCGATCCGGCCGATGAAAACGTGGATTCCGCCGAAGAGGACCCGGTATCCGTACTCAATTGAGCCGGCGTCGGGACCCCAGCCTTCATCGTCGATGTAGATCTTGCCGCGACGACTCTTGGTCATCCGGCCCACTACGTATCCCTTGAGCCCTTCGAAGTTGCCCTTCAAGAACTCAAATCCACCGTGCGCTGGCCCCACGGTGGGCGCCAACTGTCGTGGAATTGTCACGTCAGATGTCCTCGTGAAAGGACTTAGTTGTGGAGCCATCGCAACTAGGAAGCTTGAAGTGGTTAAATCGGGACAAAGGACACAAGAGGGTTTATACTAGTTCGGCCCCTTACGGTGAAGGTAAGGCCTACGTCTAGTTGGGTTGGTATTGATGTTTCGATGACCAGGGAGCGAGATACGCTATGCCCGGCTCTCGATGAGTTGTTACTTGCCCTAAGCCGCCAGCAGGTCGCCCCCTTATATACATGGGTTGACGCCATGTGGCTTGCAGAGTCCCGGCCGGCTTATAAACAGTGGCCAGCTCGGTGACTAGTTAAATCTACGTTATGTTACAAGTCATGCCATCATGGCGGTTTACTACAACGAGCCTTAAGTCGCCTGTGGGCCTTAAGCCCTTTGTTGAATCGCCATCTTCATGCTTGGTCTTGGCCTTCTCTCTGATGAGTCTGCTTTGTGTAACCCGGCCCCTCCTGGGCGGCTTACACAAATAGTCATATCCTCAACACTATCCCTGCGTTTTTAGAATCATGCAAGCCAAATGACCCCTTACAAAATTACTTCAGTTATAGGTAGGTGTCGAAGGGAACTTTGTGTGGTTTGTCCTGCTCCTACCACGACGTCGTCCACCTCACCTGAGCTGCTCCATCGATAGAAGCATCCACCAAACCATACATCACGACTCCTGACCGTCTTTCACCGCCTCAGATCTCCTTCCCTGCCACCGGCACCCATCGCAGCGGCATCACCATCATCGACTCAGCAGATGAACCTGTGGAGTACATGGGTCCACAAGAGAGGTCACACTCTTTTGTTTCTGCTTATGTTATGCATTGCTTAAAATTAACTGCTACTTCATCGTCCTGTTCACCTTTTAGACTCCAAGTCAGGTCCAAATTAATGATCAAACTTGAGTTCTAAATTAGTTGTGGGGCACATGTCGAGGCAACAATGAATAGTATCTCTATCTAATATCTGGTTTGCCTAGGGTATGCCTATGTTATTCATCTTGGGTGGGAAACAGATAGTAAAACAATCATCATCTTTTTTTTATTAAATTAAAGCAATCATTAGCCTGGTATCATTATTTTTGGATCCAACCACTATTTGTTACCATCACTCTAAATTTCCGCATGCTCTCCTTTACATAATCTCACCATATTTTTTTCGTAGGCATGTCAGATATTGTACAAAATCATGTTGAACATGTAGAGAAAAAAAGAAGAGTTTTGCACGGCAATACAATGTCATGCAGACATCAATCCATGGTGGGTTCAATGGCAAACCCTCCCCCCTCTCCAGATTGTAATCTAGAGGAAGATATCTGTTTTGAGGCGGATTCAGATGCAGCTGACCACTCCTATTTACCCCCCAAGGTGGTTGCTCTACCTTAGCAAGATGATGTTAGTCGTATCATGCATATGTTGCCTTGCAGTGCCTACTTTTGACACCATATATGTCATCTGCTTAGTTTAGACATGTTTTGTAATGCCACCTGTTTAGTTTCTATATCATATATGGAAATTATGCAGTCTCATGTATTTTAGCCAACCATAATATATGTGAAATGTGCAATGCCATCCTGTTTAACTAGGCATCATATATTTGAATGATATCTTGCCCATCCTTTTCTTCATTACATTTTCATTTGTGGACAATGTGTGTACATTAAACTACTCTTCTTGTGAATCAGCCATTTGGGTGGGAGATAGAAAAAAATCTGGAGTGAAAACAAGGCCTTTAGAGCATACAGTGCAACCTGTCGAAGCAGATCTCTTGTTGGGTCCCGATAGCTCCTTAGAGATGGATTCAGAGACAGATGACCAGTCCTATTCCCCCAACGAGGTGTATGCTCTCACTTGGGACGGTTATACTTCTCATATCATGCATATGGTGTCTTGCATTGCATAGTTTAGACATCATATACACAATATTCAACACCATGTTCTTAGTTCAGACATCATATCGAATACCCTCTATTTAGCATATAAATCACATATGTGAATTAAATCATGCGATCCTGATTACTTAGATAACATGTATGTGAATTATGTCATGCGATCCTGTTTAGTTATTCATCATATCTTTGAATTATGTTATGCTATGCTATCCATTTTAGATAGACATCATATATGTGAAATTATGTCATGCTATCCATTTTAGTTAAACAATATACATGTCAACTATTTCATGCCCTCTTTTTTCCAGACTATCTATTGCATATGTCTCTCATACAATGTCTGTACATTCAATTATGTTTCCTGTGTATCAACCATTTGAATTGGTGCGGGTGGTGCCAGTATCTAGCGGAGTAAAAACATGGGGTTCAAATAAAACAGTGCTACCTCTTGTTGGAGATAGCACCCCAGTTGTACATGCAGCCCTACCACACATAACCCAGACTCTCGCAGATTGTACCCGGCCATACTGCGATGGACAGAGAACCTGCTTCACCCAATCTAACCCCAACCCCAGCAGATGGTAACCCAGTTCCTGTTGACACAACACCATCTCCACCACAGATCTACCAAACAAGAGCAGTTAGTAAGGCAGCTTCCAGTGCCCAAAGGGCCAGTACTACCACGGCGAACGCCAACTCCACCAGTTAGTACGCCTATTCCTCTGGAGGAAGCACAACCAGCCAGTCGTAGTTTAGCACCTATCGCATTTGATGCTGTAAATCCTATGTGCGTATCTTCCCACCTTGGAAATATTATACTGAAGATGAAGGAAAATGCCAGTTGCAGGTGTTTGTCCAGGAGTTATGTGTAAGTAATGTTATTCATGGAAATTACTTTGCTTTGTCCCATACATCGTACCTCCATGATGGTTACAATAAAACAATTTTTCCCATTTTTCTCTATAGAGAAGGACTGATTTGGAAACTCAGGATAAGGAAACCTGTGCTAATACCTTTGCTATCTTCAAGAATGCTTGGTGGCTGTATCGGAATTACCTGAAGAAAGTGTACTTCACCGGCAAAGAAACTCATCAAATTCTCTTACGTTCTCTTGAGACACATTTACTGGACGATGACTGAGAACGCCTTGTTCTGTACTGGTCCCGAACCAAAAATGTGGTAAGGTCTATGAGCTCATTTTCTATTTTGAAGTACTATATTCCTGCCTCTTTCTGTACTCTATTCATGTAGAACAAGTGCTTAAACCTGAAGAACAACTGTTCTAATTTAAGATTCCATTGCTATCGTGCATACTGATTTTCTCTTGTATCACTATATTTACTCATACAAACTTATTTTTAAATTGAAGGATCCAATCGAAACTCCAATGGCACAGCAGGTATGTTCACGCATGTTTCTTTAACATGTTTGCTCTTATCAATAGCTCTGTTGATTTCAATTTCAATTGTGTATACAGTTGACTTCTCATATCATGCACATTACTAGCATCACAATAGAGTCAATAGTGTTGTTGTACATGTAGACCCGTGGTACCCATCTGAAACCTTGTTATGCCATGTAGTTTCTCACGCTTTGTATTCTTTCACTGTTGTTTGTCTTGAACTGATATGATTTGAACCGTGTCTCTATTTTGATTTGGAAAGACAATGCAGTGACCATAGGAAATAGATATATGTTCGTTTGATGCGTTTATTATGTACTGGTACTTGGCAATAGAAGACTTGGTAGTTTAATCCTGTCCACCTTACTAATGAACTGGTTCACCGAAATGAGTTTCATATACTAGTACATGCTAAACCTGTTATGTGTCTGCTTGTTTCTCCTTTTAGAGTGCTGACAGAATATTGAGGAAGAGTGCCTTATTAAGCAATGATAAAGGAAGTAATGCAGATAAGGTTCGGGATAGTGAGACATCCTTGTTGGTCTCCAACAAAGCTGATAAAACAACTGAGGAAAGACTATCTTGAAGACAGTGAGACAACCCCAAAGTCTTTTTTGTTTAGTGTTCGAGTTACATGCCACTACCGCTTGCACAAGCTATTCAAACTCACTGTCTGAATCAATTCGGTTTCTTGAGTCTCGACTACAACTTGAAAGACATCGATCAGCTGTGCTGCGACAAGAAGCAGAAGGACTGTGGAAGTCCCTGGTGTATTCAAATGCATACTTTCTGGTGCATCGGCAAGCGTTGGAGGATTTTAGCGCCAAACAAGACAAAGATAATAAGCTTGCTAAGCTTATTGCCAGCATGGTGGATACCCAGGATAATGTTTCTTAAGCTCTTCTAAAGTTGTTTTAGTTATGCTCTTGTTTTGTTGCCACATTTATTTGCTTGTGGCCAATTTTGACGACCAGTGTATGTAATATGCTATTTTGTTACCTATATTTGCACTGGTGGCGAACTTTGATGCCGAGTGGATGTAATATGTGTAATAACGGTAATAAGCTAGCATTAGTTGCTTGCTTATTTATTTTCTTATTGTCTTGTTTAGTTGTTTGCTTGCAGTCACTGCAGTTCTTTTTTCGCGTTTTTCTAGTGGCCACAATAACCTATTTTTGGTAACTAGGCCATAATAATCACGGCAATACACGGACTGTTGTAACCATGGGCCTCCTGCGGGCCGTATGATCCATGGGCCTTCTACGGGCCGTAGGATCCATTGGTCTTCTATACAGTCTGTAGGATCCATGGGCCTTCTACGGGCCGTAGGATCAATGGACCTTCCACGGGCCGTAGGATCCATGGACTTTCTACGGGTTGTATAATCCATGGGCCTTCTACGGGCCGTAGGATCCATTGATATTCTATGGGCCATAGGATCCATGGGCCTTCTACGGGGCGTATAATCATTTCGCCAATCATGGGTCATACTATTGGTGGACCATAACGGGCCGTTAATAGGCCATATTTGATAACTCCATGAAAACAGCCCAACGAGTTTTTTTTACATGAAAACTGCCCAACGGGTTAACGGGCCACAAACGGGCCGAATGTAACCACGGGCTGTATTTGGCCCACAAACGGAACATGCAAGTAACGGACCGTAACTAACCGAATTCTAGAAAGGAGCCCGTGAATAAATGGGCCCTTAGAAGGCCGAAAGTTAATACGGGCTGGAAACGGCGGACGGAATAATGGGTCGTTAATGGGTATAAAGCGATACACTGTTCATTATGGGTCAGTTTCATCTCGGGCCTTTAACGGGACCAGAGTTACTAAGGGCCTTATATGGGCCGAAAGAAATCATGGTCCATACATGGGCCAGAAGTTACAACGAGCTGGAATCATATTGGAAGGCCCAGATGAAGCTACTGGGCTTAATTCCGATAGGCTGTAACGGGTTGGGTGTTAGCGGGCTGTAAATGGACGATATACGAACAGGCCGTTAACAAGCTTTCCGTGGGCCGGGCCGTTACCTTTTGACCAAGTCAAATGGGTCGGCCTTTTCACCGAAACGGGCCTTTGTTGGGCCAGGCCACGTGTCGACGTATCATAGGCGCCTCCTGTCCAATGAGTGGATGACATCTGTCCGAACGGTGAGCTAACACGTGTTTCCTCCGGCCAATGAGAATTTTACACGTGGAAAATCCCCATTGGTCCGGGCTGTTAACGGGTTACCGGATCCCAGACCGGACCCGATAGCTTAACGGCTAGCCGTTACGGTGGATGCCACATGTCGGTCACCCTTGACGAAAGCACTTCTATGAAGCGCGATTTATCGTCATGGAAGTGGACACTTCCGTGATGATAATTTTAGTAATGTTATAGAACACTTCTACGACAGCACAAGTATGACTATCTTGATAATGTCATAAAAAGTCATGGATGCACATTTATGACAAAAAACGTGACCTACTGTAACAAACACGTTTCATCACAGAAATGTATTTTTTTCTTAATGATTGAATGCTAACTATATATTATTTGATCCATCAAAACATAATCTTGAAATGTGTGTGGGCCTTATAATCCGCATGCGGTTTCCGTGACGTCTTCACATCAGACTCCAATAGCTCCTACTCATAAATGATTTACTCAAGAGCTACATACAAAGGGATTGCCTGTCATCATTGCCTCAACTAGTGAGTCGCCATGTAGGTTTTAAAATGTCTGACTCCTAAGATGGAGGGGATTTTTAGCACGCACGGGCGGGGGGCATGCAGCCCCATTTTTCTTTCGGCTTCCGATTCTCGATCTTTTATATCTTTTCAATCAAAAGTCCAAATTAATTAAGTTTTGTTTGCATATTTGTGTTTCCTCTGACGAGGTTTGAAATGAGATCCATTTTGAATATGTGTTAAAGAGTTTTCAAAACTTTGTTAAGTTTAAACTGCTGAAAATTGGTACAAGTGACCGACAAAATCGTAAGTTTCAGAAACTAAAACTTAAAACTTCCCCATTAGATGCACAGCGCCCCTGTCAGATGCATAGCAAGCAGCCCAAGATACCGAGCTGTGCGGTGCTTGTCCACCAAATGGACTTTTTGTGCATATGAACTATGTGTTCTATGCTGCGCAATTAATCTGGCAGGAGCAAGAGCAATGTCTCCGTGTGCTGCTCGCCTCCTCTTCATACTATTCGTAGTCATCGCCCCGGTTCCGGCGAGGGCGATCGACCCGGCCGTATTGGCTGTGTTCACGTAGGTTGATCGACCCTACCGTATTGGCTGACATTTCTTCCTTCCATACTAACATTGTGTCTTGCCCAGTTCCCCTTTTTGGTAGGGGCCTGGTGATGTACGTGTCGACGATGGAGTTCATCCTCAACGTTGACGACCTCAACGTCAAGCAAGATATGTTCATAGCTGTGGCGACGGCGAGAAGCCTGAGACCGTCCAGGGACTCCGAGTGGCGCCGAAGCGGACGACATAAATGAGCTGCCGTAGGAAGTCGTCCTACTGAACTTGGTGGTGCCGGAGCAGGGCTGCACGCTCGCGATCAGATCTGACAATTCCTATTTATTACAATACACAAATGATCTGTTCGAGTGGCATGCCTTCCTCGGGGGAGGAGCACTTGGCTCCAACATCCACGTCACTCTCGTTCACCTTCGTCTAAAATGAACAAGGTATGGGGCTCCGCTCCAGCTGAGCAGGGCGGAAGTCAGAATGCTCCTCATGACTTGTTGTGTCGAAGCTCTACCCCACACTGAAGGTGGATGTGATTGACCCGGGGATTAGGTGCTCGCTCCCTAATACCTTATCCATACCTATGTGTGCTAGACTTATCTTTTCAGTTTTCTTCTAATGCCTCATCTCTGTGAATGACTTCAATTCTATGCTAATCATCTCATCTCAGTCAATACATAGTATCAATCATAAAAGTGTATCATGATAGCCCTTTTATATTGAGAGAAACAAACTTTCATAGTGGTAGTTTAGACATGCGAACTGTACATGTATCCATGCCTCTGAGGTCTGAGCTAGCCACTACCGTTGTTTGGTGCTTGCGTTCACAAAAGCTTCATGTGACAACAAAATTTTCTTGTCATGGGCATCATGCATGCATGTACTCATTAGCAGGCAACAGCAGCTACACCACGCCATATTTGTGAAGTTAATTAGCGGCAGCTAAGACAACGAGAAACTCATGAAGTTACCGGTATACATAGCCTCCTCTAGTTCACTACCTCGATTAATTAGACGTAGATATAAGCCTTCACGCCTCCTAGTTCTCCTCACGTTACTCCTTGCCACCGCTGGCAGCTTCCGCGGTGGCCGCCGTGCTGCTCCTCCAATATACCCTCTCCATATGTATTCGTAAAAATCGCACACATTTCACATTTTTTTACTTTAAACATGATAAAAGTAAGTATGATTTATATTCCACATAAAGTATATTGTCGGTCTCATAAATATGAGTTATATTCCACATAGAGTATTAACGTTAAAAACAATCCAGATGGTATGACTTCTATGTCATGTAACTCATGTAGTATCAATTTGAGTGATGGTCGAAATATAATATTGAAGGCCTAGTTTAGCAGCACGGTTCTAAAAAAACCTGTACTATAGTAAATCTACGGCATTCCAATGCATGGGCAATGAACACTCTGGTTTTTAAAACCCGTAATTTTCCTCGATTTGCAAAACTACCGAAGCGGCTGGTTGGCGTTGTTTTGCTGCTGCTGTAGCTTTTTTACTGATATAGTTACCCATGGATGACAGCGGAACCTAACTCAGCTACACCGGAGCTCCACGGCAATCAGCGTGTGGTAACTCGGCTACACCGAAGGAGCTACACGACCGGATCAATCAACGTGTGCTAACGGTTGCCGACTGCATGCAACCTTTTCATTCGCGAGGTCAGCCTCCTGCGTACGAGTTCGCTACAATGACCAATCGGTCTACTCCATGAGCTAGCTTCGTTCGTGACGTGCGGTACCGAAAGTAATCGGCAACCAGCGAAAATCCCTAGAAACGTGCAAGATCGCCTGAAAGTAACCAGTGGCTACGTCTGCCAATGCAACCCTTGCTTGCCGCAGTTGTGCAACCGATTTCCAGGGCTGAGGTCGATTTGCTCGTGACTACATAGAAGGCAGAGGAACTAGTGACGGCTAGACTCGAAGGACCAATTAAACATGGAGTAATCATATATGTAAACTAAAACAACTAATAATCAGGAGATAGCCTACAGTTCATTTAAAATATAACAGACTCATCAGTTGTCGGACGCGGCGATTGGATCTTCTGATATATACGTAGATGGCAACGTCAAGAAGCTGAGGGCTCTCCCCAACGATTTCTCTTGGTCCAGCTTAGAAAAAAAGTTGTGGGGATCGCCTTTTTATATACGCAGAAAAGTACAATATTTGTTTTAATCCAAACACGTCAAAATATTTAATACCAAGGTTTTTCTAGAAACTAAGGTATTCCTCAAAAACTTCAAAAATACTTTGTTCCCAAACGCATCCAAAATATGTGTGGGCCTTATTAACCGGATCCAAAGAGTATCCCATGAAGTCAACCTATTATTATGTTATACTATATCCAGAAACTCCACACGTAGTTGTCGTTACATCTTTACCTTCACTACGGACATGGGGCACGACGTGACATACTTACAAGTGCAAAGAGTCCCTCCTCATGAATGTTTGCTCAACATCTACATATCGTGGAGAAGGGATGGTCTGGCATCATCAACTCGGCGAGCCAACGGCGATGTGCTTTTTATAAATGTCAGCAACAGTTGAATCCTGAAAATTTTGGAATGCATGTATTTCTCCAGGGCACTAAAAGAAGAACCGAAAGGCACTGGCACTGTTTTGGTCATTTTCTTTACCATAAAACCCTCTTTATTAGCTATTGATCGGAGTTACATCATCATATAAAAAAAGGGGAACGAGCACACTGGGAGCTTCTTCGATCCACTCACTACTCAAAGAAGTTATATTCTTAGCAAGTTCATGGGTCTAGAGCAATGTTTGAATGGAAACTTGGACAAATTCACACGCCATGTAGTAGAAGCAATAAAAAATTCCCGCAATTGAGCCGGTCAAATGACCTCCCTCGTTCATAATAGTTATCACTCAAGGTTGTCAGAATTGATGGCCAACCTATTTCAGCCAGCCGACAACGCAAGCGAAAGGCTGAAGCAAACGGACATGGCCTTGGCCGTGAGCACACCAACGCACAAATCAGTTTTCTTGTTACCCGACACGATCAACTCACCGTTGTTTCCACAAAGCACCCTCCCCTACTGCACCATGCAGAAGATTTTCATCATACACAACATACACATTTAGCTTCACCTGACCCTACGGAGGGCATGTCTATCCTCCTATCTTCACTGAACCTTAGGAAAACATGCATAATTGAAGTTCCCTAGAGCAGTCTTAGCAACGTGATCTTTTAAATTTGACTAACAATATGCTACAATTTGGTCTACTCCCAACAATGCTCCGTGGTACTCTCCAACACAAGGAACCATTTCTTACAAAATGTGCCATGATTACAACTTAAGTAATTACAATAGAAAGATCTGCCAGGCAACATAATTATTGCAGTCCCCCGGTTAACTTGCTAAGCACATCCAGTAAAGAAACTACATAAAGTACAAAGTAATACAGCCCTAGAACAAGAGGGAATAGTCGGTCTCATAAACTAGATTGCTCTGCATTACTGCTGCAATTTCAAGCCAGCACCAGCTTACAACCCTCAACAGGAAGCCATCAAACTAAGAGAAATTCCTACATCGTCAACAACTCAACATAACTCTGAATCTGTATGAGACAATTTAACCTAACTTTGATTTGAGATAAACAAAATGTCCTGGTAGAGCGAATTTTAAATATTGACTAAAATACAGAACAATTTTCCCACCTCCCAACATGGATTTGTGGTACTCCCCCCAACACAAACAACTCTGCCCATGAACTCAAAACTAATGATGGGGATCTTCGACCCGGAAATAATCTTGGCTTTATAGCTTTGGGCTTCCGGCGAGGGATGGGTATGGAGTGGACTAGGGAGGCAGGTAGGCACACTTACTTGAATTTCATGCGGGTGAGCCAGTCGTTGACGGAGGTGTCCTTCTCTATCGACTTTGGTGCTGAACATGTAGTTGGCGACCAGATACTCGTTCACCACCGACGACGATTAGGCACCCACCATCTCCTCCACTTCAATTCTCGGGGTGCTTGCGCTTTCTTCTCGGGCTCTAGTGGTCGTCGGTAGTGGCATCAGCGAGGGAGGTGACGTTGGTGGTGGGTGTGGGGTCAAGTTAGGTGGGCGTATTGGTTGCGGCTTGGGCTCGGTCAGTTTCGTGATATATAGAGGCCAACTCCTTTTCGGCCACACTCCGTCTTTGGTTTGAGTGTATGCATTTTCTCTTCTTTCTATGCATACCAATCCAATTTTGAAACTCTAATTTCGCATTGCTATAAGTCAAACTTTGTGTTCCAACCTTGCATATTTCAGCAACACTATAAATTTTTTAACTTTCAAATTTGCCGAAAAAGGGTTTCCCCCCTCTTTGTATACAAAGCAATCAACCGAACCATACAGGAATAGGTGCTGGGGCGGAAGAAGCACAGTTACGCCCAAAAGAAACGACAGAGAAAGAGCAAAAGAAACAAATGCCGACAACGGCGGATCAACAAAAACGAAGAAGCCTCGCGGTCGCTGCACCCGCCGGGATCTTCCACTAGGCTCCAAGAATCCGAAGCGCCGGCACCTATCAACATCTCCAAGAAGGATCGCGACAATGATGACGCTGCTGGCAAGGGTTTCCCCCGGTACACGACGAGGCGAAAGGAAGGGTAGCCCCCGACGCCCTCCCGGAAGGTCAGGTGGCACCCACAGGCGCCACCGCGCCGGTGTCGGCCTCGCAGGCAGGGGTTTCCCCCGATCCCAACCCGCACCTCGGGCGCTTCGGATCCAGCCACCAAACCAACCACCACCCTGCGCCAACGCAGTCATGAGGCCCCCATGCCGTCTCACCACGGCACCGTGAAGTGAGGACAGCGTGGCGAAGAATCAAAGCCGGGACTAGGGCATCAGCACCGTCGGCACGCTGGAGGGCCCCACCTCTACCGTCCGCGACGGTAGCCGTCCGGACGCAATAGCAGGAGCACACCAGGCCCGTGGGCCCACAGGCCCGGCCGAGTCCTCGTGGGCCCGTAAAGCTCCCGCCCTCGCGCTTTATCATTTGTAAAATTTAACGCCTGCTCAATGTGACCATGGGAGGTTGACAAGGTCGACGTATGTGCTCGATAGGGTGACCTCGGCGGCGTCTATAGTTGCAGCTTTGCCCAATGGGTGGTTGACGAGGTCGACACGGTCCATGAGCCCTATCCGTGATGGAGTACTCTATGTTGAAGCCCAAGGTGATTGACCCAGAATCAAATGCTCAGCGAAGCTGAGTCGCTGTTGCAAGTCATTAGTGAAACATACAATGTACAAATGGAGGTTTGAACGCTCCTCGAGGCCTATGACAGCATAGTAACAGCCAATCCAAGGCAGGGCCCTAGATTGGGGCATTAGGTGCTCGTTCCCTTTTACCTCACTGGTACCTAATGCATTCTGGACCCATTTTTTCAGTTTTCTTCTAATGTCTCATCTATGTGTATGACTCCCTGAATCATATACTAATCATCTCACTCATAGCTAGTAACATATCACATATCTTCCCTGAAAACAGTAGCACAATGACGCTTTTATATATAAGAGAAACAAACTTTTATAGTGATAGTTTAAGCATGCGGTTTGTACATGTATCCATACTCCTGAGCCGGCCACTACTGTTGTTTGGCGCTTGCGTTCACAAATACTCCATGCGACAACACATTTTTGTAGTGAGTGCTTAACTAGAGGTGATTTCAGATAATTCATTCACGGAGATGCCATGGGAATCATGCATGCATGCTGTGTAATGTCAGATGCGTAATGCATGCATGTACGTGCCGCCGCCCGCCGTGCATCATGCATGCATGTCATTTTCAAAGCCGATGTTTGGGAATTCCGATGTGTGAGGAGTGAAGTTTGTTTTCAACCCTGAGGTTGTAGAGCACGACGGAAATGAACCTGCACGTCTAAATCTTTGAAATTTGTAGCCTACACTCTTTGATCCCGGTCAATATGAACCCCAGATCCGTTTGGCACACTGGCAAAATAATGATCCCAGCCGTGATCACTCTCCACGGTCACTGACCACCCGGGCCCATACGTCATATTCATCTTCCAATCTCCCAATTTGCCTCTGGCCCATCCGCTACATCCAGGCTCCAGCGCCAAGCACGACCACTAGCCAGATGGGATCACTTTGTTCCTCCCAGCGTCATCGCACGCTGTATGGGCCCCAAGTTCTGGCCCGCTGCCGCTTGCTCGGCCGTGTCGCCCAGGCCGAAAATGCATAGTAAGGTGGAGGGACGACGTCGGCGGCAGGAGAAAATGGATCGGCATCGATGGTCGTGATGTTGCCGTCGAGCCAGTGTCCCCCCGCCCCCGCGCACGTGCTCTGGATCGACAACAGCAACTGCCTGCCGACGAGGAGTCCAAGATGGAGTCGCCTAGTTCAGGATGCTACAGCGAGGCTACTGAAGCTGGGCTTGCACGCGAGCTCGAGGTCCGGCGCTAGGCTGCAGAACCTCGCGTAAGCGTGCATCCTCACCGTGATGGGCATGCAGCAGAGCTTGTTGGTTTTAAATCACTAGCTCGTATCCCCTCAGAAGCAAGTCACTTACAAAGTTACAAGTGCAAAGCTAGCTAACCAAGCTAATGGATTGATTTTGCAGCAGCTTAGCATGACGTCGGATTGTCCTTCCAAACAGGTATAGGATCGATTTAGGGTTTAGATTGACCAGGATCCATGAGTACAAGGTATCAACTTCAGGGATTTAATCGTGGAGGTTCATTTGCATTACACTCTACAACCTCATGGTTTAAAACAGACATCACTCGTGTGTGAGCAAATACATGCATGTCCCCGTGAGCAATCTACGTACTTTTTTCAGCATGTGCGTGGTTGCAATGATACTTCATCAGAAGATAGTTAGTCGTGTTCACCCCATAGTACTACGTAAATTCAAGCTTACAATAGAGAAGAACGTAAGCTTGCAGCATATCAGGCCGTATCAATGAAATGCTATCTCCTTCCAAAGGTACCAAGGATTAAATGAAATCAGAGTCACTTGCCAGCACGTAATTGAGCTGTCGACAAGTTTATCGCACATAAGGAACCACAAAAAGTTGATAACAGAGCACAACAAAGTTGATAACAAATGACAACATGTTAATTACCGATGAATTCCATGGAAACGTATCAAGTATCAACTATCAAGATAAGAAAGAAAAGGCGATTCTGTTGGCGACCTAGGGTTAACAACCTTGCCTCCACCCATGCCGGTCTGGCGCCGGCATCCACCCCTGGTTGTGTGCGTTGATTCGGCATGTTTGCCTCTCTCCATACTATTTACGTGAGGGGTGCTCCATGTTTCTAAGGAAGTCTAACTTCTAGTCGCACACACGGTGGCTAGGGCGTTCCTGGAGACGGCAACCTAGTTCGTTTCTCCTGGTCTGGGATGGAGTCCAACTCTGATCCCCATTGTCTATGTGTATGGGTGAAAACGCGAGGAAGAATGTGATGTTGGCTTGTCTGAGTCTGAGTTCAAATTGGGAATGGCAGATTGCAGGATCAACCAAATACCACCGTTGGTCTCTGAGGCATATCTCTATTCATTGGTGGAAGTGGCATCTCTCATTTTGGGCGGCAAGAGGCGACCTGCTACATCTTGGGTCTTAGCTTCTACTGGTTGTGGGGGTTATAAGGGGCACCTGATGAGTGGGCCACCCACCCGAAATCGTCCAGTGTTGTGGTACCTAGGTTCTTGCAAAGGCTGTGAATGACAGGGAAGAGGTTGGGAAGAAGGCGAGAATCTACAAGAGGAAGAAATGGTGGTTTTGGAAGCAACCGGCCCTGGGCTGTCGGTAACCTGACAAGGACGCGTGTGCCGCTATGTAAGCAACCTAAGAATAGCTCCCTACAAGATGAGTAAATGGACCATTGTTGTTCAACTTCACGTAACCCTCCAGTGGAGGAGACCACCTAGCAAGAGGAGTTGCAGTCGAGGTCACATGTTTAGGTTTTGGCAGATGATCATAAGATATCACAAGATCACAACCAGATTTCTGTGCAATTTTGCAACTACGAATCTAAATAGCTAGACAAATAGCTCTTTCATACATCCATCGGAGGAGAGGGGCTTTGCCATGTACCACACCATTTCCGTCGTGCCAAGAACGCCATAGTGTCATCAATAGCATACACCGATCAATCTCGGGTTGGGGATGTAAACTACCAAGCAGCCGTTGGGTACCAGTGTTTCGAACTTCTATGATATTAGGTAGGCACCAAACAGAGGAAATCCAGGGGGGTGGATAGGTAGCAACGCTTCTCAAGACCTGCGATGACGTAGTGGCATCCGATAGAAAGCAGCGTCATTGACTCATGTGTTATGTGTTCACTCCCTAGTAACACATCCATATCTATATATTCTAGACCCATTTTTTCAGTTTCCTTCTACTGTCTCAATTATCTGAGTGACTCCTTTCAATTGTACACTTATCATCTCATCTCCTAGTAAGATATGTTATCTTCCCTAAAAACAGTAGCACAAGGGCCCTTTTATAATAAGAGAAACGAACGTTCATAGTGGTAGTTTAGGCATGTGATCTGTACATGCATCCATGCCCATCAGCCAGCCACTACCGCCTTCTGGCGCTTGGGTTCACGAATACTTCATGTGACGTCACACTTTTGTAGTGAGTGCTTAACCAGAGTTAACTTAGATAATTCATTCATGGAGATGCCATGGGGATCATGCATGCATGCTGTGATGGGACATGTGTCATGCACGCATGTACGTGACGTCCTATTTCCAAAGGTCGATGTGTGAGCAAATACATGCATGTCCCCATGAGCAATCTACTTTTGTAGGACTAGTTGTGTGTCTCCTACTTTTGTTACGGCATGTGCGTGGTTGCGCTTTATTCAACTAGTTCTGCCTTCACAAATGGAACTGCACGCCCCTTCTACTTTTAACTTTAGTAGTTCTTCAAACCGGCTCCAACGCCTGTAGGTGTCGTACTAGTTTCCCGTGAATCCGGCTGTAATCTCCATTTGTTCCTAAAATGTAAGATGACTTGGCGATGTGAACAAATGCTCTGACGTTCTGGCTGAGCTAATCTCTATTAACCCTCACCTTGCACTGCTACAAGAATCCAAATTGCAAGACATCTCAGACCGAAAATTACGATCCTTTCTACTGCACGCTCTTGATCACTCTGTCTCGCTGCCCGCCGTTGGATCTGCAGGTGGAACAATTTCGGCAGCCAACTCCTCCTACCTCAACACTGTCTCGTACACAAACCATTCCTACTCTACTACGTTCATAATCAAAACACTAGCCCTCAGCCATAACATCGCCATCACAAATGTTTATGCTCCCTTTAGTCGCTCTCTAAAACAATCCTGTCTCGACGAACTAAAATCAATCAAACAAGACGACCCGACACCGTGGCTAATCATCGGCGACTTTAATCTGCTGAGGTTCTCTTCAGATAAAAACAAGGCTAACTTCCGTCAAAACGAAGCAAATGCCTTGAATGAAACACTTAACAAGGAAAAAATCGCCTTCCGGCGCTGGAGGACGAAAATAAAAAATGCGGTCGAGGGTGAGGAAAATACTAGATACTTTCATGTATCTGCCTCCCAGCGGCTTCGAAAAAATAAAATACATTCACTCACACACCTTAGTGTCCAATATACTGCCACGACCAGAAAGCCTCAATCCTAAAAGAGTTTTTCTCTAACCTAATTGGGGTGGTACCGCAGACTTCCTGGACCGTTGACTTAGCAGAAATCTACCAAACTACACTCCCCTCTCTCATTACTTTAGACGCCCCCTTCTCTGTGCAGGAAATTAAGGACGCTTTCTTCCACATGAACCCGACAGCAATCCCCGGTCTAGACGGATTTGGTCCATTCTTCTATATGAAGTTTTGGCATCTGCTGCAGCCTCATATCCTTACTTTTTTCACTGACTTCCAAAATGGCACTGCCGGCACGGAAAGAATAAACCGGGCTCACATCATACTCATACCCAAAAAAGAAGCAGTCGTCTCCCCGGATGCCTTCAGACCAATTTCCCTACAAAACTGTCCTATCAAGGCAGTGGCAAAGGTCTTGACAAATTGCTTAAATCCTCTCATCACTCAACTCGTCCACAACAATCAGACCGGCATCATATCTAAATGAAACATTGCGGAAAACATTGTTTTTGCTGCAGACCTCACTCACTCTTGCCATTCTCGGAAAGTGCCCACAATGGTCATCAAATTAGACTTCCGGAAAGCCTTCGAATCGGTCTCTTGGTCTTCTCTTGACAAAATATTGGACTGTAGGGGTTTCACGTCCAAATTCAGGGGTTGGATCCAAATATTCTCACTACCGGCAAAACCGCCATCCTCCTAAATGGATCACCCGGTTGCTAGATTCAATGCAAAAATGGCCTCAAACAAGGCGACCTAATCTCCCCCTACCTCTTCATCATCATAGCAGACATTCTACAACAATTAGTCATCCAAAACAAACACAGCATTGAAGATATTCACCACCCTATTTTTACGAACCTACCACCAACTGTCCTGCATTATGCTGATGACACCCTAATTGTCGCTGCAGCCTCCCCATCTGCCTCCTCCTCTCTCAAAGACATTCTTAACACCTTCTCGCTCTCTACCGGGCTCACAATCAACTTTTCAAAAACAACCCTTGCAACCCTTCACACCCACCAACACGTGACGGACCCATCGCCTCCATTCCAGAGTGTACCACTTTCTCTTTCCCCCAAATGTATCTTGGACTACCACTATCACCTACTCGGGCACCCCCAAATACATTCCTTCCAATCCTTGACCGCTGCAAAAAATTCCTCTCTGGCTGGTGAGCCATACTACATTCTAAAGCAGACAGGCTCATTCTTATCACGACTGTCTTAGATTCACTCCTAACATACTACATGCCGGTTTTCCTTATCCCTAAAAAAGTTCTCAAAACAATTGATGCACTTAAACGCATCTTCTTTTGGACAATAGAGGACACCTGTTCTGGGGCATAGTGCTTGATCGCTTGGAAAGACGTTTGTAAACCAAAAAAGTTTGGTGGTTTAGGCATTAAAAACTTGTGTATCCAGAATACTTGCTTGCTGATGAAGTTTGCTGTTAAATCTCTACCATCCCACAATACCCCCTGGTCAGATTGGCTTATCTTGCAACACCCAAATGCTTTTGTAGCCCCAGCCTCCCAGCCCTCCTTCCTTTGCAAAACCATAAGCCAGCATATGCCTACTCTACAACAGATCACCTTTGTCCTTACAAATAATGGAACTTCGACCTATTTCTGGTTTGACACCTGGCTCACTCCAAAACCACTAGTAGTTACTTTCCCAAACCTGCTTTCCCACTCAGAAGTAACTATGATTAGGGTGGCAAATATCATGCGATTCGGTTTAGAATCTAACCTGCGGAATCATTTAACCTGTGCTGCCTCGCAAGAATTGGTTTCTCTTTTGTCAGTGTTGCAGGACTTCATGCCGTCGCAAGATCAGGACCAACGCTTTCTACTTGGGGGGAAGGCCTTCTCTACACGGGATGCATATGATGTCCTTACTCAAGAGATAGACATCGACAACAACGCACATCCGATCTGGAGATCGCAGGGTGCCGAAACAGGGTCCCGATTGGTTTTTCGTGGCTACAGAAGATTGCGGCGGCGGAACTCCCGATCTAGGTTATTTTCGGGAGGTTTCTGTATTTATAGGAATTTTTGGCGTAGGTCTCACGTCAGGGGGGTCTCCGAGTTGTCCACGAGATAGGGGCCCATGCCCAGGGGGTAGGGCGCGCCCTCCACCCTCGTGGACAGCTCGGGACTCTTTTGGCCCAACTCTTTTACTTCGGGGGCTTCTTTTGGTCCATAAAAAATCATCAAAAATTGGCACGTCAATTGGACTCTGTTTGGTATTCCTTTTCTGTAAAACTCAAAAATAAGGAAAAAAACATAAACTGGCACTAGGCTCTAGGTTAAAAGGTTAGTCCCCAAAAACATATAAAATAGCATATAAATGCATATAAAACATCTAATATGGATAATATAATAGCATGGAACAATCAAAAATTGTAGATACGTTGGAGATGTATCACTGGGCACCGGCGCAAAGAGCAAGTTAGGGCTCGGCGCCAACAATTGGTACCATGAGCTTGGTTATCTTGGGCGTCGTTCTCCTTCCCGGAGGCGGTGGAGTTCGCCAGCGGCTGGGCGATGCTCCGGGCCGTGTGTCGATCTATGAAGGTGCGCGGCACTCCGGTGGCGTGGCAAGGAGGCCGTGGCGGCACGACGAGAAGGCCGTGGAGGACCTGCGTGGAGGCTGCGGCAGCCGCGGAACGGCGACCATGGAGGCGCGTCTGCGCGTAGAGATGCACGGTGGCGTCAGACGGAGGCGTTCAAGGAGACAACGACGACGGGAACTTCAAAAACTCTGGCGATGGCGAGGTCGTAGCTTAGAGGGAGAATGTTAGGAATAAGCCATGCCATGGTGGTGGCCAACATGTGTGCGCGTGTCGGTCGAGTCTGGACATTGGTGTGTGGCCGCGTCCATAACCGTGATCAGCTAGCCGAGTCGGGCGCGTTGGAGCGCGTTGTGCGTGTCAAGGAGGCCGCGGAGGCATGACGAGAAGGCCGTGGAGGAACTGCGTGGAGGCGCGGAGGCGTGGAGGCTGTGGCGGCCGCGGAACGGCGACCATGGAGGCGCGTCTGTGCGTAGAGACGCATGCTACGTCTTGAGCTTGCGTTGGTTTTCCTTGAAGAGGAAAGGGTGATGCAGCAAAGTAGCGTAAGTATTTCCCTCAGTTTTTGAGAACCAAGGTATCAATCCAGTAGGAGGCTCCTCAAAAGTCCGACGCACTTACACAAAAACAAAGAACCAACCAACGCAATAAAGGGGTTGTCAAACCCTTCACGGCCACTTGCGAAAGCGAGATCTGATAGAGATATTATGATAAGATAATTATATTTTTGGTATTTTATAATATAGATGCAAAAAGTAAAGATGCATATAAAAGTAGATTAAAAGTTTATATGATAAAAGATAGACCCGGGGGCCATAGGTTTCACTAGTGGCTTCTCTCAAGATAGCATAAGTATTACGGTGGGTGAACAAATTACTGTTGAGCAATTGATAGAAAAGCGAACAATTATGAGATTATCTAGGCATGATCATGTATATAGGCATCACGTCCATGACAAGTAGACCGACTCCTGCCTGCATCTACTACTATTATTCCACACATCGACCGACTCCTGCCTGCATCTAGAGTATTAAGTTCATAAAGAACAGAGTAACACATTAAGCAAGATGACATGATGTAGAGGGATAAACTCAAGCAATATGATATAAACCCCATCTTTTTATCCTCGATGGCAACAATACAATACGTGCCTTGCTGCCCCTGCTGTCACTGGGAAAGGACACCGCAAGATTGAACCCAAAGCTAAGCACTTCTCCCATGGCAAGAAAGATCAATCTAGTAGGCCAAACAAAACTGATAATTCGAAGAGACATGCAAAGATAACTCAATTATACATAAAAGAATTCAGAGAAGTTTCAAATACTTCTCATAGATAAACTTGATCATAAACCCACAATTCATCGGATCTCGACAAACACACCGCAAAAAGAGTTTACATCGAATAGATCTCCACAAGAGAGGGGGAGAACATTGTGTTGAGATACAAAAAGAGAGAAGAAGCCATCTAGCTAATAACTATGGACCCGAAGGTCTGTGGTAAACTACTCACAACTCATCGGAGGGGCTATGGTGTTGATGTAGAAGCACTCCATGGTCGATGCCCCCTCCGGCGGAGCGCCGGCGAAGGCTCCAAGATGGGATCTCACGGATACAGAAGGTTACGGCGGTGGAAATTGTGTTTCGTTGGCTCCTTGGATGTTTTCGGGGTACGTAGGCTTATATAGGAGGAAGAAGTATGTCGGTGGCCGCCCGAGGGGCCCATGAGACAGGGGGCGCGCCCTGTAGGGGTGGGTGCGCCCTCCTATCTCGTGGCCGCCTCGGCTACTGCTTGACTTGCACTCCAAGTCTTCTGGATCACGTTCGTTCCAAAAATCACGCTCCCGAAGGTTTCATTCCGTTTGGACTCTGTTTGATATTCCTTTTCTTTGAAATACTGAAATAGGCAAAAAAACAGCAATACGGGCTGGGCCTCCGGTTAGTAGGTTAGTCCCAAAAATGATATAAATGTGTAAAATAAAGCACATAAACATCCAAAAGGGGTAATATAATAGCATGGAACAATCAAAAATTATAGATACGTTGGAGACGTATCAAGCATCCCCAAGCTTAATTCCTGCTCGTCCTCGAGTAGGTAAATGATAAAAACATAATTTTTGATGTGGAATGCTACCTAGCATAATTCTCAATGTAATTTTCTTTATTGTGGCATGAATGTTCAGATCCAAAAGATTCAAAATAAAAGTTTATATTGATAAAAGAAATAGTAACACTTCAAGCATACTAATCAAAGTAATCATGTCTTCTCAAAATAACATGGCAAAAGAAAGTTCATCCCTAAAAAATCATATAGTTAGGCTATGCTTTATTTTCGTCACACAAAGAAGTTCCCAACTTCTGTACCCCCGATGACAAGCCAAGCAATTATTTCATACTTAAATAATCTCAAACTTTTTCGACCTTCACGCAATACATGAGCGTGAGCCATGGATATAGGACTATGGGTGGAATAAAATATGATGATGGGGATTTTGTGGAGAAGACAAAAAAGAAGAAACTCTCATATTGACGAGGATAATCAACGGGCCATGGAGATGCCAATCAATTGATATCAACATGAGGAGTAGGGATTGCCATGCAACGGATGCACTAGAGCTATAAATGAATGCTCAACAAAAAGAAACTAGTGGGTCTGCATCCAACTTGCTTGCTCACGAAGACCTAGGGCGTTTGAGGAAGCCCATCGTAGGAATATACAAGCCAAGTTCTATAATGAAAAATTCCCATTAGTATGAAAAAGACAACCTATGAGACTCACTATATGAAAAACATGGTGCTACTTTGAAGCACAATATATGAGACTCACTACATGAAGAATAAAGTGCTACTTTAAAGCACAGGTGTGGAAAAAGAGATAGTAACATTGCCCCTTTTATTTTTTTATTTTTTTTCTTTCTTTTTTCTTTTTTCTTTTTTTTTGGGCCTTTTTTTGCCTTTCTTCTTTTTTTTCTTTTTGGACAATGCTCTAATAATGATGATCATCACACCTTTATTGATTACAACATATGAATTACAACTCGAAACTAAAACAAGATATGACTCTATATGAATGCCTCCGGCGGTGTACCGGGATGGTGCAATGAATCAAGAGTGACATGTATGAAAATTATGCATGGTGGCTTTTCCACAAATACGATGTCAACTACATGATCATGCAATGGAAATATGACAAAAGTAAAGTATGCCATGATGATGATGAACGGAACGGTGGAAAGTTGCATGGCAATATATCTCGGAATGGCTATGGAAATGCCATAATAGGTAGGTATGGTGGCTGTTTTGAGGAAGATATGAGGAGGTTTATGTCTGATAGAGCGTATCGTATCACGGGGTTTGGATGCACCGGCGAAGTTTGCACCAACTCTCTAGGTGAGAAAGGGCAATGCACGGTACCGAAGAGGCTAGCAATGGTGGAAAGGTAAAAGTGCTTATAATCCATGGACTCAACATTAGTCAAAAGAACTCATATACTTATTGCAAAAATTTAGAAGTCATCAAAAATCAAGCACTACGCGCATGCTCCTAGGGGGATAGATTGGTAGGAAAATACCATCACTCGTCCCCGACCGCAACTCATAAGGATGCACAAGCCAGGTACACTTCATGTTTCAAATTTGTTACACAACTTTAACCATACGTGCATGCTATGGGACTTGCTAACTTCAACACAAGCATTCTTTAAATTCATAATCACCCAACTAGCATGACTTTAATATCACTACCTCCATATCTCAAAACAATTATCAAGTATCAAATTGATCATAGCATCCAATTCACTTCTTAAGATAGTTTTTATTATACCCAACTTGGATGCCTACCATTCTACGACCAATTTTATAACCATAGCAAATACCATGCTGTTCTAAAAGACTCTCAAAATAATATAAGTGAAGCATGAGAGACTAGCAATTTATACAAAAATAAGCCACCGTCGTGCTCCAAAAGATATAAGTGAATCACTAGAGCAAAAACTATCAAGCTCAAAAGATATAAGTGAAGCACATAGAGTATTCTAGCAAATTCTAATCAAGTGGGCTTCTCCCAAAAAGGTGTGTATAGCAAGGATAATTGTGGTAAACTAAAAAGCAAAGACTAATATAATACACGACGCTCCAAGCAAAACACATATCATGTGGCGAATAAAAATATTGCTCCAAGTAAAGTTACCAATGGATGAAGACGAAAGGGGGGATTCCTTCCCGGGGCATCCCCAAGCTTTGGATTTTGGCTATCCTTGAATATCTTGGGGTGCCATGGGCATCCCCAAGCTTAGGCTTTTGCCACTCCTTATTCCATAGTCCATCAAAGCTTTACCCAAAACTTGAAAACTTCACAACACAAAACTTAACAGGAAATCTTATAAGCTCCGTTAGTGAAAGAAACAAAAACCACCACATAAGGTACTGTCATGAACTCATTCTTTATTTATTTTTGTGTTAAACCTATTGTATTACAACTTCTCTATGGTTTATAAACTATTTTACTAGCCATAGATGCATCAAAATAAGCAAACAACACACGAAAAACAGAATCTGTCAAAAACATAACAGTCTGTAGCAATATGTAACTAACACAAACTTCTGAAACTCTAAAAATCCTACCAATATAGGAAGTCCTGGACAATTTGTCTGTTGATCATCAGCAAAAAGAATCAATGCAAAAGCACGTTTCTTTGATTTAACAAAACTAAATTCATGCGCACAAAGTTTCTGTTTTTCAGCAGAATCAAATCAACTATCATCATAGGTTATCATATAGGTTCTACTTGGCACAAACACTAATTAAAAGATAAAAACACATCTAAACAGAATGTAGATGCAAAATTTATTACTAAACAGGAACAAAAACAAAAAACACAAATAAAATTGGGTTGCCTCCCAACTAGCACTATCGTTTAACGCCCCTAGCTAGGTATTGAGATTTCAATGATGCTCACATGAAAGACAAAAATTGAAGCACAAAGAGAGCATCATAAAACACTTGACAAACACATCTAAGTCTAACATACTTGCTATGCATAGGCATATTATAAGCAAACAAATTTGCATGGCAAGCAAAAACTAGCATATGCAAGGAAGAAGAAAGAGACGATAGCAATCTCAACATGACGAGAGGTAATTTAGTAACATGAAAATTTCTACAACCATATTTTCCTCTCTCATAATAATTACATGTAGTATCATAAGCAAATTCAACAAAATAGCTATCACATAACATATTCTCAACACGATCCACATGCATGCAAAGTTGACACTCTTCCAAAATAGTGGGATTAACATTAACTAAAGCCATGACCTCTCCAAACCCACTTTTCTCAAAAATTTCATAAGATTGAACATTCTCAAAGTATGTGGGATTTAAAGTTGGCACTCTTCCAAACCCACTTTCAATATTGCAAACACTATTATCAATCTCATAATCATCATGGGGCTTAAATAAATTTTCAAGAACATAAGAAGAATCACCCCAATCATGATCATTGCAACAAGTAGTAAACATAGCAAAAATAGCATCCCCAAGCTTAGGGTTTTGCGTATTATTAGCACAATTGACATCAAGAGAATTTATAGTAAAATCATTGCAATCAAGCTTTTTGGGTGCAATAGCAACGATCTTATGTTTAACATAAGGAACTATAGCAAATTCATCTTCATAAATATTGGCATCATGGCCACAAGAATAGCAAGCATCATGTTCATCAAGGGATATTTCAATCAAATCATCGGAATCATCATTATCTATAGATTCATGCATATCATTATTTTCTTCCAAAGCAACAGTCATGCTCTCAATAAATTCTTTGACATAGACATTATGAACATAGTTTTCATAGCAATATTTAAGTATGTCAAAATTTTCCGATTCGTTGAGAGTAATATCATACTTTTCAATCAAAGAAGCAACTTCATAAGCACCCTTAAAAGCAACAAATTCTTCAATTTGTTCGATATCATAGTAACTATAAACACCCTTTGCATAAGATGATAAGATTTCATTTTCATTAAACTCACGTAGGTAGGGAAGGTGTTTTTAGGGTTCTTAGAGCAACAGGTAAAATCACAAATTTCACAAAGATTCCAAGCATAACACATCAATCTGTTTATTTGATCCCATAAGAGCCTCCCTTTTCTAGACAAACGGTGACGCACAAAATGAGCATGCTCATCTAAAGATTTCCCATCAACTAGGCTAGTTGGGATTTCAGCACGAGCGCATAAGGATCAAAGATGATCCAAGTAGAACACTTTAAGTGGATCCATAACAATAAATTTTTAGCAAGCAAAGATGCAAGCACATAGAAGGCACATGGAGACACAAGCAAACAAAAAGGCAAGCGAAAGAGAGAGGAGATTGGGAAAGAGAGGGCAAAAAAAGGCAAGGGTGAAGTGGGGGAGAGGAAAACGAGTGGCAAGTGGCAAATAATGTAAATGCGAGGGAGATGAGTTTGTGATGGGTAATTGGTATGTCTTGACTTGAGCGAAGACCTCCCCGGCAACAGCGCAAGAAATCCTTCTTGCTACGTCTTGAGCTTGCGTTGGTTTTCCTTGAAGAGGAAAGGGTGATGCAGCAAAGTAGCGCAAGTATTTCCCTCGGTTTTTGAGAACCAAGGTATCAATCCAGTAGGAGGCTCCTCAAAAGTCTCACACACCTACACAAACAGACAAAGAACTCGCAACCAACACAATAAAGGGGTTGTCGATCCCTTCACGGCCACTTGCGAAAGTGAGATCTGATAGAGATAGTATGATAAGATAAATATATTTTTGGTATTTTATAATATAGATGCAAAAAGTAAAGATGCAAAAAAAAGTAGATTGAAAGTTTATATGATAAAAGATAGACCCGGGATCCATAGGTTTCACTAGTGGCTTCTCTCAAGACAGCATAAGTATTACGGTGGGTGAACACATTACTGTCGAGCAATTGATAGAAAAGCGAATAATTATGAGATTATCTAGGCATGATCATGTATATAGGCATCACGTCTGTGACAAGTAGACCGACTCGTGCCTGCATCTACTACTATTACTCCACACATCGACCGACTCTTGCCTGCATCTAGAGTATTAAGTTCATAAAGAACAGAGTAACACATTAAGCAAGATGACATGATGTAGAGGGATAAACTCAAGCAATATGATATAAACCCCATCTTTTTATCCTCGATGGCAACAATACAATACGTGCCTTGCTGCCCCTGCTGTCACTGGGAAAGGACACCGCAAGATTGAACCCAAAGCTAAGCACTTCTCCCATGGCAAGAAAGATCAATCTAGTAGGCCAAACAAAACTGATAATTCGAAGAGACTTGCAAAGATAACTCAATCATACATAAAAGAATTCAGAGAAGTTTCAAATATTTCTCATAGATAAACTTGATCATAAACCCACAATTCATCGGATCTCGACAAACACACCACAAAAAGGGTTTACATCGAATAGATCTCCACAAAAGAGGGGGAGAACATTGTATTGAGATACAAAATGAGAGAAGAAGTCATCCAGATAATAACTATGGACCCGAAGGTCTGTGGTAAACTACTCACAACTCATCGGAGGGGCTATGGTGTTGATGTAGAAACCCTCCGTGGTCGATTCCCCCTCCGGCGGAGCACCGGCGAAGGCTCCAAGATGGGATCTCGCAGATACAGAAGGTTATGGCGGTGGAAATTGTGTTTCATTGGCTCCCTGGATGTTTTCGGGGTACGTAGGCTTATATAGGAGGAAGAAGTACATCGGTGGCTGCTCGAGGGGCCCAGGAGACAGGGGCGCGCCCTGTAGGGGTGGGCGCGCCCTCCTATCTCGTGGCCGCCTCAGTTGTTGCTTGACTTGCACTCCAAGTCCTCTGGATCACGTTCGTTCCAAAAATCACGCTCCCGAAGGTTTTCATTCCGTTTGGACTCCGTTTGATATTCCTTTTCTTCGAAATACTGAAATAGGCAAAAAAAAACAGCAATATGGGCTGGGCCTCCGGTTAGTAGGTTAGTCCCAAAAATGATATAAATGTGTAAAATAAAGCCCATAAACATCCAAAAGGGGTAATATAATAGCATGGAACAATCAAAAATTATAGATACGTTGGAGACGTATCAACGCACGGTGGCGTCAGACGGAGGCGTTCAAGGAGACGACGACGACGGGAACTGCAACAACTCCGGCGACAGCAAGGTCGTGGCTTAGAGGGAGAATATTAGCAATAAGCCACGCTATGGTGGTGACCAACATGTGTGCCCGTGTCGGTCGAGTCTGGACGTCGGTGTGTGGCTGCGTCCATAACCGTGATCAGCTAGCTGAGTCGGGCGCGTTGGAGCGTGTTGTGCGAGCGGCAGGAGCATGCGGATCAAACAGCTGGCGGTGCGCGTGGTGCTAGCCGGCGTCGTGGGTTAGTGCATGGATGAGATCATTCGGTAGATGCATGCAAGTAATCAGATGAGTGGATAATTACTGGACGTGCATGTAGGGGTCAGTTGCATGGGTTAGCTAGTTAGTGGCCGGCATGTCTGCGTGCTGGAGTTAGTGGCCGGTGTGTTGGCCGGATGGTGTGTGTGCATCTGGGTATAAAAAGCCCTCCGCTGTATTGCTCATGTGTGGGTGTGGGTTCGATTTGGTGCTCGAGGAAGAAGTCATTCGTGCGGCAGGCGTTTGTGCGCCGGAAAAACTCCACCGTGTCCTGTGTCTCCTCTTTCTTCTACCTTCGTTCGTGCAAGAGAGAGAGAGCGAAAGGAAGCTGAGCACCATGATATGTCTCCAATGTATCTATAATTTATGAAGTATTCATACTATATTATCATGTGTATTGGATGATTATGAGCTTTATTATACACTTTTATAAATTTTTGGGATTAACCTATTAACCGGAGGCCCAACCCATACTGTTGTTTTCTTGCTTATTTCAGTGTTTCGAAGAAAAGGAATATCAAACGGAGTCCAAACGGAATGAAACCTTCGGAAAAGTTATTTTTGGAATAGAAACAATCCCGGGAACTTGGAGTGCAAGCCAGGGAAGCTTCGAGGAAGCCACGAGATAGGGGGGTGCGCCCACCCCCTGGGCGCACCCTCCACCCTCGTGGGCCCCTCGAGGCTCCCCCACCGACTTCTTTCACCTATGTAAGTCCACATACCCTAAAAACATCGAAGAACAAGATAGATCGGGAGTTCCGCCGCCGCAAGCCTCTGTAGCCACCAAAAACCTCTCGGGAGCCCGTTCCGGCACCCTGCCGGAGGGGGAATTCCTCACCGGTGGCCATCTTCATCATCCCGACGCTCTCCATGACGAGGAGGGAGTAGTTCACCATCAAGGCTGAGGGTATGTACCAGTAGCTATGTGTTTGATCTCTCTCTCTCTCGTGTTCTCTCTATGGCACGATCTTGATTTATCGCGAGCTTTGCTATTATAGTTGGATCTTATGATGTTTCTCCCCCCTCTACTCTCTTGTGATGAATTGAGTTTTCCCTTTGAAGTTGTCTTGTCGGATTGAGTCTTTAATGATTTGAGAACACTTGACGTATTTCTTGCCGTGCTTATCTGTGGTGAAAATGGGATATCACGTGATCCACTTGATGTATGTTTTGGTGATCAACTTGCGGGTTCCGCCCATGAACCTATGCATAAGGGTTGGCACACATTTTCGTCTTGACTCTCCGGTAGAAACTTTGGGGCACTCTTTGAAGTACTTTGTGTTGGTTGAATAGATGAATCTGAGATTGTGTGATGCATATCGTATAATCATGCCCACGGATACTTGAGGTGACAATGGAGTATCTAGGTGACATTAGGGTTTTGGTTGATTTGTGTCTTAAGGTGTTATTCTAGTACGAACTCTTGAATAGATTGATCCGAAAGAATAACTTTGAGGTGGTTTCGTACCCTACCATAATCTCTTCGTTTGTTCTCCGCTATTTGTGGCTTTGGAGTGACTCTTTGTTCCATGTTGAGGGATTATTATATGATCTATCTATGTTATTATTGTTGAGAGAACTTGCACTAGTGAAAGTATGAACCCTTTGCCTTGTTTCCTATCATTGCAATACCGTGTACGCTCACTTTTATCATTAGTTACCTTGCTGTTTTTATATTTTCAGATTACAAAAACCTTTATCTACTATCCATATTGCACTTGTATCAACATCTCTTCTCCGAACTAGTGCACTTATACAATTTACCATTGTATCGGGTGTGTTGGGGACACAAGAGACTCTTTATTATTTGGTTGCAAGGTTGTTTGAGAGAGACCATCTTCATCCTACGCCTCCCACGGATTGATAAACCTTAGGTCATCCACATGAGGAAAATTTGCTACTGTCCTACAAACCTGTGCTCTTGCAGGCCCAACAACGTCTACAAGAAGAAGGTTGTGTAGTGGACATCAAGCTCTTTTCTGGCACCGTTGCCGGGGAGGTGAGTGCTTGAAGGTATATCTTTAGATCTTGCAATCAAATCTTTTTGTTTCTTGTTTTATCACTAGTTTAGTTTATAAAAGAAAACTACAAAAAATGGAATTGCGTTTGTCTCATACGCTTCATCTTTTTAATATCTTTCGTGAGTATGATGAAAAGGAAAATTGTGCTCAAGTGCTACAATAAGAATGCATTAAAATGCTTGGCACTAAATCTTTGAATGATGAGCATTGTTCCAATGTTGTTAGTATAAACTCTTGTTAGTATAAACTCCTTGAATATCCATAGTACTAATGATGATTGCACTAGTTATGATGAAAATGTCTCCTATAAGCATGTCGATTTTTGTGGAGAGCATTGGGTTTGCATAGATACACCAAATAGAGAGGATAGATATTGCAAGAGGCGTAAGCATGTAGAAACTAAATTGTTGCAAGAAAGGCTAAGGGTGAGTGCTGAAGAATTATATTTCCTTCGCTGTACTTGTGAACTTTGCAATGAAAGTGGTCATTTACATCTCCGATGCAAATTGTTTCATGATCGAATCGTGTCCAAAAATTGTGATAGCTTGATTACCCTTGGGCATCATAAAGAGCTTAGTCCTCTTTTGGGGTATGAAGAAATGAAACGTATAACTGAGGGTATTCCAAAATTTAATCTTGATAGATTTCTTGATTTTGATCTAGAGACGATTTATATGTTTTGTGCGGTGAATTGCATTGAAAATCCTTATATTGCCAATTACCTAAAGAAAAGAAAGCAAATAGAAGATGATGAGAATACTAATGAAAGAGAAGAGACTTCCCAATATCCTCCTATTATTTCTTATGATGAATCAGGTAACGAGGAGGAGCTTTCTATTCAACCAATCTCGTCAATAAGAAGCTCAAAGAGGAAGGTTGAACCCACACATAATGTGAAGAAGAAAAAGAAAAGAAGGAGCAAGAAAGGTAGAAAGGTATCCCTCCCAAATGATGTTGCTCCTACTACTCATTGCAATGATGATAATTGCTATACTATTGGTGCTATCCATATTTTTAATGATGAGAGTGATTATACTTATGATATGAAAAGGCCCAAGCTTGGGGAAGCTATGTTTGATGAGGATGAAATATTTGAGAATATATTTGCTGAAATTAATGTTTGTCCCAAGCTTGGGGATATCGTATTTAATGAAGATGATATTTTTAGCATCCCAAGTTTTGATATGCAAAGTTGTTATGATGATAGCATGCCTCTTACCTATGATGATTATATTGATGAAAGTGGGTTTGGAGAGTGTCAACTTTAGGAAGTAGTTATCCCACTATTTTTGAGGATGCTCAATCTTATTGTGATGAATATGAAAGTGGATTTGGAAGAGTGTCAACTATATTTAGTGATTCCACTACCTTGGGAGAGGTTTCAATCGATTACGACGAGAACGAAGTTGCTACTTATGATGATTATTGTGATGAAACTTATGCTATAAAAAGTAGTGATAATTATATTCATAACACTTCTCATGATTATGATTACCCTTTTTCTGAACGTTACTCTTTTAATGTGGAAACAACTTTTAGTGTTCAAGTCTTTTATGATACTTCCACTATTCCGAATGAGAAGAATTTTGCTTATGTGGAGAGTAGTAAATTTTCTATGCTTGTAGATCATGAAAGGAATGCTTTATGTGCTGGTTATATTGTTGAATTCATTCATGATACTACTGAAAATTATTATGAGGGAGGAACATATGCTTGTAGGAATTGCAATAATGTCAAGTTTCCTTTCTATGTGCTTCAAGTTGTGAACTTACACTTGTTTTGCCTTCCTATGCTAGTTGATTATTGTTCCCATAAGTTGTTTTCTCACAAATCCCTATGCATAGGAAGTGGGTTAGACTTAAATGTGCTAGTCATATGCTTCAATGATGCTTCCGTTATGTTTCAATTCTTATCTTTTATGAGAGCATCATTGTCATCATCATGCCTAGCTAGAAAGGCATTAAAGAAAAGCGCTTGTTGGGAGACAACCCAATATTTATACTTACTGTTTTTGTGTGTCCACATGATTATGCTACTGTATTAATCATATTTTATAGCTTTTTGTTTCAATAAAGTGCCAAGTAAAACCTTTAGGATAGCTTACGGTGATAGTTGTGTTGATTCTGCTGAAAATCAGAAACTTTGCACCCAATAAATTAGTTTTTTTAATTCACAGAATAGTGGTTCTGATCTTATTCTTTTTGATCTGGATTGGTACACAAATTGCTTAGGTCTTTCTAATTTGGTAGGATTTTTGGAGTTCCAGAAGTATACGTTTGATACAGACTAGCTGTTGGGGCGCGCCCGTGGCGCGCCTCTTGAGGGGGAGCTGGGCGGTGCCTGGTTGTACTCGCCCCTTAAACACACTTTTCTATTCTAATTAGCATTTGGTATGATTGCTTTAATTAAGGAACTTGGAGAAAGAAAAATGAGAGTCACAAACAGTGCAACAAAAAGGTATGTATACTATGCCAAAACACTGCTTTAATCTGTCAGCACAACACAATAGTTAGAGAATATACAGTGTGCGAACATTGAATCATTAAAAGCTTAATTAGATGAACCTGCATTACAAGAGGTCAAAAAATGCTAAAAGGGAGTGGAGGATGATGCTTTCTTACATTTGAATCCTTGAACTGTAGGTGAAAAGTTATCAAAGATAGCACATATATACTTAGCTTACATCATAGGAGAGAGAAGCACCGAGTAGGGAATATGTACCAAAAGAGCGTTAGCACAAAGAAAGCATTCCGTTAAACTTGCAGAGAATCATGGATGCCATAGCTGATAGTTCCAGTGCACATATATACTCTACAGAGAAAGCCCATTCTGAAAGTAGCTGTCTAGTCCATCTAATATACTATCTGCTGTACCCCTTTAAAACTGTGATGGCATTTGTTGTTTCTTTGTAGATCACTGTATTTTAAATGGCAGTAACAAGTTTAGTTAAGGTAATCTCGTTTTGAAGTGCAGAGCACACAGCATCGATTTCAAATCCATCTTCACACAGTCACACATAATAATGTTGCTCAAAATTTCCGAGAAGACAAATAATAAGCAACCGGACAACGTTGCTTCAAATCTTATACAAGAAAAGGCACAGCAAACTTGTATTTGCTGTTTCTTTCTGCATAACTGAGTTTTTCATTAAAAAATCCATCTTCAAAGAGTCACACATAACAATCTTGCTCAAAATCTCCAACGAAGAAAATACTAAGCAAACGAACAACCTTGCTTCGAACCATAACTGAGTTTTCCATTAACAAAATCCACCTTCAAAGAGCCACACATAACATTTTTGCTCAAAATCTCCAACGAAGAAAATACTAAGCAAACGAACAACCTTGCTTCAAACCTTATACAAGAAAAGACACAACAATCCGGTATATGTCGTTTCTTTGTAGATAACTGTATTTTGAACAGCGCTATCAAGTTCAGTTAACTTCACCTCGTTTTAAAATGTAAAGCATAGCAGAAACAAAGCTCTGAAATCGCTCCGGTGAAGAATACTCAAATAAGAATAACACAATCTTGCAAGAACTAACAACACAGGCATTGAAAGACACATCATATAAGGCAACAGGAATAAACAACATAAAAAGAAAAGAGCATGAAATTGAACCGAATAATTATTATCAAATAAATAGAATCCTGGAACAACAGGAGTACCCTGTTTCAGCTAAATAGAATAAAAAGACGCCGAAAGGCTTGAGTATAGCAACGCCAGGTTAGGCGGTGGCGCAGATAAAAAGAATACAAAGACGCCAAAAGGCTTGAGTATAGCAACGCCAGGTTAAGTGGTGGTTGTGGGTCAGCACGAAAGGCGCAAACAAGGGCTCTCTCTAAATAAGCCGCATAACGAACAACCGACGCGGCAACAGCGACAACAGCATTCCCTGAATTCCTATAGCAAACCACACACTCATAGTTGTAATCCTTAACTATAAAACCATACATCCCCTGCAAAAACTGATTGCTTGCAAAGCACTTTGCTCATATGCAGCTGTATAACCTTCCCACCCCGAGGTCCAGAAAATCTTTTTTTGCGGCGTCGTTAGGATACCATCCCCAGGAATGTCAATCTCTACCCTAGCAAGGACATAGTCATCCCGGTCAACCTCAAAGACATAACAAGGAGGAGGCAGCGCACAATGCGCTGCGACGGTTTCCAAGACTCGAAGAACAAAAGACACGACAGGACACATGCTGGACATGTGAAGCAAGGGCAAAACAATAAACAGGAAAGAACATATGCAAGCAGGAAGTAAAAGTAGCAGTCAATAGTATGAAATAGTAGGCAAAAACATAAAATGGCACATTGCTCGGAACACACACAGTTAGAACTGGGTAAATGACAGAATCTGAAACGAGCACAAGAAATGCAAACAAAGGAGGAGGACGGTACCATCGCACCAGGAAAGAGAGAAGGCGACGCGTTGAGCAAGATTAACTGTGGGAGCACTCTTGTAAATCTGGACCGAGCAGACAAGCAATCTGGGCAGGCAAAACGCACAAAGAAAGACCTGCAACACAGAGGAATGGCAAAAAATGTAAGCAAACACAGATTACGTCACAGACCTCCCTCTCAGAAAGCATGACTTGCAATATGCTTTATCTTCAGTATCAAATGCATAAATGCAGAGAAGACTATGCCAGAAGGAATAAAGGGAGAAAATGATGGCAACCGCAGCACACACACACGCCAAAGAACAGGCATGATCTCATCCATCTCATTTATGTCATAATGGTTCAAGGGTTAAATTTTTGTTGTTGGTAATTTTTCGAGTATCTAATGGGCACTGAAGTTGTAGGTTTTTTGTATTTCGATTCGGTTGCCAATCCAGTCAACGTGCACGCACTACGCATAGATACTTCTTTGCAAATACATATGTAAAAAGAATGAGAAAAAACAGAAAAAGTTTTTGTGGAGTAAATATGAAATACGAATATCACGCTTCAATTTTGACATTGTCCATGTATTCTCAATTATTACTCAGAGAATTTAAGGAGTCATCACCAAGCATCCCCTGCCAAACCAAGAGCACATAGAGAGCATGGAAAATAACACAAAGCATGTACTATTCAGTAATATAAATGCCAGTACCATTGCTTCACCCTGCCACTAAAAGTTACCCCATATGTGACCACTTCCAGCAAGTAGATGGCTCATATTCAGCTATACATTGGCAAACTGGAGCAAAGCTATAATGACTATGGTTTGCAGGCCAAAAGAAGACTCACGTCATCTGATGTGGGTTGCAGCAACTGGCAACAACCCAACATGTTCTCTATTAACTAATACTCAATTCTTGGCAGTTTAAACATCTGCCATATGTTTAGAAGCATCATATAGCAAATCCAATGTGACCACCCCCTAAGCAGACCTAACGAAACGCAAGAGGCAATCAACAATGTAACGAACCCAGGTCGACATTTTATCGAACATGTGACAAGCAGGAAGAAGCTCACCTCGGGAAAACGGGCGGAACAGGCACACAACAGCACGGCAAAGAAGATGCAGCTACCCTGGAGAAGGGAAGAAAGCAAAAAGAAGAAACAAAACTGGATGAGTGGAGAATGGGCAGAGCAAAGCTGCAGAAGAAGGAAATCGAAAAGGGAAAAGAAGAAGCTCAGCCTAACCGAACGCATCAGCAGCAAGTCTGGGGACGGAAGTCGATGGCGACGGAGGACGGCGAGCGGACGAGCGAGACGAGGACGACTGAGGACGGCGAGCAGATGAGCGAGACGAGGGCGGGCGAACTGGATCAAGACGACGTAGAGGAGAGGGGAAAAGGGAGAGTACGCCCTGGCCCAGCAACAGTAAAGGCAGGCGTTGTATTTCCTAAAGAAACTCAAAGGGGAAAGACCAGCCCCACCGACAGACGGGACCAATTTGAAGAAGGGGCCACCTGCAGCGTCAGAGGGGTAAAAACCGAACCGCACCCACACAAAAAGAGGGAGGCGCCTCTTTACCCAGCGAGCAAAAACGCGCACACACGACAGTAGGGAATACCCATACGCGGCTGGTCACCCAAGAGGCTGACATACGGGCCAAGCGCATCAAGAACTGAGGGGCCGCAGCCGGCTCGAAGCGAAGATGGTAAATTTCAACCCACCCCGCACCGTACGCCCTGCCACACACGCTAACGTACCCTCAGTCCACCCATGGCAATCTCTGACGCATCACGCATGCACTCAACTCGGCTGCGCCAAACTGCTCTCACGCCTGATGCGCAGAACCAAGCATGTGCACAACGCCTCCCACACCCCATGCGCACAGCCAACCAGTGCATTCCACCTGGCGACGCAACACACGAGGAACGAAGCCGATTTTGTTGGGCCGCCGTGCAGTGGGCGCTGCCCGCGCGTGTCCGCGTCACGTGGGGTGGGTGAGGGTTGTGAATCTGCTCTCATACTCGCTCGATTCGCTGCCCAGCTGCCTTGGTGGGCGACGGTTGCATGCGTCTGTTCTCTGTATAGTGTGTAGGGTGGTCGATCTGACAGCGCCGTCCAGGGCTGAGTGAACCGCGCGTGCGGGGGTGGATATGGCAGCGCCGGACTGGGTCAACTCGGGTGGGCACAACGCCTCACCCACGACCGGTGCGCCCAAAGCCGCGAGAGAGCGTGCATTGCGCGACTGTTATTGTGTTTAATTATTACACACTGTTCTGTTTTTGACAGATTCTGCCTTTCGTGTGTTGTTTGCTTATTTTGATGCATCTATGGCTAGTATTAAGTGGTATGAACCATATAGAACTTGGAATAAAGTAGGTTTAAACACCAAAATAAGTAAATAATGAGTTCATTACAGTACCTAAGTGGTTGTTTTGTTTTCTTATACTAACGGAGCTTACGAGTTTTCTGTTGAGTTTTGTGTTGCGAAGTTTCCAAGTTTTGGGTAAAGATTCGATGGACTATAGAATAAAGAGTGGCAAGAGCCTAAAATTGGGGATGACCAAGGCACCCCAAGGTAATATTCAAGGACAACCAAGAGCCTAAGCATGCGGATGCCCCGGATGGCATCCCCTCTTTCGTCTTCGTACATCGGTAACTTTACTTGGAGCTATATTTTTATTCACCACATGATATGTGTTTTGTTTGGAGAGTCATTTTTTTGTTAGTATTTGCTTGATGTTATTTAGGATAATGTTTTTTCATCTATATTTTCAATAAAAAAGTCAAGGATAGCCTTTACCATGCTTACTTTTGCTAGTTTACATATTGCTGTTTGAAAACAGCAAGTTTACTGCTGTTGCAAAAATTCCCTAGAAAAGTCAGAGAACGGTATAATGTTGAATCTTTCTGCATATTGAGCTCTGACAAATCTTCTACAGTGAGGTATTTTTTTCATAATTTTTGGAGTTGGGGAAGTATGATGAATCTTGCATTCTTTACAGACTGTACTGTTTTGGCAGATTGCTGTTATGTTTGCATTGTTTCCATATGTTTGCTTGTTTAATAATTCTATTTGAGGAAAGGAGTATTAAATATGCAGAGATATTTAGTATGCAATGTGGAATAATAATTTTAGTGATTTGTTACAGTAGAAAATGATAAGGTTTTGCATTGGTTTATACTAACCTATCTCACGAGTTCTTGTTGAGTTTGGTGTGGATGAAGCTTCTTGATAAAAAGAAGAAACCATGATATGAGAGGAATTAAGGAGACACAACAGTTCAAGCTTGGGGATGCCCAAGGCACCCCAAGACAATATTCTAAGAAGTCTCAAGCATCTAAGCTTGGGGATGCCCCGTTAGGCATCCCACCCTTCTTCTTCAACAACTATTGGTTAGTATCGGTTGAGCCTAAGTTTTTACTTCTTCACACGAGTTGTGCTATCCTTGCAATATCATTCTATTTTGTTTTGCTTGCTGTTTGAATAAAGTACTTCAGATCTGAAATTCCTTAATGAGAGAGAGTCTTCACATAGTTACATAATTATTTAGCTACTCATTGATCTTCACTTATATCTTGTTGGAGTAGTTTGTCATTTACTCGTGTGCTTCACTTATATCCTATGAGTAAATTGTTGAATAAGTTGATTCACATAAATCTGAAATTATATATCTCTCATTTTGCTTATCCCATGGGGAGTAATGATTTCACATCTAAGAAGTAGAGGTTGTAAATTTATTGAGGGTTAGCAAGCATTGTATTGGTCATTTGAACAATTCATGAAAGAATATTGAAGGAAGAGAGATTTCACATATAAATATACTATCTTAGACATCTTTTATAATTGTGAGCACTCATTATGTATGACATGTTAAAGAGTTGATGTTGAACAAGGAAGACAACGTAATGGGTTATGTTTTCTCACATCTCAGTTAAAGTATATTGTCATGGATCATTCAAACATGTTGAGCTTGCCTTTCCCCCTCATGCTAGCCAAAATTCCTTGCACCAAGTATAGATACTACTTGTGATTCCAAATATCCTTAAACCCAGTTTTTCCATGAGAGTCCACCATACCTACCTATGGATTGAGTAAGATCCTTCAAGTAAGTTGTCATCGGTGCAAGCAATAAAAATTGCTCTCTAAATATGTATGATTTTTGGTGTGAAGAAAATAGCTTTATATATACGATCTTGTTATGGAAGCAATAAAAGCGGCGGACTGCATAATAAAGGTCCATATACAAGTGGCAATATAAAGTGACGTTTATTCGCATTAAGATTGTGCATCCAACCCTAAAAGCGCATGACAAGCTCTGCTTCCCTCTGCGAAGGGCCTATCTTTTACTTTATGTTTTTGACTTTATGCAAGAGTCAAGGTGATCTTCACCTTTCCCTTTTTCATTTTATCCTTTGGCAGGCACCTCGTGTTGGAAAGATCCTGATATATATATCCAATTGGATGTAAGTTAGCATGAACTATTATTGTTGACATCACCCAAAGGTGAATACGTTGGGAGGCAACACTATAAGCCCCTATCTTTCTCAGTGTCCGATTAAAACTCCATAACCATTAGTATTGCGTGAGTGTTAGCAATTGTAGAAGACTATATGATAGTTGAGTATGTGGAGTTTGCTAAATCAAAGCTGTGACATAGACCCTTCCTGAAAATAAGATGAATTGTAATTGTTTGATAACCGAGAATGAAGTTTGCTAGTTTTCAAGAAAGTTTATAGTCTATGCTTCAACATGTGAATTGATTGTTACTTGTTCATGAGAAGTTCTATGAGATGAACTACTATTATGACATATAATCATGCTAGAAAAGGTGATTGAAATTATTATTGATCAAACTTGTGCACCTTCTAGCATTCACACTTCATAAATTCTTTCTTTTATCATTTACCTACTCGAGGACGAGCAGGAATTAAGCTTAGGGATGCTGATACGTCTCCAACGTATCTATAATTTATGAAGCATTCATGCTATATTATTATGTGTTTTGGATGATTATGGGCTTTATTATACACTTTTATATTATTTTTGGGACTAACCTATTAACCGGAGGCCCAGCCCATATTGTTGTTTTCTTGCCTATTTCAGTGTTTCGAAGAAAAGGAATATCAAACGGAGTCCAAACGGAATGAAACCTTCGGAAAAGTTATTTTTGGAACAGAAGCAATCCCGGGAACTTGGAGTGCAAGCCAGGGAAGCGTCGAGGAAGCCACGAGATAGGGGGGGGCGCCCACCCCCCTGGGCGCGCCCTCCACCCTCGTGGGCCCCTCGAGGCTCCCCCGACCGACTTCTTTCGCCTATATAATTCAACATACCCTAAAAGCATTGAAGAACAAGATAGATCGGGAGTTCCGCCGCCGCAAGCCTCTGTAGCCGCCAAAAACCTCTCGGGAGCCAGTTCCGGCACCCTGACGGAGGGGGAATTCCTCACCGGTGGCCATCTTCATCGTCCCGGTGCTCTCCATGACGAGGAGGGAGTAGTTCACCCTCGGGGCTGAGGGTATGTACCAGTAGCTATGTGTTTGATCTCTCTCTCTCTCTCTCTCTCTCTCTCGTGTTCTCTCTATGGTACGATCTTGATGTATCGCGAGCTTTGCTATTATAGTTGGATCTTATGATGTTTCTCCCCCCTCTACTCTCTTGTGATGAATTGAGTTTTCCCTTTGAAGTTGTCTTGTCGGATTGAGTCTTTAATGATTTGAGAACACTTGATGTATGTCTTGCCGTGCTTATCTGTGGTGACAATGGGGTATCACGTGATCCACTTGATGTATGTTTTGGTGATCAATTGCGGGTTCCGCCCATGAACCTATGCATAAGGGTTGGCACACGTTTTCATCTTGACTCTCTGGTAGAAACTTTGGGGCACTCTTTGAAGTACTTTGTGTTGGTTGAATAGATGAATCTGAGATTGTGTGATGCATATCTTATAATCATGCCCACGGATACTTCAGGTGGCAATGGAGTATCTAGGTGACATTAGGGTTTTGGTTGATTTGTGTCTTAAGGTGTTATTCTAGTACGAACTCTTGAATAGATTGATCCGAAATAATAACTTTGAGGTGGTTTCGTACCCTACCATAATCTCTTCGTTTGTTCTCCGCTATTAGTGGCTTTGAAGTGACTCTTTGTTGCATGTTGAGGGATTATTATATGATCTATCTATGTTATTATTGTTGAGAGAACTTGCACTAGTGAAAGTATGAACCCTTTGCCTTGTTTCCTATCATTGCAATACCGTTTACGCTCACTTTTATCATTAGTTAACTTGCTGTTTTTATATTTTCAGATTACAAAAACCTTTATCTACTATCCATATTGCACTTGTATCACCTTCTCTTCGCCGAACTAGTGCACCTATACAATTTACCATTGTATTGGGCGTGTTGGGGACACAAGAGACTCTTTGTTATTTGGTTGCAGGGTTGTTTGAGAGAGACCATCTTCATCCTACGCCTCCCACGGATTGATAAACCTTAGGTCATCCACATGAGGGAAATTTGCTACTGTCCTACAAACCTGTGCACTTGCGGGCCCAACAACGTCTACAAGAAGAAGGTTGTGTAGTAGACCAGGTCTTGTGTAGCAGGCCCAAGATGCAGGAGGCTTGCAGGAAGGATGTCGAGCGGGCATTTGGTGTGCTCCAATCTCGATTTGCTGTTGTCCGGTACCCTGCTCAGACCTGTTCGAAAGATCAAATGTGGGAGATCATGACTTGCTGTGTCATCTTGCACAACATGATCATCGAGAGCGAGCAGGAAGAGCCAGTGTTTGGCATTGAACCATACTACAGGCAGGGTCCTCTAGCCGAAGTTGATCACCAGCTACCGGCAAACAGGACTGCCTACCTCATTATGTGTCAGGAGATCCGAGACCCACGGGTGCATCATCAACTGTAGCAGGATCTGGTGGAGCACCTATGGAGGATCAAGGGCGACGTCAGGCTCGACGTGTGATGAAATATGAGTTTTTATTTGTTGAATTTTATAATTTGTATTGAACTATTTGTTGTTGCACTATTTTGTTGAACTATTTGATTTTCTATGATGAACTATGTGATAAAAAATTATTTATGCTGAGAGTTCAACGCCGAACCACGCCGAATATGGGCCGATTCTCGCGGAATATGGGCCAAAGCGCGGCCACGAATGGGCCGATATCGGCGACCTGGGGGTGACCTGGGGGCGACGGCTGGATGCCCAACCACCCCCATCGCCGATTGTATCGCTGGCTCGCCCCAGGGGGTGATTTTCATGCCTCCTGGGGGGCCAACGGCTGGAGATGCTCTAAGGGGCCAGTAGGCCCGTGGGTGGCTCAAGACCATTGTCCCTCCAAAGGTCATATTACAGAAGACTATCGTCTTGGCAAACAAGTAGGAGACTTCAATTCCAAGACGGACTCTAGCCTCGGGGGGGGGGGGGGGGGGGCAGAAGTCTTCACTAAGAAAGACGCCTTCCGCGCGGTTCAGCCGTAAAGAGGACCATATAGAATGAGTAAATATGCGATGAAATTTCATCTGGATGCTCTAAAAGAGAGTCACCATCCCAAAGGTATGGGATGGCACACTTCCGCCACCGGCCATTGGCGATCGCCTGGAAGTAAGCTGTATTGGCGTCACCCATGAGAACCCAGTTTTGGCCTCCTCGGCGTTGCCAAAACAGTTCTTCCCCCCTGAAGATCTCTATAAGAGAGGCCTCAAGAGAATAGCGCCTGGACCACTTGTCAGGAGAGAATCCAGGGCCATTCGCGATAGCATCAAGGTCCTCAATCTGATCTAGGAGGGCCCCTTAACAGGCCCACAGCTCGGCACCAAGGTTCGCTCCCCAGCCCCGCATGAACTGTCTGGCCATTCTGGAACAATGGTGCCAAACGTCCACAGCACAGAAGACACGGGGTTGAGAGGCTGCAGCATCAAGCCAACGGGACCGAACCATCTCAATGAAGCCCGGCTGCGACAGCCAAAAGGATTCAAAGTGAAAGCGACACGTCCGAGGTGGGTGTCGTCACCAGAGGAGTTCAGCAGCGGGGTGTGATCGGAGCCGATGCGCTTGACCGCCTTGAGGGAGCACAATGAAAACATGAGCTCCCATTAAGGCGCGACAAACTTAATAATGCCCTGGCCCAAATATGGAAGACCCTGACTTGTTGGTAATTTGGTGGAAGAGATTGACTACTTGGTGAGTTAGTGGAAATCATCAATGTTCATCTTCATGGAATAAACGGATTCAATGTTTCATGCTGACTAGAGGAGAACAACCAAAACCACATACATACTCATGTACATGATTTCTAAATCCTGAACCGCATGGCTGAGCAGGTTTTAGGCCAACTCCACCGCGCGACCCCAAACAGACGTCTGTTTTGTCCGGATTCTGTCCGTTTGGGTAGGGCGATGGGGTCTTGTCCGAGCCTGTCCTGGGATGCGGTGGCCGTGCGCCCAGCACGCGGCCACATCCTTTTACCCCATCATGTCCTTCTCTTTCAAACAAGAACGTTTCAAATACCAGCGGCCGGCCTAGTTCACGCTAGCGACCCTAGTTCACGCCCGGCAACAAAGCCAGCGGCCTACACATCGTCGCCGGCAACACAGCCAGCGGCCAGCAACACAGTCGGCCTCCAAAATGAATAGTTTTGTTCGCCGGCAACACAGCCAGCGGCCGGCAACATAGCTAGCCTTCAAAATGAATCAGGTTCTCGCCAGCACACAGCCAGCGGCCCAGCGGGCGGCACCCATGCCAGCCTCCAAAAAATAACGGCCACAGCCGATCGGACGACCTAGTTCAGGCCGTCGGCGTCGAACATCTCCTTCTGCCTGGCCTCGAACCAGCTCCTCGTCTTGTCGCTCATCTTGGTCAAGTCCACGCTCATGATCGCAAGGGCGACCTCCTTCGCTTTGGTTGCGGCATTGGTGGCCTCGATGTCGAGCTGCCTCTGCCTGGCCTTCACGTTCTCGGCCTCGATGTGGAGCTGCCTTTGCCGCCCCACCTCCTCCATGTCGATCTTCCGTCTCTTGGCCGCCTCCTCCATCTCAAGCTTCTGCCTTTGAAGCTCTAGGTATTGCTTCATTTTCTCGTCCTTGCTTTGCCGCTTCATCTCATCCCTCACATCCTTGTGAGACATCATGCCATGCAACGTCTCATGCAAGGCCATGGATGAGGCATCACGTATGTCGTCCACCTTGAAGTTGGTCTTGCCCCTCGGCCTCTTCGATGCCTCGCCATCTCCACCTCCGGCGAACCTGGCTGTCTTCTTGCCTCTCTTGCTTTGAAGCTCACGGTATTGATCCTTGAACTTAGGACAATTGTTGATGATCGTCCAAAAGTGCGTAAGAGTGAATGGCTTGTCATTGTGTTGGGCCTTGAATGCTTCCAAAGATTGAAATGCCTACACCACAAGATCAACAAGAATTGGACATGCAAACATATACAAGGCCAAACACTTGGTCGTAGCAAGGAAAGCACTAGGACGAGGAGAGCATACCATGTCCCCAATGCCGAGACCACTCACGGGCCGTGCTTCAATGCTCTGAAATGCGGTGCAATATTTGTTGCACTCTTGTTGGATGAACAACCACCTCTTTTGAATCGAGCCGATGCCACGGTTGCTTGTGATTTGGTAGGGTCAAACATCTTCCTTTCATGGAAAGTTTTTTGAACTCTCGTCCAAAAAAACTATGCCCTTTTGTTGCCCTTCCTCGGATCTTGGCGAATCTCCATCCAACATTCACTACTAGGGAAAACCCTAGTAGTAGTGCGGGTTTTGAGGCTAGCAGCAGCACGGGTGGCCGCGCTACTAATAAGGCACTACAGCTAACTTATAGTAGTAGCACGGTCCCTACTCGCGCTACTACTGTTGACGATATCAACAGCGCTTTTGCCGAACGCGCTACTATTAGTTAGCTGTAGCGATTTCGCAGTCCCTCGCTACTGCTATGTCTTTCATCATTTTCCCCCTATACCCCTTTCCCTTTAAGATACTAGATACTAGGTACTGCTACTATATATCAAATTCATAAACCATTATAAGTACTGGGTAGTACTCCCTTCGTTCCAAATTACTCATCGTGGTTTTAGTTCAAACCACGATGAGTAATTTGGAACGAAGGGAGTACTATATAACAATTTCATGCATAGTCAACATGCATCCTCAAGCAGTACAAGGTCATATCGACGGCGATCATCATATGTAGTTCTAGATGATATCGACGACGATCATCATATGTAGTTCTAGATGATATCGACGACGATCATCATATGTAGTTCTAGATGATATAGCCACACACACATATGTAGTTCTAGATGATACCAAAGACAATCATCATCCTCAAGCCTGGGTGGTTGGTATTCCTAATAGTAATTAGGATGGCCTGTTGAAAGTGCAACTATCCCTAGGTGGTTTTGGTAATTCATAACAACATATAGCTCATTGAGCTAATGCTATTCCAAGACTATTATTTCAGGAAAGCTCAATGAATGGCATGGCATGGATGATGAAAGTGGATCCCTCAAAATACTAATGACAAAGGATTGGCTCAAGCTCAAAAGCTCAAGACTCTTCATTTTATATTTTAGTGATCCAAGATCACATTGAGTCTATAGGAAAAGCCAATACTATCAAGGAGGGATGAGGTGTTGCTTAATGAGCCTCTTGCTTCATGTGCTTGGTGATATGCTCCAAAAACCCTCAGCTACTTTCTCTCATCCACAAATGACCTAAACCTAAAGCCAAAATCGGTCACACCGATTCTTTTTATCCGGCGCCACCGAGTTCTAATGTCATAGCCACTGCCACAAACCCTAGGCAAATCGGTCCTACCGATAGGGATCTCGGTCTCACCGAGATGGGATTGTAATCTCTCTGTTTCCCTTCGTAACGTTTTGGTCTAACCAAAGTGAGCGATCGGTCCCACCGAGATTGCAATGTAAACTCTCTGTTTCCCTTTTGTAAAATTTTGGTCTCACCGAAAAGAGCAAATCGGTCCCACCGAGTTTACCTGACCAACTCTCTGGAAAGCTTATTACCAAAATCGGTCTCACCGAGTTTGTGTAATCGGTCTCACCGAGATTACGTTATGCCCTAACCCTAACCGAATCGGTCTTACCGAGTTGCATGTCAGTCCCACCGAAAATCCTAACGGTCACTAGGTTTACTAAATCGGTCCGACCGAGTCTGTTGAATCGGTCCCACCGAGTTTGGTAAATTGTGTGTAACGGTTAGATTTTGTGTGGAGGCTATATATACCCCTCCACCTCCTCTTCATTCATGGAGAGAGCCATCAGAACAAACCTACACTTCTAACTTACCATTTCTGAGAGAGAACCACCTACTCATGCGTTGAGGCCAAGATATTCCATTCCTACCATATGAATCTTGATCTCTAGCCTTCCCCAAGTTGCTTTCCACTCAAATCTTCTTTCCACCAGATCAAAATCCTATGAGAGAGAGTTGAGTGTTGGGGAGACTATCATTTGAAGCACAAGAGCAAGGAGTTCATCATCAACGCACCATTTGTTACTTCTTGGAGAGTGGTGTCTCCTAGATTGGCTAGGTGTCACTTGGGAGCCTCCGACAAGATTGTGGAGTTGAACCAAGGAGTTTGTAAGGGCAAGAAGATCGCCTACTTCGTGAAGATCTACCGCTAGTGAGGCAAGTCCTTCGTGGGCGACGGCCATGGTGGGATAGACAAGGTTGCTTCTTCGTGGACCCTTCATGGGTGGAGCCCTCCGTGGACTCGCGCAACTGTTACCCTTCGTGGGTTGAAGTCTCCATCAACGTGGATGTACGATAGCACCACCTATAGGAACCACATCAAAAACATCCGTGTCTCCAATTGCGTTTGAATCCTCCAAACCCTTCCCTTTACTTTCTTGCAAGTTGCATGCTTCAATTTCCGCTGCCTATATACTCTTTGCATGCTTGCTTGAATTGTGTGATGATTGCTTGACTTGTCCTAAGATAGCTAAAATCTGCCAAACTCTAAAATTGGGAAAAGGTTAAGTTTTTAATTGGTCAAGTAGTCTAATCACCCCCCCCCCCCTCTAGACATACTTCAAGGTCCTACACCTGTCAAAACAAGAAGATTCTTGCCATCTAGGAATTTCTTCCACCCAACCGAGTTTAAGTGTGTGCGACCGTCCGTGTCCATGCAGTAAGTACAGGTTGTGACGGAGCCCCTTGCAGTAAGGCGTAGTCCAGCTGATCCTTCGTCATCAGGCTCGATACCATAACTCACAAATATGCTCTTTGCCAATTTCTGAATAAGAAAAACATATCAATTAATAAATAGCCTCGCAAATAAGTACATATGGATTATCTACACTATTAATAGTTCCTTAGATTCTACACTAATAAGCATGTGATCGAACTCCTAAAACATATCATCGACTAGATTCCACACAACATACCATATCATTGGACTGTACACTAAGTATTTCATCGGATAATTTGCATTTGTAAGTATAACATACCATATCATGTTGATCAACCATGGTATTTGTCAGGCGGGTCACGAATGGCACCCCGACAAAGTCAGCACGTGGCGGAATTATGTCCCACAGGTTGGACACCTCCTCGCTCAGCCTTGTTCTTTGAGCTACGATGGCTTCATGAAGTGGGTCCTCATCATCTTCATCGAGTGGGTCCTCATTATCTTCATCATCCTCATCATCTTCGTCATCTTCGTCATCTTCATCATCTTCCACCAAGTTGAGATAAATGACAGCAAGCTTGGGTCTTTCTGCTCTGAAGGAGAGGCTGATCAACTCACCACCAGTAAGACACATGCCGGCGACGAAACGGGCCCATCCATCTCCTCCAATCTGCGACATATTGCGTCCTTTCTCGACCTCCATAGTGTACGCCCCCCCAGGAGCCTCAAATGTCACAGTGTCTCCCGTCAGCTTGTTGAATTTCAACCTCACATTGCATGGGACGATCTGTGTAAAATAAGCAAAATGACACAATGCAGTAATGCCAACACTAAAAATAAAATAATTATTACATTTCATCTAATTTCTTACCGCCGCATGATGAAAACTCGGCTGGAAGTAGATGCCGAACAGCTTGCCAGTTGCAAGGCTGCTGGTGCACCTTGACTTGCACAGTCAACATAGTGGTGGTGGCGGTGGCGCGATTTTTCCTAAAGCAATATGAACAAAGGATTAACGATCCACTTCATAGGAAAGGAAAATAGTAGCATGTGATATTTTTGGTTCTTCCGCGAGAAGAAATTTGATGGACAATTATAATCCTAAGATCTAGTAACATATTAGATGACAAGGTACCACCTACATTTTGCCAAAAAGTAACTTATTACAAAAAAACAAAAGCATCTACCTATCCATGTACAGAAAAAATAACAATAAAATGGTGCATACTAAATCAACTAAATCAACTAGCCTACTAAATCAACTAAATCAAAATGTTCTAAATCAACTAAATCAACTAGCCTACTAAATCAACTAAATCAAAATATTCTAAATCAACTAAATCAAATAGCCTACTAAATCAAAAAAATCAAAATGTTCTAAATCAACTAAATCAACTAGCCTACTAAATCAACAAAATCATATCAACTAAATCAAAATGTTGCATATGAACTAGCCTAAATCAAAATGTAGCAGGGAGGAGGGAGAAGGAGGGGCGACTCGAGGAGGGAGAAGAGAGTAGGACGGATGAGGAAGGTGGAGCGAGGAGGGGCCGGCCCCAATGGAGGGAGGACGGAGGAGGAAGGCGGAGCGAGGAGGGGCCGGCCAGCGGCGAGTGGAGGGAGGACTGAGGAGGAGGCTGGTGCCGAGTCCAGCAAGGAGGAGGAGGTGACGGCGGCACAGAGGGAGGAGGGGCGACGGGGGAGGACCGGCGTGGGGGGTTGAGAGGGGATCCAATGAGTGTGTGAGTGTGAGTGGATCGGATAGAGGAGAGGGGGGGAGATGGAATGGCTTAGTAGTAGCGCGCTATAGAGAAAGACGCTACTGCTAAACTACCTAGCAGCAGCGCCTTTCACAAAGAAGCGCTACTGCTATGTGTCAGCATGTAAAAATAGACTTCAATGTATCAAAAATACATTGATCATCAACGATCTTTTTGTGTACAATCTGATTTGTCAATATGAGTCCTCACCGGTTTAGGAACCGGTGAAGACTCATATTGCGGCCACAAATTCTACACATAGAGTTCAATGAAGACCAAGTGCATGTCAAAGTCTGAGAAGTAACATATTTAAGGTGGTATAAACTCTCTTCACGGAGTGAGGTGGGACTAAATTTTTATAGTAAACTTAGCAGTAGCGCTTATTAGTGAAATGCGCTGCTACTATGCTACGTAGCAGTAGCGCTCTTCGTGATAACGCGTTGCTGCTAGAACTAGCCTCGCGGCAGCATCGTGGGAATTATATCTGTAGCGTGTCTTTGAGCGGGCGCGCTACTTCTATATTTCTTTCAGCAGCGAGTTAAGCTTGAGCTCGCTACTGCTACGTAGCAGCAGCGCCTTATTTTAAAGCGCGCTGCTGGTAAGATTCTGTGTATAGGCTTTTCCCTAGTAGTGATTGGCAAATCAACTTGTCCTCACCTTGTGTATATGAACCTGTTTGAATGCTCTTCCTCCTCTTTTGTGCTTCCACTCTTTGGGTGAGCTCGTCGATGAACAATGGCTCGCCCTAATATCCATGTCATTGCCCTCTTCTTCATCACCATCACCTTCGACATAGATGTCATTGTCCTCATGCCACGAGTCACCATGGTCGTAGTCAGCACGGTCGTCGGCCTCTTCATCGGCAGTGAACTGGCCGCAGCCATCCTGACTTTGGGTCTCCTCGGGGTCGTAGGCAGGGACGTGCCCACCCTCGTAGATCACTTCCTCCATGAACTGGTCGTAGTAGGGGTCATCGAACGGTGGCGTTGGTGTTGGCATTCCGTCGAACAAGACGCGGGGGGACGGCATGGTGCCGGTAAATGGCGGTCGTGCTTGCTTTCTTTGCATCTCGACGGCCGGCCGACCGTCGCTGCTGGACCCAGGGGTGACGTTGAGGTCGATGACGGCCGCCGTGCGCGGGATGGACGGCAGGATCACGTTCACGTCTGGTGACTCCGAGAAACAGGTATGTCCGTCGTGCCTTGGCGGGGGGAAGGCGGGCGACATTGGCGTGGTCCGCGACATGGGCGACTAGCAGTGCGAAGGCCGGGCGACCGACGACCCTGTGCTCGCCGGACCGACGGCCGCTCTAGAGAAACCGGCCGGACGACAAATGCCCATCATGAGAAGGGCGTGCGCTTTGCTGACGATGCCCTCCTTCTCCTCGACCTCGGCCTTGCGCCGCGCGGCCTCAATCGCAGCGCGGTCGGCGGCTCTCTTGGCCGCGGCCATGTTGTCCTTGGCGACCGCCCTCCGGTCCCTCCTCTTCGCCGATTCCGCGTCCAACTTGGCGATCTCCTCCGGCGTGCACTCCGACCGCGGCTTCCTTGGCGCCTTGCCCTTCTTCTTCTTGGCCATTCCGGGCGGGTCGACAGCCAGCCCGCCGGAGTTTGGCTGGGCGTCGGCCATGGATGGGGGAGGGAGTGGGACAGCGGGACGTGGGAGGGTTTGGGGGGAAATGGCGCCAAAGGGGCCGCGGGGGGGGGGGGTTGCTTTGTGTCACCGACAGGCGGGCCAGGGGCGGACAAGCGTGCGCGTCCCGCCCGTTTGCGCGCTGTCCGTTTCACCCCAAAAGCGGCGCAAACTTGGGCCAGGGGTGTGTCGAAAGCGGACACAAAACGGACAAAAGTCCGTTTGCTCCCGCGTGCTGGGCCGCCCGGTTTGTCCCTTTTACCCCAAACGGACAGGGCCGGACAGGATGAGGTTGCGCGGTGGAGTTGGCCTTAGTCATGACTGACTACCGCGTGCTGACACTTGGTCACAAAAACTTGACAGTCTGTGGGATGAACTGGTTGATATACACAAGTTGCAGTTGGGCGTTGGTTTTTTTCTAGAAAAGGAGGATGTACCCCCGGCCTCTGCATCTGGATGATGCATGCAGCCATATTATTAATTATTCATAAAGACCATGCAAGGTGATACATCAATAAGCTCGAGGCCACCATCTTGTCAACACCGTTGCTACATCTATCCCCTTGATTAAGGTGTGCCGAATGTCCGGGCCTAATACCAAATAGACATCGCACCAAATCCTAACATCTAAAGCCGGGTGTCCCATCCAAGCCACTACCTGGATTCAGTCCCACACCGGTCTGGCACACTCCCAATGAACACCGCACGCTGCAGTTGGGCGTTGGTGTCAGGGGAGAGATCATGTTCCTCTAAGTCGAGATGGAGAGCATGCGGGAAGCTCTAATCATGGTTTCTGAGGCACCAATGGACCATCCTCCAGATATCCAAGTTAAGGTTTGGGCAAAGGCTGTGAGGGACCTGTTGTACGACCTTGAAGACAGCATCGACAAGTTCATTGTGCGCATTGAAACCCATGAACCACAGAAGTCGCATAGCTTCAGGAATTTCATTGATAAGAGCCTCAGCCTACTGACCAAGGGCAAGATTCGCCACAAGATCGACATCAAGAGCCGTATCAAGGAGGCCAGCGAGCGTCGTGATAGGTACAAGGTTGACAGTGTGGTTACCAAGCCAACTAGAAAAACTGTTGATGCCCTTCGCCTATCAACCTTGTATAAAAAGGCAATCAACCTCGTTGGGACAGACAAGAAGAGCCTTGAGGTAATTAAAATGCTGACTGCGGGAGATGAAGAGGCTCTATTTCCTGCTATCAGCGGGACGAAGAGGCTCTGCCTCAAAGCCCCGCACATGGTATTATGTGTTTTCATTTCATTTCTGAAAAATAGATATCTCCTTTTTCAATATTAAAATTATTTCCAAAAATCTCTCTGACAGAAGTGATATAAGTATTAAAATTACTTTCAAAATTTGAGGACTTTTTGTATCAATTTTTTTACGGTATTTGTTTATACATGTTAGATAAAATGTTTACGGTGCTCATGATTTTTCTTTCTGAAATAATAAAACCATTTTGTGCAACGAGTAAACATTTTTTTTCTGAGGATGGCTTTGAAACCTTTCATATATTTTAAAACAAATGTTCTTGTCCATCATAAATATATTTGTGTATTTCAAAGTGGCTGGAGAAGAGGCTCGCTGGCTTAGCCTGACAACGTCATCTGGCGGCGACGAGGGACTTGGAGAAGAGGCTGGTTGGCTGGTGGCGAAACCCAGATTGCAAACACCAGGAGATGCAATTCATAATCGAAAAATAACTAGGGTTTCTCTTTCCCTCCTCCATCCCTTGGCAGCTAGGGCAAACTCACCCCTCTAGACTTCACCGATGAATTCGTGAATTTGCTCTTCCCTCTACCTGCCACTTCGGCAGCCAATGGAGGGGAGGGGAATCCCGAGGCCTCCGCTCTAACTAGTAGTTTAGGTTAGGGTTTTTTTAGTTGTCGTAGGTGCGATGCTCGGGTAATTGGCGACACTATTTCTTCGAGTATATCTTACGGTCTCTGATCCTCCTCGAGTTCCTCCATTTGTGCGTAGTCGATGAAGCTCCAACGTAGATCCCTGCCGCCTCCTTGGGACAGTGAGGTTAGGGTTCTTGTCGTGTGGTGAGATTTGGTGTATGGTACTTTTTGTCAATTCAAGGTTTCTATAACGACGATGAATGTGGATCCAGTGCGCTAGTCCTTAGGGGCATGTGCAGGAAGACTTCGCGATTGTCATCGACAAGGTTAAGCTGGCTCCAGTTGGAGAGTGTCGGCAGTGGAGCATGGACGGCTCGTTCTAACAACGGGAGTGATTGTTCGGTGGTTTGAGAATCTCGATGTAATTTTTATTATGTTTGAGATGCTTTTGTACTTTCACTGAACTTTGATAATAGATATGGATCATTTTCTCAACAAAAAAGGATAGGCTAGTGGCGATAGGAACTGGGCTTCTCCCAAGCCGCCCAGGGAGGCGGCCAGGGGATTCTTGAAGTATTTTTACAATCTATGTTCATATATTCACACGGTAGTACTCATGACACCCACAAAACTATGTTGGTGCTACACATCGGTCGCAGATCTTTTTAAAAGATCGATCGCCTCCGAGACCATCGGATGGAGGCATGATGGATGCAGATATAACCATCAGATCTTGCAACAACCTGAGTATTGCGTTCGCCTCTATGTAACAATGGTCTTGTTGCAATATTGTTTTCCCTCTTATCTATGCAACAAAAGCCTTGCTCGTCATCTGCAACAAGAGCTTTACCGCAAAAAGATCTGCAACAAAAGCCTTGATGCAAAAGTCCTTTTCGAACCAAAGTATATAAATAGACAAATATAAAATAAAAATCTACTTTTTTGTATTTCTTGGATTATTTTTTCCTATTAGCTTTAGTTTTTGAATTAGGTTTCCATCTTGGCGACTCCATTTGCCTTGGCTTGGTCTCCACTTGGTGTTTTCTCCTAGATGATGATTTTCTTCCATGTTTGAGTCAATTTCTTGTGGAAACACATTAAAAAAATGTTTTCGTAACTTCTTGCATTCAATTTCTTGTGTTGATGAAGGCGTAAATTTTAGCATCGAAGATGCCGGGAGGTGCGGGTGCAAGTGCACATGGTAGCATGGATGGCCAAAATTGAAAATTGCAATATATATAATGGAAGTCAAGAGTGATGGTTTATGATTGATCTTCCTGCTTATGCTGCATTCTTGATGTCCTTGTTTAGGTGAACCATATGTTGCATGTTTGATCTTATTTTTGGACCATTTGCTATGCCTAATTTGAATCATTTACCGCATTTGTTATGATTCAATTTGAATTTGAATTTTTAATCAAACTTCATAAATTATGTTTAATTATGTGTGTCCGAAATAATATTATTTGAATTATTATATTTATAAAATGGCCATCTGTATGCCATTTGTATGTTAGTTAAAAGAAAAATTAAAAAAAGGTTTTAGGGGAAGACATAAAGAGGACGTGCTGAAGCACCACACTTGGAAAACTCGTCTAAATTACATGGACACTCTGTATAACTGGTTTTGGAGGGGATTTTTTTTCAATGATCTGCTAGAGAAGTCCTTAATCATTGGTCACTTTGATCTGCGAAGACGTGTAGTTTTCACGAATTTACAAGGATGGTTGAGATTCCTCTCACATGCCTACTCACTGTTCGCTTGTGCCACCCTGCTAGTTATAAAAAGAAAATAAAAGAAAATCTTATTCCTTCTGAATCCATATTAATTAGTTGTCGCTCATTTAGTACTCGATTTTTTATACTAAATGAGTGACAATTAATATGTATAGGAGGGAATACATTTTGGTATTTCACATATAATTTTAAATTTATATGCTTTAGTTTTTGATGTAGTTTCATAAAAAAAATATCATTTTATTTGTTTAAGAAGTTGCTCATAGGCTTTATACATTTTCCTTTTCGGAAAAAAATATCCACCTACCTTTAGTTTTGCAGTAATATCCTCTACTACCCGACGAGAAATGCTTCCTTTTTACATGCTGTCTCCGCCTCAGGTGTTGTGCCCTCTCTTTATTCGACTTTCTTTTAACACAGTACAGACGTAGACACTCATATGTATGCACAGAAATGGACACTCATTGTCCGAAGCCTTGAAATAAATACAGGAAAATGCGACCATCAATGCCATGTCCAAGACTTGAGCCCTAATAGGTTGATTCTACCACAAAAAATCTAATCACATGAGCTACCTTCAGTTTGCCTCTTTGCTCGACTTGGGCGCTTCTTCTCTCATTCGATTATTAATTAGTGTCCGCGGCGCCAAAATTTGAGACATGGAAAACCATGGAGACAGGCTTTAAGCTCGGTTTTTCATATTTATTTGTACGAAACACGGCACAAACACGGACGCTTACAGACACACACGCATCTAACCACAGTCACTCTGATCCATCAAGAAGACGTGTAGTTTCCGCGTAATTAAATACAAGGAGGGCAATAAAATTACTCTTACATCACCGTCCCCAACTGCCCCATGTGTCAACATTGCTGCTGGTGGTGTTCTTTTCACACCCCAAACATGCATGCATGCAACGCAATAAAGTAGAGTGCACATGTGACCCTCACTGCTCCAAGGAGAGAATAGTGCAGCTTGGTCCCTCACTCCACTCAACGGCGCAAAGGTCTATTTTATGGATAGATACATCGAGATAGAGCGATCATTCCGCGCAAAAACTGAGCTGGATAAAATAAACGGAATCTCTCTCTCTCTCTATATATATATATAATCTTAAGAAAAGGAAAGAGCCGCTCTCAACAGCCTCTCCACTACTCCATGTCGGCCTTCCCCACCCCCCCAAATCCCCCCATGAGATTCTCATGAGAGCGCTCACCTTACTCTGCCAGCTGCTTCACTCTGCACCTCCCCTCCGTGCAAGATCCAGCGTCCGCCTCCGCGACGCCGTCCACCTCTTTCTCCGTCGAGGTCTTCGCCGGCGGCCGGTTAGCGCCCCTCCTCTGGCTCATACGACGCCTATATTAGGGGTCGGTTCTCAAGTCCAAGTTAAGAGTGCCCGTCCTCCAGATCTGCTGCTGTAGATAGGTAATTGCCTTCTTCTTTTTCCCCTTGAGCAATCGTGTTTAGGATGCTGTTAAGTTCCATCATGATACACAGGATTGATCGGTCATGTTGCTACGCAAAGCAACATGTCTTGGAATCATTGCTTTCCCACGATTCATTTTTTACCAGCCATGAAAATAAAATGCAGATTTGCAGCATATCTGCTCTGTACCTAATTTACAGGTATTGTTTTCCAAAATTTCACCATCGGTTCACTCTCCCTTTTGTTTGGTCCCAAGGAAGTTTGTCCTGTCCTGGATTTCTTACAAAGGTTTCGACTTATTAGCTACCATCCTGACTAATTTTTTATCATGCTGCCATTCTTTAGGTTGCTCTACTTCACAAGGTACATCTCCAACGCCAACTTCCACAAACACCAGTAACCGGCTGAGATAACGTGTGCGGTCAAGCATGGCCGCAGTCGTGACCGGAGCGATGGGCACCCTCCTGCCCAAGCTCGCCAACCTGATCACCAAGGAGTACAACCTTCACAAAGGTGTCAAAGGCGAGATCATGTTCCTCAAGGCCGAGATGGAGCATATGCAGGCGGCTCTACTTAAGATTTCTGAGGCGCCTATTGACCAGCCACCGGACATCCAAATCAAGCTTTGGGCCAAGAATGTGAGGGACCTGTCATACGACCTTGAAGATAACATCGACAAGTTCATGGTGCACATCAAAACCCATGGACAACCAGAGAAGTTGCACAACTTCAGAGATTTCATTGATAAGTGCCTCAGCCTGCTGACCAAGGGCAAGATTCGGCACAAGATCGGCATCGATATCAAAGACATCAAGAGACGCATCGAGGAGGTCAGGGAGCAGCGTGATAGGTACAAGGTTGACAGTGTGGCCCCTGCCAAGCCAACTTGTCCAACTATTGATGCCCTTCGCCTATCAACCTTGTATAAAAAGGCCACGGAACTCGTTGGCATTGACGAGAAGAGCCTTGAGGTAGTCAATATGCTAAAGGAGGGAGATGAGGTTTCTGAGAAAGAGCTCAAGGTGGTTTCTATTGTTGGATTTGGTGGATTAGGCAAGACAACCCTTGCCAATGCAGTGTATAAGAAGATGAAAGGGCAAGTCGATATTCAAACACAAAAACCGCAATTTGATTGTGCGGCTTTTATTTCAGTGTCTCTTAATCCTAACTTGAAGCGGATTTTCAAGAGCTTGCTCCATCAACTTGACAAGCACACGTACCAGAACATTAATGAGGCATCATGGGGCGAAGAACAGCTCATTAGTGAGATAAGATCATTCCTAGAAAACAAGAGGTACGTATGCGAATATGTGTTCCTCAATGTTTCGTACAAGCACGTCACAAGGAAATTGCAGTAGTGCAGAACTTCCAATTCTAGTTAAACTTTATTGCGTAGCTCAATTCTGCTCAATGCATGAGAACTTATATAGCCTTATAATATATGTATTTTGGAATTATTTGAAGGTACTTGATTGTAATTGACGACATATGGGATAAATCCGTCTGGGAAAATATCAAGTTTGCACTGATTGAGAATGAATATGGAAGTAGAGTAATCACAACAACTCGGGTTCTTGATGTTGCCCAGCAAGCTGGTGGTGCATATCGGCTGAGACCTCTTTCCGTTGTCGACTCAAGAAAGTTGTTCTATCAAAGAATATATGAGATGGAGAACAAGTCACCACGTAATCACCTGGTGGAAGTATCTAAGAGCATTTTAAAAAGATGTGGGGGGGTTCCCCTAGCTATCCTTACGATAGGTAGCTTGCTGTCCAGTAAAAAGGGAAGAGCACATACACATGAGTATTGGTCCAAGGTGTACAAATCCATTGGTTCAGGGCTAGACAATAGTCATGATGATGTGAAGAACATGAGGAGAATATTATCTGTAAGTTACTCTGGCCTACCTCCACACCTAAAGACTTGTTTACTGCATCTTAGTATGTACCCTGAGGATTATGAGATTGAAACAGAACAACTGATTTGGAAATGGGTGGGTGAAGGTTTTGTGAAAAAAGAACAGGGGAGGAACTTGTATGAAGTTGGAGGGGATTACTTGGATGAGCTCATTAATAGAAGTTTTGTCCAACCTGTATACTTTAATAATGCAAATAAGGTGTGTTCTTGTCGCGTACACGATATGGTGCGTGACCTCATCACTTCCTTGTCAAATGAGGAGAATTTCCTCACAACAGTAGGTGATCAGCATCCAGTGTATCCACATGGTAAGATCCGCCGACTGTCCATGCAGACCAACATTGAAGAAGTTTCTAATAGGCTGCCAACCATAAGCTTGTCCTATGTGAGGTCACTTACTGTGTCTAGTCCAACTTTCAGTTTGTTGCCAGCAATTTTAGTTTTTCCAGTCTTACGCGTGTTGGATTTAGCTGGTTGTGAGCAAGTGGACAACAACCATTGGAAGGATATCTGCAATTTGTTTCACCTAAGATATTTGTGTTTAAAGGGTACATCTATCACTAAGATCCCGAAAGAGATCGGGAATCTACAATTTCTGCAAGTGCTAGACATAAGGTCCACCAGAATAGCAGAAGAGCTGCCGTCAACCTTTATTCGACTAACACAGCTTTTGTTAGTCCACATGCTTGGTAGCATAGCTGGCGCAGTGCCAAGGTGTATGTACTCCATGTCTTTCCTCGTGTCCCTAAGTATAACAGTGAAAACGCTAGGAGACGAGGACCTTCAAGTTCTTGGGAGCATACCATCTCTGAGTGAACTATACATGCATGTGGAGAAACCTACACACGGCAGAGATAAACGGCTAGTCATTGACAGTGGTTGCCCATTTCCATGTCTAACAAGCTTCAATCTCACGAGTAACACCATGGAGTTGAGATTTGCACGAGGAGCCATGCAATGTCTCCAAACCCTTTGGTTATGCTTTTATGATGTACACGACACATTGCTTCAATTTGGTGATTTCTTATTGGATTTAGAGAATCTCTCCTCAATTAGTCATATTGGTTTTTATTTCATCAAAGACAACAAAAAGATGCAGAATGTGAGATTAGCAGTTGAGAAAGAGATCAATTTGAACCTTAACAAGCCCAGACTGACATGGTTCGTACTGGAACTAATGACACAGGCAGCGATTGAATCTCAACTTCAGGTAACTACTAATTCACACCTTTAAGCAACTAGTATTTCGTTACCTTGTACGTACACGATTATTGAAACTATTGGCTTGTTTCTCATCTTTTTAACCATGCACAATTTGACAATATAATGTCACTTATTTTTTTATTAAGTTTATATTTTTTCCCTCATTCTCTTAAGCTCAACAGTTGTAGTTTTCTTTCACATTTGTGTCTCTTTATATCTATGTACTTTGCACTTCTTTATTTACAATCCACTCTAATAATATAACTATGACCTGTACTTGGGACCAACTGGCTTGTACCATGGATTGTAGACTTGCCAGATTGAATCCACACCACCTCCCTTAAAGTTGTGTGCTGGTAAATTGCCGCCACAATGTGTTTTCAAATAATTTAACTTGATGTTTTTCGATTGGTAAGTTAATGTGAGTTGAATAGTAAGTGGCTATCGATAAAATCTTGTACACTGTCCATACAAGGTAGTTAAACAATAGAGGAAATGATATATCACTAGAGTACTCTTATAACTGCAAACTGATTACATATTGATAGGACTTCCCTTTTTTAGAATCTTTAGGACTTATTTTATTGCACAGGAAAAAACGTTTGCTTGAGATAAAAAAATATGCTGCATGAGACTACATGGAAACAGCTTAGAAAGAATACTGTATTTCTATTGTTCATTTTTAATCATCGGAGAAAATTGACCCACATCTACACGAACCAAGTACACACACACACATACACACACACGCGCGCGCGCACGCACACGCAACCACAATGTCATCTACTAATTGCTTGTTCAATTTTTTTCTGCTGATCAAACTAACATATACTCTACAAACATTCTAATCTTTCGTACTGTTATTTCCTGACAGAGATTCCAGATTAGTATAATGAAGAGAATCGAGGAGACGGTACAAGGTAATCCCTCAATTCCTAAATATTTGTCTTTGTAGAGATTTCAAATGGATTACCACATACGAATGTATATAGATATATTTTAGAGTGCAAATTCACTCATTTTGCTCCGTATATATTCACTTGTTGAAATCTCCAAAAAGACAAATATTTAGGAACGGAGGGAGTACAACTCAACGTCCTCTAATAACTTCACGTCCAAATTAGGCCAGTTGGTATATTCAAATGAAGAAGATTGTTTTTTATTAAAAAGAATTATGATCACCAAGACACTTGTGTAACCCCAATGCCAGGAGAGTAGCCTTTGTTGATCTTTCGTGGCTCATTTTCCTTTTGTACTTGAAACTCAATTTAATTAAAAATGGAAATCTTTTGCTGTGTTCTGGGAGAAAATCTTTCTGAAAATTTGCATCTCCGCCACTCAAATGTTTCTGGAAGCTTGTTATGCTACCAGTACGGTAAATTGGCGTTTCTTAGTGAGCCATAAATTCTTCCTTGGTACTGACCCATGTGGAAATTGTAACAGCATGTATATTATTCATACTTCCTTATAAGCATGCATGGAATCTCACTTCACTCAGAGGACGAAAGAATAACATGCATGATTAAAAAAAATCCTTAAAACATATCTCCACTTGTGTTACCAAAGAGTGATAATATGTAATAACAGCACCTTACTATTTCTTTCCACTTGCGCTTGTGTATTCAAAGATGACCCAAAAACATATCCTCAAATAACATTGCAAATATAGTCTTTGTTTATAAGATAGACTAATGTGTTATTTGGATGATGCTCGGAGCAGAAGTGGTGCGTAAGAGGATGGAATCAATTGGTTCGGCAGAAGGTTCCCGGAGCTGAGAGCTAGCCGCCTAAGCTCAAATGAAGCTGTCTTTCCTAATGGGGCTACAACCCGGAATGAAACCAGAACCTAAGAGCAATTTTCCCCAATGTGCACTAAGGCAGTGTTCGGCAACCCACCAGCTCCTCAAAATACGAGGAGTTGCGGAGTGGAGAGACTGCAGCTCCGTACTGTTTAACTGTAGCTCCGTCCTGCTCCCGGAGTGGAGCGGCGGAGTGGAGGGACTCCGAACAGGCTTAAGACTGTTCACGTGCTCCTCCTTTTCCAACGTCAAGACTGCGCAATTGTTATTTTCCACGTTCAAACGTTTCTCTCTCCAGTCACTGTCTCACTGATGTTGGTTCGATAATATGTTATCCTGTTACATGGAGAATGTTGTCAACATTTATTGCCAAGCGTGTGTTGCTTTCTCTTGTGCCGCTACATTTATTGCCAAGCGTGTGTTGCTTTCTCTGTTGCAAAGTGGGCTACTCAGTTTTTAAAGTGCTCTTGGGCCTTGAAGCCGCACAAGATTAAGTGCTACCGCTGGAAGCAAAGGCACAAAGTAGTCGACTGCCGTGACCCAATCGTCTGCAGTCGTTGCGACCGGCAGGGGTTTTGGTTACCGGTGGAAAATTCGGATACCGCCCGGTATTCGATTACCCCACGAGAAAGCTGCGTACCGACAAAAAAAAATCGAAGTGTCTGAAAATTTTGAACTCAGAAAATTTTGAAATCAAATTACATTTAAAAAATACGAGCGGTTTTTGCTTGAAATTTTACGGTAATCGCGGTATCCGCGTTTCTCGCCCGCCCTCGGTATTTTTTTGGGATTCGGTTGCCAAAACGTTGGTCCCACCATGCCACGGCTCGAAGATCCGGCCACGAGGTCTCCGGAGGGCTATGTCGCCATGGCCTCCACGCCGGCGACGGATGCGCAGGCTGCTTGGCTCTCCAGCCTTGCGGCCTGGTCTGGCTCGGTGGCAGCCGTCCCCGCGGCAGCACCGCAGACATTGACTAGGCAATCCACGTCTACTACAGGGTGCCCATGGATCTCTTTCGCGTCGTCCCCCACCGCCTCGAAGACTTCTTTGTTCGGTTTGACTAGCCCCGCCGCCGTGACCAGCTCACTGCGCCGAGCCGCTTCCGCCACGACGGGCTCGACATCCACTGTGCCAACTGGTCTATGCTCACTAGGGCCGTCGCAGCCTCCTTCTGTCACCATGTCCACCTGTGCTTGGCGGAGGTGCCCTTGCAAGCCTGGGACGCCGACTTCGTCGGGAAGATCATTGGAAGGTGTTGCATCAACCACTACCTCGACGTGGCGACTGTGCAGCGCGAGGACGCCGCCTCTCTGAACCTGTGGGCTTGGTGCTCCAACCCCTCGGCTATCCCAAGAGTGATGTGGGTCACGATTGTCCGCAACGAGGTTTTGGTCTCCGCCTCGGCTGTGCGGGGGCGAAAGGGGCACACGTACCGCGTGATCATCTACCTCAACCGCTCCGAATATTACTCGCCCTCTGCCGACGGCCACTTCACCTCTCGCGGCCACACAATACCGATATTATTTTTTTGGAAACTACGAGGTTATGGACGGCGAGACTGCACTGCGAGGGAGGCAGCCTGTGGTGGCGCACCAAGACAACCACAAACGCAGAGACGACGAGGACGGGGACCGTGACCGTGGGCATGACGCTCGCGGCCGCCGTGGTGAAGATGAAGGTGCCTGGCGCGACCGTTTCTTCTGTAGTCGCTCTCGCCCGGCAACCCATCCGGGAGATGACCGGCGCCGTGATGATCCAGGGGAGCGCGACGACAGGCGCGGTGGTCGTGATGGACGCCGCCACGGGCTCGAGCTTGAAGACTACGGGCGCCGCATCGACTTCTCCATGGTGGAGATCCTGCCTGACGTGGCGGCCATCCCCGCTGAGGGTCAGCGTCAAGCTGCTTCACCTGTGTCCGCTCGGAGACGCGCGCCGGCGAGCATCCTCCGTATCACTGAGCGTGGCAGATCGCGGGGTCCCTCCCCGGTGGCTGCGGTGGCCTGGCGCATCAAGGCCACTGCTCCGCCAGCGGCGGCCTGTGCTGGCCCGGTGCTGGCCACCCCACCATCGCCCTTGTGCACGCTGAAGGTCACCCCGCCGAAGACTACCTCGCCGGTCTGTAGTGCAACTGGTGGGATGGAGAAGACTGGGGCTGGATGTGCTCTCTGCTCTGTTGTTGTACCATGATGAAGCCCAGATAAGGCCGGGCCAATAGCTCCTGTGCGACACATTCGAGGTGAAATGGAAGGAGTGCGACGTGGTTGATGAAAATAGCTCTGGTGCAACGTTTCAGAAGCCCAAATAGCCGGGGCCCACTCGGGCGATTAAACTGGTCGTCAACGGGACTGAGGTTATGTTTAAGACATGTGGGTCCCACTTGACAGTGCATCTAGTTACGGCCCCACTTGGCAGTGCATCAGGTGAGACGCGTCCCCGTGCTTGTCTAAATCAGGTGAGACTGGACCCGTTGCTCCCTCCTTCATTCTCGGCGGTGAGCCGGCGACAGCACCGGAGCTTTTTTTCTCGGTGACAGCGGCGGCGGAGCTTTCATTCTCGGCGACGGCGGCGGTTGTGGTGAGTGAATCCAGAACCCTTGTCCTGCTCCTTTCCTTGTCGAGTTAGATCTCACCGCATCGCCTGTGTTTCCCTCTGTTTTTCGTCGATTTGATCCAGATTCGGGTGCGGGGGAGGGAGGCTGACCGCAATAGAGCTTCCAGAGACAACAATGTCAACTAGATATGTGCATCCTTTCCAAGATATGCGATTTGTGCCTCGTCTGCTTCCGCTAGCTCGGGTTCTAGCTCACACTGCCCGCCATTGACAAACAGGGGCGATGGTGCTCGGACATTCGAATTCACTGTCGAATTCTTTCCTTCTAAGGCAATGCTAGGCGATGGTAGCGTGCGAGACATAGAGAGAGATACAATTGTGAAATGGGAGGTTGAACTTGCAGAGATTGATCCACATGAAATACAGAGCATGGACGAGAGGGACGTGAGAAATGTTGTGGAGAAAATTGGGAAGAGCATTTTTTGGGGTCCAGAGCAAGAGGTACCATTGTTACGGTTTGATAATTGGAAGGGTGATTATGCGAGAATTGAGAATGGTGAAGAGATGGTGGATGAAATCCATCGGCAAGACGGCTGGGCAAGCAAACAGACAACCTTTCATGCAGCGCTCGTTGATCTGAAATCAAATTCTAAGGTTGGATATGTGCCCTCAAAGTTGGCTTCGCAAATGGTAGATGATGATTGGGATTCACAGAGACAGATAATGCCCATGTTTATGGGTGAAGTGACAGTAATAGAGGGGCTGAGCAAGATGCAGAAGAGGGCTATGATGGTGCTGCAAGGGGTGTTTGTGTTGATTGGAATTCAGTACAATAAGAAGAGACTACTGATTTGGTCATTGCACCCATGGCTGACACTGAGATGGCCAAAAAAATTGGCATTCCAGTAGATCCAATAGATGCTCAAGATGAGGAAGAGAGGGATGAATCGAGTTTTCCTAATAATGCTAACATAGATGCTTGTGAAGATGTGGATGGACAGCTGATGAAAGATGCTGCAGATGATGTAGATGATGCACATGATCATGAGCTTGTAAGTGTGTATCACAAAGAAAATCCTGTTATTGAAGTAGGCAAGTTGTTCTAATGCATGAAGGAGTTTAGGATGTGTATCAAGACTTATGCAATCAAACATGGGATTGATGCCAAGACTATGTGGACTAACAGAAAGAAATTTTATGCAAGGTGCAGAGGTTTCTATGGAAGCGTCACGCCTTGCAAGTGGTACATATCTGCTAGAATTCAACCTGATGGAAGTACCATTAGGGTTAATCAAATCCCAAATCCACATACATGTATTACAAGTTCACAGAGAGTATCAATCATGACATCACAGCTTTGGATTGCAGAAAAGATCACTCCAATTTTAGCCAAGAAACCAAACACTACAGCAAAGAAACTTAAAGTGGACTTGGAAAAGTAGTACCCCATTAAGGTGAAGTATACCACAGTGTGGAAAGCAAAACATAGGGCAATGAAGAAATTATATGGTGATTGGGAAAATACTTTTAGGATGCTTTATGACTTCAAAGCAGAGGTGGAAAAGAGGTCACCTAGCAGTGTTGTGGAGATAGATACTGAGGTAACAGAGGATCGTAGAGTTTTTTTCTCCAAGTTATTTATGCCTTTAAAGCCTTGCATAGATGGCTTCAAAGCAGGGGCCATCCATATTTGCGCATACTCATCTTTTTTGAAAGGCAAATGGAATGGTCAATTGGCAGCATGCAATGCTTTAGATGGACACAACTGGATGTTCCATGTTGCTATTGGTTTGTTTCAATTAGAGACAGAGGTTTCATGGACATGGTTCATGATGCAGTTGAAAAGATGCATAGGGCCAGTGTCACCTTTGGCAGTACACACAGATGCATGTAAAGGGCTAGAAAATGTAGTGAAGAATGTTTTTCCTCATTGTGAGCAGAGGGAGTGCTTCGGCCATATGTGGAAGAATTTGATCAAAAAATTCAGAGGGGAAGAATTTGGGAGAATGTGGCCAGCAGCAAGATCTTACACCAAACAAACACATTAATATCATCTTGATAAGATAAAAGTAGCATGCAGTGAGTTTGGTCCATGGTTGAACACCTATCATTCTCTATTGTGGTACAGGTCAGGATTTAACACTGCCATCAAGTGTGATCATATCAACAGTAACTTGGCAGAAAGTTTTTACAACAAGATAAAGCAGTTAAAGAACTTGCCTGTGCATGACATGGTTGACCAAATCAGGATCATGATCATGCGCATGTGGGAATTGAGAAGAAGGATTGGTGATTGTTGATAACCCACAAGTATAGGGGATCGCAACAGTTTTCGAGGGTAGAGTATTCAACCTAAATTTATTGATTCGACACAAGGGGAGCCAAAGAATATTCTCAAGTATTAGCAGTTGAGTTGTCAATTCAACCACACCTGGATAACTTAATATCTGCAGCAAAGTATTTAGTAGCAAAGTAGTATGGAAGTAACGGTAACGGTGGCAAAAGTAACGATAGCAGTTTTTTAGTAATTGTAACAGTGGCAACGGTAAAGTAACTAAGCAAAGAGCAATATGTGAAAAGCTCGTAGGCATTGGATCTGTGATGGATAATTATGTCGGATGCGATTCCTCATGTAATAGTTATAACATAGGGTGACACAGAACTAGCTCCAGTTCATAAATGTAATGTAGGCATGTATTCCGAATATAGTCATACGTGCTTATGGAAAAGAACTTGCATGACATCTTTTGTCCTACCCTCCCATAGCAGCTGGGTCCTATTGGAAACTAAGGGATATTAAGGCCTTCATTTAATAGAGTAGTGGACCAAAGCATTAACACTTAGTGAATACATGAACTCCTCAAACTACGGTCATCACCGGGAGTGGTCCCGATTATTGTCACTTCGGGGTTGCCGGATCATAACACATAGTAGGTGACTATTGACTTGCAAGATAGGATCAAGAACTCACATATATTCATGAAAACATAATAGGTTCAGATCTGAAATCATGGCACTCGGGCCCTAGTGACAAGCATTAAGCATAGCAAAGTCATAGCAACATCAATCTTAGAACATAATGGATACTAGGGATCAAACCCTAACAAAACTAACTCGATTACATTGTAAATCTCCTCAAACCCATCACCGTCCAGCAAGCCTACGATGGAATTACTTACGCATGGCGGTGAGCGTCATGAAATTGGTGATGGAGGATGGTTGATGATGACACTACTAGAAAAAGGGCTGCTAGTGGCGCACCTGTTTTCGCACCGCCGGTGCGCCATTAGAATAGCCCACGGTGCGCCATTAGTATTTGGTATACTAATGGCGCACCTCATAGAAATGCGCCATTAGTAACAATTTTTTTCAAATATTTTTTTAGAATTTTTTTCTTATTTTTTTCAATTTTTTTCAAATATTTTTTTCGTTTTTTTCTTAATCTCAGGTCACTATGGCTTAATCTCGGGTCAATATGCTTAATCTCAGGTCAAATCGCACTCCGTGGTCAAACTTCTCAAAAGGTCCCCCATCCTCACACTACTCCAGCCCAAGCATGCTTAACTTCAGAGTTCTATCCTACCCCCAGCAACAGCTCACTTCACACGCACTTGTTGATATATCTAGCATAGATCCTATTATACCTTGTTGATGTCTAGGACTTTGTTCATGTTCATGACTATGATGAAATTTTGAAAAATACTTCCCGGAAATATTACGTATCATTTTTTGAAAAATAATTCAAAAAAAATTTTCAAAACCAATTTTTTTTGAATTTTTTTTGCCTCTAGATCTTGAAAGCCCCGTAACTTTTTTTCTGTTAGGTTTTTGGGGATTTTGAAAATGTTTAATGGGGTTCCCCCAGTTAAATTCGGATGTAACTTTTTGAGTAGATGCTTTTTCATATATAAAACTTTTTAATCCGAGTTCGTATGCAAAAGTTATGCCCATTTTACAAATTTTCAGAGAGATTTTGCAAATAAAGTCGAAATTCATATTTGTAAATTTTCCCAACAACTAGACCACATATTACATGGGAAACTTATTTTCTTTTATTTTTTTGACATTTCCATTATTTTCTTTTATTTTTTTAAAAACTGAAAAGACGGTCCCGGGGGGGTGCATTCGGTGTTGGGCCAAGTTAGTAATGGCGCACCATGGGGGGTGCGCCATTACTAGTTTAACTAGTAATGGTGCACCACACTCACGGTGCGCCATTACTAGTTTAGAAAAATAAAATTGAAATTATTTTTTACTAGTAATGGCGCACTGTCCGCTGGTGCGCCATTACTAAAAAAATTTATATTTTTTTTCGAAACTACTAATGGCGCACCGTGGGTGTGGTGCGCCATTACTATTTCAAACTAGTAATGGCGCACCACCACCACGGTGCGCCATTAGTAGTTTTGAAAAAATTAAAGAAAAAACTTTTACTAATGGCGCACCGTGGGATGTGATGCGCCATTAGTATTTGCACACTAATGGCGCACCAACACATGGTGCGCCATTAGTATTTAGTAATGGCGCACCACATGTACAATGCGCCATTAGTGTCCATCCTATCTATAGCCCTTTTCCTAGTAGTGTGACGACGGCGACGGATTCCCCTCTCCGGAGCCCCGAACGGACTCCAGATCAGCCCTCCCGAGAGAGTTTAGGGCTTGGCGGCAGCTCTGTATCGTAAAACTCGATGAATCCTTCTCTCTAGTTTTTTTCTCCCCGAACGTGAATATATGGAGTTGGAGTTGAGGTCGGTGGAGCATCAAGGGGCCCACGAGGCAGGGGGCGCGCCCAGGAGGGTAGGCGCGCCCCACCCTCATGGACAGGGTGTGGGCCCCTTGGTGTTGATTCTTTCTCCAGTATTTTTTATTAATTCCAAAAATATTCTTTGTGAAGTTTCAGGTCATTCCGAGAACTTTTATTTCTGCACAAAAATAACACCATGTCAATTCTACTGAAAACAGCGTCAGTCCGGGTTAGTTCCATTCAAATCATGCAAGTTAGAGTCGAAAACAAGGGCAGGAGTGTTTGGAAAAGTAGATATGATGGAGACGTATCAACTCCCCCAAGCTTAAACCTTTTCTTGTCCTCAAGCAATTCAGTTGACAAACTGAAAGTAATAAAGAAAAACTTTTACAAACACTGTTTGCTCTTGTTGTTGCAAATATGTAAGCATTCAAGTTTTCAGCAAAGATTATGAACTAACCACATTCACAATAACATTTAGGTCTCATGTTTACTCATATCAATGGCATAATCAACTAGCTAGCAATAATAATAAATCTCGGATGACAACACTTTCTCAACACAATCATAATATGATATACTAAGATGGTATCTCGCTAGCCCTTTCTGAGACCGCAAAACATAAATGCAGAGCACCTCTGAAGATCAAGGATTGACTAGACATTGTAATTCATGGTAAAACAGATCCAGTCATAGTCATACTCAATATAAATTAATAGTAATGGACGCAAATGACAGCCATACTGTCCAACTAGTGCTTTTTAATAAGAGGGTGATGACTCAACATAAAAGTAAATAGATAGGCCCTTCGTAGAGGGAAGCAGGGATTTGTAGAGGTGCCAGAGCTCGAGTTTTGAAACAGAGATAAATAATATTTTGTGTGGTATAATTTCATTGTCAACATAACAACTGAGAGATCTTGATATCATCCATGCTACACACATTGTAGGCGGTTTCCAAATAAAATGGTAAAGTTTATACTCCCCCACCACCAACAAGCATCAATCCATGGCTTGCGCGAAACAATTGGTGCCTCCAACTAACAACAGCCCTGGGGGAGTTTTGTTTGCAATTATTTTGATTTGATTTGCTTAGAGCATGGGACTGGGCATCCCGGTACCAGCCATTTTCTCGTGAATGGTGAGCGGAGTCCACTCATCGTGAGAATAACCCACCTAGCATGGAAGATATAGACAGCCCTAGTTGATACATGAGCTATTCGAGCATACAAAACAGAATTTCATGTGAAGGTTTAGAGTTTGGCACATACAAATGTACTTGGAATGGCAGGTAAATACCACATATAGGAAGGTATGGTGGATTCATAAGGAATAATTTTGGGGTTTATGGAAGTGGATGCACAAGCAGTATTCCCGCTTAGTACAAGTGAAGGCTAGAAAGAGACTGGGAAGCGACCAACTAGAGAGCGACAACAGTCATGAACGTGCATTAAAATTAATCAATATTGAGTGCAAGCATGAGTAGGATATAATTCACCACGAACATAAATATCGTGGAGGCTATGTTGATTTTGTTTCAGCTACATGCGTGAACATGTGCCAAGTCAAGCCACTCGAATTGTTCAAAGGAGGATACCACCCTATCATACCACATCACAACAATTTTAATAGCATGTTGGCACGCAAGGTAAACCATTATAAACTCTTAACTAATTAAGCATGGCATGAGCAACTATAATCTCTAATTGTCATTGCAAACATGTTTCATTCATAATAGGCTGAATCAGGAACGATGAGCTAATCATATTTACAAAAACAAGATAGGTCGAGTTCATATCAGCTTCTCTCATCTCAGTCAGTCCATCATATATCATCATTATTGCCTTTCACTCGCACGACCGAACGGTGTGTATAATAATAATAGTGCACGTGCATTGGACTAAGCTGAAATTTGCAAGCATTTAATACAAAGGAGAAGACAAGGTAATACGGGCTCTTGGTTAAATCAACAATAATTCATATAAGAGCGCCTTCAACATTTTCATTAAGGTCTTCTCCTCTCGACGCCCAAAGAAAAGAAAAAAAATAAAACTATTTACACGGAAAAGCTCCCAACAAGTAAAAGAAGAATGAGAAATCTTTTTGGGTTTTCTCTTAATTACTACTACCACATCCATGGAAAGTAAACTAGCTAAAAGCTACAACTAATTTTTTGGTTTTTTTTAAGATTTTTCAAACACACAAGAAGAAGACTTAGAAAAGAAAATAAACTAGCATGGATAGTACAATGAAAAAGTATGAGCACCGACAACTAGAATGAGTGTGTGAACATGAATGTAATGTCGGTGATGAATACGTACTCCCCCAAGCTTAGGATTTTGGCCTAAGTTGGTCTATGCCCATGGATCAAAGCTACTCTTTCCGATGTACTGAGGAGGGTCCTCAGGGTGCCACTGGTTAGCGATCTGCTCCGGATCCCACTGATAAACAGACTGTCGATAAGGGTCAAGTGGTGGTTCCGGCTCAGCCTCTGGGGCAGGTGTCGCGCTCAAGTATGCATGAATGGCTTCCGGCAAAATAAGGTACTGGCTTGAAAATATGTTAAAAAAAGAGGGCGCATGCAAAGTAAGAACCTCACAATAATTTTTATCAAATATCATATTGTACTTAAGCGTTTCTTCTTATTTTTAATAATAAAATCATGTGCTACCATACTCTTATAATCTAGAAAAACAGCCCGTTGTGCCAGAGTTGTGTTTCTGGATATTAGACAACACAATACAGGAGAAAGACTACGACGGACTACACCAACTTCTTCATTAGATGCACAGCGCCTCCGTCAGATGCATAGCAAGCGGCCCAAGATACCGAGCTATGAGGTCCTTGTCCACCAAATGAACTTTTCGTGCATATGAGCTCTATTTCAAGTTTTCAACTCCAATTTGTATCTGTGTAAGTAAATAGTTTCAACCACACTCGGTTCAGTGATATTTTAAGTTGGTAACTTTGAAAAGTTAAAATTCAGAACCAAACATAACGTATAGTTGGAATGCATGAATAAAACATAACTTAACATTTGCTCAAACCTGCCTTAAACACTACATCATTGTTTGCATGTTTTACGTGGCTGCTATGGGTTTCTAGCAAGAACGTTTCTTACCTACGCAAAAACCACAACGTGATATGTCAAATGCTATTTACCCTTCGTAAGGACCCTTTTCATCGAATCCGATCCGACTAAAGTGAGAGAGACTGGCACCCGCTAGCCACCTTATGCAACAAGTGCATGTCAATCGGTGGAACCTGTCTCACGTAAGAGTACGTGTAAGGTCGGTCCGGGCCGCTTCATCCCACAATGCCGCCGAATCAAGATTGGACTAGTAACGGTAAGCATATTGAACAAAATCAACGCCCACAACTACTTTATGTTCTACTCGTGCAAAGAATTAACGCAATAGACCTAGCTCATGATGCCACTGTTGGGGAACGTAGCAGAAATTCAAAATTTTCCTACGTGTCACCAAGATCTATCTATGGAGAAACCAGCAACGAGGGGAAGGAGAGTGCATCTACATACCCTTGTAGATCGCTAAGCGGAAGCGTTCAAGAGAACGGGGTTGAAGGAGTCGTACTCGTCGTGATCCAAATCACCGGAGATCCTAGTGCCGAACGGACGGCACCTCCGCGTTCAACACACGTACAGCCCGGTGACGTCTCCCACATCTTGATCGAGCAAGGAGAGAGGGAGAGGTTGAGGAAGACTCCATCCAGCAGCAGCACAACGGTGTGGTGGTGATGGAGGAGCGTGGCTATCATGCAGGGCTTCGCCAAGCACCACGGGAGAGGAGGAGTAAGAGAGGTAGGGCTGCGCCAAGAGGGAGAGGTTCTCGTGTGTTGGGCAGCCCCAAAACCCCCACTATTTATAGGAGGAGGGGAGGGGGCTGTGCCCCCTCTAGGGTTCCCTCCCCAGGGATGGCGGCAGCCCCCAGATGCCATCTGGTGGCGGCCAGAAGGGAGAGAGGGGGGAGGCGCACCTAGGGTGGGCCTTAGGGCTCATCTGCCCTAGGGTTTGCCCCCTTCCCCACTTCCCTGTGCCTTGGGCCCTGTGGGGGGCGCACCAGCCCACCTGGGGCTGGTCCCCTCCCACACTTGGCCCATGCAGCCCTCCAGGGTTGGTGGCCCCACTTGGTGGACCCCCGGGACCCTCCCGGTGGTCCCGGTACGTTACCGGAAAAACCCGAAACTTTTCCGGTGACCAAAACAGGACTTTGTATATATAAATCTTTACCTCCGGACCATTCCGGAACTCCTCGTGACGTCCGGGATCTCATCCGGGACTCCGAACAACATTCGGTAACCACATACAAACTTCCTATATAACCCTAGCGTCATCGAACCTTAAGTGTGTAGACCCTACGGGTTCGGGAGACATGTAGACATGACCGAGACGTTCTCCGGTCAATAACCAACAGCGGGATCTGGATACCCATGTTGGCTCCCACATGTTCCACGATGATCTCATCGGATGAACCACGATGTCAAGGACTCAATTAATCCCGTATACAATTCCCTTTGTCTAGCGGTATTATACTTGCCCGAGATTCGATCGTCGGTATACCGATACCTTGTTCAATCTCGTTACCGGCAAGTCTCTTTACTCGTTCCGTAACACATCATCCTGTGATCAACCCCTTGGTCACATTGTGCACATTATGATGATGTCCTACCGAGTGGGCCCAGAGATACCTCTCCGTTTACACAGAGTGACAAATCCCAGTCTCAATTCGTGCCAACCCAACAGACACTTTCGGAGATACCTGTAGTGCACCTTTATAGCCACCCAGTTACGTTGTGACGTTTGGTACACCCAAAGCATTCCTACCTGCATCGAAGGCGCGCGCATGGCCTTCGCCCAAGTCAAGATGCATTGGGTGAAGATGGGCGCTGTGAAGGTTGCGACCGAGGGACCGCCAGCGGGCAAGGAGCATCGCACGCCCGAGCTGTATTTTGACAGTGTCCTGGACGAATCCCGCCATGTGGCAGAGCAATGTGCTAAGGATGTTATCTTTGAATGAATACATTCATGTTATCCTGTCCTGTAATATGAAACAAGATCTTATGTAATATAATGCTTGTTATTTTAAATTTTACCTCTTGTGCGGCCGTATTGTTAAATCTGAGAGTTTGCCAGTTGTCGGCTTCTGCCCCCGCGGGGGTATTCGGGATAAATCTAAACATTCTTTACTCTAAAGTTTGGTCCTTAAAGGAGGTGTTTAGCGCAACGAACAAGGCAATCAGACTATACGGCTTTATCACCCTCACTTAGCCATGGAAGTTTGACAACAAAAATCTAGGCGCAACCCCTAGTGTTCGGAAGTCCGAACTTGGGATGCTGTCAACACCTGATCAGATAAAAACCGATTCATCACATAATGCGGAAGAAATCACTAACGATTTGTAACTTCTCAAACAGCTGACCGGCTCTCGCCTCATCATGACAGTCAGTTTTCGGCTTTCTCTACTGAGGTGCTCATCCGTGCGAACCAAGACACAATCACAGTAGTTCTCCCTTTACTACCCTAGCCGATATAGCGGAACGTAAGGTAGTAAGCACAGGAGCCGGACAACCCAACTATTGACCAAAGATATGATTCAGAGCCGATGCATATAATGCTATAAGTTTGGGGTGCCGAACAGTACTGTGAAAAAAGTGTTCGGACTTTATTGCCGTATTATGGAGCATAATGAAGCCCCTGGCGAACTAAGACGTACCATAGTGTACAGGTGCAACTTATGAAAATATCAAGAAAAAAGGAAAATAAAGTAATAGGTTAATGCCACAGAAATTGGGCCGCAAACCATTTTCCATTGTTGTTTGATTAATACGTCAAAGCGTATTTTATACAAATAGTGCGATAAGAAACAGGGCTATTTAACATGCCGCGGCCAAGGGAGAGTTGCGTGCGAGTCCTTAAGGCAGGCATAACGATTATTTAAAGAAACCACCTGGAATTTCCCCCATACGCCTAAGCTTCTTGCCGTCTTGGTGTATCTGTCCCTCTATAGGTCTGTCGATCAGGTCGCCAGGAACTACCTAGCACTGGTAGAAAAAAGCCCTTTAGTCCCGGTTCGCAACAGCCTTTAGTCCCGGCTGTGCAACCGGGACTAAATATGCGCAACTAAAGACCCCCCCCCCTTTAGTCGCGCCTCTTACGGACCGCGACTAAAGGCTTTAGTCCCGGTTCTTGTGGCTGACCGGGACTAAAGGCCCGTCCACGTGGGCGCCCGTGGTCCGTCGGGGCGGAGGACCTTTAGTCCCGGTTCTCGTGGCCAACCGGGACTAAAGGCCTCCTCCGCAGGTTTAGGGTTTCAACCCCCCTAAACCTGGTTTCTTTTTAATTTGTAGTGTTTTATTTTATTTTTGATGAAGTTTCAGTACACATATTCTACGCTACTATATACATGCATATGAAATTTCAAACAAGAAGAATTCAAGAGGAATATATAATATATATTCAATCTCGGGTGACCATATACAACTTCGAACAAGTTTCCATACACAATTAGGATGGATGACCATATACAACTTCGAACAAGTTTCAATCTCGGGTATGCATATAAATTTCTTCGTCCTCGGTATAGTGTTCTCCTTTAGGATTGATGACTTCCCTCATGAAAAATCCTGCTAATTCTTCTTGAATTGGTCGGAAGCGAGCTTCTGGACTAAGCCTCCTCCGCAAGTTATCCGTCCCGTTCCGCACGCTATCTGATGCCTTTCGCTTAGTGGTGTGTCTCCGGATGTTCTCACAAACATAGTATCCACATAGATTGGTCCCCGGTGGCTGCTTATCCACATTAACTAACCTTTTGAAATCTAGTTCATGTTTGAATTCACCGACAATTTCTTCTGAGAACCGTCTCCAAACCCTACAGGGCAAAGAAAATTAAATGAATAAGGGAGTTATTAGTTACTTGATATTAGGAAATGAATGAAAGAGACCGATCGATATAGAGCTCAAATGATTGAAAATAATTACTTTTGCAGCATTTTTCTCATGTCGGCCCAACGCTTTGGATCCGAATCCATAGAGTCCATGATTAGAACTCTCGAGGTGTGAAGTTCAATATTTAGCAAAATCCAGTGGAACCTGCGGACACGTTACAAGCACAGTCATGCATAACTCATCGATTAGACATACCATGCATGGAGTAAACAAAAGAGAATGGGCACAAGAGAGGAGGAGGAATTAAAAAATAAGATTCTTTAAGTATAAAGGCATTAAAAAATAAGATTAAGGGGACATAGAGGAGGAGGAATTAAAAAATAAGATTCTTTAAGTAAAAATTCTTTTTTTTTTCTTCTTCCTTTCTTCTTCCTCTTTCTTCTTTCTTTCTTCTTCTTCCTTTTTCTTTCTTGTTTTTTCTTCTTCCTTTTTCTTTCTTCTTTCTTTCTTCTTTCTTTTTTTCTTCTTCCTTTTTTTTCTTCTTTCTTTTTTTCTTCTGTTGTTTTCTTCCTTTTTCTTTTTTTTCTTCCTTTTTCCTTTTTTCTTCCTTTTTCTTGTTTTTCTTCTGTTTTTCTTTTGTTTTCTTCTTCCTTCTTTCTTCTTCTTCCTTTTTCCTTTTTCTTTCTTCTTCTTCTTCCTTTTTCTTCTTCCTTCTTCTTCTTCTGCCGGCGCGCGGAGGACGGCAGGCAGGGCCAGTGGGTGGCGGGCGGCAGGGCGTTGGGCGGCGGGCGGCGGGCGGCGGGCGGCGGGCAAGGGCAAGGGCGCAAGGCACGGGCGGCGGGCAAGGGCAGGGCACGGGCGGAGGCGGCGCTCACTGGGGACGGGGGCGGCGGCGCGCATGGCTTCGGCGTCGGCGTCGGCGTCGGGGCAGGGCTTCGGTGTCGGCGTCGGGGCAGGGCTTCGGCGTCGATCGGCGTCGGGGCAGCGCTTCGGCGTCGAGAGAGAGGAGAATGGGAAGTGGCAAAACTGCTAAGTGCAGTATTTATAGACGCACCTTTAGTCGCAGTTGGGGAGGCGGACCGCGACTAAAGGTACCCTTTAGTCGCGGTCCGCCTCCCCAACCGGGACTAAAGGGTACTCTTTAGTCGCGGTCCGCCTCCCCAACCGGGACTAAAGGGTTTTGGCGCCGCTTAAGTTCCCGCGCAGAAAGACCCTTTAGTCGCGGTTGGGGACAACAACCGCGACTAAAGGGTACCTGTGGGCCTGCTGGGCCTTGTGCGGGCCTGAATCCTGGCCCTTTAATGGGTTTCTAGTCGTATTCAGGCCGTGGTGGCCCAGTAGGTGGCATGTTTTTTGTTTTCTTTTTTGCTTTATTTATTTTGTTTTGTTTTTCTTCTTTTTTTCTTCCTTTTTCCTTTTTTCTTCTGTTTTTTCTTCTGTTTTTTTCTTATGTTTTTCTTCTGTTTGTTTTTTTCTTCTGTTTTTCCTTTTTTCTTCTGTTTTTTTCTTCTGTTTTTTTCTTCCTTTTTCCTTCTTTCTTCTTCTTCCTTTTTCCTTTTAAAATCAGAAAAATAAAACTAATTCATTTTAAAATCTTAAAAATACAATTATATATCAAAAAAATCAGAAAAATAAAACTAATTCATTTTAAAACCCCTTGAAGGTTTGACAAAAGGTTTGATACATCATTCAGTTCATCGACCAAATACAAAGTTTGGTACAATAAATTATTACACATCAATTCTTCCCTTGTGTCCCTGCTTGCTTACGATTGTGCCGTATCCATGGAGCATCCTCATCATTTAACTTAATGCTTGGGTCAGTGTTCACTTTGAAGGGCAGAATTTCACCAAACATATTGTAATCTTCTGACATGTTTGTCTTGTCCTCCACTCCCACGATGTTTCTTTTCCCTGAAAGAACAATGTGGCGCTTTGGATCATCGCATGATGTACTGATCGTTTTCTTATCTTTCCGTTTCCTCGGTTTGCTACTCATGTCCTTCAAATAAAAAACCTGAGCGACATCTTTGGCAAGGACGAATGGTTCGTCAAGGTAACCAAGATTGTTGAAATCCACCATTGTCATTCCGTATTGCTCGTCCACCTTTACCCCACCTCCTGTTAGCTTGAACCATTTGCACCGGAACAAAGGGACCTTAAAGGAGGGTCCATAGTCAAGTTCCCATATCTCCTCTATGTAACCATAATATGTGACCTTTTGCCCATTCTCGGTTGCTGCATCAAAGCGGACACCACTGTTTTGGTTGGTGCTCTTTTTATCTTGGGCGATGGTGTAAAATGTATTCCCATTTATCTCGTACCCTTGGAAAGTCGTTATAGTCGAAGATGGTTTCTTGGCCAACATGTACAGCTGATCTCCAACATCATTGTCATTCATTAAATGTTTTCACAACCAACTGCCGAAAGTCTCCATGTGGGCCTTTCTAATCCAGGATTCAGGCTTCCCCGGGTTGTCCGAGCGTAAAATATTCTTGTGTTGCTCGAAGTACGGAGCCACCAAGCTGGAATTTTGCAGAACTGTGTGGTGTGCTTCAGTCATAGAATGACCGTCCATACATATCGTGGATTCCCTTCCGATCTTGCCTTTTCCACTTAGTCTCCCCTCGTGCCGCGATTGAGGAATACCAATCGGCTTAAGGTCAGGAACATAGTCAATACAGAACTCAATTACCTCCTCATTTCCATAGCCCTTGACGATGCTTCCTTCTGGCCTAGCACGGTTACGAACATATTTCTTTAATACTCCCATGAACCTCTCAAAGGGGAACATATTGTGTAGAAATACAGGACCGAGAATGGAAATCTCTTCGACTAGGTGGACCAGGAGGTGCGTCATAATATCGAAGAAGGATGGTGGGAACACCAACTCGAAACTGACAAGGCATTGGACCACATCGTTCTGTAACCGTGGTAGATCTTCTGGATTGATTACCTTCTGAGAGATTGCATTGAGGAATGCACATAGCTTCACAATGGCTACTCGAACATTTTCCGGTAGGAGCCCCCTCAAAGCAATCGGAAGCAATTGCGTCATAATCACGTGGCAGTCGTGAGACTTCAGGTTTTGGAACTTTTTCTCCGACATGTTTATTATTCCCTTTATATTCGACGAGAAGCCAGACGGGACCTTCATACTGCTCAGGCATTCAAAAAAAATGACCTTCTCTTCTTTTGTAAGAGCGTAGCTGGCACGACCTTGAAACCATTCCGGATGCCGGTCATCTGGGTCTTTCAAAAGTTGCTGGTCCTGCCGTGCTTCCTTTGTATCATTTGTCTTCCCATACACGCCCAAGAAGCTTAGCAGGTTCACGCAAATATTCTTCGTAACATGCATCACATCGATTGCAGAGCGGACATCTAGGACTTTCCAATATTCTAGCTCCCAAAATATAGATTTGTTCTTCCACATGGGTGCGTGCCCGTCAACTCCCCGCGGAACTGATTGTCCGCCAGGACCCTTTCCAAAGATGACTTTCAAATCCTTGACCATATCAAATATCTCAGCACCAGTACGTTCCGCAGGCTTCGGCCGGTGATCTGCCTTCCCGTTGAAATGCTTGCCTTTCTTTCTTATGTTATGATTTCGGGGAAGAAATCGACGATGACCCAGGTACACGTTCTTCTTACAATTAACCAAACGTACACTTTCAGTCTCATGTAAGCAGTGCGTGCATGCATTGTATCCCTTATTTGTCTGTCCCGAAAGGTTACTGAGAGCAGGCCAATCATTGATGGTTACAAAAAGCAACGCTCGTAGGTCAAATTCCTCTCCTTTGTGCTCATCCCAGACACGTACACCAGGTCTGGCCCACAACTATAAAAGTTCTTCAACTAATGGCCTTAGGTACACATCAATGTCGTGGCCGGGTTGCTTAGGGCCTTGGATGAGAATTGGCATCATAATGAACTTCCGCTTCATGCACAACCAAGGAGGAAGGTTGTAGATGCATAGAGTCACGGGCCAGGTGCTATGGCTGGAGCTCTGCTCGCCAAAAGGATTAATGCCATCAGTATTTAGACCAAATCTTATGTTCCTTGCGTCAGCTGCAAAATCTTTGAAAACTCTGTCGATCTTTCTCCATTGCGTTCCATCAGCGGTGTGTCTCAACTCCCCGTCGGACTTACGGTCCTCTTTGTGCCATCGCAACGACTTGGCATGCTTTTTGTTCATGAACAGACGTTTCAACCGTGGTATTATAGAAGCATACCACATCACCTTGGCGGGAACCCTCTTCCTGGGTTTCTCGCCCTCAACATCGTCACCAGGGTCATCGCCTCTGATCTTATAACGCAATGCAGTGCATACAGGGCATTCATTCAAATTCTCGTATTCACCGCGGTAGAGGATGCAGTCATTAATGCATGCATGTATCTTCAGAACCTCTAAACCTAGAGGGCAGACAACCTTCTTTGCTTCGTACGTACTGGCGGGCAACTCGTTATTCTTCGGGAACATATTCTTCAACATTTTCAGCAAATTTTCAAATGATGAGTCACCTACACCTTCCTGTGCCTTCCATTTTAGCAAATCCAGTGTGCAGCCCAGCTTTTTCAGACTATTATCGCATCCTGGATACAACGACTTTTTGTGATCCTCTAACATGCGATCCAAATTCTCCCTCTCCTTGTCAGTTTCGCAGCGTCTCCGTGCATCAGCAATGGTCCGACCAAGATCATCAGCGGGCTCATCATGTGCCTCTTCTTCACCTTCACCTAACCCTTCCCCACCTTCAGCATCATCCTCCATGAAAGTATCACCGAAATGATCATGATAGTTGTCATCGATATCATCCCCTTCTTCATCTTCTTCCATTCTAACCCCTCTTTCTCCATGCTTGGTCCAACAATTATAGCTTGGCATGAAACCATGCCGAAGCAGGTGCATGTGAACGTCTCTTGAGGAGGAGTAACCCTTCTGATTCTTACAGACAGCACATGGACAGATAATAAAACCTTGCTGCTTGTTCGCATTTGCCACTACGAGGAAATCTTTCAAACCCGTAGTGAACTCGCCGGAGAGTCGGGGACCGTACATCCATTGCCGATTCATCTGCATTATTATTATATAAAGTATATAATTAACCATGATGCATTTGTTAAACTAACTAGCTAGAAATAATACAAATTAAACAATGAACTACACACATGCGTATTTTATCAATGACACATGAAAGGTTCAAGTTGCTAACCGCGATCGCGGAGGAAAAATAAATGAGAAAGCTCAAGTGTGGCTCGGACACTTCATATCATGTTTGTTTCAGGCTCTCGGGCATTTCATCAAACACCTTGTGTGCATAGGAGAAACCAAAAGCAAACCCACCACCACCTTCTGAAAATTGTGAAGTGAGCTGAGTGAAGTGAAGTGAGCTGAGTCCTATATATAGGGATGGGCCTTTAGTCGCGGTTGGCCAGGCCAACCAGGACTAAAGCCCCTACCGTCCGCCAGCTGGATGGGCCTTTAGTCCCGGTTGGCCTGGCCAACCGTGACTAAAGGCCTTCAGGGACCTTTACCCCTCCCATCCGCCAGCTGTCGACCGAGCGCGCTGGGCCCAGATAGTTGGTCGCGGATCTTCTCCCGAACCGCGACTAAAGACCCCTTTGGTCGCGGTTCGATTGTTTTGGGGACTAATGGGGGCGTATGGAAGCCTCCTTTTCTACCAGTGTAGGAAAGAAAAGAGACCTGAAAAGAAAAAGGAAAAGTAAAAGTATGCGGATCCAGGAGCGGTTTAGCCGCACTGTGGACCACGATCTAGCTGTGCCTCCGTCCATGCCCATGGTATTTTAAGTGCATAGTTATGTATGCGCAGTACAAATGTCGCCGCTTGGTCGGGACTAGGACGAAGGCTAAATTGCTAGTCAAGCTCTTGACGAGCTGGACTGTCCTGCTGCAGGGTAGTTCGGACTCGTTTGACAGTGTCCGGGAGCTTGGCTGCCGATTTAAGGTTCTGCCTAAAAAGGCCGCTCTGTACTTCTGCTGCGAGGGAAGCGGTGTGCTCCTCGGTACGGAGGGAGCGTTCCATGTTTCCATTGACTGTTATGACACCACGTGGTCCGGGCATCTTGAGCTAGAGATAAGCATAGTGTGGCACCGCATTGAATCGAGCGAATGCGGTTTGTCCAGTGAGTGCGTGATAGCCGCTGCGGAAGGGGACGATATCGAAGATCAACTCTTTGCTTCGGAAATTGTCCGAGGATCCGAACACCACTTCCAGTGTGATTGAGCCCGTACAGCAGGCCTCTACACCCGGTGTGACACCTTTAAAGGTGGTTTTGGTGGGCTTGATCCTTAAGGGATCGATACCCATTTTGCTCACTGTATCCTGATAAAGCAGGTTCAGGCTGCTGCCACCGTCCATGAGGACTCGCGTCAGATGGAACCCATCAATAATTGGGTCAAGGACCAGTGCGGCTGAACCGCCATGACGGATACTGGTCGGATGATCCCAGCGATCAAAAGTGATCGGGCAGGATGAACATGGGTTGAACTTTGGGGCGACTGGCTCTATCGCATAGACTCCCATGAGCGCGCGCTTGCGCTCCCTCTTGGGGATATGGTTAGCGTATATCATGTTTATCCTTTTAACTTGGGGGGGTGGGACTTCTTCTGTCCCCCTGTGTTCGGTGGCCGGGGCTCCTCGTCATCGTCCTCGCTTTGGGACCTCTTCTCCTTTTTCTCGACATTTAACTTGCCGGCATGTTTGAAGACCTAACACTCTCTGTTGGTATGATTGACTGGTTTATCAGGGGTGCAGTGGATTTGACATGGATGATCGAGTATGCGGTCGAAACTGGACGGGCCCGGATTGTTTCTTTTGTATGGCTTCTTCTGCTGACCGGACTTAGAGCTACTGAATCCGGCGGTGACCGTTGTGACTTCGGTGTTGTCACCGTTGTTTCGACGCTTGTGTCTGTTGCGTCGGGGCTTGCCGTTGCTGTTTCTGGCTTCAGAGGTGCCAGGTTCGCTTGTATCGTTATTGCTACAGGCTAGCCAGCTATCTTCGCCCGCACAGAAGCGGGTCATGAATGCCGTGAGGTCTGCCATGGACTTCGGTTTTTCTTGGCCGAGGTGTCGGGCGAGCCATTCGTCGCGCATGCTATGCTTAAAGGCCGCTAGGGCTTCGGCATCCGGACAGTCGACAATCTGGTTCTTTTTAGTTAAGAACCTAGTCCAGAATTTTCTGGCTGACTCTCCGGGCTGTTGAACTATGTGACTTAAGTCATCGGCATCCGAAGGTCGGACATATGTACCTTGGAAGTTGTTGACAAAAGCGTCCTCCAAGTCCTCCCAGCTGTAAATGGAGTTTTCAGGTAGACAGTTCAGCCAGTACCTAGCTGGTCCTTTGAGTTTTAGCGGGAGGTATTTGATGGCGTGAAGATCATCACCGCGGGCCATATGAATATGGAGAATAAAATACTCAATCCATACCGTGGAGTCTGTTGTCCCATCATATGATTCGATGTTCACTGGTTTAAACCCTTCTGGGAAAGCATGTTCCATTACTTCATCAGTGAAGTGGAGGGGGTGTGCGGCGCCTCCGTATCAGGCCAGGTCATGACGTAGCTCGGATGGAGTTCGTTTACGGTCATCGGCTCGGTCGTGATTATGTTTGTCACGTCCGGCCGGGTGGCCATCATAGCATGTAGGGGCACGCCCCTTGATCCGTAGATCCATCTTGTCTGCCTGTTCTATTTTCCAAGTCACGCCGCAGGTCATGTGTGTTTCCCCGAGCTGTTTTGTCTCTATTTTTACGGCGAGGTAGTGCGGGCTGGTGTTCGGCTCAAGCTGCGGCTTTGTCCTGGCCACGTGGTGGTTGGTCAGCCGCATTCCGCGTTGGTAGGACAAGCTCCAGCGCCTCGTCATCGAATTAGGGTAACAACTTGCGCTTCTGGTAGCTTTTGGTTGGGCGCTTGAGGCCGTACTCTTCGGCTGCTAGGACGTCCGTCCATCTATTGTTGAGTAGATCCTGATCAGCTTGAAGCTGCTGCTGCTTCTTTTTCAGGCTCCTTGAAGTGGCAATTAGCCCGCGCTTAAAGCGCTCCTGTTCGACGGGCTCCTCAGGCACGATAAATTCTTTGTTGCCGAGGCTCACCTCGTCCTCGGAGAGCGGAAGATAGTTACTGTCCTCCGAGTCTTCATTTATGGCTTGTTCACCAGGGCTGGCTCACCCATCTTGCCGTTCGTCCTGTTCGAAGGTTGACTCAACGGGGTCTTCATTGTCCTCGGCATCGTCCGGAGTATTGTTTTGTCCTATGAGGGTATTTTTGTTTTTACCACGGCGTGGCTTAGAGGGGCGCCGCTGACGCTGGCGATTTGGCTATATCTCAGGACGCTTATCCTCGACTGAATTTTCATTGTCGCCGTTGTTTTCTTTGGGTGTATCCACCATGTATCGTCATACGAGGTGGGGGCTATCCGGCGCCCTGTAAGCGGTGGTTTTTGTGCCTGCTCCTCTTCGGCATCGTTGTCCATACCGTCGATGTCTTTGGAGTCGTAGTCGAGCATGTCGGTTAAGTCCTCGACAGTGGCTATGTAGTGGGTGGTGGGTGGGAAGCGAAATTCTCTGTCATCAGCTTCCAACTCAAGCCGAATATACTTCAGCTGAGAGCCCCCGGATAAGGAGATGGCTTTTAATGAGTGTAGAACATCGCCAAAAGGTGAGTGCCGGAAGATGTCCGCGGAGCTGAACTCAAAGATTGGCGCCTGATCAGATTAGATGGGCGCGGATGCACGCGGTTCGAAACCTATGGCCGGAGACGAATCCGAGGTTCCGATGACACAGGGTGTAGGGTAACGTAGTAATTTCAAAAAAATTCCTACGCACACGCAAGATCATGGTGATGCATAGCAACGAGAGGGGAGAGTGTTGTCTACGTACCCTCGTAGACCGAAGCGGAAGCGTTGACGCAACGTAGAGGAAGTAATCGTACGTCCTCCCGGTCCAACCGATCCAAGCACCGTTACTCCGGCACCTCCGAGTTCTTGACACGCGTACAGCTTGATGACGCACCCTCGATCTCCAATCCAGTAGAGGCTCCGAGGAGGAGTTCCATCAGCACGACGGCGTGGTGACGATCTTGATGTTCTCCTGTCGCAGGGCTTCGCCTAAGCACCGCTACAATATGATCGAGGTGTAATATCATGGAGGGGGGCACCGCACACGGCAGAGGAACAATCAATGATCAACTTGTGTGTCCTAGGGTGCCCCCCTACCCCCGTATATAAAGGAGGGAGTGAGGAGGTGGCCGGCCTCAAGGGGGGCGCGCCATAGGGAGGGGGAAACCTACTCCAAGTAGGTTTCCCTCTCTTTTCCTTATCTTATTTGGAGGGGGAAGGAAGGAGTACTAGTATTAGGAAGTAGTACTAGTAGTAGGAAGGAAGAGAGGGGGAAGGAGAAAGGAAAGGGGGGGCCGGCCCCCCTCCCCAATTCGGATTGGGCTTGGGGGGCGCGCCCCCCTCTCTTGCTCCTTCTCTCTTCCTCCTACATGGGCCCAATAAGGCCCATATACCTCCCGGGGGGTTCCGGTAACCTCCCGGAGCTCCAAACTTCTCCGGAACCTTTCCGGTGTCCAAATATATCCGTCCAATATATCAATCTTTATGTCTCGACCATTTCGAGACTCCTCGTCATGTCCGTGATCATATCCGGGACTCCGAACAACCTTCGGTACATCAAAATACATAAACTCATAATATAACTGTCATCGAAACCTTAAGCGTGCGGACCCTACGGTTCGAGAACAATGTAGAAATGACCGAGACATGTCTCCGGTCAATAACCAATAGCGGGACCTGGATGCCCATATTGGTTCCTACATATTCTACGAAGATCTTTATCGGTCAAACCGCACAACAACATACGTTGTTCCCATTGTCATCGGTATGTTACTTGCCCGAGATTCGATCATCGGTATCCAATACCTAGTTCAATCTCGTTACCGGTAAGTCTCTTTACTCATTCCGTAATACATCATCTCACAACTAACTCATTAGTTGAAATGCTTGCAAGGCTTAAGTGATGTGTATTACCGAGAGGGCCCAGAGATACCTCTCCGACATTCGGAGTGACAAATCCTAATCTCGAAATACGCCAACTCAACAAGTACCTTCGGAGACACCTGTAGAGCACCTTTATAATCACCCAGTTATGTTGTGACGTTTGGTAGCACACAAAGTGTTCCTCCGGTAAACGGGAGTTGCATAATCTCATAGTCATAGGAACATGTATAAGTCATGGAGGAAGCAATAGCAACATACTAAACGATCGTGTGCTAAGCTAACGGAAATGGTCATGTCAATCAGATCATTCAACTAATGATGTGACCTTGTTAATCAAATAACAACTCCTTGTTCATGGTTAGGAAACATAACCATCTTTGATTAACAAGCTAGTCAAGTAGAGGCCTACTAGTGACACTCTGTTTGTCTATATATTCACACATGTATTATGTTTCCGGTTAATACAATTCTAGCATGAATAATAAACATTTATCATGATATGAGGAAATAAATAATAACTTTATTATTGCCTCTAGGGCATATTTCCTTCAGTCTCCCACTTGCACTAGAGTCAATAATCTAGATTACACAGTAATGATTCTAACACCCATGGAGTCTTGGTGTTGATCATGTTTTGCTCGTGGAAGAGGCTTAGTCAACGGGTCTGCAACATTCAGATCCGTATGTATCTTGCAAATCTCTATGTCTCCCACCTGGACTAGATCCCGGATGGAATTGAAGCGTCTCTTGATGTGCTTGGTTCTCTTGTGAAATCTGGATTCCTTCGCTAAGGCAATCGCTCCAGTATTGTCACAAAAGATTTTCATTGGACCCGATGCACTAGGTATGACACCTAGATCGGATATGAACTCCTTCATCCAGACTCCTTCATTGGCTGCTTCCGAAGCAGCTATGTATTCCGCTTCACGTGTAGATCCCGCCACGACACTTTGCTTTGAACTGCACCAACTGACAGCTCCACTGTTTAATGTAAACACGTATCCGGTTTGCGATTTAGAATCGTCCGGATCAGTGTCAAAGCTTGCATCAACGTAACCATTTACGATGAGCTCTTTGTCACCTCCATATACGAGAAACATATCCTTAGTCCTTTTCAGGTATTACAGGATGTTCTTGACCGCTGTCCAGTGATCCACTCCTGGATTACTTTGGTACCTCCCTGCTAGACTTATAGCAAGGCACACATCAGGTCTGGTACACAGCATTGCATACATGATAGTGCCTATGGCTGAAGCATAGGGAACACTTTTCATTTTCTCTCTATCTTCTGCAGTGGTCGGGCTTTGAGTTTTACTCAACTTCACACCTTGCAATACAGGCAAGAACCCTTTCTTTGCTTGATCCATTTTGAACTTCTTCAAAACTTTGTCAAGGTATGTGCTTTGTGAAAGTCCAATTAAGCGTCTTGATCTATCTCTATAGATCTTAATGCCCAATATGTAAGCAGCTTCACCGAGGTCTTTCATTGAAAAACTTTTATTCAAGTATCCCTTTATGCTATCCAGAAATTCTATATCATTTCCAATCAATAATATGTCATCCACATATAATATTAGAAATGCTACAGAGCTTCCACTCACTTTCTTGTAAATACAGGCTTCTCCAAAAGTCTGTATAAAACCAAATGCTTTGATCACACTATCAAAACGTTTATTCCAACTCCGAGAGACTTGCACCAGTCCATAAATGGAACGTTGGAGCTTGCACACTTTGTTAGCTCCCTTTGGATCGATAAAACCTTCTGGTTGTGTCATATACAACTCTTCTTCCAGAAATCCATTCAGGAATGCAGTTTTTACATCCATTTGCCAAATTTCATAATCATAAAATGCGGCAATTGCTAACATGATTCGGACAGACTTAAGCATCGCTATGGGTGAGAAGGTCTCATCGTAGTCAACCCCTTGAACTTGTCGAAAACCTTTTGCAACAAGTCGAGCTTTGTAGACAGTAACATTACCGTCAGCGTCAGTCTTCTTCTTGAAGATCCATTTATTCTCAATTGCTTGCCGACCATCGGGCAAGTCAACCAAAGTCCATACTTTGTTCTCATACATGGATCCCATCTCAGATTTCATGGCTTCAAGCCATTTTGCGGAATCTGGGCTCACCATCGCTTCTTCATAGTTCGTAGGTTCATCATGATCTAGTAGCATGACTTCCAGAATAGGATTACCGTACCACTCTGGTGCGGTTCTTACTCTGTTCGACCTACGTGGTTCTGTATTAACTTGATCTGAAGTTCTATGATCATTATCATCAACTTCCTCACTAGTTGGTTTTGACGTCACAGAAACCGGTTCCTGTGATGTATTATTTTCCAACAAGGGAGTAGGTACAGTTACCTCATCAAGTTCTACTTTCCTCCCACTCATTTCTTTCGAGAGAAACTCCTTCTCTAGAAAGGATCCATTCTTAGCAACGAATGTCTTGCCTTCGGATCTGTGATAGAAGGTGTACCCAACTGTCTCCTTTGGGTATCCTATGAAGACACATTTCTCCGATTTGGGTTCGAGCTTATCAGGTTGTAGCTTTTTCACATAAGCATCGCAACCCCAAACTTTAAGAAACGACAACTTTGGTTTCTTGCCAAACCATAGTTCATAAGGTGTCGTCTCAACGGATTTCGACGGTGCCCTATTTAACGTGAATGTGGCTGTCTCTATAGCATAACCCCAAAACGATAGCGGTAAATCTGTAAGAGACATCATAGACCGCACCATATCAAGTAAAGTACGATTACGACGTTCGGACACACCATTACGCTGTGGTGTTCCGGGTGGCATGAGTTGTGAAACTATTCCACATTGTTTTAAGTGTAAACCAAACTCGTAACTCAAATATTCTCCTCCACGATCAGATCGTAGAAACTTTATTTTCTTGTTACGATGATTTTCAACTTCACTCTGAAATTCTTTGAACTTCTCAAATGTTTCAGACTTATGCTTCATTAATTAGATATACCCATATCTGCTTAAATCATCTGTGAAGGTGAGAAAATAACGATATCCGCTACGAGCCTCAACATTCATTGGACCACATACATCTGTATGTATGATTTCCAACAAATCTGCTGCTCTCTCCATAGTACCGGAGAACGGCGTTTTGGTCATCTTGCCCATGAGGCACGGTTCGCAAGTACCAAGTGATTCATAATCAAGTGGTTCCAAAAGTCCATCAGTATGGAGTTTCTTCATGCGCTTTATACCGATATGACCTAAACGGCAGTGCCACAAATAAGTTGCACTATCATTATCAACTTTGCATCTTTTGGCTTCAACACTATGAATATGTGTATCACTACTATCGAGATTCATCAAAAATAGACCACTCTTCAGGGGTGCATGACCATAAAAGATATTACTCATATAAATAGAACAACCATTATTCTCTGATTTAAATGAATAACCGTCTCGCATTAAACAAGATCCAGATATAATGTTCATGCTCAACGCTGGCACCAAATAACAATTATTTAGGTCTAATACTAATCCCGAAGGTAGATGTAGAGGTAGCGTGCGGACCGCGATCACATCGACTTTGGAACCATTTCCCACGCGCATCGTCACCTCATCCTTTGCCAGTGTTCGCTTAATCCGTAGTCCCTGTTTCGAGTTGCAAATATTAGCAACAGAACCAGTATCAAATACCCAGGTGCTACTGCGAGCTCTAGTAAGGTACACATCAATAACATGTATATCACATATACCTTTGTTCACTTTGCCATCCTTCTTATCCGCCAAATACTTGGGGCAGTTCCGCTTCCAGTGACCAGTCTGCTTGCAGTAGAAGCACTCAGTTTCAGGCTTAGGTCCAGACTTGGGTTTCTTCTCTTGAGCAGCAACTTGTTTGCTGTTCTTCTTGAAGTTCCCCTTCTTCTTCCCTTTGCCCTTTTTCTTGAAACTAGTGGTCTTGTTAACCATCAACACTTGATGCTCCTTCTTGATTTCTACCTCCGCAGCCTTTAGCATTGCGAAGAGCTCGGGAATCGTCTTATCCATCCCTTGCATATTATAGTTCATCACGAAGCTCTTGTAGCTTGGTGGAAGTGATTGGAGAATTCTGTCAATGACGCTATCATCCGGAAGAGTAACCACCAGTTGAATCAAGTGATTACAATACCCAGACATCTTGAGTATGTGCTCACTGACAGAACTATTCTCCTCCATCTTGCAGCTATAGAACTTATTGGAGACTTCATATCTCTCAATCCGGGCATTCTTCTAGAATATCAACTTCAACTCCTGAAACATCTCATATGCTCCATGACGTTCAAAACGTCGTTGAAGTCCCGGTTCTAAGCCGTAAAGCATGGCACATTGAACTATCGAGTAGTCATCAGCTTTGCTCTGCCAGACGTTCTTAACGTCGTCAGTTGCATCAGCAGCAGGCCTGGCACCCAGCGGTGCTTCCAGGACGTAATTTTTCTGTGCAGCAATGAGGATAATCCTCAAGTTACGGACCCAGTCCGCGTAGTTGCTACCATCATCTTTCAACTTAGCTTTCTCAAGGAACGCATTAAAATTCAATGGAACAACAGCACGGGTCATCTATCTACAAACAACATAGACAAGCAAGATAATATCAGGTACTAAGTTCATGATAAATTTTAGTTCAATTAATCATATTACTTAAGAACTCCCACTTAGACAGACATCTCTCTAGTCATCTAAGTGATCACGTGATCCAAATCAACTAAACCATAACCGATCATCACGTGAGATGGAGTAGTTTTCAATGGTGAACATCTTATGTTGATCATATCTACTATATGATTCACGCTCGACCTTTCGGTCTCCGTGTTCCGAGGCCATATCTGCATATGCTAGGCTCGTCAAGTTTAACCTGAGTATTCTGCGTGTGCAAAACTGGCTTGCACCCGTTGTAGATGGACGTAGAGCTTATCACACCCGATCATCACGTGGTGTCTGGGCACGACGAACTTTGGCAACGGTGCATACTCAGGGAGAACACTACTTGATAATTTTTTAGTGAGAGATCATCTTAAAATGCTACCGTCAATCAAAGCAAGATAAGATGCATAAAGGATAAACATCACATGCAATCAATATAAGTGATATGATATGGCCATCATCTTCTTGTGCTTGTGATCTCCATCTCCGAAGCACCATCATGATCACCATCGTCACCGGCGCGACACCTTGATCTCCATCGTAGCATCGTTGTCGTTTACGCCATCTATTGCTTCTACGACTATCGCTACCGCTTAGTGATAAAGTAAAGCAATTACAGGGCGTTTGCATTTCATACAATAAAGCGACAACCATATGGCTCCTGCCAGTTGCCGATAACTTCGGTTACAAAACATGATCATCTCATACAATAAAATATAGCATCATGTCTTGGCCATATCACATCACAATATGCCCTGCAAAAACAAGTTAGACGTCCTCTACTTTGTTGTTGCAAGTTTTACGTGGCTGCTACGGGCTTAAGCAAGAACCAATCTCACCTACGCATCAAAACCACAACGATAGTTTGTCAAGTTGATGATGTTTTAACCTTCGCAAGGACCGGGCGTAGCCACACTCGGTTCAACTAAAGTTGGAGAAACTGACACCCGCTAGTCACCTGTGTGCAAAGCACGGCGGTAAAACCAGTCTCGCGTAAGCGTACGCGTAATGTCGGTCCGGGCCGCTTCATCCAACAATACCGCCGAACCAAAGTATGACATGCTGGTAAGCAGTATGACTTATATCGCCCACAACTCACTTGTGTTCTACTCGTGCATATAACATCAAACCATAAAAACCTAGGCTCGGATGCCACTGTAGGGTAACGTAGTAATTTCAAAAAAATTCCTAAGCACACGCAAGATCATGGTGATGCATAGCAACGAGAGGGGAGAGTGTTGTCTACGTACCCTCGTAGACCGAAGCGGAAGCGTTGACGCAACGTAGAGGAAGTAATCGTACGTCCTCCCGGTCCAACCGATCCAAGCACCGTTACTCCGGCACCTCCGAGTTCTTGACATGCGTACAGCTTGATGACGCACCCTCGATCTCCAATCCAGTAGAGGCTCCGAGGGGGAGTTCCGTCAGCACGACGGCGTGGTGACGATCTTGATGTTCTCCTGTCGCAGGGCTTCGCCTAAGAACCGCTACAATATGATCGAGGTGTAATATCGTGGAGGGGGGCACCGCACACGGCTAAGGAACGATCAATGATCAACTTGTGTGTCCTAGGGTGCCCCCCTACCCCCATATATAAAGGAGGGAGGGAGGAGGTAGCCGGCCTCAAGGGGGGCGCGCCATAGGGAGGGGGAAACCTAGTCCAAGTAGGTTTCCCTCTCTTTTCCTTATCTTATTTGGAGGGGGAAGGAAGGAGTACTAGTATTAGGAAGTAGTACTAGTAGTAGGAAGGAAGAGAGGGGGAAGGAGAAAGGAAAGGGGGGGCCAGCCCCCCTCCCCAATTCGGATTGGGCTTGGGGGGGCGCGCCCCCCTCTCTTGCTCCTTCTCTCTTCCTCCTACATGGGCCCAATAAGGCCCATATACCTCCCGGGGGGTTCCGGTAACCTCCTGGAGCTCCAAACTTCTCCGGAACCTTTCCGGTGTCCAAATATATCCGTCCAATATATCAATCTTTATGTCTCGACCATTTCGAGACTCCTCGTCATGTCCGTGATCATATCCGGGACTCCGAACAACCTTCGGTACATCAAAATACATAAACTCATAATATAACTGTCATCGAAACCTTAAGCGTGCGGACCCTACGGTTCGAGAACAATGTAGACATGACCGAGACATGTCTCCGGTCAATAACCAATAGCGGGACCTGGATGCCCATATTGGTTCCTACATATTCTACGAAGATCTTTATCGGTCAAACCGCACAACAACATACGTTGTTCCCTTTGTCATCGGTATGTTACTTGCCCGAGATTCGATCGTCGGTATCCAATACCTAGTTCAATCTCGTTACCGGCAAGTCTCTTTACTCGTTCCGTAATACATCATCTCACAACTAACTCATTAGTTGAAATGCTTGCAAGGCTTAAGTGATGTGTATTACCGAGAGGGCCCAGAGATACCTCTCCGACATTCGGAGTGACAAATCCTAATCTCGAAATACGCCAACTCAACAAGTACCTTCGGAGACACCTGTAGAGCACCTTTATAATCACCCAGTTACGTTGTGACGTTTGGTAGCACACAAAGTGTTCCTCCGGTAAACGGGAGTTGCATAATCTCATAGTCATAGGAACATGTATAAGTCATGAAGGAAGCAATAGCAACATACTAAACGATCGTGTGCTAAGCTAACGGAATGGGTCATGTCAATCAGATCATTCAACTAATGATGTGACCTTGTTAATCAAATAACAACTCCTTGTTCATGGTTAGGAAACATAACCATCTTTGATTAACAAGCTAGTCAAGTAGAGGCATACTAGTGACACTCTGTTTGTCTATATATTCACACATGTATTATGTTTCCGGTTAATACAATTCTAGCATGAATAATAAACATTTATCATGATATGAGGAAATAAATAATAACTTTATTATTGCCTCTAGGGCATATTTCCTTCACAGGGCCCACTCAAGGTTGGATCTGTGTGCGGCTCTATCGCCTCCGAGTCTGCGGCTTCCGCGACGGGGTTAAGCTTCCCGTCCTCGGACGATGCAAATCTGCTCCGGATCTAGGGCCACAGTGGGTACATGCATTATCCCCTGAATGCGGCCTGATGACAGATTTAGGTCATGTTCATCGAGGTGGCGGGGAGCGGCCGGCAAGGGCTCGAACCCGTCGAAGATCAAGTCTCCGTGGATATCGGCAATGTAATTCAAACTTCGAAACCTGACCTGATGGCTAGGGGCATAGCTATCGATCTGCTCCAGATGGCCAAGCGAGTTGGCCCGCAGTGCGAAGACGCCGAATATGAAGATCTGTCCGGGGAGAAAAACATCCCCCTAGACCACATTGTTGTAGATAATTGAAGGGGCCATCAAACCTTTTGGTGACGACGCAGCGGAACTCTCAATGAAAGCACCAATGTCGGTGTCAAAACCAGCGGATCCCGGGTAGGGGGTCCCGAACTGTGCGTCTAAGGTTGATGGTAACAGGAGACGGGGGACACGATGTTTACCCAGGTTCGGGCCCTCTCTATGGAGTTAATAACCTACTTCCTGCTTGATTGATCTTGATGAATATGAGTATTACAAGAGTCGATCTACCACGAGATCGTAATGACTACACCCTAGAAGTCTAGCCAATGAGATTATGATTGTGCCCTATGGGCTAAACCCTCCTGTTTATATAGACACCGGAGGGGGCTAGGGTTATACAAGGTCGGTTACAGAGAAAGGAATCTACATATCCGAATCGCCAAGCTTGCCATCCACGCCAAGGAGAGTCCCATCCGGACACGGGAAGAAGTCTTCTATCTTGTATCATCCTAGCCAACAGTCCGGCCCATGTATATAGTCTGGCTGTCCGAGGACCCCTTAATCCAGGACTCCCTCAGCCGCTGCCGCTGGCGGTGGCGGCCGCGCCTGGCCGTCGAAGGCGGCGGGTGTGGGAGGTGCACCCCCCGACAGTCCCCTTCGCACGGAGTGGACGTTTTCGGGGTTGCCGTTTTGTTGTGACGGCCGGCGGCGGGATCCACGGCGGCTGTTGCTGGCGCACGACGGAGAGATGGACCCAGTCCAGGTACGTAGCGAAGTGTCGGCCGAGGCTGGCGTGCCATCTCAGATGGAGGCGACAGCGCGAGCTCCGGGCTATTGTGGCGGCGGTGCTGTGAGGCCCTGCCAGGAAGGAGTCCATGGCGGACAGCGGGTGACCGGCCGCCTCAGGGTGCTGCGCGCGCTGGGATGCCCCCGGATGTGATGGTGCTGGAGTGGTGGCAGGAGGTGCTGGGACGCCTTGTTCGGAATCGCACCGCTTCACAACTCCGCACCCGGAGCGGGCGGAGCTGCAGTTGAAAATCACGGAGCTGCAGTTTCCCCGCTCCGCAGATTTCGGGAGTGGGTGGATTGTCGAACAGGGCTTAAATCAACAAAAAATCTACATTTTATTTTTGTTATTTTATCTCTCCATGGAATCAACAAGATAGGTAATCAACATAGTTTCCCTATTATTTTCTGGTTACACTTGCAAGGAATCCTGAAACACTTGTACACAATAAAATCATGTTTCGGAAGATACAATCAGTGGCGGAGCCAGGATTCGAGTATAGGGGGGGGGCGAGTACATATATTGATCGAATCTCGTTGATAATCACTAGTTGCTTCTACTAAAATTGTTGATCATTGGGGGGGGGGGGGGGGGGGGGCAGGCCCCTGCTCGTCCCCCCCTGGCTCCGCCCCTGGATACAATCAAGCAGGACAGTGGGATGTGTTGATTCATGTTTCAGAGATAGCTATGTTTTCTACACAGGGGTTCATGTTTTCCCAGAGTGAAACAGAGACCATGTTTCAGAAACTAACCCAGGCTTCCAAATGCGATCTGCTCGAAGTAGTTTCAGGAAACACCACCGGGGGGGTTTGTAAACCAAGAGGAAACTCCAACACGTGGCGGCACCCCGGCGGCGCTCGGAGCTGAGAACAATGGCCGCGCCTGCTTTCGAAGCAAGGCCCCTCGGTGAGCTTGATCTCCGTCAGATCCAACCATTTGGCACGCGATATGGTGCGCCATAGTGTTGCAGAAACTTCAGTTTAGCTCTTGCACGCCGGTGGCGAGCTGATTTTGCGGTGGGCTGGCGGCGGCGCCGCGCGGGGCATAGCTCTGTCGGGGCCAGGGGCAAGAGTGTTATTGTTTCTGCAACAAAGCGCACGTTTTTTTTTAGACAAAGCGCACGGGTTGGTGGATCAGGGTGAAGGGTAGGAAAAGGAAAATAGCAAGGGCGAGGCGGGCAAACAAATAACCCAACGTACGTACGAGTCTACCCCTAAAAAAACGTAGGTACGTGTCTCCAATTGGGCGCTGTGTAGGATTCATTATCCGTGTAGGCCAGCGCCATCCCGGTCATGTAATATATACACCCAAGGAGAATCAGATCAATGCAACAGTCCTATTTTAGGTTCCCATATTTCTGTGAATAATTGGATCGATTGGGTCGAAGCTGCACGACACGGCAACCGATCGACAAAAGTAGGCACAAAGGAGAGTGTATACGTACGATCGATCGACCATCGATCATTGCTAGGACTAGGAAGGAGAGGATAGATCGATCCATTGGGATGGGATCCTGGTTCTCTTCCGTCGGCGGCGCCGAATACGTGGATTACACGCGCACAATCGCCGTTCCAAAGGATGTTGTAGCTCGGCTTCAACGACTCATGGACGAAGCACATGCAGTCCCCAACCCGCGCACACAAGAGTACGTAGTACCTACTACTTCCTTGCTCACCAGCCATCGTCACGCCATGCACTGAACATAGTATATATTTTCATGTTTGATTGATGACAAAGAAAAAATGTGCATGTTTGGAACTTGGAAGAGCTTCATTTCTTCTTAATAATGTCTAAAAGTTTGCTTTGCTTACTTGTGTTGGATGACAGAGAGCTCGACGCCTGCTTCATATGTAAGCTTGCCGACCAGGCCCTCCAACATTACAATTCCAACCACCAGGTACGTACGTGCGCACCAACTGCTAATTCAAAAGCAACTAGTAGTATTCTCTTAACCTGAAATTCTTAATTTCCTCTTGCATGAGTGCATGGGCATCAATGAAGCACCTACTAGTTTCGTTTTCCTTTTTAAGATCGATCGATATTGTGCATGCAGGGTGCCGAGTTCCAGTGTCCTCATCTGCCCATCACGAAGATGAAAGCCGACTGCGTTGGTTTTAGGAAAGATCTTTGGTACCACCTCAACTTCTCGGCTCACCGGAGGGACAACCACGACGAGGAGCGGAACTTCTTTGCCGAACTGCGCTATGACCAATGTTCCGACGACCTGATCGTCCATATATGCACCATCTTAGGCAGTGGCGGATCCAGGACCCAGGCCGGGGGGGCCTGGGCCTGGGGCGTGAAGGTTAATCACTTCGTTCACTGTAGCATATTAGGCACTGTTCCAACACTGTAGCAGGACTGTACCAGCTTGGGCCCGGGGCTTAGCTTAATCCTGACTCCGCCCCTGATCTTAGGTATGTGTATATGCATATCCCGACAGCCTAAGGTTGAAACGCTTTGGCTCCTACCTAATTCTCTCTTTCTCTCTCTACAGAAGAAAAGCCGCTATGTCGCTTCAGAAGCAGTTGTGCATTCTGTCCGGACAAATCCAAGATTTTTCATCCAAGCAATGCAGAAATTGGCTGCGGAAAGGAGGGGCATGAAATGGAATTTTTTCGTGAGAGGCGTGGAATCAACGACCATACGAATGAATTCTTCAGCAAGAGCGATATGCTGAGCATACCCTTCTTGCAAGGAGGACGCCTACCTCGATATAGACAAAGTCTACAATGATTTATGCTTTTCGCACAATTATCATTTGTTGAAATTTATGGACTTAAACCCATATAACACAACAACTTATAAAAAGTCTCAAAGGCCCATGTACCACATGAGTAAAGGATAGTTGAGACCAATATAAAAGGGCGTGCTCGCACTCACCTTTGTATGTACTCATATGTCTACCTTGCCATATGTGATCAATAAAAAAATATTGTTAGCACTATTCATATGATATTGATTGAGTTAATTGCTAGTTGTTTCAACACGGCTTTTTTTGTCTAATTTCCTGGATCACTATACGGAAATAATGTACTCTATGTGTTTCGACAAAAAGAGCACCATAAGTATATTGGCAAATGTCTACTTTTAGGCTTGTCAATCTTATCTTTCCTTCAATGCATCATGACACGATTATTTTGTGTGTCTTTTGGCGAGAAATATTGACCTCCAAAACTAGATCCATGAGTAAATAACTTGGGGAAATTGTGGCGGAGAGAAGTCAGGTATTACTGAAATGGAACTTGCGGAACCTATAGACGACAGGCTCGGAAGCCATTTGTTTCATCTCTACATACTTCTTTGAAATATTTGTGAAATAGTATGTAGTTTGAGTGAATCCATTGCGACATGTGCCGATATTAGTTATTTCCCAAAACTCCCATGCCAGGTTTCTTTGTGAACATGGTGAGAGTGTCCTGCATTAGAGCTTACTGACCACGTCGGCCTACCAATCATTGGTTGGACAGAGGACCCACCGACAACCGGAGAATGGGTCACGTTTGCCATGGACCTGGGCGTACTCAAGATAGGATCTTCCGAAGACTTGGCGCACACTTCAAGGCATATTCAAATATTCGACATGTTTATCTCGAGATGGAACAGATCATGTAACCCTAGATACCACCCCCCCCCCCCCCCTCCCCTCCCGCTGGCCCCTATAAAAGCCGAGGGGTGTAGCCCGTACAGGAAATGGTTTTAGATCCATTCATATGAACTCGAGGTACATCACCTGTACTTTGTACTGCTCCTTCCGCTTCTTTTTGAGCAACTGACTTGCTCCTTCCTCGAGTAGAAGGGTGCTGCAGGTTGGCGAGGGACCTCCTTTTGCCATTTTGGGCCGGCCCAGGCACGGGCCGGGACGCCCACTGTATTTTGTTTTTTTTTCTGTTTCAACTATTTTCATAAAATAATTTGGGAATTTGAAAAATCCACATATATCAGTAAATCTTGAAAAATTGTTTAAGAAATCCAAAATTCTTCATGCATGCATTGGAAAAATGTTAGTGATTTTCAAAATATGTTCACATATTCAGAAAAATATCATGATTATTGGGTTTTCTTTTCACGAAATAAAAAAATATTCACGAATTTTAAAAAATGTTCATGAATTCTAATAAACGATCACGAATTGAGAAACAATGTTCATGAATTTTTAAAACAGTTAACAAAAATAAAAAATGTTCGTGTATTACAAAAATGTTCATCTATTCAAAACATGTTTACTGATTTTTTAAAAATCATGCATTTCAAAAATGTTCATCAAAACAAAAAAATGTTTCGTGATTTTCTTAAATTGTTTCCAATTTGCAAAAAAGAAATTTCCTATTCAAAAAATGTTCACAAGATTCAAAAAAATGTTCATGAATTCATAAAATGTTCACCATTTTAAAAAGATCACAAATTTGTAAAAACAAATCATGAATTTAAAAAATGTCCAAAAACTGAAAGGATGTTCGCAAAAATTAAAAATAAGGAGAAAAGGAAAGAAAAGAAAAAAGGAAAAGGGAAAAAGAAAAGTAAAATGAAAATGAAAAGGAAAAATAAAAAGGAAATAAAATAGGAAGGAAAATAATAAAAGATGGGAAATGAACACTAAAATGGGCCGGCCCAAACATCAAACACAAAAATGAAATGGATAATATTTATATGATATGGATGCTTTAATTTATTTATTTTAAATTTATATTTTAAAAATTGCTACGGATGCATGAGTTTGAGAGGATATGCATGAATACTATCGAAGATGAGAGAATATACTAGAAATGTGTAAGAACTCTACTACGGAACGAGGACGACGAGTGAAAATACCTCAGCTTCTTGTTGCTCTAGAATTAAAGTTCAGTTTCACGGAGAATGATGTACCATGATACTTTATGTTTTATCGGGCCATGCTGTGGTCTCTGGTTTGATGGTTGAACTTGCCAAAAATTGACTCCAAGCAACATCTCAGTGTTGATATTTGCCCTTTTGGGAGACGAATTAGGATAAGCAAGTCAACCATATCCTACAAAAAGTAGTAGCAGTGGATGATTATAAAGCAAGGCACAAGCATAAGATAAAAGTTCTATCGAGTGGGCAAATCCATAGATTGGAAGGTGTACGTCTCTCACCCATGTAAACAAAGCGAAATCATAGAGCATAGCTCATTTGCAATGACACTATCCAAAGACCACATAATTTAGATCATGGCCTTTTCACATAAAACCTCCAATATATCATAAAAAAGAGTTTTATAGTATGGGAATTTGTCTAAATAGTCCCTCCAATTTTAAGTGATCAAGTTGCCATTGGTGCAGGCAGCATGCAATTGGTACTACCACCTGCTCTGGCTCTAGCCGAGCTCTCCAGTTCTTCTCCATGGGTGATCAATGGATGCATCTCAACATCCTCTGGGACCGCTGGAAATGCAAGAGCCATGATAGTGCAACCACTGCATTGGACAATTGTCGGAGGCCATTCAAGTATACTAGCTTCTTATTAGAGAACTACAGGAGGTTTGTCTGGCCATGAATGGATGCATCTGCTGAGGAGATATGGTTCTTTGGAAGGTCATCAGTCTACAAAATATGGGTTGTTTTATGTTTCTTAATTATCCTCATATAAGTTGACGTGTTAAAGGTTCACTAAGGCCTTGTACAATGCAAGGTGCTTAGGAGACGTGCTTGGAGATATATAATTTCCGATGAAGGTGCTTAGGAGAGGCATTGCTGACCTTTGTTGGTTTGGAACAAAGTATAATTTTTGATGAAAAGCTCACTCTAATCTTCCACCAAAAATCTGTAGCAAATTGGGGAATTCTTAGGCAGTCAAATTTTGCTACGGAGAGCTACAATAGAAAGAAGAAATTACCTAGGCAGAATCAAGCCGGCAGTTAGAAGAACCTCACCTCGCGTCACAACAGGGTGGCGGCGATGTTTGGTATTGGAACCAAGCAGATGGGTCTGACGGCGGGTAGAGCACGCCTGGAAGGAGTGGCTAGTGGCGAAGTCGTCGGGGTTGGGGAAACCAATGTCAAGGTGGAAGCACTGGGGAGGAGTACCGGCGGCGCCATGGTAGTAGGGTTAGGGAGCCACCAACGGCTGCGGCGACGAGTGTGTCGCCGGCGGAGGAAGGCTGCGGGTCGCCGGTAGTGGATGGACGCGGGTGTGTTGGCACTTGGGGTAGGGGTAGGCGCGCCGGGTGGGTAGGTTGTGGCGGCGGACGGCGGTGAGGCGGGGCGGGGCGTGGCAAGAGGTCTCGGCGGGCTGGAGGTCCAGATGGGATCAAGAGGAAGGGTCATGTTGTGCTAGTGGTTGGGTTTGTTTTTCTTTTCTCTCGCTCGTACCGCTTCTGGTTCAGTTGATAAGAAGAGGACTACGGGCCGAATTATCAAAAAATACAGGGACTCTTTTGCAAAAATTCCACGAGTATTTGCGGGCTGTAGCAATAGGTGCTTTATTATTAGGTAAAGATAAATATTGAAGCAATCAATAAAAACCAAGAAAGAATGGCTGAGTCAAACAAGACAAGCGCGTACTCCGGTTCTTTTTAGTCTGCATATAAGTTTTGTCCGGGTCAAAGTATCACATCAATAAAAATATCAACATTCACAATGTGAAATCAACATTGTTAGATTCGTTATGAAATATAGTTTTGTAGTGTATATATATTTGATCTTGTAGCTGTTGATATATTTTAATATAAATTTGATCAAACATCCTAAAGTTTGACTTGATACAATTTTATTTTTTTCGTAAAAAGAGGGCGGCCTCTCCGATTTCTATTTTCAGAAACCACAACGTCTTGAGAACAAGTATAAGAGAAAACTAAAGCTAAGAGAAGATAACACGACACACACACATCCTAAAGTTTGACTTGATACAAATCTTTTTTTTTTCATTTCTGCATTTTTGTATATTTCAACAACAATTTTACAGTATATGTTCAACATTTTCAGATGCAAATTTAATTTTTTAATACATGGTCAATATTTTTATACATACTTTAAATATTTTTTATATGATTGATTAACATTTTTATAAATGCAATATTAATATTTTTCTGAACACATGGTCAACATTGTTTCCATACAAATTTAAAATTTTCCTAAATGCTTGATCAACATTTTACAAATAATTGTTCAACATATTTTCAAATGCTTGATTAACATTTTAATATACATGATTAAAAACTCATTTTTTTTTCTATACATTGTCAACATATTTTTATACACATTTAGCATTTTTCAAATGCTTGATCACCATTTTTCAAATATCTATTCAACATATTTCAAATGCTTTATTAACATGTTTATATACATAATAAAAAATTCATCATTTTTTAATACATGGTCAATAAATTTGCTATACACATTTAACATTTTTCAAATGCTTGGTCACCAATTTAAAAATACTTATTCAATATTTTTTTCAAACGCTTGATTAACATGTTTATATACATGATCAAAAATGTCATCATTTGTTTTACATGGTCAACATTTTTTGTATACACATTTAATATTTTTAAATGCCTAATCAGCATTTTTCAAATACTTATTCAACATTTTTTTCAAATGCTTGCTTAACATGTTTATATACATGATAAAAAATTCCTTTATTTTTTTAATACATGATCATCAATTTTTCTATACACATTTAACATTTTTCGAACGCTTGATCACCATTTTTCAAATACTTATTCAACATTTTTTCAAATGCTCGAGTAACATGTTACATACATGATAAAAAAAAACTCATCATTATTTTAATACATGGTCAACATTTTCTCCATACAAATTTAACATTTTTCACATGCTAGATCACCATTTTTCAAATACTTATTCAACCTTTTTTTCCAAATGCTTGATTAACATGTTCATATACATGATAAAGAAATCGTCATTTTTTACATCCTCAATATTTTCTCTATACACATTTAGCATTTGTCAAATGCTTGATCGACATTTATCAAGTACTTATTCAACATTTTTTCAAATGCTTGATTAACATTTTTTAATACATGATAAAAAATACTCCCTCCGTCCCATAATGTAAGACATTTTTTGACCCTACACTTGTGCCAAAAAACATCCTATATTATGGGGCGGAGGGAGTACTATACATATCTTTTTATACAGATTTTGTATACATGATAAATATTTTTTCTATACACATTTAACATTTTTAAAATGCTTGGTCAAAATTTTACGAACGTTTCTTATAGAGTGCTTTTGTTATATATATACCACCACTTGCGTTTTGGTTGTGTGTTGTATGTAGTATCTGTCAAAACCGAGAGTATGTATGTGTAATATGTACTATATAACAATTTTTTGGCTGTACTCATACTACTTTTTAGGTAGTATGTACCATATTTTAATTTACTTACAAATATGCATGTATTTCAGAAATATAAAAAAAACTATGGGTGCATATGAAGTTATGGAACTTGCTTTGAAATATCTTAAATATAGTTTATGAACATATGTAGAATGATGCAGTAGTATATATAATACTACATGATAGTATATGAGACATGTGGGGTAACTACCTCGGGTGGTAGGATATATAATACAACATGATAGTATTTCAGCATATATATATATATATATATATATATATATATATATATATATATATATATATATATATATATATATATATATATATATATATATAGGGAAAATGCATCCTACTACCGGGTGTAGTTACACCCATTTCTCATATACTACCATAGGATAGTATATATACTAATTTTTCATTTTTAGTATGTTCATATACTATATCTAAGATACTCCAAAGCGAGTTATGTGAAAAAATTGCATGTGAACATATGTTTTTATCATATTTGTGAAATACGTACATATTTGTACATAAAAAAAAGTATGCTCAAAATATAATACATACTACCTAAAAAATAGTATATATACTATCAAAACATGTTTATATACTACATACTACACGTAGATATACTCCAATATGATAGATACTACCTAAAACGTATAAAACAAAAGTGGGAGTAACTACACCCGGTAGTAGGAAAAATTAGTCCTATATATATATATATATATATATATATATATATATATATATATATATATATATATATATATATATATATATATATATATATATATATATGTATGTATATACATACATAAAATGAAACAGAGGCTTCTGCCTCCCATGGTCCTGGGCCGGCCCAACTCAGTCTCCCCTTCAGCGAGGGTTCCTACTCCTCTCGCTAAAGGCGAGAAATAGGGGTGCCCGTTAGATCTCATGGAAGCAGGATATTTACAAAAAGTATAAGAGGTATACTAGTATAGTATAAGTAGTATTAACTATTACACGGGATTGTTGACAAGTCAGAAATGGCCGGTGTGAAAATACTCATGAAATTGAAATGTTTCATGAATTTTCGGAGACGAGCCATCTTGCGTTGTTCAAATATGCTGAAAATGTCATGAATGTGGTTCGCTTTAAATGAAAATCATCCGGTTTGCGTAAAAATCTTCTGGTTTGTTCAAATTCCGCTTGCGTTGGAGATGACCTAAAGTCGGTACAATTATATAGGTTTAGAAAAATAATTGTAATCTAACATATGCGCTCACTAATACAGTATTTATCATCTTCTTTTTTGAGCCACACTAATACTTATCATCTTTGTTATGCATCCCTGCGCTAAGATTTGTATCAGACGAAGGGAGTGCGTTCCTAGTAATAGCTTCGCGCTTAGTGGAATCTCTAGAAAAACTTATATTTTGGCTTCCCAAATATAAGTCTTTCTAAAGATTCCACTAAGTGACTACATACGAAGCAAATTGAGTGAATCTACACTCAAAGATATGTCTACATACATCCATATGTTGCATTCCATATAAAATGTCTAAAAAGACTTATATTTAGGAACGGAGGAAGTATTAGTCTATTAAAATAAATGGTTGGATGTTTCTAATATTAGTCTATTGAAATAAGCAATCCGATATTCTAACTTTTATAGTAATTTCTAGTCTACTTATCTTTTTTTTTAATGATCCCATGATGTACCCTTTATATATAATAGAATACCCGACTTCTCCCCGCGAAAAATTGCCACCAAGTTACTTTCTCATGGATCTAGTTTTGGAGGTCATTTTTTCTCTCCTGAAGACACAAAATTTGTGTCACAGTGCATTGAAGGAAAGATAAGTTGGCAAGCCTAAAAGTAGACGTTTACCAATTACGGTATGGTACTCTTCTTGTCGAAATACATACTTTACATGTGTATAATGATGCTGAAAATTAGAAAACCGGCCATTCAAATAATTAACAATTAATTCAATTAATATCACACGACTAGTGCTAGCAATATTGATCACATATGACAAACTAGACATTCTTCTTCTTCTTCTTCTTCTTCTTCTTCTTCTTCCAACACAAAACGACCGCCACATGGCTCATGCCCCTCGGCGCTCCATCATGATACCTGAACTTGAAAAGCACATGAATATAAGAGGAGAAGTCGTCACAAAGAAACAACAGAACGATAAGCTAGCATGTCAACTGACCACTGGCAGATGCCGCGGGTAGGCGACTCCGGATGAGGTCTTCTATCTCAGATGTCGTCGCCTGGGGGAAGGTGGCTCCGCCGGAGCCCAGCGACAGGCCACGCCGAAGTAAAGCTTCAATGCTTTCCATGACCGCCACGACTTCGGCGACGGGCGGAGGCACCGGGATATCCGGGCCGACGCCTCCGCCGCCGCAGCAGTGACGCATGATGTACAGGATGAACGCGCCGAGTACAGTGAATAGTGTGAACCACCCACCCTCTGCTAATTAAGCTAAGTTCATTCATGGGATGCCCGAATATGGGTACGCTCGCATCCTTCCAAGGCGGGGCGGGGTCATTGTTCCCGGCGGTGGTGTTACACTTGCAGCTCGAAAGCATGTGTGCCATGCTGATTTCTAGAATTATTTTTTTTGGTGGGGGGGGGGGGGGGGGGGGGGCAATGGCCCCCTTTTGCCCTTAGGGAAGCTCCGCCATTGCTTGCAGACAATTTGTCAACTTATGGTCGCTAGGGGGAAAAGTGGCGAAGAGGAAGTAGCAAGCTGGACACGAGCAAGGCTCAAACGCGAAGGGAATGAGCGAGATTCTCGTGGGCTGTCGTGTTGATTGCCTGAAACAAATGTGGCAGGTTATTCTAGCAGCCCAGGGATGTAGCCTGAACGAAACATCTTTTCCACTATATATATATAAATTTTATCTACAAGCAATGGTAGTTACCCCCTAGTTGTTTGCTCGCCACGTGTCTCTTCTTATCTCTAAATCAAACGGGTTGGTGGATGCGAAAGAATCCAATAGCCGGCAGGTAACTACCGTCTAATTAAATAATTAAATAAATGGTGTGAGTTAGTTCAACAACCTGCTATTTCCCTGGCCGGCCGAATGCATCACCACGAACGGATAAGATATTTATAAGCTGAACGTGCTGGACCAAACATCTCTTATTTTATTTTTGAGGAATCTGTTGTATACTTCTGACTCGAGTATGTAGAACTACATACTAGTTTGGAAAACAGTACATAGTATATTGTTTGGAAAATAGTATGTAGTATATTGTTTGGAAAATAGTATATTTTGGAGCGATGAGTATATAGTATGTAGCATGGAGTTGAAAGGAGTATATAGTATGGAGTACATAGTGTGGAATTGAAAGGAGTATATGGTATGTGCTGAGGAGTATACGTAGTTTGGAAAAGGTATATTCTTGGGTATATGTATACTTTCAGTCGTGTATGTTCATTTAATATATACTTCCAGTGGCATAGATACTCCATTTTTATAGTATAGAATCACGTGAACACAAGTTGTATACACATGCTTCTTTTCCATTTAAGTGGTATACACATAGTATGGAGTATGCACATTTAACTAGAGACTGGAGTATGGAGTATATATTATTTTTTTGCGGGTGAGTATGGAGTATATACTTATCTTGGTAATATGAAATCCCGGTTAGTAGACAAGTGCTAGAGTAGATCATTCTTACTTTTGAGTATAATTAAGTTATCAAGTACGTGCTCAAACAAAAATCAGATTCTAAATGGCTTCCGTGTTCACCAAAATTTACCGAAAAGGCTTCATGTATACTGCATACTCCATCCTCTAACATACTCCATATGGCCGTCTTCAACGGCCTTATTAAAGATTGTATAAGAGAGGATTATATTCATCTACACTATAGAGAGTATATTCATCCAAGAATGAGTATATAAAAAAGTAGTATTTGGTATAATGAAGGAGAACGTATGAACCCCGCAAAAAAGAGGAGAAACTATGCAGTGTACAAGAATTTATAGTGTACAACAGTACAAGTAGTTTGTCTATCGTTTCACCGATTCCTGAAGCTTAGATTTGAACGGTCATACAAAACTTCTTTCAAACCATGATGTGACCATGTCCTCACACGTACATCGTCGCCGCCAACAACATCATTCGTCTACTCGCAGCCACATGTATTCTTCATCGACGCCGTACCGGAACGTTGTCGTGTTGCCGCTGTCGCTGCAACCGCTTGCCGTAGTCGCGCATTAAGGCCATGCTGGGTCAGTCTTTGCACACGGGATCATCATATTGGACCCCTCCCCGCTGATAATCCTCTTCACCCATCCGTGATACTAAAGAGATCAGACGAAGTAACACCAATTAGCATTTAACTGGGACTTCTACCTCCAATAAATACCTTCCAATTAGTTTAGATACACCCAGCCCAGGAAAATCAACCGCATGTGCACTAAAATCAAGAAACAAGGAAGAATCAATTGCCTCACGCATGCATGGATCCACCGATTTGATGTCGTCTACCTTTTTGCCGATCTAGTCTTCTCAGGCAGATTTGAATTTGAAGAGAGAGAGAGAGAGAGAGAGATCTAACCGGATTGTGTCATCCTGGCTCAGCGTGTATCCATGAATGAAATATTAAACGGCAAGAGAAAAGGTTGGGCGCCCCACAAAATTAGGAAGCTCAATCCAACAAACAGATCGGGCATAAAAAAAATCTGATTTTATGGTGCCCATGACCCGTTAAGAAAGGCACGGATCTTGATGCAATCGAATGGCAGTGGACATGGTGGTAACTACCACTAGGTGGTAGAATCTATTTTCCATATATATATATATATATATATATATATATATATATATATATATATATATGGTAGTTTTGTTAATTAAAATATTATCCAAAGGCTATATAATACTCGCTCCGTTCCTAAATATAGGTTTTTTTTAGACATTTCAAATGTACTACAATATACGGATGTATGTAGACATATTCTAGAGTGTAGATTCACTCAAATTGCTTCGTATGTGATCGCTTAGTGGAATCTCTAGAAAGACTTATATCTGGGGACCCAATCTTTAGAGTGTAGATTCACTCAAACTGCTTTGTACGCGTGCAATCAAACGTATTCGGCGCCGGCAACGGAAGAGAACCAGGATCCCATCCCAGTGGATCGAGCGATGCTCTCCTTCCTACTAGCTATGATCGTCGATCGGTCGTCGTATCGTGCAGCTGCAACCCAATCGACCAAATTTATACACAGAAAGTATGTGAGCCTACAAAATGTTTGTTGTATGGATCTGGTTCTCGTTGGGTAAGGACGGGGAGGGAGCTGGCCTACACGGACTATGAATCGTAGTCCGTGCGCTCGTGTTCAAAGAAAAAAAGAAAACGATACCAGCGCTGGCCGCTTGTTTGCTTCCCCGTTTCACGAGAACCAGCGAACACACGGACTACGATGTTCTGGCTCGATTCGGAGTCGGAATAGGAGGAAGATACCTAGCGATTCGATCCAGGCTATATAGATCATCAACTTGATCCTATGGAGATTGGCCTCACAGTTGGGAGATTGATCGACGATCGAGGACGACGAACGACGATGGGATCCTGGCTCTCTTCCCCGGCCGCCGACGCCAAGGCTGACGCCGCCGCTGTCGGCTTCCGCTCCCGTGCCCGCCAGGCAAAACAGTGAGTAGTTTACTCCTCCCGGTTAATTTGGATCCTACTAAGTACAGTATGATATGTGCATGCGCTGATGCATGTCAATGTTTATTTACGGTGACAGGCGTCGCGACACCAGCCATGCTCGCATCTACACCCTCTTCGCCCTCGGCCACTACAACTCCAGGAACAAGGTACGTAGTAGTACATGTCCTGTATATGCACCTTGCTCACTGAGTATTTCGTAAGCACAATAGGACATCAGATCAATCCAACTGTCTTGTTCTTAGATTATCATGACGATGGGTTTGGTTATTTAGTTACTCTTTTGGCATGGTAGATGCAAAAACTGAGAGTGGCAGAGGGTGTGTGTTTGGATTTGCTTTTCGATCTCTGTTGCGATTGTGCAATGAAAATCCGGAGGACGAACTCGGTTATAAATTTTTACATATGGATTACGTGTGTGTCTGATGTTTGAGATGCATATCCGCAGGATGCTATGTTCGAGCCTGCCGCAGAGCCCGTGGAAAAACCCAAGGCCGCATGCGTCGGTTTCAGGCAAGATTTCTGGTACCATGTCGGCTTTTGGGCTAGCCGGAGGGATGCCGCCACCAACGAGGAGCAACAATACTTCTTTGCCGAACTACGATTCAAGCGCCGCTCCAGACGTCTAGTCGTCGAAACATGCATTCTCTTGGGTATTTTATTGATCTAACCTAGTTAAGTTTCCTATAAATTACCTTCACTCATGCATGCTCAATTCTTTTCTATATTTTTGTGTTCGACAGAAAAGCCACTCTGTCGTTTCAAAAGCAGGTGTGCGTTTTGCCCGGATAAATTTCAGATTTTGCACCCAAGCGGCACGGAATTTACATGTGGAAAGAAGAGGCACAAATGGAAATTCTTCAGGGAGAGAGAGATGCTTGGTAGGGCTTTCATGCTTAGACACGCTCAACAATACAAAACCTTTAGGTAGGATAGAAAGATTCAACTCTTCGCTAGGCTTCCCGAGCTACATTTGTATGTAATGTGGCAACTATCGATGAAAAATGGTATCGAAGCATGCTGACTTGGGATCTAGTTTCAAAGATCTCGCCTCGAGGGAGTTAACGGTGAAAGAGGATCGTTGATTGGGTTGATGATTGGAGAGATAAAACTTCTTAAAAATTGAAACTTCATAGAATCTCTTGGTGATGTCATGTGTATGAGCCATTTGTAGCATGCAAAAGAGAGAAGGAAATGAACCACCGCATGGGAAGGCCAACATGTGGGGCCGATCGATAGTATGAGGATCCAGAGAACCCTGCGGGAGATGTTGATATGGATGATGCTGACAACAACAGAAAGAGGGGCTCAATGATGGTGATGGATCCAAAGGTTTCTGTCAGTTCAACACCTAGGATCCAGTCAAGTAACCCTTTGCTTTTGCCACAGTACCCAGATGCACCGGCGAGCTCCCCTTCTATGCAGGAACCAAAGAGGAACAAGCCGTCTCTACCTGCTAATGACAACACCGTGGTGAAGAATCTAGTTCTGACTATAAACAATGATGCGCGTTTGGCGGGCTCCCATGGGGAGTCACTCCATGCGCAATGAGTCTCCTGTGCTGGAACTGTCGTGGGGCTGGCAAACCCGCGACAGTTCGTGAGCTTCGTGATCTAACGAGGCAACTTGCCCCCTCTATCTTATGTATCGTTGAAACCCAAATAGAGGGCCCTCGAGTAGAGAATTTAGCAGGCACTTTAGGTTTCACTAATAGTTTTGCAGTTAGTAGTTCTGGGAGAATTGGTGGACTCGGTATTTTTTGGAACGATGAAATAAAGCTTGTGGTTGATGGTTACTCTAAGTATCATATTAATGTTGTGGTTGATGATTTAGCACAGATCAAAACAAGGGTCACTTTCGTCTATGGAGAGGCCCAAGTGTCTGAAAGGTACAAAACATGGGACATGTTGCGTGGCATAGTGGGTGCAAATGACCTGCCTTGGGTAGTCATGGGAGATTTTAACGAGGTTTTATATTCACATGAGCATGATGGAGTGGGCAACAGGAGCCAAGCGCAGATGGATGCGTTCAGAGATGCCCTGGATACATGTGGATTATAAGATATAGGCTATAATGGCATCGGTTGGACTTTTGAAAAAAAAGTTACAGGTGGAACCTATACCAGAGTTCGGTTGGACAGATGCGTTGCAAACCCAGCTTGGTCATTAGCTTTCCCAATGGCGTTTTTGGAACACAAGCATGCAGCAGCATCCGACCACGTACGGATCTTCCTTCAGCTCAACGCGTTGCATGCATGTGCACGCGGACCGAGGCGGTTTAAATATGAATTGTGTTGGGAGAGAGATCCCATGCATGCAGATATGATTGATGGAGGGTGGACCTCATAGTAGCAACAAGACTCGAGCCGATCAGTGGACAGTGTCCGACAAAAGTTGCAGCGGGTGGCAGGCGAGCTGACTTCATGGGACCGCACACATTTCGGTAACGTCAGATAGCAGATCGCTCTGCTGCAGAAGCAGTTACAGGAGATGCGCGGACTCCCAAGAAGATCCGGGCCAAACCACCTGGAGTTAAAAATCACATAAAAACTTGTGGAATTATATCACCGGGAGGAAATATTGTGGCAACAAAGGGCAAGGCTCGAGTGGTTGATGCACGGGGATTAAAACACACACTTTTTCCACTTGCGAGCGAGCAGGAGGCGAAGGAAAAATCAAATAAGGGCTTTGCAGAAGGATACTGGACAGGTTACCGAGGATAGAGATGAGATGGAGGAAATGACCAACACGTTTTATAAAAATCTGTACACTTCAGAGGGGGTTCAGGAGATGGACAGCGTCATTACCGAGGATAGATATGAGATGGAGGAAATGACCAACACGTTTTATAAAAATCTGTACACTTCAGAGGGGGTTCAGGAGATGGACAACGTCATTTCGACAGTACCATGCAAAGTAACCCAGGAGATGAATGATATGTTGAATGCTCCTTACATTCAAAAAGAAGTAAAAACAGCACTCTTCCAAATGTTCCCTACTAAATCACCGGGTCCGGATGGTTTCCCGGCTCATTTCTTTCAGCGCCACTGGGAGATTTGTGGGGATGATGTTACAAAAGCAGTTCTTGACATTGTGGAGGGAAAGGAGGCAGCCAAAAGCATCAATGAGACCATCTTGGTGCTGATCCCGAAGGTGAAAACCCCCACTTTGTTGTCACAATTCCAGCCTATCAGTCTTTGCAACGTCCTCTATAAAATTGCTTCAAAGGTAATCTCCAACCGCCTGAAAATTATTTTGCCTGAGATTATTTCTGAGGAGCAGTCAGCATTTGTGCCAGGGAGACTCATAACTGATAACATTGTGACTTCTTATGAGTGCTTACACTTCATGAAGAGAAACAAAGCCAAGAAACACCAATCATGTGCTCTGTAACTTGACATGATGAAACCCTATAACAGGGTTGAGTGGCAATACCTCCAGGCAATCATGTTGAAACTTGGTTTCTCCCAGAGATGGGGGGTAGATATAGTTATGGGACTTGTGACATCAGTTACTTTTTCAGTCCAGTTTAATGGAAAGAGACTAGAGGAGTTCACACCAACACGATGGATTAGACAAGGGGACCCGATATGTCCATACTTGTTCTTGCTAGCAGTAGAGGGCCTTTCATGCCTCATAAAATCTAGAAGTGAGTCATCTAACATGAGTGGTTTACAAGTGGCGCCCATGGCGTCGAGGGTGAATCATTTATTATTTGCAGATGACAGCCTGCTGTTTTTCAAGGCAAATAGTATGGGTGCTACCGAGGTGAACCTCGTACTGGATAGGTACTGTCAAGCAAAGCGTATCAACTACAACAAATCTTCTGTCTACTTCAGCAAGGGGGTTTCTGATAGTATTCAGCTTGAAGTTAAGACGGTGTTGCAAGTTCCCTATGAGACCCTAAATGAAAAATATTTAGGAATGCCATCTCACATTGGAAGTTCAAAAAACGGTGCTTTTAAATACCTCAAAGACCGCGTGTGGAGCAAAGTGCAAGGGTGGATAGAGAATACAATGTCAATAGCAGGCAAGGAGGTGTTGGTCAAATCAGTTGCTCAAGCAGTTCTGGTTTTCTCAATGTCCTACTTTAAATTGCCACGAGGTTTGTGCAAGCACCTAAATATGTTAATTCGGAAATTTTGGTGGGGGAGTAAGGAAGGAAAGCGCAAACCCCACTGTGTCTCTTGGAAGACCATGACACAACCAAAAGGAATGGGGGGCTTGGGTTTTAAGGATTTTGAGCTTTTTAACATGGCCATGTGTAACGCCCCGGATACAACTTTCCATATTCGTAACTCCAACTCTTTCCTTTTCCGGAGATGCGATTTGATATTTTCTCCGTGGTTGGGTTTTTGTCTTTTGTTTTGCATTTTGTTCATGTCATGCATTTCATCTCATGGCATCATTCGCATTGCATCGGCATCGTTTTCATAAAACTTGATTTCGCTCATAGTTGCCGCTTCTTCCTTGCCCCTATTGACCCACTACTAGGGAAAAGGCTATACACAGAATCTTAGCAGCAGCGAGGGTTAAAAACCCTCGCTACTGCTACTTACTAGCAGCGCAGGTTTTTAAACCTCGCTACTACTAAGTTGATAGCAGCATCGCGGGTTTGTAACCCTCGCTACTACTAAGCGGTCTCTACCGTGCCCCCGGGATATGCCATAGTAGTAGCGCGGGTTTTTAACCCTCGCTACTACTAAGTTGATAGCAGTAGCGCGGGTTTTTAACCCTCGCTACTACTAAGTGGCCCCTGGACCATGCCATAGTAGTAGCGATGGTTATAAACCCGCGCTACTGCTATCAACTTAGTAGTAGCGAGGGTTAAAAACCCGCGCTACTGCTAATCGTCTGCCATAGTAGTAGCGCGGGGTGTGGCCTATTTATCAAAAGTCTACCCCCCCCCCCCCCATGGACCGCCTTTTCAGTTTAAAAAAAATAAAAAAAAATGATAAAAATGTCAAAAAATAAAAGAAATAAGTTTCCCATGTGATATGTGGTCTAGTTGTTGGGAAAATTTACAAATATGAATTTCGACTTTATTTGCAAAATCTCTCTGGAAATTTGTAAAATGGGCATAACTTTTGCATACGAACTCGGATGAAAAAGTTTTTTATATGAAAAATCATCTACTCGAAAAGTTACATCCGAATTTAACGGGGGGTACCCCGTTAAACATTTTTAAAATCCTCAAAAACCTAACAGAAAAAAAGTTACGGGGCTTTTAAGATCTGGAGGCAAAAAAATTCATCAAATTTCAGTTTTTTTAATTTTTGTTAAATCTGGTCAAACTATGGTCAAACTAATTATTCAAGAATATTAGTGTTACTAAATAATTATTTTAGTTTTTTTGAATTTTGGTCAAATCTCGTCAAACTATGGTCAAATCTGGTCAAACTATGGTCAAACTGTGGGTCAAACTAATTATTCAAGAAATATTAGTGTTACTAATCTTTTAGAACAATAGTTTCAAACTCAAACAGTGAAATGTGTCACTACATGCACAAGCCAAATTCCTGAGGTTAATAGGATTGACATCTTACTATTGTCAGGAAAACAACAAGTGCAGACTTGGAAACGAGGGAGAATAGAACCCAGAAGTTAAGCGTGCTCAGGCTGGAGTAATGAGAGGATGGGTGACCGTCCGGGAAGTTAGATGATTTGGAATGAAGACGGGTGATTAGAGATTAAATTGAGCAGCGATGAGGGGTGATTAGAGATTTGAGGTTAAAATAATTCAGAAATTTGAAAATTAGGGAAAAAAATCAAAAAAAAATCGAAAAAATTCAAAAATAAAATTCAGAGATTATAGATTAGTAGTAGCGCGGGTTTTTACCCACGCTACTGCTATACGTTAGCTGTAGCGCGGGTTGCACTCGCGCTACTGCTATAAGTTAGCTGTAGCGCCGGCCCCCGCGCTACTAATAGGCCCAAAACCCGCACTGCTGCTAGGCTTTTCCCTAGTAGTGACCCCTCTCAGATCAACCGGGCTGCTCTCTTCTCTCTCTTTTCTGAGCCCATCAAAACCCCTTGTCTCCATGGCCTTTTGTCAAACCCCTCGCGCGCGTCCGAAAGCTGTCCCGAACCCGACCCGGGCAGTCGTCACCGTTGGGTCCGGATCATCCCCAAACATCTATGAAACATCTGCGTTTATTTGTTGGACTCCCCTAAGCCATTTATCTTCGACCGTCCGATTACGATCGGAGGGTCGAGATAATCCCTAACCTAACCCACTCACTATATATATTTGTCTAACCTGAGACCAAATCCCTAATTTCTAGGGATCCTCCTAGCTGCCACGCGCCGCCACTCCTCTTGTCTCCTCCCACCTCGGTTTCTTCCCCGATCCAAATCCTCCCTCAAATTTCCACCTAGGAGGACGAACGAACGACGATGGGGTCCTGGCTCTCTTCCCCGGCCGCCGGCGCCGAGGCTGACGCCGCCGCTGTCGGCTTCCGCTCCCGTGCCCGCCAGGCTAAACAGTTAGTAGTTTACTCCTCCTCCCGGTTAATTTGGATCCTACTAAGTACTGTATGATATGTGCATGCGCTGATGCATGTCAATGTTTATTTACGCTGACAGGCGTCGCGACACCAGCCATGCTCGCATCTACACCCTCTTCGCCCTCGGCCACTACAACTCCAGGAACAAGGTACGTGCGTACGTACATGTCCTACTCCCTCCGTCCTAAAATACTTGTCATCAAAATGGATAAAATGGGATGTATCTAGAACTAAAATACGTCTAGATGCATCTCCTTTTATTGATTTTGATGACAAGTATTTCCGGACGGAGGGAGTACATATATATGCACCTTGCTCACTGAGTATTTCGTAAGCACAACAAGACATCAAATCAATCCAACTGTCTTGTTCTTAGATTATCATGACGATGGGTTTGGTTATTTAGTTACTCTTTTAGCATGGTAGATACAAAAACTGAGTGGCAAAGGGGCTGTGTTTGGATTTTGTCCAATGAAAATCCGGGGGGCGAGCTCGGTAATAAATTTTTACATATGGAGTACGTGTGTCTGATGTTTGAGATGCATATCCGCAGGATGCTATGTTCGAGCCTGCCGCGGAGCCCGTGGAAGAACCCAAGGCCGCATGTGTCGGTTTTAGGCAAGATTTCTGGTACCATGTCGGCTTTTGGGCTCGCCGGAGGGATGCCGCCGCCGATGGAGAGCAACACTACTTCTTTGCCGAACTACGATTTGAGCGCCGCACCAGACGTCTAGTTGTTGAAACATGCGCTCTCTTGGGTACTCTAATCTAACCTAGTTAAATTTCTATATATTATTATTACCTTCACACATGGATGGATGCATGCTAACTCCTTTTTCTCTCTGTATATTTTTGTGTTCACAGAAAAGCCGCTCTGTCGTTTCAAAAGCAGTTGTGCATTTTGCCCGGATAAATTTCAGATTTTCCACCCAAGCTGCATGGAGTTTACATGTGGAAAGAAGAGGCACAAAAGGAAATTCTTCAGGGAGAGTGAGATGCTTGGTAGGGCTTTCATGCTTAGACACTGAACAAGACAAAAACCTTTAGCTAGGATAGAAAATTTTCAACTCTTTACTAGGCTTCCCGACCTACATTTCGATATAGCTATGTAATGTGGCTACCATCGATGAAAAAAAGGTTATCAGGCATGCTGACTTGGGATCTAGTTTCGAAGATCTCACCTCGAGGAAGCTAATGGTCAAAGAGGGTCATTGTTTGGGTTAACGATTGGAGAGATAAAACTTCTTAAAAATTCAAACTTCATAGAATCTCTTGGTGATGCCATGTGAACGAGTCATTTGTTACATGCAAAAAGAGAGAATGAAATGAGCCACCGCATGGGAAGGCCAACATGCGGGGCCGATACGTAGTGATGTCCATCTATGAAGAGATCTCGAGATCCACTTCAGTACACACACCCCTCACAAAACATATAAAGAGACTTTGACAAATCATATGTATAGTGGGTAGCCCGCCGATACGTATACATATACATTCTGCAAGTAGAAGCCCATCCTGCCTGTGCCGGCCCACTAACAAAAATATTTTAGTTTGATGGAAACATTTACTTTTTGCAAAGTAAATTGTACGGAAACAAAACAAGAATATACACATGCACAAATTTAATTGATAATAACAATAAAAGTTTTATTCCAAAACAACAATAATTTCACTTCGGCATAGCCAGCATCACTACACATTGAACTAGCCGATCATGCATGAGCTCCATGTGCATCGCGAGTTCTTCATCGTCAACAAGGCAACCACCAACAAATAATGGTGCCTAGAGGCTTCATCACGTTAGCAATTGAGTTGGAAATGAGGAAGGATGGCTAAATCAAGTGGAGCAAAATGTCTACAGCAAAAACATTATTGACAAACAATTATGTGCACACTACTAGTGGTTGAGAAGGATCTATCTGAGAGCACGGTTTTTCTTTGACATCCTTAAAATGACCATAATTTTTTCCATGGCCTTTTATTGACAAACAATTATTGACAAACAATTATGTGCACATAATTATTGACAAACAATTATGTGCACACTACTAGAGGTTGAGAAGGATCTGTCTGAGGGCACGATTTTTCTTTGACATCCTTAAAATGACCCTAATTTTTTCCATGGCCTTTTATTACCAATTCATGGATCCATACCAAGTTGTTTGGGCTTTCAACAAGTTCTGCACTTTTTTGGAGTTTTTCTTGTGAAAAAAGGCCGATGAATGGCCGGCTGTGTCGCAACTTGTATACGATGTCAGAAATTGTTCAAACCTGTCATGTATTACTACCATGAGCATGCCCACCTGTTTGCAGAAGTTGAAGTCATTTCAAAAATGTCCAAAAATAGACCAGGTTGAGCGGAGGGTGTTCGATTAGGCCAGAAGTCTCCGTCTGTGAGCACATTGTTTCTCGACATCATTGAAATGACTCCAAAATTTTCCCTGACCTTGTATGACCAAGGCAACTCGCCATGCCAAGTTGTTTGGTTTTTCGACACATTTAGCATTTTCTGGAGTTTTCCCGGTTAAAAACAGTTGATAAATGGTCGAACGTGTCACAACTTGCATACGATATCGGAAGTCGTTTAAACCTGACATGGATGCCTATAGTGGGTATACCCACTTGCTTGCAAAAGTTGAGATTATCTGAAGGATGTCAAAGAATATACCATGTTGAACAGAGGGTGTTCAGGAGGCTAGAAGACTCCGTCTGAGAGCATAGTGTTTCTCCAAATCCTTGAAATGGCCCTAGATTTTTTTTCATGAAAAAACCATGAAAAAAAAATCTAGGGCCATTTCATAGCGCGTCGAGTCTTCTAGCTTTGAGGTCAATCCTTGAAACGACACCAACGCGCCGTCTTCATCCGATCTACTGATCTAGGGTTTCCCTCGCAGGTAGCGGATAGAGGTCTGGAGCTTCTCCACGGCGATGCCTTCAAGAAGGTAATGACACAAAAGGGTGCCGCCAACGCCGTTCTTGGCATCAAGCCGAGCACGAGGTCTTCGCCCGAATCCGCTCGAAGAACCTCCATCAAGCATCGTGTGCATAGTAGTACTCTCTTAACGTAAAATTCTTAATTTCCTCTTCCATGAGTGCATGGGCATCGATGAACCTCGTACTAGTTTCGTTAGGCCCTTCCCAGTGCTCCATGGTGTATAGGTGCTAAGGGTGCCACATAGACAGAAAAATGATGTGGCAAAGCAATTAAAAAGGAGAGAGAGCATTATGATGACCCCAATAAGAACCAATGCTAAGCACGTGGACCTAGGCAAAAAGACTACCGATCAATACATGAAGGAGTTTTATTAGTAAACAATTAAATAAAGGAGGCTTAGCTACAAAACCTAAGCACCAATGCATTGGGGACATTAGTTGCTAAGCATTTTAATGCATTTAGCACCCCACTTTAGCACCAATGCATTGGCAGAGGTCTTATCCTCGTTGAGATCGATCTTCGATATTGTGGTGCATGGAGGGTGCTGAGTTCCAACATCCTCTTAATTATTCACACAAAAAGAAGAGTTTTAATATCCTCATTCGCCCAATCACGGAGATAAAAGCCGCCTGCGTTGTCTTTATAAAAGATCTCCGGTACCACCTCAACTTCTCTACTCGCCAGATGGACGACCACGACGAGCAGCAGAGCTTCTTTGCCGAACTGCGTTATGAACTTATGATTAATGTTCCGACGACCTGATCGTCCAAATATGCACCATCTTAGGTACGTGCATGGGTGGTTCTATGTATATTCCGGCAGCCTAATGATGAAACGATTTGGCTCCTACCTAATTCTTACTCTCTCTACAAACAGAAAAGCCGTGTCGCTTCATCAGAAGCAGCTGTGCATTCTGTCAGGATGAATCCAAGATTTTGCATCCAAGCGATGCTGAAATTGGCTCTGGAAAGAAGGGGCATGAAAAGGAATTTTACTATGAGAAGCGCCAAATGGACGGGCACAAAAATGAATTCTCCAGCAAGAGCGATATGTTGAGCGTACCGTTCTTGCAAGGAGGGCCCCTACCTCGATATAGACACAGTTTATAATTATTTTTTTGCAAACCAACTCATGGTTGGATGGTTGGAGGACAGTGGTATGCCCAACCCACCAGGGTTCAAGTCCTCGTGCTCACATATTCCTCAATTTATTTTAGAATTCAGCGATGCACGATCAGTGGGAGGAGACATTTCCGTCGACTACGAGGCACCTATGGTGACTTCGTCAATCTCAAGATGATATGAAGGCTCAGTCTCTCGAAGGTGCTCATAGGGGAAGTGTGTCTGTGTGTGCGTTCATAGGGGTGAGTGTATGCGCGTATATATGAGCACTTGCATATGTACTCTATTAAAAAATTATTATTTTTCACAATTATCATTTGTTGGATTATGGACTTAAACCCATATATCACAATAATAGCTTCTACAAAATATCAAAGGCCCATGTACCACATGTATACAAGATATTAGTCTCACATGAAGAGTGAAGGAGTGTTGAGACCAATATAAACTGGGCGTGCTCAGACTCACCTTTGTATGTACTGTATGTCTAGTTTGTCATACGTGATCAATATTGCTAGCACTAGTGGTGTGATATTAATTGAATTAATTGTTAATTATTTGAACGTGGCCGGTTTTCTAATTTTGAGGCATCATTATACACAAAAAGAGTATGTATTTCGACAAGAAGAGTACCACACCGTAATTGGTAAACGTCTACTTTTAGGCTTCCCAACTTATGTTTGCTTCAATGCACCATGACAAGATCCATGAGAAAGTAACTTGGTGGCAATTTTTCGCGGGGCGAAGTCTGGTATCTGTTATATATAAAGGGTACATGACTGGACTATCAGAAAAAAAAGATAAATAGACTAGAAATTACCACAAAAGTTAGAAACATCCGACTACTTATTTCAATAGACTAATATTAGAAACATCCAACCATTTATTTCAATAGACTAATATTATATAGCCTTCCGATAATATTTCAAGTAACAAAACTACCTGCCATTGCCATTTTATATTTATATATAGTGGAAAAGATGTTTCATTCATCCTACGCCCCTAGATTTTTTTTTGTCCAAAAAGATCACTTGCCGAGTCAAATTGATGAAAAAGAACACCTTTGAAAAAGTTGACAAAAGAGACCAGCTGACACGTAACACCTGCCGCCACGGGGGAGGCGTCAGAACCTGCGGCCACTACAGCAAGCGGCAGCCCTGGAATTACCGAGACTGGCTAAACCAGCTGCTGCAACGGAATTGGATGGGCTGGTGGGCCCTGCCGCCACACACCGTGGTGGCAAGTCTCCAGCGGCAGCTCGGCTGTATCTCTCTGCTCTCTGTTTTACTTGGTGTTAGCAAGTGTGAAAATATGCAAGTTTGACTGAAATTTAAATCAATTTGAAGGCCAATTTTGAAGATGTTGCAGTTGAAGAAAAGATAGATCCAGATGAGATCTATCCATTTTTATGTTTTCGCTTACATGCACGATCGTTTCGTACTTTCCAAATGCTCCAAAACACTCCCCAAAATATTATCAAATGCCTAATACAGCAGAGAATACAAAGTTAAGACTAATCATACAGTACGAAACTACCGCACATGTGAGCGAAAAACACAAAAATGGATACATCTTACCTTTTTTTTCCGGGGGAAAAAGCATTTCATTAATTAATTGATAACCATTTTACAATCATTCATGATGATAATGCTAATCTCCTGAGGGATATTTGCAAGCCAACATGCTGTGCGTTGCTGTCTACGTCCTATAGCTGCCATGGCATCTGCAGCTTTGTTCTGAGTCCGACTAATCTTTTGGATTTGTGATTGTCGTTCCTTGAGTAGCTCCAAAATTTCTGCAGCCTGAAACATGTTACTGGAACGATCCGCCGTGCCCGCACTAATTAGCGAGATGAGCTCAGCACAGTCGGACTCCACCATGAGCGGCTTGTCGGACCAATGAAGGGCCAGTCTTAGCCCCTCCTCACAGGCAGCAAGCTCAGCCTCCAGTGGCCCTGGACAGTTGAAGATCCACCTGCATGCTGTGAAAATTACCTCGCCATTGTGGTCGCGAAGCACCATTCCTGCCCCCGCAGACCCATCTGCTACAACATACGACCCATCAAAGTTCAGCTTGACGTGGCCATAAGGCGGGGGTTCCCAGTGCTGGAATTTAGTCTATATTGAGGCAGCCCAATAACTATTTTAGAAATTCTTAATAAATCCTAGAGGCCCACTTAGCCCATTTGTGCAAGGCAAGGGATACTACTAAAGTTTAGTCCCACATTGCTAGTTTAGAGGGAGTTGGACCTCCTTATAAGGGAGGCTCCTTCCCCACTTGTATGAGCATGAGAACAAGAGGGACATCCACGCGCGCTCCTCCTCCTCCGCTGCCCAACGCGCCGCGACGCGACGCGACGCGACGCGGGTTGCGGGAATGAGCCGATGTCTAAATTTTTGCCACGCACCACGGGTATACGAAAGGTCACTCGGAAGCTGAAACATTTTTCTGTAGTGGACACTGAATCCGAACGGCGCGCCTCTTCGGCTGCTGCCTGTTCGTTTCGTCTCCCGCGTTCCCTTCAGCTCCCGACGCAACCTCTCGCCTCCTTCTCTTGCGCCTATAAAAGGGAGGTCGCTCCTCTCAGAGAGACGCACCAGAACTACTTCTTCCTCTCGCCACCGGTTCCTGAGCACTGCGTTGCTGCTACGATCTTCTCCATCCCGGCTTGCGGCGTGCACCGCAGGTCGGGACAGTAGGCCTCCGAAACCACACTCTTTGAGTCCTGTACGGGAGAAGGGTGATAAGGTTTTTGGGGAGCGCTCTGCGCGACTACTGGCTGCTTCATCACGGACGATCCGGTCGCCGACGACTACTTCCCGGACGACGACTTCTTCCCCGACGTCCACGACCTCCTCGACGACATGGCAGGCGAGGACACCGACCCCAAGTCCAGCGCTTCTGCTGCTGCTGTGCCGTATGTGTTCGTCTCCTTTCTGTTAGAAGTCCTACTACAGTTCTTGGCTCTAGTTTCTGTCCTACGTATGTTAGGTTCTATGTCGTATAAGCAACTTCATCTAGTGTCTGTTCTAGATGTGTTTACTTCAAACTCATATATGCAGACGATGTTTACCTTCTCTCTTATGCATCTTGATCTACTGTCTGCTCTAGAGATGATCGGTTCTAGATTATATATGCAGATGTTATTTACCTTCTCTTTGTCAAATCACATGACTTGTTTCATCACTGCTATACTAGTCATGCTTTATCTAGTATTTCTGCTCATATTTCCAACAATCCAAAAACCTTATTATAGGCAATTTACCTCGAATGGTTTTGCTGCTTCCATGAGACCTCCTATGTTTGAGGGTATCCGCTATAAGAGATGGCGCGTGAGAGCAGTCTTATGGTTTCAAACCATGAGTTGCTATGACGCCACTCTTGGCAAACCTGAAGGAGAGCAAGATGCCCAACAGGCACAAGCTTTTTAGAAAATGGATACCTTGTTTAAGGCTGCTCTTTTGAGTGTTCTTGGTGAGAACATAGTTGATGCTTATGCGTCAATTGACAATGGAAAAGATATGTGGGACGCACTCGAGGCCAAGTTTGGGGTCTCGGGTGCCGGCACTGAGCTGTACATCATGGAGCAATTCTATGATTACAGGATGACTGAAGAGCGCTCCGTGGTTGAGCAGGCTCACGAGATACAGTCATTTGCTAGAGAACTTGAGCACTTCAATTGTATCCTACCGGACAAGTTTGTTGCCGGGGGTATCATCACTAAGCTTCCTCCTTCGTGGAGGAACTTTGCTACCTTACTGAAGCATAAGAGACAGGAGTTTTCCGTTCCGGATCTCATTGGCACTCTTGATGTGGAAGAAAAGGCGAGAGCAAAGGACACACGTGCTCGAGGTATTGAGGGAGGATCTAGTGCCAATCTGGTACAGAAGAAAAACTTCCAGTCCCACAAGTTCAAGAACAAGGGCAAGTTTGATGGTAAAGGAAAGTTTGATGGGAAGAACAAGGCTGTGCAGCACACGAACTTCAAGAAGAAGAATGACAAGAAGAAAGGTGCTTGTCATGTGTGTGGAGATCCTGATCATTGGGCTCCTAGTTGCCCCAATCGCTATGACAAGCGTCATCCTGGGAAAGGCGGCAAGACCGCTAATGTTGTTATCGGAGACATTAACATGAAGGATGTTGGGTATGGTATATTTCCCACTATTCTTTCAGTATGTCATTCTCCTGATTGGTTGATTGACACAGGTGCTAATGTGCATGTATGCGGTGATATTTCCATGTTTTCGTCTTATCAGACCGCAAGAACTTCAACTGTGCTGATGGGCAACGGTTCAAGTGCTTCTGTTCGTGGTGTTGGCACGGTCGATCTGAAGTTTACTTCGGGGAAGATCGTGCGGCTGAAGAACGTGCATTATGTCCCTTCCGTCAATAAAAATCTTGTTAGCGGATCTCTTCTGTGTAGAGATGGCTATAAGCTTGTCTTTGAGTCGAATAAATTTGTAATATCCAAGTATGGAACCGTTGTTGGTAAAGGCTATGAGTCAGGAGGCCTGTTTCGTTTATCCTTATCAGACGTTTGCAATAAAGTTGTTAATCATATTTGCAACAATAGTGAATCAAATGTGTGGCATTCACGACTTTGTCATGTTAACTTTGGTTGCATGTCGCGACTAGCGAAGTTGAACTTAATCCCTAGTTTCACCACCGTTAAGGGATCTAAGTGTCAAGTGTGTGTGCAAGCTAAGAAACCTCGTAAATCTCACGTGACTGCGGAGACGAGAAATCTTGCACCACTAGAACTTATACATTCAGATCTATGTGAAATGAATGGTGTTTTGACAAAAGGTGGAAAGAAATATTTCATGACGTTAATTGATGACTCCACTAGATACTGCTGTGTGTATCTTTTGAAATCTAAGGATGAGGCTTTGAACTTTTTCAAGATCTATAAAGCTGAAGTGGAAAACCAACTTGATCGAAAAATCAAGAGGCTTAGGTCCGACCGTGGTGGAGAGTATTTTTCCAATGAGTTTGATGCTTTTTGTGCGGAACATGGTATAATCCATGAGAGGATGCCTCCCTACTCACCTCAGTCAAATGGGGTGGCCGAAAGAAAGAACCGTACTCTAACTGATTTGGTTAATGCCATGTTAGACACATCGGGTCTCTCCAAGGCATGGTGGGGGGAGGCGATATTGACAGCATGTCATGTCCTAAATCGAGTCCCCACAAAGAACAAAGAGATAACTCCACTCGAGGAATGGGAGAAGAAAAGGTTAAAACTCTCTTATCTGCGAACATGGGGTTGTTTGGCGAAAGTCAATGTTCCAATTCCAAAGAAGCGGAAGCTTGGACCAAAGACTGTGGATTGTGTTTTCCTGGGATATGCTTTTCATAGCATCGGCTATAGATTCTTGGTTGTAAAATCTGAGGTACCGGACATGCACGTTGGTACGATCATGGAGTCGAATGATGCGACTTTCTTTGAGGATATCTTTCCCATGAAGGATATGGCTACCTCATCTAATCAGGAGATGCCTAGTTCATCGAATCAGGAACCAGTTACAATTACTGAACCTGCCATTTCGATGGAACACTTTGAAAGTCCTGTGGAGGAGAACAATGAAGTTCCTACTAGGAGCAAGAGACAGAGGACTGCAAAGTCCTTTGGTGATGATTTTCTTGTGTATCTCATAGATGACACTCCCAGTTCTATTTCAGAGGCCTATACATCTGAAGATGCTGACTACTGGAAGGAAGCAGTTCGTAGCGAGATGGATTCCATCTTGGCGAATGAAACTTGGGAGATAACTGATCGTCCTTATGGGTGCAAACCTATAGGATGCAAATGGGTATTCAAGAAGAAGCTTAGGCCTGATGGTACTATCGAAAAGTACAAGGCTCGGCTCGTGGCTAAGGGTTATACCCAAAAGGAAGGTGAAGACTTCTTTGATACTTACTAAACTGTGGCTCGACTGACCACTATTCGAGTTCTACTTTCACTAGCTGCCTCACATGGTCTTCTCGTTCATCAAATGGATGTTAAGACTGCTTTCCTAAATGGAGAGTTGGATGAGGAAATTTATATGGAACAACCAGATGGGTTTGTAATAGATGGTCAGGAAGGGAAAGTGTGCAAGTTAATGAAGTCTTTGTATGGACTCAAGCAAGCACCCAAATAGTGGCATGAGAAGTTCGAAAGAACTTTAACAGCTACAGGCTTTGTTGTGAACGAAGCTGACAAATGTGTGTACTATCGCCATGGTGGGGGCGAGGGAGTTATGCTTTGCTTGTATGTTGATGACATACTGATTTTCGGAACAAATCTGAATGTTATTAAGGAGGTCAAGGATTTCCTATCTCGCTGTTTTGAGATGAAGGATTTAGGAGTGGCTGATGTCATTCTGAACATCAAGTTGTTGAGAGATGATGATGGTGGGATTACATTGCTTCAATCTCACTATGTGGAAAAGATCTTGAGTCGCTTTGGCTATAGTGACTGCAAGCCTTCTCCAACACGATATGATGCAAGCGTGCTGCTTCAAAAGAATCGAAGAATTGCTAGAGATCAATTGAAGTATTCTCAGATTATTCGCTCGCTTATGTACTTAGCCAGTGCTACAAGACCTGACATCTCTTTTGCTGTTAGCAAGCTGAGCCGGTTTGTCTCAAAACCAGGAGATGTGCATTGGAAAGATCTAGAAAGAGTTTTGCGTTATTTGAAAGGCACTGCAAATTATGGAATTCACTACACTGGGCACCCAAAGGTGCTTGAAGGGTATAGTGACTCAAACTGGATCTCAGATGCTGATGAGATAAAGGCCACGAGCGGATATGTGTTCACTCATGGAGGTGGCGCTGTTTCTTGGAAGTCTTGCATGCAGACCATCTTAACGAGGTCAACTATGGAAGCAGAACTCACAGCACTAGATACAGCTACGGTCGAAGCAGATTGGCTTCGCCGACTCTTGAATGACTTGCCGGTTGTTGAGAAACCTGTACCGGGTATCCTTATGAACTGTGACAATCAAACTGTGATCACGAAAGCGAACAGCTCTAAGGATAACATGAAGTCATCAAGACACGTTCAGAGAAGGTTAAAGTTTGTCTGGAAAATGAGAAACTCCGGAGATATTGCATTGGATTATATCCAAACGTCTAAAAATCTGGCAGATCCTTTCACTAAGGGTCTATCACGTAATATGATAGATAATGCATCGAGGGAGATGGGTATGAGACCCACAATATGAGTTGTTCACAGTGGTAACCTATTCTTTGTGATCAGAGATCCTGTGAATTAGATGTGGAAGACAAGCTGTTGGTCAACTGGGAGGAGAGTATCCTTACTATTAAAAATACCACTCCATGAAGATGCAATACTCTCCTAATCTGCATGGCAGGTTGATGTATATCTTAATGTGTTCTAAGTGGCTTATTTAAGCAGAGATGTTATCCTGCAGAACGTCTTCTGAAGAACACACCTATATGAGTCTGATTGTCAAACGTCGCAATCTATGAGAGTAGGGTTCTCTCTAGTAAACTCATGAAAGGTCACGGAGTATGACGCATAAGCTCCACCCACGGGGAAGACCCACGGTAGCCACGTATCGGTCAAGGCTTTATGTGAAGCTAGATTCGCAGAAAACTTGCAGTTCAAGGCCCAGTCCACTGTTCAAGTTGCTTACTAGTGTAGCATAGAGTTCTAGGTGGAAGTTCAACTTAACAGTCTCCACTGCAGTACCGGTATATAAAACAGTGTTTTGGAACCAAAGGCAAATTTCTGTGTGCCTCTGGGATCTGGTGGGGGATTGCTGGAATTTAGTCTATATTGGGGCAGCCCAATAACTATTTCAGAAATTCCTAATAAATCCTAGAGGCCCACTTAGCCCATTTGTGCAAGGCAAGGGATACTACTAAAGTATAGTCCCACATTGCTAGTTTAGAGGGAGTTGGACCTCTATATAAGGGAGGCTCCTTCCCCACTTGTATGAGCATGAGAACAAGAGGGACATCCACGCGCGCTCCTCCTCCGCCGCCCGCCTCGCCACGCCACGCCTTGTCACGACGCGCCGTGGGTTGCGGGAATGAGCCGCACCTCTTCAGCTCCCGACGCAACCTCTCGCCTCCTTCTCTTGCGCCTATAAAAGGGAGGTCGCTCCTCTCAGAGAGATGCACCAGAACTACTTCTTCCTCTCGCCACCAGTTCCTGAGCACTGCGCTGCTGCTACGATCTTCTCCATCCCGGCTTGCGGCGTGCACCGCAGGTCGGGACAGTAGGCCTCCGAAACCACACTCTTTGAGTCCTGTACGGGAGAAGGGTGATAAGGTTTTTGGGGAGCGCTCTGCGCGACTACTGGCTGCTTCATCACGGACGATCCGGTCGCCGACGACTACTTCCCAGACGACGACTTCTTCCCCGACGTCCACGACCTCCTCGACGACATGGCAGGCGAGGACACCGACCCCAAGTCCAGCGCTTCTGCTGCTGCTGCGCCGTACGTGTTCTTCTCCTTTCTGTTAGAAGTCCTACTACAGTTCTTGGCTCTAGTTTCTGTCCTACGTATGTTAGGTTCTATGTCGTATAAGCAACTTCATCTAGTGTCTGTTCTAGATGTGTTTACTTCAAACTCATATATGCAGACGATGTTTACCTTCTCTCTTATGCATCTTGATCTACTGTCTGCTCTAGAGATGATCGGTTCTAGATTATATATGCAGATGTTATTTACCTTCTCTTTGTCAAATCGCATGACTTGTTTCATCACTGCTATACTAGTCATGCTTTATCTAGTATTTCTGTTAATAAAATTATTCGGTAAATTGCTCATATTTCCAACAATCCAAAAACCTTATTATAGGCAATTTACCTCGAATGGTTTTGCTGCTTCCATGAGACCTCCTATGTTTGAGGGTATCCACTATAAGAGATGGTGCGTGAGAGCAGTCTTATGGTTTCAAACCATGAGTTGCTATGACGCCACTCTTGGCAAACCTGAAGGAGAGCAAGATGCCCAACAGGCACAAGCTTTTTAGAAAATGGATACCTTGTTTAAGGCTGCTCTTTTGAGTGTTCTTGGTGAGAACATAGTTGATGCTTATGCGTCAATTGACAATGGAAAAGATATGTGGGACGCACTCGAGGCCAAGTTTGGGGTCTCGGATGCCGGCACTGAGCTGTACATCATGGAGCAATTCTATGATTACAGGATGACTGAAGAGCACTCCGTGGTTGAGCAGGCTCACGAGATACAGTCATTTGCTAGAGAACTTGAGCACTTCAATTGTATCCTACCGAACAAGTTTGTTGCCGGGGGTATCATCACTAAGCTTCCTCCTTCGTGGAGGAACTTTGCTACCTTACTGAAGCATAAGAGACAGGAGTTTTCCGTTCCGGATCTCATTGGCACTCTTGATGTGGAAGAAAAGGCGAGAGCAAAGGACACACGTGCTCGAGGTATTGAGGGAGGATCTAGTGCCAATCTGGTACAGAAAAAAACTTCCAGTCCCACAAGTTCAAGAACAAGGGCAAGTTTGATGGTAAAGGAAAGTTTGATGGGAAGAACAAGGCTGTGCAGCACACGAACTTCAAGAAGAAGAATGACAAGAAGAAAGGTGCTTGTCATGTGTGTGGAGATCCTGATCATTGGGCTCCTAGTTGCCCCAATCGCTATGACAAGCGTCATCCTGGGAAAGGTGGCAAGACCGCTAATGTTGTTATCGGAGACATTGACATGAAGGATGTTGGGTACGGTATATTTCACACTATTCTTTCAGTATGTCATTCTCCTGATTGGTTGATTGACACAGGTGCTAATGTGCATGTATGCGGTGATATTTCCATGTTTTCGTATTATCAGACTGCAGGAACTTCAACCGTGCTGATGGGCAATGGTTCAAGTGCTTCTGTTCGTGGTGTTGGCACGGTCGATCTGAAGTTTACTTCGGGGAAGATCGTGCGGCTGAAGAAGGTGCATTATGTCCCCTCCGTCAATAAAAATCTTGTTAGCGGATCTCTTCTGTGTAGAGATGGCTATAAGCTTGTCTTTGAGTCGAATAAATTTGTAATATCCAAGTATGGAACCTTTGTTGGTAAAGGCTATGAGTCAGGAGGCCTGTTTCGTTTATCCTTATCAGACGTTTGCAATAAAGTTGTTAATCATATTTGCAACAATAGTGAATCAAATGTGTGGCATTCACGACTTTGTCATGTTAACTTTGGTTGCATGTCGCAACTAGCGAAGTTGAACTCAATACCTAGTTTCACCACCGTTAAGGGATCTAAGTGTCAAGTGTGTGTGCAAGCTAAGCAACCTCGTAAATCTCACGTGACTGCGGAGACGAGAAATCTTGCACCACTAGAACTTATACATTCAGATCTATGTGAAATGAATGGTGTTTTGACAAAAGGTGGAAAGAAATATTTCATGACGTTAATTGATGACTCCACTAGATACTGTTGTGTGTATCTTTTGAAATCTAAGGATGAGGCTTTGAACTTTTTCAAGATCTATAAAGCTGAAGTGGAAAACCAACTTGATCGAAAAATCAAGAGGCTTAGGTCCGACCGTGGTGGAGAGTATTTTTCCAATGAGTTTGATGCTTTTTGTGCGGAACATGGTATAATCCATGAGAGGACGCCTCCCTACTCACCTCAGTCAAATGGGGTGGCCGAAAGAAAGAACCGTACTCTAACTGATTTGGTTAATGCCATGTTAGACACATCGGGTCTCTCCAAGGCATGGTGGGGGAGGCGATATTGACAGCATGGCATGTCCTAAATCGAGTCCCCACAAAGAACAAAGAGATAACTCCACTCGAGGAATGGGAGAAGAAAAGGTTAAAACTCTCTTATCTGCGAACATGGGGTTGTTTGGCGAAAGTCAATGTTCCAATTCCAAAGAAGCGGAAGCTTGGACCAAAGACTGTGGATTGTGTTTTCCTTTTATATGCTTTTCATAGCATCGGCTATAGATTCTTGGTTGTAAAATCTGAGGTACCGGACATGCACGTTGGTACGATCGTGGAGTCGAATGATGCGACTTTCTTTGAGGATATCTTTCCCATGAAGGATATGGCTACCTCATCTAATCAGGAGATGCCTAGTTCATCGAATCAGGAACCAGTTACAATTACTGAACCTGCCATTTCGATGGAACACTTTGAAAGTCCTGTGGAGGAGAACAATGAAGTTCCTACTAGGAGCAAGAGACAGAGGACTGCAAAGTCCTTTGGTGATGATTTTCTTGTGTATCTCATAGATGACACTCCCAGTTCTATTTCAGAGGCCTATACATCTGAAGATGCTGACTACTGGAAGGAAGCAGTTCGTAGCGAGATGGATTCCATCTTGGCGAATGAAACTTGGGAGATAACTGATCGTCCTTATGGGTGCAAACCTATAGGATGCAAATGGGTATTCAAAAGAAGCATAGGCTTGATGGTACTATCGAAAAGTACAAGGCTCGGCTCGTGGCTAAGGGTTATACCCAAAAGGAAGGTGAAGACTTCTTTGATACTTACTCACCTGTGGCTCGACTGACCACTATTCGAGTTCTACTTTCACTAGCTGCCTCACATGGTCTTCTCATTCATCAAATGGATGTTAAGACTGCTTTCCTAAATGGAGAGTTGGATGAGGAAATTTATATGGAACAACCAGATGGGTTTGTAATAGATGGTCAGGAAGGGAAAGTGTGCAAGTTGCTGAAGTCTTTGTATGGACTCAAGCAAGCACCCAAACAGTGGCATGAGAAGTTCGAAAGAACTTTAACTGCTGCATGCTTTGTTGTGAACGAAGCTGACAAATGTGTGTACTATCGCCATGGTGGGGGCGAGGGAGTTATGCTTTGCTTGTATGTTGATGACATACTGATTTTTGGAACAAATCTGAATGTTATTAAGGAGGTCAAGGATTTCCTATCTCGCTGTTTTGAGATGAAGGATTTAGGAGTGGCTGATGTCATTCTGAACATCAAGTTGTTGAGAGATGATGACGGTGGGATTACATTGCTTCAATCTCACTATGTGGAAAAGATCTTGAGTCGCTTTGGCTATAGTGACTGCAAGCCTTCTCCAACACCATATGATGCAAGCATGCTGCTTCGAAAGAATCAAAGAATTGCTAGAGATCAATTGAAGTATTCTTAGATTATTGGCTCGCTTATGTACTTAGCCAGTGCTACAAGACCTGACATCTCTTTTGCTGTTAGCAAGCTGAGCCGGTTTGTCTCAAAACCAGGAGATGTGCATTGGAAAGCTCTAGAAATAGTTTTGCGTTATTTGAAAGGCACTGCAAATTATGGAATTCACTACACCGGGCACCCAAAGGTGCTTCAAGGGTATAGTGACTCAAACTGGATCTCAGATGCTGATGAGATAAAGGCCACGAGCGGATATGTGTTCACTCATGGAGGTGGTGCTGTTTCTTGGAAGTCTTGCAAGCAGACCATCTTAACGAGGTCAACTATGGAAGCAGAACTCACAGCACTAGATACAACTACGGTCGAAGCAGATTGGCTTCGCCGACTCTTGAATGACTTGCCGGTTGTTGAGAAACCTGTACCGGGTATCCTTATGAACTGTGACAATCAAACTGTGATCACGAAAGTGAACATCTCTAAGGATAACATGAAGTCATCAAGACACGTTCAGAGAAGGTTAAAGTCTGTCAGGAAAATGAGAAACTCCGGAGTTATTGCATTGGATTATATCCAAACATCTAAAAATCTGGCAGATCCTTTCACTAAGGGTCTATCACGTAATATGATAGATAATGCATCGAGGGAGATGGGTATGAGACCCACAATATGAGTTGTTCACAGTGGTAACCTATTCTTTGTGATCGGAGATCCCTTGAATTAGATGTGGAAGACAAGCTGTTGGTCAACTGGGAGGAGAATATCCTTACTATTAAAAATACCACTCCATGAAGATGCAATACTCTCCTAATCTGCATGGCAAGTTGATGTATATCTTAATGTGTTCTAAGTGGCTTATTTAAGAAGAGATGTTATCCTGCAGAACATCTTTTGAAGAACACACCTATATGAGTCTGATTGTCAAACGTCGCAATCTATGAGAGTAGGGTTTTCTCTAGTAAACTCATGAAAGGTCACAGAGTATGACGCATAAGCTCCACCCACGGGGAAGACCCACGGTAGCCACGTATCGGTCAAGGCTTTATGTGAAGCTAGATTCGCAGAAAACTTGCAGTTCAAGGCCCAGTCCACTGTTCAAGTTGCTTACTAGTGTAGCATAGAGTTCTAGGTGGAAGTTCAACTTAACAGTCTCCACTGCAGTACCGGTATATAAAACAGTGTTTTGGAACCAAATGCAAATTTCTGTGTGCCTCTGGGATCTGGTGGGGGATTGCTGGAATTTAGTCTATATTGGGGCAGCCCAATAACTATTTCAGAAATTCCTAATAAATCTTAGAGGCCCACTTAGCCCATTTGTGCAAGGCAAGGGATACTACTAAAGTTTAGTCCCACATTGCTAGTTTAGAGGGAGTTGGACCTCCTTATAAGGGAGGCTCCTTCCCCACTTGTATGAGCATGAGAACAAGAGGGACATCCACGCGCGCTCCTCCTCCGCCGCCCGCCTCGCCACGCCACGCCACGCCTCGTCACGACGCGCCGCGGGTTGCGGGAATGAGCCGAGCCGATGTCTAAATTTTTGCCACGCACTACGGGTATACGAAAGGTCACTCGGAAGCTAAAACATTTTTCTGTAGTGGACACTGAATCCGAACGGCGCGCCTCTTCGGCTGCTGCCTGTTCGTTTCGTCTCCCGCGTTCCCTTCAGCTCCCGACGCAACCTCTCGCCTCCTTCTCTTGCGCCTATAAAAGGGAGGTCGCTCCTCTCAGAGAGACGCACCAGAACTACTTCTTCCTCTCGCCACCGGTTCCTGAGCACTGCGCTGCTGCTACGATCTTCTCCATCCTGGCTTGCGGCATGCACCGCAGGTCGGGGCAGTAGGCCTCCGAAACCACACTCTTTGAGTCTTGTACGGGAGAAGGGTGATAAGGTTTTTGGGGAGCGCTCTGCGCGACTACTGGCTGCTTCATCACGGACGATCCGGTCGCCGACGACTACTTCCCGGACGACGACTTCTTCCCCGACGTCCACGACCTCCTCGACGACATGGCAGGCGAGGACACCGACCCCATGTCCAGCGCTTCTGCTGCTGCTGTGCCGTACGTGTTCTTCTCCTTTCTGTTAGAAGTCCTACTACAGTTCTTGGCTCTAGTTTCTGTCCTACGTATGTTAGGTTCTATGTCGTATAAGCAACTTCATCTAGTGTCTGTTCTAGATGTGTTTACTTCAAACTCATATATGCAGACGATGTTTACCTTCTCTCTTATGCATCTTGATCTACTGTCTGCTCTAGAGATGATCGGTTCTAGATTATATATGCAGATGTTATTTACCTTCTCTTTGTCAAATCGCATGACTTGTTTCATCACTTCTATACTAGTCATGCTTTATCTAGTATTTCTGTTAATAAAATTATTCAGTAAATTGCTCATATTTCCAACAATCCAAAAACCTTATTATAGGCAATTTACCTCGAATGGTTTTGCTGCTTCCATGAGACCTCCTATGTTTGAGGGTATCCACTATAAGAGATGGCACGTGAGAGCAGTCTTATGGTTTCAAACCATGAGTTGCTATGACGCCACTCTTGGCAAACCTGAAGGAGAGCAAGATGCCCAACAGGCACAAACTTTTCAGAAAATGGATACCTTGTTTAAGGCTGCTCTTTTGAGTGTTCTTGGTGAGAACATAGTTGATGCTTATGCGTCAATTGACAATGGAAAAGATATGTGGGACGCACTCGAGGCCAAGTTTGGGGTCTCGGATGCCGGCACTGAGATGTACATCATGGAGCAATTCTATGATTACAGGATGACTGAAGAGCGCTCCGTGGTTGAGCAGGCTCACGAGATACAGTCATTTGCTAGAGAACTTGAGCACTTGAATTGTATCCTACCGGACAAGTTTGTTGCCGGGGGTATCATCACTAAGCTTCCTCCTTCGTGGAGGAACTTTGCTACCTTACTGAAGCATAAGAGACAGGAGTTTTCCGTTCCGGATCTCATTGGCACTCTTGATGTGGAAGAAAAGGCGAGAGCAAAGGACACACGTGCTCGAGGTATTGAGGGAGGATCTAGTGCCAATCTGGTACAGAAGAAAAACTTCCAGTCCCACAAGTTCAAGAACAAGGGCAAGTTTGATGGTAAAGGAAAGTTTGATGGGAAGAACAAGGCTGTGCAGCACACGAACTTCAAGAAGAAGAATGACAAGAAGAAAGGTGCTTGTCATGTGTGTGGAGATCCTGATCATTGGGCTCCTAGTTGCCCCAATCGCTATGACAAGCGTCATCCTGGGAAAGGCGGCAAGACCGCTAATGTAGTTATCAGAGACATTGACATGAAGGATGTTGGGTATGGTATATTTCCCACTATTCTTTCAGTATGTCATTCTCCTGATTGGTTGATTGACACAGGTGCTAATGTGCATGTATGCGGTGATATTTCCATGTTTTCGTCTTATCAGACCGCAGGAACTTCAATCGTGCTGATGGGAAACGGTTCAAGTGCTTCTGTTCGTGGTGTTGGCACGGTCGATCTGAAGTTTACTTCGGGGAAGATCGTGCGGCTGAAGAACATGCATTATGTCCCCTCCGTCAATAAAAATCTTGTTAGCGGACCTCTTCTGTGTAGAGATGGCTATAAGCTTGTCTTTGAGTCGAATAAATTTGTAATATCCTAGTATGGAACCTTTGTTGCTAAAGGCTATGAGTCAGGAGGCCTGTTTCGTTTATCCTTATCAGACGTTTGCAATAATGTTGTTAATCATATTTGCAACAATAGTGAATCAAATGTGTGGCATTCACGACTTTGTCATGTTAACTTTGGTTGCATGTCGCGACTAGCGAAGTTGAAATTAATTCCTAGTTTCACCACCGTTAAGGGATCTAAGTGTCAAGTGTGTGTGCAAGCTAAGCAACCTCGTAAATCTCACGTGACTGCGGAGACGAGAAATCTTGCACCACTAGAACTTATACATTCAGATCTATGTGAAATGAATGGTGTTTTGACAAAAGGTGGAAAGAAATATTTATGACGTTAATTGATGACTCCACTAGATACTGCTGTGTGTATCTTTTGAAATCTAAGGGTGAGGCTTTGAACTTTTTCAAGATCTATAAAGCTGAAGTGGAAAACCAACTTGATCAAAAAATCAAGAGGCTTAGGTCCGACCGTGGTGGAGAGTATTTTTCCAATGAGTTTGATGCTTTTTGTGCGGAACATGGTATAATCCATGAGAGGACGCCTCCCTACTCACCTCAGTCAAATGGGGTGGCCGAAAGAAAGAACCGTACTCTAACTGATTTGGTTAATGCCATGTTAGACACATCGGGTCTCTCCAAGGCATGGTGGGGGGAGGCGATATTGACAGCATGTCATGTCCTAAATCGAGTCCCCACAAAGAACAAAGAGATAACTCCACTCGAGGAATGGGAGAAGAAAAGGTTAAAACTCTCTTATCTGCGAACATGGGGTTGTTTGGCGAAAGTCAATGTTCCAATTCCAAAGAAGCGGAAGCTTGGACCAAAGACTGTGGATTGTGTTTTCCTGGGATATGCTTTTCATAGCATCGGCTATAGATTCTTGGTTGTAAAATCTGAGGTACCGGACATGCACGTTGGTACGATCATGGAGTCGAATGATGCGACTTTCTTTGAGGATATCTTTCCCATGAAGGATATGGCTACCTCATCTAATCAGGAGATGCCTAGTTCATCGAATCAGGAACCAGTTACAATTACTGAACCTGCCATTTCGATGGAACACTTTGAAAAGTCCTGTGGAGGAGAACAATGAAGTTCCTACTAGGAGCAAGAGACAGAAGACTGCAAAGTCCTTTGGTGATGATTTTCTTGTGTATCTCATAGATGACACTCCCAGTTCTATTTCAGAGGCCTATACATCTGAAGATGCTGACTACTGGAAGGAAGCAGTTCGTAGCGAGATGGATTCCATCTTGGCGAATGAAACTTGGGAGATAACTGATCGTCCTTATGGGTGCAAACCTATAGGATGCAAATGGGTATTCAAGAAGAAGCTTAGGCCTGATGGTACTATCGAAAAGTACAAGGCTCGGCTCGTGGCTAAGGGTTATACCCAAAAGGAAGGTGAAGACTTCTTTGATACTTACTCACCTGTGGCTCGACTGACCACTATTCGAGTTCTACTTTCACTAGCTGCCTCACATGGTCTTCTCGTTCATCAAATGGATGTTAAGACTGCTTTCCTAAATGGAGAGTTGGATGAGGAAATTTATATGGAACAACTAGATGGGTTTGTAATAGATGGTCAGGAAGGGAAAGTGTGCAAGTTGCTGAAGTCTTTGTATGGACTCAAGCAAGCACCCAAACAGTGGCATGAGAAGTTCGAAAGAAATTTAACAGCTGCAGGCTTTGTTGTGAACGAAGCTGACATATGTGTGTACTATCGCCATGGTGGGGGCGAGGGAGTTATGCTTTGCTTGTATGTTGATGACATACTGATTTTCGGAACAAATCTGAATGTTATTAAGGAGGTCAAGGATTTCCTATCTCGTTGTTTTGAGATGAAGGATTTAGGAGTGGCCGATGTCATTCTGAACATCAAGTTGTTGAGAGATGATGATGGTGGGATTACATTGCTTCAATCTCACTATGTGGAAAAGATCTTGAGTCGCTTTGGCTATAGTGACTGCAAGCCTTCTCCAACACCATATGATGCAAGTGTGCTGCTTCGAAAGAATCGAAGAATTGCTAGAGATCAATTGAAGTATTCTCAGATTATTGGCTCGCTTATGTACTTAGCCAGTGCTACAAGAGCTGACATCTCTTTTGCTGTTAGCAAGCTGAGCCGGTTTGTCTCAAAACCAGGAGATGTGCATTGGAAAGCTCTAGAAAGAGTTTTGCGTTATTTGAAAGGCACTGCAAATTATGGAATTCACTACACCGGGCACCCAAAGGTGCTTTAAGGGTATAGTGACTCAAACTGGATCTCAGATGCTGATGAGATAAAGGCCACGTGCGGATATGTGTTCACTCATGGAGGTGGCGCTGTTTCTTGGAAGTCTTGCAAGCAGACCATCTTAACGAGGTCAACTATGGAAGCAGAACTCACAGCACTAGATACAGCTACGGTCGAAGCAGATTGGCTTCGCCGACTCTTGAATGACTTGCCGGTTGTTGAGAAACCTGTACCGGGTATCCTTATGAACTGTGACAATCAAACTGTGATCACGAAAGTGAACAACTCTAAGGATAACATGAAGTCATCAAGACACGTTCAGAGAAGGTTAACGTTTGTTAGGAAACTGAGAAACTCCGGAGTTATTGCATTGAATTATATCCAAACGTCTAAAAATCTGGCAGATCCTTTCACTAAGGGTCTATCACGTAATATGATAGATAATGCATCGAGGGAGATGGGTATGAGACCCACAATATGAGTTGTTCACAGTGGTAACCTATTCTTTGTGATCGGAGATCCCGTGAATTAGATGTGGAAGACAAGCTGTTGGTCAACTGGGAGGAGAGTATCCTTACTATTAAAAATACCACTCCATGAAGATGCAATACTCTCCTAATCTGCATGGCAGGTTGATGTATATCTTAATGTGTTCTAAGTGGCTTATTTAAGCAGAGATGTTATCCTGCAGAACATCTTTTGAAGAACACACCTATATGAGTCTGATTGTCGAACGTCGCAATCTATGAGAGTAGGATTCTCTCTAGTAAACTCATGAAAGGTCAGGACTATGACGCATAAGCTCCACCCGCGGGGAAGACCCACGGTAGCCACGTATCGGTCAAGGCTTTATGTGAAGCTAGATTCGCAGAAAACTTGCAGTTCAAGGCCCAGTCCACTGTTCAAGTTGCTTACTAGTGTAGCATAGAGTTCTAGGCGGAAGTTCAACTTAACAGTCTCCACTGCAGTACCGGTATATAAAACAGTGTTTTGGAACCAAAGGCAAATTTCTGTGTGCCTCTGGGATCTGGTGGGGGATTGCTGGAATTTAGTCTATATTGGGGCAGCCCAATAACTATTTCAGAAATTCCTAATAAATCCTAGAGGCCCACTTAGCCCATTTGTGCAAGGCAAGGGATACAACTAAAGTTTAGTCCCACATTGCTAGTTTAGAGGGAGTTGGACCTCCTTATAAGGGAGGCTCCTTCCCCACTTGTATGAGCATGAGAACAAGAGGGACATCCACGCGCGCTCCTCCTCCGCCGCCCGCCTCGCCACGCCACGCCTCGTCACGACGCGCCGCGGGTTGCGGGAATGAGACGATGTCTAAATTTTTGCCACGCACTATGGGTATACGAAAGGTCACTCGGAAGCTGAAACATTTTTCTGTAGTGGACACTGAATCCAAATGGCGCGCCTCTTCGGCTGCTGCCTGTTCGTTTCGTCTCCCGCGTTCCCTTCAGCTCCCGACGCAGCCTCTCGCCTCCTTCTCTTGCGCCTATAAAAGGGAGGTCGCTCCTCTCAAAGAGACGCACCAGAACTACTTCTTCCTCTCGCCACCGGTTCCTGAGCACTGCGCTGCTGCTACGATCTTCTCCATCCCGGCTTGCGGCGTGCACCGCAGGTCGGGACAGTAGGCCTCCGAAACCACACTCTTTGAGTCTTGTACGGGAGAAGGGTGATAAGGTTTTTGGAGAGCGCTCTGCGCGACTACTGGCTGCTTCATCACGGACGATCCGGTCGCCGACGACTACTTCCCGGACGACGACTTCTTCCCCGACGTCCACGACCTCCTCGACGACATGGCAGGCGAGGACACCGACCCCAAGTCCAGCGCTTCTGCTGCTGCTGTGCCGTACGTGTTCTTCTCCTTTCTGTTAGAAGTCCTACTATAGTTTTTGGCTCTAGTTTCTGTCCTACGTATGTTAGGTTCTATGTCGTATAAGCAACTTCATCTAGTGTCTGTTCTAGATGTGTTTACTTCAAACTCATATATGCAGACGATGTTTACCTTCTCTCTTATGCATCTTGATCTACTGTCTGCTCTAGAGATGATCGGTTCTAGATTATATATGCAGATGTTATTTACCTTCTCTTTGTTAAATCGCATGACTTGTTTCATCACTGCTATACTAGTCATGCTTTATCTAGTATTTCCGTTAATAAAATTATTCGGTAAATTGCTCATATTTCCAACACCCAGGAAGCTTCCACGGCTGGCCGGATCATCTCGCTGGAACTCTGAAGAATGCAGCCATCTAACAGGGCCCGATGTTTTCCTTTGGTGGGGTCTGAACGTGGGTAATGTTTTATCATAAGTAGTGACTCAGCATATCCACACAGGAAGCGTTTGGAGACTTCAATTGGAATCATTGGTTTATCATGTGTAACCAGTGGCGGAGCCAGGATTCGAGTATAGGGGGGGCCGAGTACATATATTGATCGAATCTCGTTGATAATCACTAGTTGCTTCTACTAAAATTGTTGATCATTGGGGGGGGGGGGGGGCAGGCCCCTGCTCGTCCCCCCCGGCTCCGCCCCTGGTGTAAGCTCATTATGAACGTGCCAAACCCGCCATAGCACCATTAGAACAAGCATGCGCTTTATCTCATTCAGCTCATGCATCAGCATCAACAACCAATCTGGCTCGTTCCTCCGAAGAGATTCAACATCCGGTAGATCCCACACAAGTCTCATTTCCTCCCATAGAATTCGGGCATGAGGACATCTAATCAGTGCATGGTGAACCGTCTCATCTTCCTGCCCACATATGGTGCAAGTTCCCACGGGTTCCATATGACGACGCCTCTTATTATCTTGAGTAGCTAGCGCCTCCCGAGCTGCTTTCCATGCAAAAACGCAGACCTTGGGTGGAGCTCCACACGTCCATAACAACTTCCATGCCAGTCTTGATCCATCAGGTCTAGTACTCGACTCCCCAATTCCCTGTCCGGCCATGATCGCATCCCGAGCCATATTGTACGCAGACCTCACTGAGAATCGACCATGTCTATCCGGCTGCCATGCAATCGTGTCCGCTGCCGAACGGCGAGATGGTTTGATCTTCAAACTTTCCGTGATATCTGCTGGGAAGAAGTGTTGCCTAAGAAGTGTGGTATTCCAGGACCCGTTGGTTGTCAGAACATCAGCAACCCACTTCAGTCTACACCGACGCTTCGCTGTAATTGGTTTAAAGGTTGGGCCCCTTGGAATCCAAGGATCTTGCCAGATGCGAATGTCTGCGCCATTACCGACTCGCCATATGTAGCCCTGCTTTACTAGCTCAAGGCCATACTCAATAGCATTCCACGTCGAGGAGCCGTTACCCGTGAAGACCGTGTCTGTGATGGAACCAGCCGGATAGTACTTAGCTCGCAAGACCTGTGCACAAAGACTTTCTGGGAACTGAATTAGACGCCACGCCTGTCGTGCTAACAAGGCCTGATTGAACAATCTTAGATCTTTAAACCCCATCCCCCCTCTTCCCTTGGGTCGCAACATACTATCCCAACTTACCCAATGGGTTTTGCGCTTACCTTTTTCTGCACCCCACCAAAAGCGGTGAATCATCTTCGTAAGCACGTCACAAAGGCCAGCCGGTACCTTAAACACACTCATGATATAAACCGGGAGAGCTTGAGCAACAGCTTTAATTTTTATCTCCTTTCCACCTAGGGAAATATGATTATCGCCCCACTCCATCAAGCTCTTTGCTAACTTCTCTTGGAGACTTTTAAGTTTCCCTTTACTCATTCTTCCGTCCGGCGTTGGGAGGCCGAGGTATTTCGCTTCAAAAGTCGTCTGGGTAACTTCGAGTGTACCTTTAATACTTTCCTGAACTGCGGCTGGACAACCAGGACTAAACAACATGGAGCATTTATGAGGGTTGATCACTTGGCCGGTCCCTCTAGCATACACCTCCAGAACATGTTTTACCCTTTCTGCCTGTTCACTTTTAGCTTTGAAGAACAACGAGGTGTCATCGGCAAACAACAAGTGAGAAATCCCTGGAGCTCGACGGCAGACTTTGAGTGGAGTGATAGTACCCTGGATTGCTTCGCGGTGCAGGAGAGCAGAAAGTCCATCAGCGACAAACAAGAACAAAAAGGGAGATAGTGGATCACCTTGGCGAAGACCTCTGGATGGGACGAACGAATCAAGAAGGGTTCCGTTGAATTTTACCGAGTAGCTCACCGAGGTTACACAGGACATTATCCATTCCACCCATCGGGGAGCGAAACCCAAAATCTGCATCGTTCTTCTAAGAAAGTCTCAATCAACCCTGTCATATGCCTTAGACAAATCCAGCTTATATACACAAAAGGATGCATGTTCCTTTTTGCAGTGCTCAATTGCATGGAAGCATTCAAATGCTACCAAAGCATTATCAGTGATCATACGCCCGGGGACAAAGGCACTTTGGTTCAAGGATATAATATCGCCAAGAATCGGTCGAAGTCTGTTCACCAAGCATTTAGCCACTATTTTGTAGAGCACCGAACATAAACTGATCGGTCGAAATTCTCTTAGGGTCTCCGGCTGGTCTGATTTTGGGATTAACACAATTGCCGTGGAGTTAGTCTCTGACGGCATGTGTCCTGTAGCAAAGAACAGTCTAACCGCCGCAACAACCGTGTCCTTCAAGACTGCCCAATTCCTTTGGTAGAAACGCGCCGGGAACCCGTCCGGCCCCGGAGCCTTTAGGGGGCCTATTTGAAATAGCGCATTGGAGATTTCTTCCTCAGAGAATTCTTTACAAAGTGAGTCATTCATATCATCCGTTACTTTCTTCTCCAGTAGGCTAATGATTTCGTCTGCACTCAAAGATGGGTCTCTAGTCAACAACTCCTTGAAAAAAGAAGAGGCCATCAACTCCATGACCGAGGGGTTAGACTGCCATACTCCCTCGTCATTTTTAGCTTCTTAATCTTGTTCTTTCGAGCCCGCCATACAGAATTACTACGGAAGAACTTTGTATTTCGGTCGCCTTCTTTGAGCCAATTAATCCTCGATCACTGCAGCCAAAGGAGCTCTTCTTTATATAGCAGTTCGTTCATGCTATCAGAGAGTCTTCTAATCTCCAGCTGATCTCCATTTGTTTGCAACAACTGGTCAAGTTTCCTATGAGTGCTATCAAGCTCTCTCAAAATATTCCCAAATTTTCATTTGCTCCAGCCCTGCAGATTCTCCATCACTTGATCGACCTTTAAATTAATTCAAATCTCAGTCAAATATGCCTATTTCACACTAGCTAACAACACAACAAGAACAAAGAATAGAAGGAGAGAGCTGGCAGGAGGTCCCATCAACCACAGGCTGTTCCCTTGCAGCAGCTGGCCTCGCCGGATTTCCAGTAATTTCAGGGTTGGCACCTGGTGTTGTGGCGGCAGGTTTTCCCGTCTCCTCGCGTGGCGGCAGGTGCCACGTGTCTGCTGCCGCGCCTGCCGCCACGGCCTAGCTGGTCTTTTTTGTCAAACAATTTTAGAGGTAGTCTTTTTTGTCATTTCAACTCGGCAGATGGTCCTTTTGGACAAAAAATCGCGGAAGTGCGTTAGGGCCGAGGACGGAGATGGGTGGCAAGTCGTGGCTGGGGGGACATCGACAGGAGGTGCGGCCGCTGCATCGGTAGCTAGGTCGGGTCGGGGCGCGGCGGTGGGCGATCCGGGAGGTGGCACGACAGCGAGGATTCCAGTAGGTCGCGCGGTGGCGCGACGCTGGGGTGGGTCCCTGCGGGTCACACGGCGGCGATTGGATCAGGGGAGGTTGTGGGCAGTTCGTGGTCTTTTCCCTGGCTGCCGCTTTGTGGAGTTCGGGAACACCTCATCGCCCCTATATAGGGTTCCCCATGATCAGAACTAGTGGCTGGGGCGTGCCATTGCACGCCTCTTGAGCGTTCATGTGCGCACTTATCTAGCTTACGCACGTCCATAGGTCTAGGTTGATCCCTGATCGCACTTATATACAGCAAAAGCGATTTGCAAATAGGTGAATATGCTACTTTTGCTGACTTTAACCCATAACCAATGGTAAACATGGATGCTAAACAGAATCTGTACCTCGTCATAAGCTACAGATAAACAAGAAGCGCTACATAGTTCAGTAGTGAATCCAAATAACTGAATCAAACCGTCATGTTATACCAAAAAGAATAGTGTGAGTTGTGCAACATAAATATTTCAAACTTAAATGCAAAGATTTTTAATAAGAATACTATATGTTAGTATGACCCATAGCGAATTTTTGAGCTTTGACTATCTATTTACAAGAAAATCTAAGGTACTTTTAATAAGAGGAAGGTCTAAAATCACAAACTCGTCAGAAAAATTACAACTTGAGACAAACAAACATGCCATGCTAAGCAGCAAAACGATGTCTGCTTTAATCATCATACCAAAATGGAAAGAGGCATAGTAGTATTCCGTCAAACAGAACCAAACGAAGTAGCGATGCTACAAGGTACTCACGGCGGCTCTATTATGAACTGATCCTTGATTATTCTGTGTTCAAACAAGTCTTTTTGTCAGTCCAATTCCCATTGAACTGATCCTTGATTCTTCTGTAAACCTATAAGAAAGAACACATATTTATGCATATTTCATCAAGTATATGCTAGGAATATCAACAAGCGGTGTCCATTCATAAAGCAGAAGATAGTTTGATAGATACTACTCCCTCCGTTCCAAATTAGTCGTCGTGGTTTTAGTTCAAATTTGAACTAAAACCACGACGAGTAATTTGGAACGGAGGGAGTAATAGGTTTGCTAACATAGAAGGGCCAGTCTTGATCAGAGATGCACGACCAGAAGGTTTAGCAGTTTCAAAAAGCAAAGGCGGAGTTCCACAGATCATAGGTACACATAGGAAATTGTATGGAAAACATTAAGTTGTAACTCTATCTACAGTCGGAGCCGAACGCCCAGGGTCCCCACCGGCTAGTCGCCGGAGCAGACGACGGAGGTGGCAGGGACCAACGGTGTTGCCCGAAGGAAGGAGGCAGGTAGTTGTGTTCGCCTTTCCCATTGCCTCGCTCAAGCGGTTAGGAGCGAAGCGGTAGGTCATGCCTTGTTGTTTTGCGTCCCTCCTAATGAACTTCATTTGATCTAGTATATGCAAGTAAAAAGCCCTAGGATCAAACATTTTCCAAGAGAAAAAGGATACTCCATGCTCGATGCAATAAATTAACATTACAAGCACACCAACTGATAATCCCAAAGAAAGTGGAACAAATCAAGCAGCAACAATGATACTTCAGAAGGAGTGGCAAGCTTTCCAATCACGGCCACAAAACAAACAAAATAACGAGATAGCACAAAAAAGAGAAGCTTGGGAAGATCTGTAGTCCCACCTGAGCCACAAGCAGGCCTGCCATAGTAGAGCGGTAGTGCCGCCTGAGTAACAAAACCAGCGGTGGAGGGGCACGATGATGTCGACGAGGTCGAGAAGCGGAGCCCCTACATCTTCTCCTGTCCGCACCAAGCAGGTACGGCGCCACCACCTTGTATAGTGCCTAGTTTGTTCAGAGAAACATGAAGCTAATTTCTGCCATAAAGCTCAAACCGAATAATAGCGGACCTATATAGCTCCCATGCACTTCGAAATATCAAAATTTAAGTACTCATTGTTAAATTAATGTCAAAATCAACCAGCAGAAAATCATGGACAAAATTTTCTTCTAAGTACCAAATGATCAAGGAAATGCTGAACATAAGTGAATAAGAAACAAGTTTACCACCAAGCACAAAGGTGTACCTTCATAGATATCAGGCTTGCCAACATGTGAAGAGATGCGGTGATAAACAACATTTGCTCCTCTGATGGACATGCTATGTTTAGTGTGGATCTTCTGTTCTGAGAAGGGAATCAACAGGCAATGCCAGTGAACAGGGCTTGGATAGGATCATAGAATTCAGTCTGACCTATAAAACAAAAAAATCATCCTCAACAAAGGACATATATGAGTTACAGGTTCCAATTATTAATTAAGACTTTGTCTCCTTGTAGTATGTGTGATATATAGGTATATTTCAACGAATATCACCAAATAAAAATAGGTTGTACAAGTAAGCAACAAAATTGTTGGATGTTGCCATAAATCCTTCCATTTCTCCTTACATTGACATGTGATGCACATCTTCACACATCAAAAGGTTGAAAACACATCACTTGTTTTCACCAATTTCTTGGAACCATTTGAGCGTTAGTAGGTAGATTACTGTCATCCATGAATCAAAAATAGGAAATAAATGACAATCAGAAAACATTATATTTTTTAATCTACACTGCAGAAGGACAGAAGCACATATCAAGCATGTGAACATTTTCCATGTTGCAAACTTTAACATGGAGGAAAGGGAAGTGTAGGACAAGAAAAATGTAGTCTATAGCCGACTATACGAACAACCATAAATCAAAACAAGCTGAATATTTCTAGAAGATATTTATGAGTTTTCAACAGTACAACACTTACATCAGAACTGATCTGCTCTCCAATAGAAAAAGTCAGGTTCAAGTGGCCATACTTTTTACGAAACACCAACACCATTTCAGGCTGAATGTTATGTACCTAAACAATATGAGTCGACTCAGCTCCATGTTTTCCTAATAGATCTTTACCCTTTCTTATTAGAACTAACTACTTGTTCTTACAAGATGACCTGTACCTTATCATACTTCTCAAATGATCACGTTCTTCTTGACTACAGTTTCTTCCTGTAGGTGACACATCATTGCGCTCAGGAACTCTATGAATGTATCCCTGAGCAAACATTTACTCTCTAAATAAAGAGCTAGCGCCGGTAGGAATTGTAAGACATGATTCTGCACTGACCTTTTAATCGGGATATCCAACTCTGCAATGCAACGAAGAGTTAAGTTAATAAATTCCTGCAAGAATCACATATCATCACTACTAAGACCTCAAAACTCATCGACAAAAGCAGCACAAGAAAGAATGCCACACGATCTCAATCGATTATGGTTTCAGACAAGGTGAGTAAACAGTGCGTTCAAAAGGAACTCTGAATCCAGGCAGACTGTACTGCTGAATCCAAGCAGGCTGGGTACCTGATTTGCAGAGCTGCTCGGAGACCTTGATCAGATCATACCCCACCACCACGCATAGGGTCACATTCTGCTCCCACATGAAAAACCAGAGAGAATAGAGTAAACAATTATTGCTTGATTATCATCTGAATAAGGGAAACGACAAGAGGAACATAGGAATCTTGCTGGTGTAGTTGTGAACGTGCTTTTGCAGCCCAGATCACTTCACTATTTTAATTAAAAAAAAGCATCTTCTTCACCAACGCGATGGGTGATGTGCCATGTTTCAATTCATAATCGAGCCTAAATGACCAGCAAACACAATATGTGGGCAGCTAGACACATGAATGAAATAGAACCATCAATAAACCTGGGATGGCCAATGCGTGCGCGGATGAAACAGCGGCCACGGCGTCCGCCTCTGTAATAGCAGCATGGACATGCGAATAACCTGCAGTAGCATCAATAAGCGAGAAGTCGGCAGAAAAAAAAAATATTGCTTCCTCTATCTCCAGTGATGGCTGACCACCCTACCCCATCCACATCTGACCTTGCATCTTTTTCCCATCTCACCTCGGGTTGTCTGTGGTGGATCTCCTCATCCACACCCGCCGGCGGCCCCTCCATGGCTCAAGCACAAGGTGGCCCCCTGGCTATCCCGTGGGGAGAAGAGGGGAGGGGCAGAGGACCGGTAGCGGAGGAGGAAGAATGTGCGATGGCGACGACGTATTCCGTCTGCGTTCCTCCGGTCGATGGCGGAAGCAGAGCCATGGGCGTGCCAGAGCGTGCATCGGATCCGGACCAGCTGCTTGATCTGGGGCGAGGAGGAGGCAAGGAGGTCGTCAGTGGTGGGGATAGCCTAGGAGGGGAGGAGTGGGGGCGCCAGCTATGGGGCAGGGCGCCGGTGGTGGCGGCGGCTATGGGAAGGGCGGCGGCAGGCGAGGGAGATGGAGAGGGAGAGGGAGGGATGGGGATTGGGGAATGAGGACACGCCATCCACGCCATCGACCCAGTATCTTTTCTGCCCAACCCACGCCATCGACGTGGCATACACGAGGAGGCGCCCTTTGCGCGACTGTTAAAGGGTTTAATGTTCTGATGAATAATACTACTCTATATATAGGTAAATTATGTGGGACACCTAGGTGTCTGGGCACCTTGTTTTAATGCATTAAATGGGAAACAACGTGCTTTAGTGTTCATTTGTTTCCTATTACATTTGCATGCTAGAAGCATTTATTATTTATTTCCAAATATACTTGCATGTTCTATTTGGACACAACTCCCAGGCATGCAAAAATCAAAAACAAGAAAGTGAAAAAAAAAATGGAAAAGAAGGTGGTGGCCTGTGGCATGTGACCTGTGGCCTCGCCCGCACCCGCACCGGCACATCTCGCGGTTGCCTTCAGGCGAGGTGCCCTACTTCTCGCATCAAGCGAGACATAGCTGTCATAATCAGGCGACAGATGAATCGAGCTAGCGTGTCGAGTGAGTTGGCCCAGATGGATCGCTAGCTCCACTGATCACTAGCCCCTGGAAACCTATGTTCAGCAACCGCCAGTACTATATCTCGCTTATAGCAAGTGATCATTTAGTGTCACTTGAATCTTTCTCTTCCCCTGTTGTAGCTGGGTCAACTCGTTTGTTTCTTTTTTTTTTTTTTGCCCTACAATTGACAACTGCTCACTTTAGTCCGCATGGTGCACGAACAGATTTGGTCCCTTTTCTTCTTTTTTTAATTTTTCTTTTGGTATTATCCGTTTCATCATCATTTTTTACTTTTCTCTTTGTTTTTTTATCGATTTCCTTTGTTTCATTCACAGTTTTCATTGCCCTTTTCATTTTAATTTGTTTCTTTCGCGGTTTTCATTGTTTTTTTCTTTTTTTGTTTCTTTCTTGCTGTTCATCGGGTTTCTTTATTTTTCATTGTTTTTTCTCGGTTTTCTCTGTTCCCATTCTTTTGCATTACTTTCATTTTAGTTTTTTAGGTTTCTTTGTTTTCCCTTCTGGTTTTATCGGGTTCTTTGTTTTTCTTAATTTCTTTGCCAATTTTTGTCAGTTTTTTTAGGTCAACACTCTTTTTTTTGCTAAAAAGGGAGATTTATTTATTAAATCGGATCAGTTTGATCCGCGGCACATAAGTTTACAATCTCCTCTGGACCAGACCTTAACCACACTGCCATTCTAGGGCCAGTGCGTCCAATTTTTGCTAGCATATGACTGACACTATTTTGCACTCGGCTAATAGCAGCTACCTTGTGACTTCTACCTCTAGCTAGCAAGTGCTTGATTTCCTCGACTAAATTAGACACAGGAGATCTGTTCACCTCCGGCTGCACAATCATGGCTGCAGCAATGGAGCAGTCCGTTTCCAGTATGAAGGATAGAGTGCTCCACTCTAGTGCTAGTGCAACACCCTCTTTACAAGCTTCTACTTCAGCTTCCAGTGCGCTCACACATGAGAAAAGGTGGCGACAAGATGAGAAAACAATGTGGCCACTGCTATCTCTAAGAATCATGCCTGCACCTCCATTCCCTTCTGACTCAGAAAAGGCGCCATCAACATTTAGTTTAAGCCAACTATCAGGTGGTGGTTTCCATCTCTCTGGCGAACGACCTGGAGGAGCGGCCTTCCATGAATGCAATTGAGAGCCTCGGCCATCGGAGACCACCATTTTTCCTTTTGCGACATCCGCCAATGGATGTTGCTTGATGCACATTAATGAGTTGATGTAGCTTCCTAGGAATCTCCGTGAGGCTTCAATTGGAGGGACAGGCTTGAAGTGCACCACCTCATTCCTGACGTGCCAAGCACGCCACAACGTCATGAGCAGTGGGAGCCGCTCGCCTTCGCCGCATGTGTCAAGTAGATGTAGTAGCCATTCGTGCCCTGTGTTCACGATACTCCTTCACAGCGGCATCGCCCAATCCTTCGCCATCGCCTCCCATAATCCAACAGCCATTGGACACCTGCAGAAGACATGGAAAGAGTCCTCTCGTTCCATTCCACAAACACGACAGGTGTCAGAGACTTCAAGGTGTCGTTTAACTTTGTTTTCCATAGTCGCGAGGCAATTAGTTGCAAGCTTCCATGCGAAATTGCGTACCTTTGGGGGGACAGGGCACCCCCATAATGCCTTCCAGATGGCACGTCGGCCATCCGGTGCCCTGCTCGTGGTGCACACAGAGGTGCGGGTTTGCTCGTCAAGGGCGAGACGGTATGCTGATCGCACAGAGAAGACTCCATTGGGCCCAACTGCCCAAGCTAGTACATCATCAGGGCAACGCGAAGAAGTCTTGATCTTGATAAATTCCTCAATATCAGCTTGCATGAAATGTTGTCGAAGCAGGTTCATATTCCAGGCACCATTTTCCATACGCAGCTCAGACACACGATGGAGCCTACAATTTTGCCTCTGGGAGATAGGGCGATATGAGGGCCCTCGTGGCAGCCATGGATCTCTCCATATGCGCACCTAGCTTCCATCTACTATGCGCCACACTAAGCCCTTTTTAAGCAGCGTCAGACCATAGACTATAGCTTGCCAAGTGGATGATGCATTACCAGTAAAGACAGTGTCCTCGAGGCGCCCGTTTGCATAGTAATTCGCTTTGAGAACTTGTGCACACAGACTTTCTGGCTTGGAGAGGAGACGCCATGCTTGCCTTGCCAGGAGTGCTTGATTGAACAAGCAAAAGTCTTTGAACCCACGACCACCCATTTGCTTCGGCAGGATAAGCGTCTCCCATGCCTTCCAATGTGTTTTACGTTTTCCTTTTGATGACCCCCAAAAATAGTTCTGTACCATTTGGTTTAGATCATCACACACTGACATAGGTAATTTAAATACCCCCATCACATAAGTCGGAAGTGCTTGAGCAATTGCTTTGATTAAGACCTCCCTTACTGCTTGAGCTAGAATGCCATCTCCCCATTCAATCATCCGCTTCAGGAGCCTTTCCTGCAGATTTTGGAACCTTCCCTTGTGCATTCTCCCTTCGGGGGTGGGCAGCCCCAAATATTTTGCTTCAAAGGTGACCGCACTAACTTGCAGCACTTGCCGAATATCATTCTGTGCTTGAGGTGTACAATTAGGTCCAAACAAAAGAGAGCATTTTTCTAGATTAATCAACTAGCCCGTTGCATTTGCATAATCACCAATGATTTCTTTCACATTCTCTGCCTGTTGTGTCTCGGCTTTGAAGAACAAAAGTGTATCATCAGCAAAAAGGAGATGTGAAATACCGGGTGCTCGAGGGCATACTTTTACCGGTGTTATTCCGTTCATAAGAACACCCAGCCGAAGAAGAGCCGAGAGGCCATCAGCCACCAAAAGAAATAGAAATGGGGAAAGTGGATCACCTTGCCGTAGCCCGCGGGATGGTGCGAATGATTCCAAGAGGGCTCCATTTAATTTTACCGAGTACCTCACCGTGGTGACACAAGTCATTATCCAATGCACGCAACGATGAGCAAAGCCCAACATTTTCATCACTCGCTCCAAGAATCTCCAATCCACCCTGTCATATGCTTTTGACAAATCCAACTTATAGGCGCAGAAACTTTTCTCCGGATCTTTCTCATGTTGTATATAATGAAATCACTCAAAGGCCAACAAAGCATTGTCCGTGATCATCCTACCTGGAACAAACGTACTTTCGAACGGGGATATTATGTCATCCAGAATAGGTCGAAGACGGTTAACCAGACATTTAGACACAATCTTGTAGATTACGTTACACAAACTGATGGGGCGGAAGTCCGTGACTTGTACCGGATCTTTTACCTTAGGAATTATTACGATGACTGTATCATTTACACCAGGTGGCATAATTCCAGTCTGAAAAAACACCCTTACTGCTGTAGTGATCTCCTCCTTCAGAACACCCCAGTTCCTCTGAAAAAACCTAGCCGAAAAACCATCTCTTCCCGGAGCTTTAAGAGGCCCTATTTGGAATAATGCGTCTGATATTTCTTTATCAGTAAAATCTGCACATAGCTTGTCATTCATATCAGGGGTAACTTTCTCTTCAAACAGATCCACCAGAGAGTTTGGGTTAAGTGTCATGTCCTGCTCAAATATTTTCTGGAAATAATTACTCATAATCTGTCCCATGATCGCCTGTGCATGCTGTGGCTGTCCAGTTTCATCCAGAAGTGACCTCACCTTATTTTTCCGAGCACGCCAAACTGCTTTGCTGTGAAAAAACTTGGTGTTATGGTCACCTGCTTTAAGCCTATCAATACGACTCCTCTGCATCCACAACATTTCTTCCTTATACAAAAAATCATCCAAATGATCCTATGCCTTCCGTATTTCACTGCGATCTGCATTCATTCTCATTAATTCCTCTAGCTGTGAGTGTGACTTATCTACCTCCTGTATACTATTTCCGAACTTTTTCCTACTCCATGCATGAAGGTCAATCATTAGTTTGGACAGACCACTACTTATATCTCCCAAGTTGAATTTCTGACCTGCTTGTTCCCATATCGTTGCCACTCTCTCTGGTAAGCTTCCATCCAGTTCCCACATTGCCTCATAGCGCCTACATCCCGGTTGTGTTCTGCGCTCTTCCTCTTTCAAACATTTTAGGACAATGGGGCAATGATCGGAGCAGGAAGACACCTTATGGAGCACCCTTGACTCTGCAAAAATATTGTACCATCTATTGTCAACTACAACCCTGTCCAACCTGACTTGCACGTTGCGCCTTCCCTGTCTCTTGTTATCATAAGTGAATGGTAGCCCTGTGAAGCCCAGGTCCACCAGTTCACATACTTCTAGTACATACCGGAAAGCAAGCATCTGATTTTCATTGCGAGGGGTCACGGAAAAATGCTCAAAAGACCACATTACTTCATTGAAGTCTCCCATCACACACCAAGGAAGATCTGACTGCACTTTCAAATTTTGCATCATTATCCACATGTGGTGTCGGTTTTCCGTTCGGGGTTCACCATAGACACATGTCAAACGCCAAAGAGGATCATTATCAGACACCCTCACAAAAGCATTGATATATCTTTCATTCAACACATGTCAACTTTGTTCAGTACACAATCTTTTTCATATACATCAGTAACGTATTTATATACACATTTAACAGTTTTCAAAAACTTATATTTTTGGATATCTACATTTTTTCCATACACAATGTACACTTTTGCTTTAATGTAATATAATTTCCAAATATACATTTACTATTCTTCAAAGACATGAATAACAGGTTTTGGATACACGATCCACTTTTTCTATATTCAGATTTAACATTCAAATACTTGATTGCCATTTTTCATGTATAAGATAAACATTTTTGTAATTCATGTTCAACAGTTTTTCTACGCACATATGATATTTTTTAAATGCTTGTTTAACATTTTTCTAAATGCTTTATTAACATTTTGAAAATACATGATCAACTTTTTTCGCACACATTGTATATTTTTTTGTATAAATGAGAAAAATTTAAAATATACACAGTTAACATTTTTCAAATGTTTGGTTAACATTTTTTTCAAGTTTTTGTGCAAAGTGTTTTTTGTAATATATTTATTTAGATGTTTTGAAGCATAACCAAAAGTAAAAAAATGAAAGCAGAAACGAAAAGAGAAAACGTGAAATAAAATCCAAAAAAAAGGTTGTGGCCTGCCGGGCACTTGGGCCGGCCCATCTTGCGAGGCATCCCTAGATATGGACCTTCAGCGCCTTCTATGTGTCTGAAAAATATTCATCTGTCTGAAAAAGGTTCACAGATTGATAACAAAACTGTGATAGATTTGAAAAAATAATCGGTTTGGAAAAAAGATTCACAAATTTTAAAAAAGTTGGCAAACTTTATAAAAATATCTCTAATTTGAAAAGGTCCATGAATTTTTAAAAAGTTCTTGGATTTGATAAAAAAGTATGGGTTCTGAAAAAATGTTCGCGACATTTAAAAATGTTTGTGGATTAAAAACCGTTAGCACATTCAGAAATTGTTCACGAATTGAAAAAGTGTTCATGGATTCAATATATATTCACAATTAAAAATATGTGCATGAATTCAAAAAATGTTGTGAGTTCAAAATTTCTAGAATTTAAGAAAAAAACATGTGTTGGAAAAGTTGTTCATGAATTCCACCAAATGTTCATCAATTCAAATTATTGGTGGACTCAATAATTTTGCAATTCAAGAAATGATCACAAATATGAAAAATCACAAATTTGGCAAACTGTTTGGAAATTTATAATTGTTTATGAACTAAATAAATGTGCAGATTTTCAAAAACGTTGACAAAATTTTAAAATGTGCATGAGTTCAAAAAATGATCATGGATTTGAAACTTGGTTCATAGATTAAAAAATTCATCATGAATTTAAAAACTGTTTAGGATTTCAGAAAATATTCATGAATTAAAAATTGTAGCCCATCATCTTGCTTGTGAAGCAATTGCCACATCAAAGTTGTTTATTGGATATGTAACCATCACATCACCATTGTATACATATATTTGGGCCACATGCAAGTGGGGGAGGTTTTCCGACCCTCCCTCGCACGGTCTTGGACGGATCGCTGATCCATGGGCCCGCTTGGTCTACCGGCTTCAAAATGGGATTGAACATGGTGAATTTCTATTTGCCTATGCTAGGGAAGATCATTGTTTCCATTTTTACCTTTTTAGTGACGAGGACTTTGGATTTGAAAAAACCTGGCCGATTAACAAAAAGATATGATATCTTGAAAATGATATGGAACCAAAGACCACATATAGGGACAAAAAAAGTAAATCAAAGAGGACAATGAGAGACGAAAAATGCGTTGGCTGAGTGCCCGAAAAATCAAGATCGTGAATTATGAGAGTCGTTTATCAGGCTCTCCGAAAAGGTCCTAGCCCTAGATCAGGCAGTTTTTTTAGGAGGGCTGAATATGGCGCTTGTAAAAGCCACCTAACGTAGCTTGAACCGCTCGATTCCCGTCCTCTCTCTCTCACTTCTCTTTCTACTCTGTCCACCGTCGCTGCAATCGCCGCAACAGTCACCGCCGACAACCGCCGCACTTGTCGGCGCTAGCTCCGGCATCCATGTCCTCAGGTTCGCGCCGCCATTCGTCAAGTACGGAAGAGGTGGGATTGGGCGGGAAGCTCCCGGCGGCGCGTTGTCTCCTGCGCGGAGGAGGTAAGCAACCCCCACGCCCTCTCTCTAATCTGTTGTTAGTTGTGTGCTAGGTTAAATATTTTTTATTTTTTCCTAGATTTTTAGGGTATATGCAAGTATTGTGTTTGTAGTGTCTATTGGGAAAATGCTAGATTATTAGGATAATTGTTAGTTGTATGTTTGTCGTGTTTATAGGAAAAATGCTAGATTGTTAGGGTAATTTTTCCCTAGATTGTTAGGGTAAAATTTTCAGAGTTTTTTCTATATTGATAGAAGCATGAGAAAAATCGGTAGTTTGTATCAACAGTACTTTATGTATCAAACTTTGGTTGGATGGTTAGGAGGACAGTGGTGTTCAAGTCCGGTGCTTGGATTTTCCTCGATTTATTTGAGGATCTCTGGCTATGCGCGTTCAATGGGAGGAGATGTTCCCGTTGACCACGAGGTGCCTACGGTTACATCGTAAATCTCAAAATGATATGTCGGCTTAGTCTCTCAGAGGTGCTCATAGGGGTAGGGTGTGCGTGTGTGCGTTCATAGTGATGAGTGTATGCGTGTATGTATGAGCGCTTGTGTCTCTACTATGTGAAAAAAACTATTTATCTGAATGATTTCTCAATAATGCAAGGGTTTGTTCGTCTGTAATGAGTATATATATGTGATTTCGGTTTGACGCGAAAAGAGCCAATATTTTCTAGCAGATATCACAACAACATGAAGCAATAAATGGCATTTAAAAGAACAATATCCATCATATATGAAAAATTACATATTTTCAGCCTTTCCAGTTTGCATAACAGCAAAATGATGCAACAAACCCAACATCCAGTTCACATAGTCAGACAAAATTTTGGGTAGTATTCTTCCTTTTTGTTTCTGTTGTGCCGTTTCTGCTCGTTGTGAGCCTCCTAGTGCTTGTGATTTTGGTGTTTTTGGGATGCATTGGTGTTGGTTGTGACCTTATGCTATATTAATTTGCTAGATTGTTTATAGGGAAAATGATGTCAATTTGTTGTTAACAAAAAAGTTGAATATCAAAACATATTACTAGCTAACCATTGCTAATTTAGTTATATACTTTTTCTACTAGATTCTTCGTCAGACACGGAGTGATTCCGAAGAGTATTGCGGATTGATGGCGGTGATGTTGACCACTCTTCTTTGGATGGTTCGGTACCCTTCGGCATGGAGGACCACACTACTATGAAGAGGAGGTGACACTAGATGTCACCAATGATCCATTTGCTTCCGAGGAGGGAGACCGGTTGGGTGAGGATGACTCGGGGTTTTCCTCGAGCAGCACAACCAAGGGGAAGCACTCCCGGCGTGGTCTGACGACAATCACCCCATGCCTGCCGGTTGTCGTCCTGTCATAGCACCAAGTGGAGACAGGTAAATGATCAACATTGAAGTTATTTACCCTATCATAATTGAATACTGGCAAATCATTTTCTTTTTCATCCTGCAGTCATCTGATATTTATCATCGAAAGGGTTTGAGGCAGCGCATGTGGAACTACATCATTGGCTCCTTTTTGAGGAAGTACTTCCCCGGCTTGGTCAAGCCGGACAATGATGACCCGTCGTCGCCATGTTTCACCAAGGAGCACTACAAGTACACCAAGTATAAGGATGGTGTCACCATGCCCGCCCGGGTCATGGAGGGTCTCTGGTTAAGTACCTTTGGCAGTGCATTGGTCCATATCCGACGTGTGGGGATTATCTAACGCCATACACATTTTTGTAGCAAAACATTTCCTGCGGGGAAGGGCAACTGAAGAAGGCTGAAAGTGCGTTATATCGACTAGAGGGGGGTGAATAGGCAATTTTTATGAATTCTTCACTGAGGAATTTGCCGGTGAGGAAATTCCTTAGCGAAGAACTACTAGCAGCGGAATAAGTACTCAGAAGTAAGCATAACAGAATACAAGCATGGTCATCAAGATGAAATGAAGACAAGCACTGAGTACAGAAAGCGTAATCACAGGATAACACAAGATGAAGACAGACAGATGAAGAAATTGAACTGAGGAAATTGAGAAAGTCTTCAGTCAAAGTCTTCAAACACAGATATGAACAAACACTCAACACAGTAATGAGGAAATGAATGGGTTGAGGAAATAGAACCAGTTAGGTTGGTGAAGACAATGATTTGGTAGACCAGTTCCAACTGCTGTCTCAGTTGTACGTCTGGTTGGAGCGGCTGAGTATTTAAACTCGAGGACACACTGTCCCGGACACCCAGTCGTTGAGCACGCAGCTCAGGACACCCAGTCCTCACCGTATTCTCCTTGAACTAAGGTCACACAGACCTCGTCCAATCACTCGTGGTTAGTCTTCAGGCGACTTCCAAACCTTCACAGACTTGGTCACTCGGCGATCCACAATTCCTCTTGGATGCTCTAGACCGTGACGCCTAACCGTCTGGAAGAAGCACAGTCTTCAAAGGTAACAAGCGTCGGATCCACGTAGGATCAATTTCTTCAGTGATGCTCAATCACTTTGGGATTGTAGGGGTTTGGTTTTGGGTTTTCCTCACTCGATGATTTTCGCTCAAAGTCCTCGGAGGATGGGTTGCTCTCAAATGACAAGTGTCAAGTTCTCTCGGAGCAGCCAACCAGCTAGTGGTTGTAGGGGACGGCTATTTATAGCCTAGGGAGCAGCCCGACATGATAAGACATAAATGCCCTTCAATGATATGACCGTTAGGTGGATAAGATATTTTGGGACAGCTGACGCGCAGCACAGCAACGGTCGGAAACTTGACTCTCAAATTCCTCAGGGCTATCATGTTCCTCACTGTGTAGGCAATTCGCACTGGCGAATTCCTAACTCCTCAGTCAGAACAAATTCATCAGCGACCAGAAGAACTTCGTCTCTGTCACTGAAGAAAGTGACTGAACTGTATGAGATTTCCAAAGGCTTCACTCGAAGGGATTGGTAGGTGTAGGATTTTGAGTTGAGCATCACATGGAAATTTTTCCTTAGTATTTCCTCGACCCCCTTTAACAATACGGTGTTTCCTATGACTCAAAAAAGAGAAAATGAAACTACAAAAACAAAAGTCTTCACGCTTCATGTTCCTCAAATGAATACCAAGTCTTCAAGGTCACACCAATTTCTTCACTTTCAAAGTCTTCAGAAAGTCTTCAGAATATCAAAGTCTTCAGTCGAAGAACTTCATTTTTAGGGGTCGACTTTCTCTGTAAATATCAAACTCCTCATAGACTTATAGACCTGTGTACACTCACAAATGCATTAGTCCCTTAACCTATAAGTCTTCAATACACCAAAATCACTAAGGGGCACTAGATGCACTTACAAAGGCGGCAAAGACGGTGGAGAAAGTTGACAGGTTCACGTCTCTCCCACACGAAGCATGCGCTGTGGTACACGGCCGCGATGAAGGCTCGTCCCCACAATGACGCTGGGGAAAATATAACAAAATTGTGGCTTGCGGGACCAATATTGAGAAAGTCGATTACTTGTCGGTGATAAGTAACATCATTGCTTGCCACTACTTTGAATAAGATGTTGCTTTCTTCCATCTATTCATCATATGATTTGATTTTATCTAACTAGGCGAGACTTCCTTGGATGAAACAAGATTGTTGGGAGGCATTGGCGGATCTCTGATGTGACCCTAAATGCCAAGTCTGGCACATGTCCATGGGAGGTGCAACCTGACAACTCTGCAGGAAAATATGGCATGTGCAACCCTAGGGTCAATTTTGTCTCATGG